>CM034531.1:78612143-78663672 GCA_020002185.1 Paraescarpia echinospica
TGATCCCAATTGTGTCGTGAGTTGCATCCGATGGGGTGTACAGATTCCCCAGTGCCGATGGGGTGTGCACTGGCTTTCAGATCAGTCAGTTAGCTTGACTGACTGGAAATAAATGTAGAATGCAGGTTGCTCGACATAAGAATGTGGTAACGCCTGACTAGCTGTGCAATTGGTGTTGGAACAGTGGATGCCAGGGTCTGGCAGATATGGCATGAGTCTTCTGGCAACAACTTTCTACCTATACCAGAGAAAAAGTGACAATTAGCATGGCTCTGACATGTATAATATTTTTATGACACATTTTTTGATGACACATTTATCAAAAGTTAATAATTCAAGGTATTTGTATTCAATTCAACTATAACTTTTACCAGTGTCCATGAAAAAATACATGAATTATCCAGCATTGTTACAGTGGTAGGGTTTCGTTGTCTTTGTGTTGCTGTTAGTCAGTGGCAGCAGCTGAGTTCTTGCAACATACACCAGGCATTTGTTATGTACAATACAAGTTTGTGATGAAGTAATGGTATTGAAAGCCTTTTCACATTTTTCAGCAATAGTCTGTTGATACACTGACAGCAGCATTTTACTTGTTTAAATTATCTATGTATCATGAGGACTGTTATATATTTTTCATGCCATGTATCATCTTTCTAAATTATTCTTTTTTGTCACTGTTTTATATTTTCACAAATAATTTACATTACATTTTCATTTCTCATGATAATTAAACAACACTTGAGTAAGGTTAGTTCTGATATGGTGTAGTATTTAGTCCTCAGGATTGGTCAAAGCACTATACTGCCTGGCAGACCTGTTAAATCTAAAACACCATCTTGACTTATGTGGGAAGTATTAAGCTGAACTTAATATGCGAAGACTATCCACCACTGTCTGTAGCAGGTACTCTTCATACAGCTGAGTAAACTGGAGCAATGTAGCATGTAGTGATTGTACATGTCATTCTCAGTCACATGGGGATGACCTTATCTAGTCTAGTCACTGTATTTTTGCGAATTGTAAACACACCAAGCATTGCACAAACTACACAGTTTTTGAATTTGATATCATATTGACATTTTATTTAAACAAAGTAATATAGTTTTTTTTTTTATATTACATTTGTTCAACTAAACATCTTTCTAAGTAATTTGTTCTCATTGGTTTACATTTTATGGGCATTAAATATTTAAAAAATTGTTAAATACACATAATTGTTTAGTCACTAATTTTTTGAGTGGTAAACATATAAGGCATGTATAAACTACAACTAGCATTTTATATTACATGTACTAACTAGTGTTGTTTTTTGCAACAAAGAATCGTGATAAAAGTAACTGTTTGTTTTTTATATGTACCTGACATTTTGTCAACCTCTTCCTAATTTTTGTTTCTATTGTTGCATTGCATATTATGTGCATGTGATGTGTATGTGATATTACAAATTATTACATTATACATATGCTTTTAATAATTTTGTAGTCAATCTTATCAAATAGTTTCAATAAAATGTTTGTACTTTACGTTGTCTTTACTTTAATTCAAATGCATTTCTAACAACAATACTCTCATACATGGGTGGATCCAGAAATCGAGCCTGGCCGAACCAAATTTGATCGCTACTGAGCTGCCATCACTATAACTTCAGCCGCTCGGCTGGAGTGATGAAATCGGGAATCGGGGGGGTGCTAATGAAAATTTTCGCCACTGCACAGGCATGATTATTATGATAGTACAATCACTGAGGCTTGGCTATATTGTTTCAAGTGTATTTACTTGCACTGTATATACGAATTTATGTTTTCAACAGAAATATTCCAAATTAAATAAATAAAACATTAAATTCAAAAAGTGAACTGCAAATGAAATGTAGAATGTAATTGAAAGTTTCACAAAAGCCTTATCAACCAAAGATGGTGTAACTACCCACATAAGATTGGTCAGAATAAAACATAATTGTTAAAACCAATCACATATGTTTGCATCTCTTCCAATTATTATGCTATGATTTATATATATATATAACGTTTGCATAGCAGCATCAATTAATACTTACGTTTGTTCTAACTGTCCTGAGCTGCATCCAGCCTCAGCAAGTGACTGGACACCTGACAGTAAGCTGCCTTTGCTACGACCGCTGATGCTCGATAGAGCCACCATAGATATTGTCATATGTGATGGCTGCAGTGGTGTCGAGGTAGTTCACGCCTTTGTGTTGAAGCTGTCAAACAAAGTCATGAATTGGAATATGGAATGAGTCAGATTATTTGTGAAGGTGAACATGGTTTGACAGCACTACTACCCGTCAATATATATATATATATATACATATATATAATATTATACAATATTATACGTGTGTGTGTGTGTATATATGTGCCATTGGAAGCTGGCTACACATGTCTAAAGGCTGGCTGAGTTACTGTAAGTCTTTAGAAGAAGATTCCAGCTGTTAGTAATGTCTCTTATGAGAGCAACAAAGGCATTTTTGTTATGGATTTCCTGGCTTGATTTAATAAACAAAAATGATAATGGCCTTTTAACTACTTGCAATTGTGGTTATTAACTACCCCGGTAGAGGTTTCTGACTGGGAAAGTAGGTTCGTTGAAGCGAAGCCTCCATGGCTTCACTGTCATCAACGCGCAAACAATTTGTAAACTGTCCTGTCAGAAAACTAGCTGCCAACCCTGACTGTATTTGAATTGAATCACGCAAAGTAAGATGAAGTGAATTAATTAAATGAAACGGAAAACAAATTTACAAAATTTTTCTACAAAATGTATGAATGTAGAATTATAAATTACAAAATGCATGTTATTGATAAATTGTAATGTTTTGGATGTGCTTTTTTGTGAAAGACCAAAATAAAAAACAACTAAAACAGAACTTCTATCATTTACATGTCCAAAAGGATTTGTAACTTAACAAAATATGAGCTGCAATTATTTGTACAGTAACAGTAATTCTCTGCTCTCTCACATAAATCAGTCGCAAGCTATCGATACATGTTACGAAGGCCTACATGTTATTGTTATGGACATTTTCACAGTATTGAGGGGTGGTGGTTTTCTGAACATAATAAGCAACATAATATTATATTCATACGAATAAATATGCGTGGTTGAAGCTGACTACTTTGAAATTACTAACTTGTTTTGATTGAGAGTCCAAAGTTCTAGTCACTGAGCCACTGCGCTCTATTGTAACCATGTGCATTGTTTCAATGGAGCACATTGTGTAAATACAGATGTATGTTGAATTGAAAAGCATGGAAATAACTAACCATTTCATCTTTCAAGTACTGATCTTGTGGAGTTAGCTTCAAGTAGTTGTTGTCGTTGGCAAGGGCATGTGGATTGGCAGGAGGGAACAGCTGTATCACTGGCATTGGTTGACTTTCCCGAAATATGTATATGTAGAGACATAAGCAACATTGTATTATTTGCTTTATACATAAAGCCAGAGACTACACTTGTTTTGACAAGTAACTATTTTACAATTGGTCTGTAAAAGAAATACAGGTTGTATAAGATTTGTTTCGTCAAATAGAGTGAACCTGTCTGGAGTAGAGTCGTTGTTCTGCAGTTGCTCTGATCGAGGATCATATATAAGGTCCGCATTGTCCTTCCCACGAATTGCATGTAATCTGCTGGACTTAATAGGAGTTCCTTTAAAAGGTATAACATGATGGAAGGTCTGGAGGACCTGCAGGTCAAGTCAAAGTGTACATTCAGCTACATATTTATGAATTTTATATGCACTTTAACCCTTTCATTTATTTATTGTTACTGATATGTTGACAAGAGCGTGTCACATTCTTGAAATTACCCAGCTTATTTGTACAAAATTGGGATAAACTAAATGCCATTTTTTGTGCATTGACAATTGCCCCAATATTTGTACATAGTACATTGAATGCAGAAAATAAGTGTTTTTTTAAACGTCTTATCTGTGTAGATGTCACTTCTGTCAAGATAGTTCCTGTCTGACAGTAGTGTCAGGCCGAACAGAACTGCTGCAACATGCTTGCAGTGAGCTGTAGTGCCCTGCCCAGCACCACATTCACATTGTGCTTCTTACACCACTGCATCATTGTTCATGGACACATCTACTTTATAAGAGGCAGACTTCCTCATCTCTGCCCACACAACAGGTGACACAAACCACTTTCCTTGTGTGTTGTCTGTGGTGGTACGCATATACCGCAATAACCTGAAGAAAACAATGTACAATATATATATATAAAATTGTGGAGTCGCACAATACCGGGCCAAATTGGTGTCATGTAACTTATGCTATATTTACTCCATAACCAGCTTCTTTGCGGACAGTTCCTGTTGATAACCTTTGTGTTGTATCTTAGGCCCACGAAGAAAGAAGAGACACAAAAAACGCATCCTGCCGGTTTATTGTTGTTTGAAAAAAAATTGTGGTTGTGGACAACGTAAGTTACAGTGTCCACCATTTCACGTCCAGAGTGCTCTGATCATTCTTAACATTTTAAAAGTCTTGGTTGGATTCTGATGAGGTATTAGCATACATCAGTCAAACAAATTTTGATTTCTGAAGGTTTCACATTCTCATATTTTAGAATATCAACTTCACTTGGCATTGCGCCACATAACAGTGAGTAAAGATATCTTATCTTCTTTAATTTTAGGTGTAGAAGTATCTTGGTTACCATCTAAGACTTTTTGTTTTTTTGTACTTGTTTTTTGCTGTCCAGTCCTCTTTTTTTGGCCCAGTATTGTGCTTCACCTATATATATTTACTCAGACACATACATAATGTAATATCAATAATAATTCACGAGTAAGGAGCTGTTAGGTTTCTTTTAAACTGGTTAATGGTCAGGAGTATTTTAAGTTTATGAGGCAGGGTATTCCATAATACTGGTCCTGAATAATTTATTGTTAGGTTTCGAATGTTTGTTCTTACATTTAACACATATAAATTTGCCAAACCTCTTACAAAAAAGCCTGCTGGTATCCATTGACAAAGAAGACTATTATTTCATCAAGGCAGTATGATATTTGACAGGGACGTACAAACTACTAAGCTCATATGGCTATTCGCATTTACCTTAATCCTACAGTCCTTTTGGTTTAATGTTAAGATAACTCACCTTTCTTTGAATAGAGACTTGCTCTTTTCCTCCAGCTTCTTTCCGTACTGGGATAAGTATTCCTCTAGACTCCCCAGTGTAAATTTGGGTAGTTGGTGCATACTATGTACGTCCCTATACATGTTATTATTCGGCAGTTTCATGCTGAGCTCCTCTTCATTAACCTGTAAAATGAAAAACAATGACATTATCCCAAGTTATGTTCAATATGTGACTAAGTTAAAGTATAGTGGGTTTGGAGTAAGACTGCTCATGATATAGAAGAAAGCACTGTGATCAGGCTGGGCTGGTATCCCCGCATCCCTCTCGATAGTGTATGTTACTCCAAGGTTTTGTGCTGGTTTTTATGAAATATAGAAACACACCCTCCCAACTTTATGTAAGGTAAGGATGCTTTATTTATCCCAACAACAGAAACAAATTATATAGAGAGTGCGGTTAGTGTAGTGGTTAGCACACCCGCCTGGCATGCCAGTGCTCTGAGTTCGAAACCTGGACCGAGCAGGCATGCATTTGGTATAAAAATCTGGCTCTCAAAATTGGGGACTGTGTATCCCTTGTGACTCGATGATTACATTAATGTCGGTCCCGTCTCAATTTTGGACGTAAAAGAACCACTGAGGACGACAAGCATCCTGGTAGTGACCACCCTCAGTGCCAGAATGAGACTTCATCAGACCATTACACTGTAACCACAATAATACAGACTAGTCAGTTAATAGAACATTGCCAAGCGCTGGAAACAACTAGAACTACAAAATATGAAAACAAATACTAAGATACACATTTTATAATAAAAATTTATATAATGTCAAACAAAATACAAAACAAATCACTGTGTGATTGGAGACTCCGCACTATTATTATCTTTACTAATATTCACTTAAAAACAGCCTGCCCCATTCATGACATAGACGCTCACGCTCCATAGACGAGACTTCTTCTTCTTCTTCACAGTCTTGTGGTTACTTCTATCCAGAAGAATATTCCACAGTTTGTTGCACATGCGCGGTTTAAAAGTGTTGATAAAAACAGGGTTGATAAAAACAGTGTTTATTTTTTTAAGAGGGTGTGTCTAGGTAGTATTTTTTACCCAGACCTCAACTTCCGCTTTGAAGGATGTGAGGGTGCTGGCCGAGGACGCTTTGTCGGGGATCTTGTTCCATAAACGGATGGTTGAGGGGAAGAAGGAGTGGAGGTGCGTGTTTGTTCTGGAGTGAGGCAGGAGGAGTTTGTTGGGCTGTCCCCTGGTGATACGGTTGTTTGTTGTCAGCGTACCCTCAGTTGGCGTGATGTCCACAAGTCCACTCATTATCTTATACATAAAGGTGGCCTTTGTGACAGTTCTTCTTTCTTGGAGGGTCTGTAGTTGTAGTCTCTTTACAAGTTCTGTGGCACTGGTATAGTGGTTAAAATCATGGTAGATTCTCCTCGCGGCACGGCGCTGGACAGCTTCGATGGTGTTTACCAGGTGTTTCTGGTGGGGATTCCACACGACAGAGCCGTACTCCAACACTGGGCGGACAAGTCCTTTGTAGCAATGTGAGTGCAGCTGTGGAGGGCACTGGCTGCACTGACTGTTTTATATACTTATTAGATGGATGTATATGTTGCTTTCACTGAATTGTACACGTTATAGTACGAATAAATATTATTATTGACAGTTTACGAAACATCATGAAATATCGCTCACACACAGTACCAACCTACCTGACAATCAATTCGCGTTTTCTGCCAGACTGCTTGGCACTTCGTTTCTTCCGTTCATCTTTGAGTTCTTTTAAACTCCAACTTTGATAAAAACAGCTCATAACGTGGGTGAAAAATGCTCGATATAAGTATTCTGTACTCTACGTATGACGTTGGTGACTGACAGCGCAAGGCCTGACCAAAGCAATTCTATAATTGCTTTGGCCTGACTTGCAAGGGATACTTAAGTATTTGCAGGTTGGTGTAGTTCGCTAGGGGGCAGCACAGCTTAGCTGCTTAGGTCACGGAGTGCAATTTATGCCAGATAATCTTTTGGAGAACTTTTTTTGAGAAAATATTTTGGAGAAAATATTTTGGAGAAATATTTAACCAAACGCCATTCTAGTGAATTATTTGACAAAAGTCTTGCACAATGACAGCGTAAGTGGATAATCGAAAGTCAGAATTCAACAATGTCAGCGTAAACGGAAAATGGAAAGTCAGAATTCGACAATTTCGGCGTAAATGGATAATCGAAAGTCAGAAATAAACAATGTAGCATTGTGGAATTACGGCCCTAATATCGTTCCATAAAACTTATCCCCAATGACCATTTAATGTCTGAAGTCGCCAATGACGGGATTGCATGCAACAGATAATAATTGTAATACAACTCCAGTGGCGCCACCTAGGGAGTGACTGCCACCTAAACAAACTCAAAATAACATCCTTTGTGGATTTTAATGCATCGCCAATTTGTAGATCAGAGGCCAATGTTTTTGAGGAAGCGAATGCATAATTATAGAAATATGGGACTGGCCTGAGAGAAGATACAGCTACAATGCTTCATTGTTAGCTATTATTGTTAAATATATAGATATACGGTCTTCCGTTGTGTGTTTCTTAACATTTAGTCAATATTGCTAACATGACAGTCACGTATAAATTACCAATTTATGCCCAGGATTGAGTTAACCAAACGTGCAGTATGTGAAACGTTTAGACCTACACATAACGTAGGCGGTAAGCATATTCATACAGCTAGGGGTGCCCGAATATGTGGCACTACATATGCATACAAACTTAGCTTTTTAAAATTGTTTCTATGAGTAGATTTGAGTTGAAAGGAACAAAAGTCAATTGTTTTGAGCCTAAGCATCGTCTAAAAGAGTTACTAAACATCAACCATTTACTATATAGTATAGCGGCTAAGAGCCAAACGTTTGATGAATTGTGCACTTTTTGACAAAAGCATGACAATTGACGCATATATAATTTATATTAGGTAGATTCATATAAACCTAGGTACTCATCGCTATCGACATGGTACGTAGCCGCCATCCTGATTTTTTTTAAATGGCCGCCACGGAAATACATTATCCAGATATATCAGCTTCAACGCAACATAAAAACAATGTCATGTTCTTGGTGTCTAATCCAACATTTTCAGGGTCAAGAAATCCATTTTTTTATATGCAGTATCCAAGAATGACGGCCATATTGCAATTCAAGATGGACGCCACGGAAATGCATCACCCAAATATATCAGCTTCTAAGCAACATATAAATATGTTCTATGTGTCTAAACCAACATTTTCAAGGTCAAGGAATCCATTTTTGCCATACGCTTTATTTTCAGATGACAGATGATATTGAAATTCAAGATGGCTGCCATGAATATACGTTTTACGAACATGATTTTTAATACCTATTGAGTACATAATACGAGCAATCCATATGTGGTTCAAATGTTTCAAGGTCAAGGAATCCAGTTGTGCCACTTGCATTATTACCAGATGACCGTATTAAAATATAAAATGGCTGCCATGGAAATAATATGTTTAAATATCTCAAAATTATCAACTTCTACACAAAAATTAAACGTGATATTGATGTCTATACCTACATTTTCAGGGTTAATTAATCAATTTCTTCTACGTGTTGTTATTATGAGATGACAGACGACATATTGAAATTCATGATCGCCGACATCCAAAATCTTATATTTGGGTTTAATTTGGCTTTCGAGCAACACTAAAAATACTCATTGTGTTTAATCCGGTAATGCACGTGTCATTGGATGTAAATGAGCTACAACCATTAAAAGATGGTCACACAGAATATCAAGATGGCTGCCATGAACGTGTACTTTCTAGAAACAAGATCTGAAGGTGTTTAGGTTTAGGAACGATATCTGGTTTGTGGTACGTGTTTTCAAGATTATAACCTTTCAAACTGTTGCCAAATTTTACTCAGTTATACTACCAACTGTAATATACCTCACAACGTACATATTGATGAAAAATAATAATATCAATTGCATGGCATCGATGCCTCTGATAGTTCAAGTCCAGCATGGTTTCCATATTGAATCAGTTGCACAACAGTAGACTGGATCAAACCAATCAAGTCGCATGTTCAGGCTGGAACCATAAACGATTTCCGCCGCTTATCATGCGGCCCAAACACCCAATAACACGCACACGCAACCACCCCGTCATAAACCATAGTCAATAGTGGCTTTTTACGACGTAACCATTCAGATTCACTCCAACCAGTCTCCCAGACTAGGCTGATGGATATTTCTAAAAATATGTTATGACCCCACATACTGAATTTGATGAGCAGCCTTCACATATTGGTGCAATGCATGTTTTGGTAGTGGGGTATTCCAAGTGGCACCAGATCCCAAGGCAAAGAGCTGTGTCCGCGCCTCATCCATCCTGCTAAGCGTAAAACTGTTAATGTAAATTACGACGTTGAACCTATTTATTTCATTTAGTGTACATGAGTCGACTTCTTGTGTTTGCGATAACAGGGCGAGGAAGGCATATGTAGCTGCGGGGAATGGAGTCCTTGTCGACTTCTTCTTATAACCAAGGAAACTGGAGACTATGTCGCACCAAGTCACAGTGTAGCAAATAACGAAACAACCTGAGTGGTTCCGCTACGTAAACAAAATACTTACCACATGCAATATATACTCTTTTGACAATTGCCAACTGGGATGTAATATATATATATATATATATATATATATGATGCGTCACTGCTGGGCACCATCGTCACTTGTCCATCTACGAGGATCGCATGTCGTATGTCACTGTAAAATTATTCTATAAGAGTTAGTATTGTTGTGATTCTATAATGTGATTTTTTAATATTTTACTCTAGCATGTGTTTGTTTACATTTATAATCGTATGCGCTGGACAGACAGAAACGCAATTTCCCTGCGACGATCAATGAAGTATTCTTTATCTTTATCCTACATTTTTGTGTCGATGTGGAGCAATCTGCAACGGTGGGTTATTTGGTAATGCAGTGAGTTTTATTGTGATCCTTATTTTAGTTGGCGCTTTTCAGTCGTTTCGTCGGCATATCTATTATACTATTGTTATCATATGTCCTTGACAGTGGATACCGTTTGTATTTGTCCATGACAACAATTTGTACTTTGAGTCAGTATATTATATGCGAGACGTTCAGCAATTGGGTTACACTAATTTAACATGTTCACGCTAAAGATGATATTTATTTAACAAAGTTGTTTTGTATGCCAGAGTGTAGTATATAATGTTTCGCTGATTTTTAAAATGGCAGTTTGAACATTACCTTCCAACTCCACTTATACCTGTAATATATCTGGCCCTGCCCCCACCCACGTATCCAACGATTGTGGATGTTGTGTCACTCTTACAACACAACAATCACACTTTGTGAGCCATTGACTTAATCGTGACACCGGCCTAATGTTATTGCTGAGAAAATATGTTGTGGTTTCGACACAACAAATGGCCATTCATAAGTTGCCAATAAACCTCAATACGCCTGGAGTACATTTTCTATATAGCTGACGTGAAGTCGAAAGGTAACCATTTGTTTTATCCATTCTTAATCAATGATATATTTTTCTTCATCAGTGTATCCACTGTCACTTATCGTCTGGTTGATAATATAGCTCAGCAAAAATAATTGTCATACAAGTGAATATATGTAGGCATTCAACCACATATGGATTACTCAACCTCAAGAGGAAGTAAAATCATGTTCATAAAACCTCTATGCATGGAAGCCATCTTGAATTTCAATATGGCCGGCACCTGATGACATAGCATATTGCAAACATTGATTCCTTGACCCTGAACATGTTGGTTTAGACCTAAAGAACATGTTTGTATGTTGGTTAGAAGCTAAGATATTTGGGTGATGAATGAAAGCAAACCATCAATGTAATTGGCTAAAGAGGACCCCAAAGAACAAGAAAACACAAGTCGGCAATATTGGAATGTGTTCAGTCATTTTTTTATGAGTGGTGAAAATACATCGGAGACGCTCCACCTGCAAAGGATATGTTTTAATTTTAGTAGTTATGACAGATATGTTTTGTTATTTAGAAACAGTAGACCAATGTGCCTCGTTGTAGTTGTGTGGATAACGTAATACCGAATACAACATTATAAACCTGACTGTCCTGACATTTGTGTTACCTGAGATATGGTGATCGCAAAACTAATAAATTACATTTTCTGTAAATGGCCGCCAAAATTTGAACAACGGAATTTATTACTTCATAGAGGCATATTTTGTTAACAAATAAATGTGATATAGAGGTATGTAATTATTATAAAAGTGAATTATCTTGATTGTAAATACACAAAGCAATTGGAATATGGCGGAAACTAATTTAGTAATTTACCCAAAGAAAATTCATTTAGATAATAATAGCGCGTGTTACGCTAAACACCCCGCATGCAATCAAACGAGACAGCAGTCACTCATCACACGCACCTGATTGTTTTGGTGGCTATTTTTAAGAATGCTGACATACTGAGTAAACTTTGTCATGTACACGATACTTATGGCCATGAATTTGGGAGAGTTGGGTATATAGACGAATAAAAGTATGTCATGGAGCCGTGACAATAAAACCCGTAATAATAATGTGATTTATTATGTGGCATCGACCTCTGACAAAGCGCTCGTGCCGCTTTCTCCATCACCAGAACAAGTATTTTGGCAGCAGCTAATGCAGCGCCCATCTGGGTTTCTATAGGTCGAGACCATTAGCTCTGTGATTCCACGAGAAAGATTTCCATTTCATGTTTTTTCTCTTTGTGCACATGTGGTTGTAGAACGGAGAGAGAAGACCGCAGCTGGTGTCCGAGCATCAGTTCAGCCGGAGTGCGACCAGTCGTGCAATTTGGAATGACACGGTATTGCTGGAGGAATTCTCGCAATTCCAGATGTTTCGACTTCCTCTCCCCTCTGACAGCTCGTTTCATGGCCTGTCTGAAAACACCAACAAGCTGTTCAGCTTCACCGTTCGATGGTGGATGAAATGGCGCATAAATCAGATGTGCGATCGAGTGTGCATTGCACCAGTCAGTGAACGTCTTTGAGGCGAACTGCGGGCCATTGTCGGATACAATTGTCTCAGTCAGGCCCCATATAGCAAACAAGTAATCGAGCGCGGACGTAATAGTCCAAGATGTCGGATACTTGTTTAATTTAAGAACATGCGGCCTTTTCGAGTGGGCATCAATCACGACCAACCACATGTCATCTAGGAACGGACCAGCAAAATCAATATGAATGCTCTACCATGGGCGGTCCGGAACGGGCCATGCAGACAGATTTTCAGGTTGATTTTGGCCTGTTTCGACACAAGCTGTGCAGTCCTTGCAGTGGACGTCGATGTCGACATCGACATTAGGCCACCACACATGCATGCGTGCGAGCCACTTCATGCGCGCTATTCCAATGTGCGTCAAGTGCAGCAGGTTGAGAACCCTGGCACGAAGTGCAGTCGGAATGATGACTCGGGAGTCGCGTAGAAGGACACCATCCTTCGATGTAATCTCTGTCTGCGCGTTCAGAAAAGTACGAACTTTGTCCTTATCCTGATTATGCGGCCACGTGGATGGCCACCCATTTGCAACGAAGTCTAGCACCTCCTCTTTGCTCTCCTCTTTGCAGAAGCTCGGATCGGGAGCAATGGGCAGGCGAGACAGAGCGTCTGCGGTGGCGTGATCAACAGACTGTCTGTAGACGATGTGGTAATCGTAGCCCATCATTATCAGTGCCCATCGCTACAGTCGCTGTAGCGTCATCACTGGTAAACTCTTCTCTGAACTAAATATGGCCAGCAGAGGTTTGTGATCAGTGGTGAGCTTGGAAGTGGCGACCACTCAGGTACTGATGGAATTTCCCCACACCGAAAATGATTGAGAGTGCCTCCTTCTCCACCTGGCTGTAATTCTTCTTTGGAGCTTTTTTGGAGGCGAAGGCGATCGTTTCCTCATTGCCATCCGGTGCACACTGAGAAATAACAGCCCCGATGCCATAAGGCGATGCGTCGGCGGCCAGAGATATCGGCCTAGTTGGATCGTAGTGGACCAAGAGCGTTTTCTAGGCCAGCATCTACTTCAGTCGATTGAACGCCTGGTCGCACTCAGCGGACCAGGCCCATTTGACGTCCTGTCTGCGCAGTCAGGTTAGAGGAGCGCAGATGGTAGAGAATGATGGCAAGAACTTTCCGTAATAGTTCAGCTTGCCGATGAAGCTTTCCAGCTGTTTAACATTCTCGGGCGTCGGAAACTTGACGATGGCGTTGACGCGTTCCTCAGACGGTTTGAGAATATCTGCTGAGATCACATGCCCTAGGTATGTGACCTGCTGTCGGAAGAACTCACACTTGTATAGTCGTAGTCGTTCCATACTCGTTCAACGTAGAGAGGACCTGCTTGAGGTTTTGCAGGTGTTCTTCTTTCGTCCGTCCGGTGACGATCACATCGTCCATGTAGGCAGTAACATATGGAATGCCTGAGACCAGATTGTCGACTAACTTCTGGAAAATGGCCCGCGCTGGTGCCGGTCCAAACGACAATCGATTGTACCGGAACAGTCCTTTGTGCGTGTTTATGACGAGTAGTTGCTTAGTTGCGTCATTTAGTTCTACTTGTAGATATGCGTCGGACATGTCAAGCTTTGAAAAGTGCTGTCCTCCTTGCAGCTTGGCGAACAGTTCATATACCCTCTGAATGGGGTGCTGATCTACGTGCAGCTGAGGATTTACAGTCACTTTATAGTCTCCGCAGATGCGCACTTTTCCGTTCGGCTTCTGCACGACGACAATGGGCGTCGCCCATTCACTGTGATCGACACGAGTTATGATGCCCAAATCCTCGAGACGATGTAGCTCTTTGTTAACGGCATCCTTGCGACTGAATGGTACTGGTCTCGGTTTGTAGAACTCGGTTTGTAGGACGGCAATGCAGTAGCAGTACTGCTGTAGAGCAAGGCATTCACATCAACTTGGAATGCTTTGGTCCAGTCAAGCGCGAAAAGAGACGTGCCTGTCTTTCCGACGACGATCAGTGCCAAAGTCCGATTGGCCCCATTGCAGAAAACAGTGACATTGCATTGTCCTTTGACTGGAATCGGTTGCTTGCCATAATCGAAAAGTCGGAAGTAGAGAGCACCTCAACTGTGATAGTCTCTGTACTTTTTTCGACCGTGTGTTGAGCCATTTTTCCTTTTCTGACGGACTTTCCAGAAGACCTGCACGCAGCCTGTATATGTCCTTTACGATCGCACCCGTAGCAGACGGCGTCGATGAATGGACAGTATATGTGGTGATGCGCAGGCGAACCACATCGACAGCAGGCTTTCTGGCCTCTCCTGTTGGGTTGTGTGTTAGCCCGGCCCTTTTCTCCGTGATCAGGTCGCTGTTTAACTCGTCGGAAGCGTTGCTTCTGGCGAGACGGGTGACTTTGACGAACAGCGTGCACCTCCTGCTGAGGGTGGCCTGTTGTTTGTTCGTGCATTTCGTGCCATTTTAGCACATTGTAGTACGTTCGTCAGTGAAGCGTCTGTTTCTTTCAGTATTGCCTGCTGTATAAAAGTGTGCCTACAGCCCATGATAAGCTTATCTCGTAGAGCATTGTCCTGGCACTTTACACAGCACTGCTCTTCGAAGTTTTTGACTTTAGTGCGCAGTTCGGCCAGGAAATCAGATGACCTTCCTGCTGAACCGTGCGGAAGAAGTCGAGACGCGTAGCAAGAAAGTTACGCTTTTCCTCGAAATGCAGTTTAAGCGCCGCTTTCACTTCTTCGTAGGAAGCTTCTGTCAATTCCTTAATCAATAGATTCTGAATAAGTGCAAATGTTTCTGGTGACATGGTTGAACACAGAGCAGCCTTTTTCTTTGGGTCTGTTGTGATGTTGTTTGAGTCGAAGTAGAACTTCGCACGCATTAAGTAGGACGACCATTGCTCTCTTTCTGGGTCGAACCGGTCAAACTTGAATGACTGTCAGTACACAGACACCCAGACAGTAGGTTATTGTCTGCAGTTCAAAGCCAGTTCAGGCATGTACTCACTGAAGCATGTCGACACACTTTGTAGGTAGTTGAAAACAATCCCACCTGCTGACACCAACTTGTGTGTATTTATATGCTAGTGAATATCACCAAACAGTGAGTATAATTAGAGAAACATTTAATATTTGCAGAACAACTGAGAAACACATGTTGTCACTTCCACAAAACAAGATGGGAGACACTGTAAAAGTAATTGGTCAGAGTCTGGTCAATGGCCACTAGAGGGTGGTTCGATAGGAAAATGAGAAACATAACACTAGCTGATGAAAGTAAAAAATGATGTCTGAAGATGAACATTTTGACGACAAAAGATATGCTAGAAAACGACACACCAACACATATAAACACCACGCAGATAGAGAACATTTCAAAGTATAATCAAGACCGGCTGGAGAGCATTCGCCAAACACCGCGACATCTTCAAAGGTAACTTTGAAAACGGCTTGAACAGACAGGTCTACAATTCATGCGTATTTCCAGCGATGACATACGGTAACATGGACAATTACCATCCAGGCTAAGAACAAGCGTGTAGCCGCACAAACAAAGATGGAAAAAAGTATGTTAAACATCACGTATCGGGAGAGAAAAACAAACATCATGGGTACCTTACGAAGGGAAACGATCTAGAGGAAGACCGGTGAGACGGTGGAGAGACGAACTCGACGTTGCTGTTACGGTTATGTTCGGTGCGGTGGGTGCCCTGCAACGCACGAACCGTGGATCTCAGTGGTCGGAGGAGACACGGAAATCCACTGCATGATTCCTTCTACATGATGTCTACGTTATGGGAAGTGAGAGATTCCTCAGCAGGAAATGAAAATCTTTCTCGTGGAATCACAGAGCTAATGGTCTCGACCTATAGAAACCCAGATGAGCGTTGCATTAGCTGCTGCCAAAATACTTGTTCTGGTGATGGAGAAAGCGGCACGAGCGCTTTATCAGAGGTCGATGCCACATAATCAATCACATTATTATTACGGGTTTTATTGTCACGGCTCCATGACATACTTTTATTCTTCTATATACCCAACTCTCCCAAATAAAATTCATGTCGATAAGTATCGTGTACATGACAAAGTTGGAGCTGGGTTAACTCAGTATGTCTGCATTGTTAAAAATATCCACCAAAACAATCAGGTGCGTGTGATGAGTGACTGCTGTCTCGTTTGATTGCATGCCGGGTGTTTAGTGTAACACGCGCTATTAATACCTAAATGAATTTTCTTTGGATAAA
The DNA here is from genome assembly GCA_020002185.1 of Paraescarpia echinospica. NCBI lineage: Eukaryota > Metazoa > Annelida > Polychaeta > Sabellida > Siboglinidae > Paraescarpia > Paraescarpia echinospica. The sequence goes on from CM034531.1 coordinate 78,628,577, forward strand.
TTACTAAATTAGTTTCCGCCATATTCCAATAGCTTTGTGTATTTACAATCAAGATAATTCACTTTTATAATAATTACATACCTCTATATCACATTTATTTGTGGACAAATTATGCGTCTATGAAGCAATAAATTCCGTTGTTCAAACTTTGGCGGCCATTTACAGAAAATGTAATTTATTAGTTTTGCGATCACCATATCTCAGGTAATACAAATGTCAGGACAGTCAGGTTTATAATGTTGTATTCGGTATTACGTTATCCACACAACTACAAAGAGGCACATTGGTCTACTGTTTCTAAATAACAAAACATATCTGTCATAATTAGTAAAATTAAAACATATCCTTTGCAGGTGGAGCGTCTCCGATGCAATTTTTAACCATTCATAAAAAAAATGACTGAACACATTCCAATATTGCCGACTTGTGTTTTCTTGTTCTTTGGGGTCCTCTTTAGCCAATTACACTAATGGTTTGCTTTCACCACTAAAATCACACATGCTCCCTGACTACGTGCATGTGACTACGTCGTTTAAGCCATTTCTAGTCCAACCTGGTCAAAACATTTCATGTTTTAACTCAACCCTGTAATACCGGCAAAGTTCGATCACGAGGTAGCGCTGCAGGCCACCATGGAGAGCTGTTCAATTAGCCCTACATAAAAACACTCCAGGATTCCAAGTAGTATATGTATGCAAGCTCTCACAATTGTTTACCATAGTGCACAATCTTGCCTATTTTATGTGCTAAACCACCTAACTAAGATATGAAATGAACTGTATAAGAAGGAAAATATGAGAGACCTTCCAAAACTATATAGAACACGTTGCGTCAGAGCAAGGAGACCAGTACTGCTTCCAACATAGGCTTAGCCGAATACTTAAATTGGATTTTGCGCATAAACTCCCCCGTCTTTAGTTTCCAAGTTTACGTGAAAGCGAGCTGACAAGACGTCGACCCTTCACCTAGTGATCGTGTGTATACATACAGCGGTGTGGCACGGTTCCTTGTTGATGTATTTCAGGTTGCCGTGTTTAATGCACTTGCCGACTTCCTTGAACACGACCTTGCCCATATTGTGGGGGAAGTGCTCGGGTTCTATCATCTGGCAACACATGACGGGAACTTGGGCTTTGATGACAGTTCCGCGAAATGTCATCACTCGGTTCCAATTTTTCGCTAACTTGCGGAAGTCATGGTAATTGTAAACGCCGCAGCACCTGGATCCGACACGAACATACAAGACTTGTCACTTGACAAGATTAAAAGGCCTCATACATTACAAAAAATCCATATTTAATTTCTTGATAGACTAAGGTGATATAAACTAGTTGCAACAAGAGGGAATTGTCCCTCAAATTAGTTGCAGAAAATAAGTTTTCAGTTTTCCATCAGCGCTCTGTTGAAGATTGTATGATAACTAGGTCGTGACGTCACACGGCGGATTACTTCACGAGTGCTGAGCAAGATGGTGTTGGTACAAAGCCGAAATTAAACATCACCTTGCAAAAGATTCCTGACGAAACTGCGAGCTGCCTGCTTGCACTGTAGTCTGCATTGGTTTGTTTAGTTTCATATGAAATGAGATTTTCATGTCGTAGGCCGCAAGGTGAACCTGGAAAGTGTGCTTAGAAATGACGTTTCGTTCCTATCTCTCTGGAATTAAGATTTCTTTGCGGCATGAAAAAGTAAATAACCTGCGCGACATTGTGCTAAAATGTAATTAAGAATTTGTGTTAGTTTAAATGTTGAACTCGAGTTTATGTTGGACTGCTGCGCTATGCTGGCAGAGCAGTAATGTAGACCAATCAGTGTCCCTGTTTACGTCATATGACACGCAAAATGCCTGGGGGAAGCCATGTTTACGTCAGATGACGCAAGCGAGAACTATGGATTGGTCCAGATTCAAAAATACTCCTCGTGAATGAACCAACATTGTAAACATAAATGCGAGTTAAACTTCAAAATTGGCACAAATTTTGAGTTAAACTTTTCCTTGGAGGTTCAACATATCGCGTACTCTGACTACCAATGTTTAGTTCTTAGTTTCCGAGAGGTCGGAACGGGACTAAACGAAAACGGGTTCACCTTGCGGGCTATCGCGGGATCCACGCCATGAAGACATTCCCGACCGTCCGCCTGGACTTGTGTACAGGCGCCCACGCAGGCACTGGCACAGATCAGACTATCGGTGGGTTGCAGCAGTGGCTCTGTGATGTGTTCAGTAGTTCACATATGTGAAATACCAAGGGTAAATAAGCAATGTATGTATTCACTTAATATTTAAGGACAAATGCAGTATATGTTATACGAATCTTGCGAAAACTAAGTAAATATTAAAGGCAATTAGGCGAGGTTTTCTCGTAAAGGCCGTATTATCGCGCACGGGGGACTTACCGTATGCTTAAGCAGGACGCTAACGCTGTTTTGCCGTCTGGATACTTCTTAAAAAACCGCTTTTTTATTACTTCAGTGGAATATGTTCTTATTTTTGGCATCTACTAGATACAAGTTCTGTTGTGTATGTGCACAAATAAAACAATGTTGTCCCAGTTTTGTCTTTTTCTTAATTGACAGCGCAAAGTTCGAAATGATCTCGCACACCTGAATCCGGGTGCGTTCTAATTAATCCGTTTTTTGTATACGTAGCCGGTCGTGTAGCTGCTAGTTCAACATCTTTGGTCATTTATGTCGTATCATAATTATTGCCAAGACAGTTGTCAAAGTCGTTTGCTTTAGAGGTGGACTGCATTGCATGTGGCTTGTTTGAGGCATGCCGTGTGACGTCATCAGCCGCTATAGGCGCGCTTTCAATTTGCATGCACACATTCGAAAGATCACGATTTAATACTTTATTTTGTGCGCAAACGTTGGAGACATGTCAGCAGCATCAGGCTGTATTAGAGCAAGACATTATAAATCCTTTATTTTCTGCAAGAAAATACCTTTCTGTCCGACGCATTTTAATTAACACGACCACCCACAGCAGAAACCCCTGATGCAAGTGGACAAGCAAGTCTATGGCGTCTTATCGACAGAACAATGTGTGTTACCTTTGTGAAACCCTCCCATCTGGGGTATTTCTCGATTATGATTTTAAACATCGCAGAACGTGTCGGTTACGAGAGAAGACAGAGCAAAGGAAATGACCGACGTGATCTAGGTTAATGCTAATCTGACGACACGTCACATACTCCACTCAGGTGTATTTGTTCACCACAGTTCCTTGTTAAAGGCACATAGTACCATTGTAAGACTATCAAAGAACCCCCTGCGAGCAAACCCTAAAATTTAAATTGGCGTTCGAAACAGCGACAACGTGTGTTTAAATAGCTGCAACGTCTGAATCACATGGGCGAGAAAGGGCATTTTGATGGCTAAGACAGGCTTTTAACCACGCTGTATTCAACAAACACCAGTAAAATTATCTAAAATAACCACAAGATGCACTCATTTTAGTTATTTAAAATCATGGTAAATATAAAGCGAAAACATACAAATGATCTACTGCCAAATGTTTATTTATTATTAAAACTAACATTGAGGCCGGTACCGAGGTGAGAGTCTTTCTACATTTTTCGGTTCTTTGAACAAATGGCCACTGATCTACAAATTTGCGATGCAATAAAATCATAAAAGTAGTAATTAGGGTGATTTACTGATGATTTTGCGAGGGCCTTTCCTCACTTTCCTCATTGTGGTGTTTTGCATAGATTACACAGGCACTGTGAAGTGGCGTCTCACATCATTTCTCGGCCAATTCGTGAAGGCGCTAGATGTTAGTGTGGTATTTCGGTCGCGCAATTGCAATAACAGAAATAAAAAGGTAAGCTGGGACGAGTTTAAAATAAAACATTACAGGAATTGTGATAATGACTACTCCTGGTTTGTTGCCCCGAGAAAGGGTGTAAGGTAGTGTTTCATTATTACACTGGTAGTTATACAGAGTGTCTGCAAGCGCCCCGATGTCGACACCCTATTCCCAAAACTCGAGAAGCGAGCTCAGTTCGTTTGTTGGATAATCGAACCGAGCGAGTGGCGCGATCGGAATAGCGAGTCGAGATCGGGGCGCTTGCAGACACTCTCTATTAATAGATAGGAACGTAGCACTAAACTCACTTTAGTATGGGTAAGCCAGTACAATGTTATCGTAATGTGTACTGTCTTGAGTAAGTCCAGTAGGTACCAGTAACATAGTTGGAAACACTCAAATTTCATCATCATCATAATTGTGAAGCCGTAGTGTCCTGCGGTTGGGCAAAGGCCTCAGCATGTCGTTACCAGATCTACCTGTCTTGCTCTATCCTCAGCCAGTTGGTGCATTTCCGGTACTCGTCTAGTGCGTCTCTCCGCCGTCTCGCTGGTCTTCCTTTAGATCGGTTCCCTTCGTAAGGTGTCCAGGTAGTGGATACACGATGTCCATCGATTATATCAATGTGCCCTGCCCACGTCCTCTTCTGTCTTATGATTTGTTCTGTCACATGTATGATCGTTGTCTTCTCTGTTATCCGGATGTTTGTTTTTCTCTCCCGATATGTGATGTTTAATGTAATGACAACTAATAATAATTGCTGAATTTACCCTTAAATAGTCGTTGTGTTTGGCGAATGCTGTCCAACCGGCCTTGATTCTTCTTTGAATCTCCGTGCCATGATTTTTTCACTGATGCTGTTTCGCTGTCCCAAGTAGACGTAGCTTTCAACGTTCTCTATCTGTGTGGTGTTGAAATATGTTGGTGTGTCGTTTTCTAGCATCACTTTTGTGTTCAATGATCATCTTCAGGCATCGTTTTTCACTTTCATCAGCTAGCTCCCGCAGCATTTTTTGTAGTTCTTGCGGTGTAGTAGCGTTGAGAATGTTGTCGGCGAATCGAAGATGACTGAGATATTCTCCGTCTATCCTCAAACCTTTGATTTCCCAGTTCACTCTATGGAATATGCTTTCGATTGTTGCCGTAAACAGCTTGGGCGATATGGTGTCACCCTGTCGTACTCCTCTCTTGATGTCGATATTGTTGCTTTCTTTGTGTAGGTGGACTGTAATCGAGCTGTTGTGGTAGATGTCTTTCGGGAGTTCGATGCACACGTCTTCTATCCCTGTTCTCGAAGCGAGCATGTCTCGAGTTTGCACCGAGTCGAAAGCCTTCTCGTAGTCGACGAACGCGATGCAGAGCGGGATATTATTTTCTCGGCACTTTTCCTTCAGTTATTTTGCGACGTGGATGCCTCTTTCGGGTCGGTTTGAATTATGATACTCTGTTCATTGTCGCATAGTCCAATTCATTAAACGTGTATTGTATCTCAATATGTATTTGTGCGACAAAATAGGCAATCGTATTGTATGCGTTACTTTGATGACAGTCACTCTCCTGTTGTCAGTGGTTAGAGCTTTAAAACCATTCTGCACAGTGACCAAAGTTCACTCAATTGACATCAAAGACAGTTACAGGCACAGGTAATTGTTTTAATAGTCTCACTGTCCACCAGTGTCAACCAGTGAATAAGCTCCACAGGGAGTGTGGCAGTGGGCCCACCTGGCAGTGTACTGTGTCATGTAAGAGTACTGACTTTTACGACTTATCACCCATCCAAGTGCATACAATACAAAGGGTATCTAGAGTTAGCTGGATGCTGGTTAAATAACAACTGGGACTATAATAATAATAATAATGACAAACTTCTATATCGCCTAAATCCCCAGGAATCTGAGCTCAGAGGCGCAACATACAAGAATCATTGGGCAAAATCGTTAACAGGGACAAGCAAGAGTCGTCATTAGAGCAATAGACCGCCGATGGTTAGGGTAGGAAAGCAATTTCAAATAAATAAGTCTTCAGTTTTTTATTCATTTGAATTGTTGAAATATAGTAAATGATCTGAATCAGACATTGAACATTGATTAACAACAGCCTGATGAACTAATACGAATTACTAGGTACCATGTATAATTATGTTTGTGTGTTTTTAGATTATACTTATTAAATGTGTTAACGCTGTCAATCAATGAATTGCTGTTTTGCCTTCTTTTTTTTACCACAGAAAGTTATGTTATTTAAATGAAAGTTAATTATTAACTGAATTGAAGTTAATTTAAATTAATTGTTAATTAAATTAAAGTTAATTGTTAATTTAATTGATAAATTTGTGAGTTAATTGTAATTTAATTAATTAAGTTTTCAAGTTCATTGCCCCATGCCTGCAATGTTGTGGGGTATGGTATTGGCCAGAAAATTAATACTTGCTCCGGTAGAGAGGTATAAAATTAAACAAAATTAATTGATCTAGCTTACACCAACATATTGCATTACCAACGATATCTAAATGTGTTTTGTTTTGATAGCATTGGTATTCGCGACATTGCGTACTTGTTTGGCAAGATACCTAATACCCACATAGATATGTCAAGTTGTGTAATATGACTAAGACTAAAATCAACGCAATGAAGACGTATTTTACTCAATTATAATTTTTTTTAACATAATTTATTTTAATGAAAAGGTACGCGCGATTTTACGGGGAGGTTCAGAAAATAAATGTTAGAGTATGGCTTAGTGATATGTGTATTATGACACCGTTAATGACCACCAAAGGTTGTGTGCTATCAAGCAGTTGACGTCTATCAAAGGCCAGACTATCGCTATGACAATAGTCAAATTGCTGATGTCAGCAAGCAGACAACTAAATTGATATGGTCACTGGCTTCCGTTCTACTTTATATTATGACTTAAAACTGTGTAATATATGTACGTGTCCTGCTGTAGATTATAGGTTCTAAAGCGTATTGCACTGATGAGCTTGGAAAGGAATCTCCTCTTCAGATATTTATTATGACCATTTACGCGCTTAAATAAATAGATTGTATTATTTTGATATTCGGCCTTGCTGTTTTACTCTCAATCACAAACGATATGTTTAACAGAGATATTCAACCGTAATACTCAAGTCTACCATTGGGGAGTATTAAATAGCTCAAGTCTACGTGTATTAAGTGCTAAAGCATGATTTCACTACATACACTACGTACCGATATATTCCATCGAACCACGTTGGTTTCGTGTTACCGCTAATGTTACGTGGTACAAAATTCAGCTTTTTTTATTTAGGTTTATTCCGGGTGTTGACCAGTGAAGCGTGCATTACGGTCCGCACGATGATTTTGTTTTGCATTTTTGACCTTCTAAACTTCTAGGTCAATAATCCAACGGGTGCCACCCAGCACCTTAGAGCGTTTTTGCATCAACCCAATGATATGCAAATTAGTTATCGTCATTAAAATATATACTATTTTTCTGAATATCTCGAATTGTAAACATCCAAACAAGCAAAATGATGAAGCAAAACACGTTTTGGTGTCTGGTTATGTTTTTATTTCAGACAAGCATTGAGTCCATATTGGAAAAAATACATCGATAGAAGCATCCATATAAAATAGAAACATAAATATATAGAGATAAAAATAATAATTGTAAAATGATGAATATTCGAGCTTTTGCAATACCGTCAACGTCATAAACTTACAATGGACACATCATATACAGCGTGAACAAAAACAATTTATTCCCTTCAAAATGAGATATGATTTGGAGGCGTAGCCACCATTGGTATTGTTTTAACGTTTGCGGGATGGCGCAATATCGAACATTTATCACTTGACGGTGACAGTGTTTGATCGTCACTCCACACAAGCTCCATCAACTGACACATCCAAGTCATATCTCATTTTGACGGGAATACATTCATCTTTCGCGCTGCGTATGACGTGAAATGAATTATATAAAGAGTCGTTGTAACTTTCGCGGTATTGCAATAGTTGGAATATTCATCATTTCACGGTGACCTTGTTTGAACTTAGCTCCACTGTTATCATACCAGGTAACAGCTCCACGTCGTATCCCATTTTGACAGGAAGACAATAGTCTTTCCAAAAAGCATATGACATGGCCATTTTGGGAGTAAATAAAGTATATATGTAGCCATTGTAAGTTTAAGACGTTTTGCGGAAGCGCACAATTTCGAAAATTCATCATTACACGGTGAACTTGGGTGACCTTGGAATCACGCTTACTGCACAACTTGCAGTTCTGCGATAGGTCTCGTTGTAATGGGGATATATAGTGCTTTCAAATTATATACTATTTGGATGTTTGTACGGGGGGGGGGGGCATTTAAGTCGGTCCGTTAGGTAGTGCCTACCGCTCGCCTACATATAATATATATTTTAATGGCGATAACTTATTTGTATATTAATGGGTTTATACTTAAAAAAACTAGCTGAGCTACCCGGCTTTGCCCGACGAGAAAAGGCAGTCACATACATCCTCAAATCATTTGACTTAATTCTAAAAAAATATCGTTGAAATAATTATGAACACAGAAAATAGATCAAAACTTCAAATGCCCAACATTTCAGTTCCAGACGTTCCTAACCCATTCCAAATGTTTCCACTCTACCCGCATTAATAACTTGTAACTGGTCACTGACCTAGTTGTTAGACCAACCTTTTGCCAGAAATCGCACGCGCTCACTCGTGTACCTAACGTAACCAGCAACAGGCAGCAGGGTTACCCGTCCGGGATTTTGTAAGGTTAATAATACATAAAAAGCCAATACATTTATTTGCATACACCCAATGACATATTTGTACTTGGAATAATTACATGTACGATGATATAGAAAAAAATGAAATTCCGTGGCTGGAACTCCACGGAATTGTTGCGAAATGCTTACGTGACCAGCGACAGGTAGACCTGGTGCATGTTAAACACTGATGATTTTCAAACGTCAATAACTTTTCAATTTCAAAATTTCTGGATACACCCAGCGAAGTATTTGTAGATGGCATAATTATTTTTACGATTATATATATACATATATATATTAAATACCGCGGTTGGAACTCCACGTTCAGCATTTTGAAATAATGAGTCCACCAAGTTCTCCACCCTCCCGGACGAATTTCAAAAATGTCTACATCTACTAACCATCTTTATAATGGGCCCGGTAGATCACATGCAAACGTTCAGCCCGATACATGCAAAATTGATGGAGATGTGGGTGCATTTACAAACAGAGAACGAACTGTTTTATGATTTAGACGTTCAAGGTGCCTGGGTGGGACCCGTCGGATTACTGACCTAGAAGGTTGGATGGTCAGAAAAATGGAAAAAAATCGTGCAAACCCTAATACACGGTACACCTTCAAAAGGCCGTTTGATTGCCGGAGTAGTTTCCGAGGTAAAATAATTCTTGGATTACTAATCTGCACACAATGCATACGTACCGGCAATGTTCCACTATACAAAACCGGTCCTCAACTAAAAACTATTTAGGCTAACATCTTGGACAAAAGAAGAATTCATAACATTCATTAACTTAGCTTAATTCAATGCATAAAAATGGAAAGGACTATGAGCTGTCCAATGCAATACAAAGACATGATGCTCGGGATCAAGTGATAAAGAAGGTATCTTACCGGGTCCTCGCCATCACGAAATCCCAGGCATCGTCGATGGCATCTTCTCCTTCGACAATTCGATCAGCGCTCAATACGGCGCCGTTGTAGGATTCAGAGAGCGTTCGAACGAGCAGTGTGTCTAGATTATTGGTGATCGAGGAGCGATGTATGAAGGCTGTGCCGATGGCGACCGTCTCGACGATGACAACGATGCCCAGCCCCGCGGAGTAGCCAATTAATAGTTTCATGTCGTGTTTCAACGCGACGCCGAAGCCGACGACGCCTTTGACGAAGGCAAGACCACCGAACAATGCCATTCCCAACTTGAATGGAACACACATGATGCAAACATGACACATTTTCGTCCACTCATTCAATGTTTCAAAAACCTGTCGTTTCACTTGTCTAAAATGCATCAATTTTTTTCACAGGCATATTTTCATTAGGACAAACAACTTAGATACTAACCTTTTATGGGGTGATTAGTTGATTGGAACGTAAAATGCAATGTGCGCGTATTACGTAAAACGTAACCTAACAATTGCAGGAACTGCGCGCGCGCGGCAAATACTTCGGGAAAACGGTCACTGCGTCATAGACTTGGCAACATGGAATAGACGCTGACACAACAATGCTTTAGTCTACTCTCATGCCAATAGCATAGCAATACGAATGTTATTTGACACAATCTCGACTAGGGACCATCGACGGACGTGAACTTAAAACTATCTCAGACCTTCGTGATTTTGAACAAACAACGAGTATCAGCGAGCTCTTTATGGTGTTTATGTAGTGATGCTATGTGATTTCTAACATTGAAAAAGGTAAGTTCTTACATAGCGCCGTATCTAGTCCTCGGGATTGCTCACAACGCTTTAAACTTTACCCCCTGGCAGACATGTTCAACAGAACATAATATCGACTTCCTTATGAAAAAATATATATTTCGGCATTCCATACCAAATCAATAAAAACAGGGTGTAATTTATATGTCCGTCTTCGATATTTGATGAAACTTGGTCTGTTGGTTTATGTTCATAAGTTTATCTTACAAACCAAATTTTAGGACAATCTGACCTTCCTTTCAAGAGATAGAGGTCATCAAAGTTTGTTCCGACCTTGATACCTACCAGGTGTCATAAAGTCTCTCCTAGGGGACCTACATATGTGATGTTGGTGTCGTTGTAAAGGTCTTAGAATCGTCTATCTGTGTAAACAATGAACCACACATCAAACTTTAAAAACTTATTTTTTTAATCTTTGACCTGACCTTGCAAAAAAACTGTAACCTCCAATTTCGCTGATTTTTTCGTAGTCGACGCATACATATTCAGCAATAATCAGTGAAAGTTTGATCGTGCGTATTTGAATACTTTGGGAGTTATGCAATTGTAAACGCATTTCTTATGTCACTTTTAATTCTCCACGAAAGCGAAACTTCGAGTCCTACTCTGTGTCATGGATGATCTCCGAATCTGCCTTTCCGAAACTGCTCTCTGAATTGAGTCCCTGATTTTGAAAAGGCTATCTCATCCCTCTGGTTTTTTGTATTTTATTGTAAATCTGTAAATGTGTACACTTTTATCGCATTAATACGATTATGTGTTATCGTTGAACTGAGTGTAGAATATTGTTTTATGGCGTTGATATATTTTATGTTAACATGATGGGGGTACCCTGATGATTGTCTCAGACCTCAGGGGTTATGCGGGGAGAAAACAACTGGGAATTGCTGATGTACATGTATGTGATTTACCATAAAAACCACATACATAAAATGTTATTTTGATGTATCCGCTAGCTACAGGTCATCATATTATTTAAATACAAGTACATTAAGTATACCAAGAGATACAGATGATTGCCTTATGTGCAGAGAATACGCAGAGAGTAAAATACAGAACATTCTCTGAGGCAGCCTCCATTTTCATTCTGAAAGATCATGTGACTAATTTAGTTCTTATTACATGATAAAGCTTTCAGTGATTTTAGCCAAATATGAATGCTTCAACATAAAACATCACCAAAATCTGAGATTATGTGTTCATGATGAGGTTACAAGGTCAAGTCAAAGGTCAAACGTATTTTAATATTTAATGTAAGGATGTAACACCAACATGGGAACTGCTGATGTACATGATATTTTGATTAGCATGTGCCTAATATATGACATTGTGTGATACAATCTTAATCTAACTTCTAATTACAGTGATTTATATTCCATCATTTTGCTATACATATTTATATATGGAACACTTGTCTTAGCAGCACTTGTGTATATATCCACACACCAACACATGTGGATAATGATCTAAATCGGTAGAGAATAATGGAGATAACAAAACAGCAAATTCTAGGAAGGCAGCTTCTAGGCTACTGACAGAGCATTATAACTGTACTAAGTTCCGATATTACAGCATTAAGGTGACGTAAGAAATGCGTTAAAAATTGCATAACTCCTAAAGTATTCAAATATACACGATCAAGCTTTCACTGATTATTTCTAAATATGCATGCTTCAACATATAAAAACATCAGCGAAATTGGATGTTACATGTTTTTGCTAGGTCAGATAAAATAGCAAACATTAAAAAAACATACGTTTTAAAATTTGTACGTGTGGTTCATTGTTTACACAGATAGACAATTCTAAGACCTTTAAAAATGACACCAATATCACATCTGTAGGTCCCCTAGGAGAGGAATTATGACTCCTGGAAGGTTGTCAGGTATCAAGGTCGGGTCAAACGTTGATGACCCTTTTATCTGGAAAGGAAGGTCAGATTGACCTAAAATTTGGCTTGTAACATAAACTCATGAACATAAATCAACACACCAAGTTTCATCAAAATCGAAGACAGACATGTAAATTCTTGATTGATTTGATATGGAATTCTCCTATTATTATCACGACTGTCATCTACCAAGGCATCCCGTGACATAAATTTTCCTAGCGTGTATGTGTACGTAATGTCGTGTTCACACAAAAGACCTTTAGCAACTTAACTTTAAACCAGTTGATGACGTGCTATTGTTCGCCATGCCGGGCGTTCTTTCTGCTATTGTTCAAAACCATGTAATTGTTGTACACGTGAAACTGAACCGCATATTTCAAACGCTTACGCTCTGTATGAACGCAGCAAAAGTTACGTTAACAGTTTCCATAAATAAGAATACAAATTGCCAGCGTATACATGAACCTTTCGCTGTAGGCAACATTGACGGATTATCCGACCTTCTTTCTATAGTTCAAATTGATGGAGTTACCTGTGTGCCATAATGTATTACTGTCAAAAATACAAAATCAGGTATTCATAGGATTAGTGTATATATATATATATATATACATATATACGTACACACACACGCACACACACACACACACACACACACACACACACACACACACACACACACACACACACACACACACACACACACACACACACACACACACACACACACACACATATAATATATGTCTGTATTGATATATTCATACATACGGATATATATACATACATATATTATATGTATATATATGTGTGTATGTATACATATGTATACATGTGTGTACGTATATATATATATATATATATACACTATTGTATATACATAATCCATATGAATACCTGATTTTGTATTTTTTACAGTAATATATATTTTAGTTCTCTTTTAAACAGGTTTAGAGTTTTCTGATATATATATGTGTGAGGTTCCACTGCAGAAGTAGTATTTATGAAGTAGTCAATATTTGTATAATGTAACGAAGCTTGAGTAGTAGTCAGTAGTAATTATTATATTCATGTTTAAGAAGTGCAATAATGTTCATGTATTACATAGCAATAATTGGTGGTTTAGGTGTCCTCGTCAAAAGCCCCAAGGGGTTTCTAGAGGATCTTCTCGGTTGCACTTGCATTTACTGAATAGTTCATAATGTGATGTACACGTATAATATATTTGTGACCAAATAAATTATGTTCTTATCTTCTACCTTCTAAGAATTGCATAACGTCCAGCAATAAGAAGCCAAAGACTGGCTTACCTTGTTGTTGTGGAGAGCCGAACGATGATGTACCTTGCTGAAATACATATATATTTGTAGACCGACTTACGTTGTTCTCGTTCGATGCGATATTGAAAGAATAGCTTAGGTTGGTGTAATAGAAGGAATAGCGTACCTTACGGTAGTAGAATGCCGATGGTTGTTTTAGGATACTGTCGATCTTATCGCCCTCGTCTGGAGGAATACGTGCGAATGTCAACATTAATTCTTCATTCTCATTCTCATACATGTGCATGCCTATCATCACGGGTCCCGTTAGAAAGATGAATACACTGAGGCCCTGTATGCACAAACGTGTCAACATTATATCCTGCCTATATAGTATAGGCAAATGTCAATACTGACGCACTGAACTCACATGCCAATCCTGATGCATTGTGTGCATACAACGTTCTACCTTGACAGATACATTGAAGGCAAATCGCAATACTAAGGAACTATATGCACAAAACTGTCAACGTTTGACCCAGCTAGCAATACTGAGGCATCGTACTCAATCAATGGTCAACATTACGTGATGTGATAGATATTGAGGCGCTATACGAACACAAGTCAACATTAGACAGCTATACTATAGTACTAAGGTTATGTAGGCAACTGGCCACACTGCGCTCAAAACATTAGACCTTCTGAAATATTATTGTAGGCAACTTAACAAAAGTAAATTATACAAATACTCATATTAACAATTATGAACGTTAGTAGTAATATTGGTGTTTTACGAGGGACGGTATGCGCGCTTGGGAGGAAATGCCATGTTAAAAGATAGGGATTTTGCACCAGGGCGCTCCCGCGTTAAAGGATAGGGAATTTTCTCCATGTTAAAGGATATGGAATTTTCTCCATGTTAAAGCATAGGAGCTATTATGATAAAGGTATCCGACGACTTTTTGAAAAAATAAAATATACCGAACAGCATTTGAATATGTCACACACAAGATTGCTTGGCCCGTAGACCGAAGCTCCGCCAAAGGACCGAGCCCTTATTTGGTTGACGGTGACATGTCTAAAATGTGGTGTTATAATAAGACGTAATTTATATAATAAAAGGATAATAAATTCAGCAGAGATCGTTTTATCTGAAGTAATGTATACGAAATGTAGACTACATATAGGACTATGTTATATCAGAACTTATAGCCTCGTTTTTTCGAACAGAGCGGCCATCTTGGAATTATAACCGTTTGGTATCATTTCCGTACGGTAGTACCAAAATTCGTGTCTCTTATAAATCCCGTACTCGAGACGTGTCTGGACATGTTTATTTGTCGCGAGCGTGAGCGTGCGCACCCTGTATGACGTCATTAAACTATAAACTGCTACTCGCAGTAATTTTGTGCACGAGGTGAGTTGGTTATACAGGAAGTGGTTTGGTTAGCCATTCGTTTGAACTTGCGCATATGTAATATAATTCCATCATTTGATGTCATGGTCAGTGACGTCATGGTACGCGCAGTAATTCTATAAGCGCGGTGAGTTGGACAAACAGGTAGTGATTTGGTTAGCCATTGTTTTGAGCTTTCGCGCTTGAATATAATTCCATCATGTGACGTCATGATGCAGTGACATCATTAAACTATAAACTGCTACGCGCAGTAATTTTGTACGCGAGGTGAGTTGGTTATACAGTTAGTGATTTGGTTAGACCTTGTTTTGAACTTGCGCATATGTAATGTAATTCCATCATTTGATCATCAACAGTGAGTTCAAATTCCCCTGTAAAATCTCATTCTAGAAGTTTCTTTGATACTTTTGTCAACACACTTCAAAACCGACACTACTGGGTGCTACTGTCGCCTGGAGACGTATCTGGACATGTTTGTTTGTTGCGAGGTGAGTTGGTTATACAGGAAGTTGTTTGGTTAGCCATTCGTTTGATCTTGCGCATATGTAATATAATTCCATCATTTGACGTCATGGTCAGTGACGTCATGGTACGCGCAGTAATTCTATAAGCGCGGTGAGTTGGACAAACAGGTAGAGATTTGGTTAGACATTTTTTAGCTTTCGCGCTTGAATGTAATTGCATCATGTGACGTCATGATGCAGTGACTTCATTAAACTATTAACTGCTACGTGCAGTAATTTTGTATGCAAGGTGAATTGGTTATACAGGTAGTGATTTGGTTAGACCTTGTTTTGAATTTGCGCATATGTAATGTAATTCCATCATTTGATCATCAACAGTGAGTTCAAATTCCCCTGTAAAATCTCATTCTAGACGTTTCTTTGATACTTTTGTCAACACACTTCAAAACCGAAACTACTGGGTGCTACTGTCGCCTGGAGACGTATCTGGACATGTTTGTTTGTTGCGGACGCGAACGCGCTCGCGTCCTGTGTAACGTCAAAGCTATCATTGTGATTTGGTTAGCCATCCTTTGTAAGAAATTTATTAGAAAATTCAATCACGACCTTCAGAGTAAAATCATCGTTCACTACACTACATGCATATCACGCAATAAGCAAACTGGTATAAACTGATATGAACTGGTATGAACGGGTAACTAAGCACAAGGCTCTAAGTGTTGGAAGAACAGTCGGGTAGCGACATATAACATTTATACTTACCAGCCGTATCTCACTTGAGTGTCGCTTGAAAACTGGTTACAAACTGTTTTGGAGTGGTGTTCCCTGTTCAAGTATCATCTGTGTTTCGTCTGCATCTAGAGATCAACAGTATTGTTTCAACCTTTTATCATGCTATGATTCTTAACCCACACGTATGTAAACACAATCGACGCGCTATGTGTGATGCGCTATGTCAACACTTCGACCTTGACATCAAACTTATCGAGTAAAG
Source organism: Paraescarpia echinospica (assembly GCA_020002185.1). Taxonomy (NCBI): domain Eukaryota; kingdom Metazoa; phylum Annelida; class Polychaeta; order Sabellida; family Siboglinidae; genus Paraescarpia; species Paraescarpia echinospica. The sequence continues at coordinate 78,644,900 of CM034531.1, forward strand.
AATTGGTTGCAAACCTCTTTTTCGAAACAGACGCGTAACAAAGTGAAGCGTTATGATCAACAGTATATGACCATAATAATCTCCCAGATAGGATATACCAGTATTTATATAGTTTACCGTATTAAGGGTCAAGTGTATAAAGACCCATTAGATCGTTTTTGATCTGTTTTCATAATGTAGTATTTAAATTCGTGCTTGTTCGGTAAACTTTTCAAACAATATTCTATCATAAAAGCCCTAACCTTGCATCGGTAACCGAAAATGGACCTATAGAGATATACATACATAGAGACATACATAAACACAGACATAGAGACATACATAAACACAGACATAGAGACATACATACATACATACACACATATAGACCACCCAACATTAACCTTCAACATATAAGCATACCTTCAAATATACTTTTAAACATACAACATTGCAAACTTTCACTGACAAACGTTCCAACACACTCTTAATCCTGTTTGCAAATTAGTTTGAACTGGTATTCGATTCACAAGTGTAATCTTTTCTACCCATGCTGCCAATGTCGCAACTTCCGCTCCTGATTTTACCATAGATTTCCCTGTGACCGAAATGAAGAAGACGCTTGCACGTCACATAGCATGCAGCATCTTTGAACTCTCAAGACGTCAGTGCCGTGGTTGCGAGATAGACCATCCTAGTCAATTTCATCACAATTGTATGTTATCTGATGACATTCAAAGCTGCATGTACTTTGACGAGGCTGTCGAGGTCATTAATTCAACTGCAGTGGTGAAAGACTGTTTGAGTGTTTTGTTAGACGCAGGTGTGAAGCTAGCCGTCGTGACAGTCGAACAGTTGTGTAATATCAGTACTTGGTTGCAAGAAGCCGTTTCGAAACAGTGGCGAAACAATATGAAACATATGGTTCTGGCAGTAATGGAGGGTGACCTGTAAAGAACTTTCTTTTGTCTTGTATTCGATTAAACTTTGCAAGACTCTGTATCAATGTCTAGTCTCTGGTTCTTGTAGTTATGGAGCGTGACATGTAAATACGTTTGTGTTGTTTACGAATAAGCTGTGCAAACCATATCTCGTGTCTTTACTTAATCAAACTAAGACCAACGACTTCCACGAATCAAACTTTGACTAACGAGATACACGAACCAATAATTCAAACAAACTTGCCTGACCAACGAAACACTTAGATCAACGAGTGACAAGAAACAAACTAATCGGACAAACGAAACATCAAACACTTAGATCAACGAGTTGCAAAAACCAATCTTCTACGATTCTCTTCAGTCTACCGAATACACAGGTGTGTGTGTGTGTGTGAGTGTGTGTGTGTGTGTGTGAGTGTGTGTGTGTGTGTCTACTAACTACTCCATCATCGACACACTTTCGGGAATGTTAGAACTGTAGAGTCAGCCATTACAGTCAAATGACTTGAGGTGTGACGAAATTTCTAGCGTAGCGGTCCATGTCTATAAATACGCGAGTACCATCTAGGGGGTAACCAATTCACTTGTCGGAACTTATACTTAGACCGACGAGTTCCAAGAGTCATTCCGTTCTTTACATTTGAACCGTAAACACCTACATCATGAGCTTATTGCCTATTCTACCGGCTGTCAACAAGTACACACCATCATCGTTCCAGTGCCCAGATTGCAAGAGACATTTCTCACGTCGGGACAGCTGGAAACGGCACAGTGTCCGCAGTTGCTGTGGACCATCTACAAATGCTAGGTCGCTGAATTCACTTGTCTCTGTGCCTACTACGACACATGTGCCTCTGGCCACAGCAACAAACTCGACATTCCCGTCTCCATCTCAGGTGACCATGGAACATACAAAGAAGATGGCGCTGGTCGATCCCCGTATTTTAGAAAACATTCAACCGCAACGTCCTTCGATTAATCCTATAGGGAGTGTTCTGCGACGAATCGACAACGAAATGGAAGACATATTAGAACGAAACGATATAGACGTGAGGGAAAAAGTCGTGTTGTATAACCAGGTGTTGAGTCGGTACAACGATCTTTCCGACAAGCGTGTGAAGGAACCGCTGCATGTACCCATCGATAAATTTCCCACCAAAGTCGAAAACAAAGTACAACCTGCTAACGAAAATGAAGTCGTCGAAAAGGAGAGCATCGAAAACGAAATCTTCGACAGCGTTCCAAAAACTATGAAGCAGAAAGCACGAAGACTACTCGATAAAATGAAAAGTGCCGTAAGATGGAACGATCGCGGCGAGATGATGTACAGAAACAAGGTGGTACCCGGAAGTAACATTGTAGATCTCGTGAATGACGTGTTGAGAAAACGGAAGTCGTTTGAACCGGTGGGATGTGAAGCCTTCGCTCGTGGTCTCAAGGACGTCAACACGCCAATGGATTTAGTCGGGAACTCAGATCGTTGGCTTTACATGCAGACAGCATCAGTGGACGACGACATGTCAAAGGAAACCAGTAGTCCGTTTGACAGCGTTCGTCATTGGAATCGTAGACTACCTGCATCATAGCGGCGCGCAGCTCATTCGGCGACACCTTTGCAAATCACACGTTAGGAACCATATTAGTATTACCGATTTGCGACAAAAACAGGTTCGCGTGGGACATGCAATCCACAGGAACAGTGTTCAAGAGAGATCATATGAGAAATATTCAAATAAAATCGTATTTATGCTATGGATGAGTGTATTTGTTTGTTTTTATTTTTCATAGTCATCAAGACGCAACTAACTTTTCTTCATTTCACTGACAACAAAGTTGCACAAACGAAACACTAAACTTAGCCCATCACGTTGCACGAATTGAATGTTAAAGAATATGAAGATTCCTCATGTTAAAGGATAGGCCATTTTCTCCATGTTAAACGATAGGCCATTTTCTCCAAGTTAAAGGATAGGTAGTTTCCCCATGTTAAAAGATAGGGCATTTTCTCCATGATAAACGTCAACTCGATGTGTCGTAAAGACATGCAACGACATTTTAAGTTTGAGGTGCCAAACATCACATACCTTCATGTCAAGAGACGATCATCTGTTCGGATTCATGTCCAACGAGGCGACCATAGGACTCGTATGAGGTATCGCTTCTTTTAATGGAAAACATATGTATATGAAGCAGCCGTCTTTTCAACGTAAAAATTCCATATTTTCAAATAGTGCGACCGACCAGATACGATACGACCTTCTTGAGAGTCGAAAAAGGAAAGACCAGAATCGTCGGAAGCACGATATATACACTAGTTTTCGGCGTCATCTCATTTGCATAACCAATCAGACAGAACGTATATCACGTGACTTCCCTTAACACAAAAACTGTGCACGTTCATGAGACATGCGACATCTGATGGCCCCAACGGATAGCAATGTAAGTACTCAGAATAACGTAATCTGCCGACCATGACAGATCTCTATTATTGTCCCCATGTTAAAGGATAGGCCATTTTCTCCATATCAAACGTCAACTCGATGTATCGTACGTTATTGAGACAGACGACATCCAATGGCACCCAACGGACATCAATGTAACTACTCAGAATAACGCCATCTACCGACCATGACAGATCTCTATTCGTCGACACACTTCCGGAAATGGTGAAAACGTAGAGGCCGCCATGACAGGTCGTCATGACATTCAAGTAACTTCCGGTTCGATGTTACTTCCAACGTAAAGGCCCCTAGTAGAGATCGCCATGACAATCAAGTAACTTCCGGTATGACATCACATTGGGCGTAGTGCCCCCTAGTGGATAATCGGAGTACTTCCCCACACGATGGCGTCCATCTACCGGCCATGATAGATCTATATTCGTTGACACACTTCCGGAAATGGTGGAACCATAGAAGCCGCCATGACATGTCGCCATGACATTCAAGTATCTTCCGGTGCGACGTCACTTCCGACGTACCGTCCCTAGTAGAGGCTGCCATGACAGTCAAGTAACTTCCGGTGCGACGTCATTTTCTGAAAATTTTATGTTTTTGTCCCAGAGGGACAAAACATTAAATTTTCGCGAGATTAACCCCAACTTTTTTTCTCTATCTAACCTAGTTATATATTTTTATCCGCTAGATGGCGCCATCATGTTATGTAGTACGTCAATTATCCACTAGGGGGCGCTGCGTCGGAAGTGACGTCGCACCGCAAGTTACTTGACTGTCATGACACCTGGTTATACAACACGACTTTTTCCCTAACGTCTATATCGTTTCGTTCTAATATGTCTTCCATTTCGTTGTCGATTCGTCGCAGAACACTCCCTATAGGATTAATCGAAGGACGTTGCGGTTGAATGTTTTCCAAAATACGGGGATCGACCAGCGCCATCTTCTTTGTATGTTCCGTGGTCACCTGAGATGGAGACGGGAATGTTGAGTTTGTTGCTGAGGCCAGAGGCACATGTGTCGTAGGAGGCACAGAGACAAGTGAATTCAGCGACCTAACATTTCTCGATGGTCCACAGCAACTGCGGACACTGTGCCGTTTCCAGCTGTCCCGACGTGAGAAATGTCTCTTGCAATCTGGGCACTGGCACGATGATGGTGTGGAGTTGTTGACAGCCGGTAGAATAGGCAATAGGCACATGATGTAGGTGTTTACGGTTCAAATGTAAAGAACGGAATGACTCTTGGAACTCGTCGGTTCCGATTAGTGAAATGGTTACCCGATAGATGGTACCCGCGTATTTATAGACATGGACCGCTACGCTAGAAGTTTCGTCACACTTCAAGTCATGTGACTGTAATGGCTGACTCTACAGTTCTAACATTCCCGGAAGTGTGTCGATGATGGAGTAGATAGTACACACACACAAACTCACTCACACACACACTCACACACACACACACACTCACACACACTCACACACACACACACACACACACACACACACACACACACACACACACACACACCTGTGTATTCGTTGGACTGAAGAGAATCGTAGAAGATTGGTTCTTGCAACCCGTTGATCTAAGTGTTTGATGTTTCGTTTATCCGATTAGTTTGTTTCTTGTCACTCGTTGATCTAAGAGTTTCGTTTGTCAGACAAGTTTGCTTGAATGATTGGTTCGTGTATCTCGTTATTCAAAGTTTGATTCGTGGAAGTCGTTAGTCTTAGTTTGATTAAGTAAAGACACGAGATATGGTTTGCACAGTTTATTCGTAAACAACTCAAACGTATTTACATGTCACGCTCCATAACTACAAGAACCAGAGACAAGACATTGATACAGAGTCTTGCAAAGTTTAATCGAATACAAGACAAAAGAAAGTTCTTTACAGGTCACCCTCCATTACTGCCAGAACCATATGTTTCATAGTGTTTCGGCACTGTTTCGAAACGGCTTCTTGCAACCAAGTATTGATATTACACAACTGTTCGACTGTCACGTCGGCTAGCTTCACACCTGCGTCTAACAAAACACTCAAACAGTCTTTCACCACTGCAGTTGAATTAATGACCTCGACAGCCTCGTCAAAGTACATGCAGATTTGAATGTCATCAGATAACATACAATTGTGATGAAATTGACTAGGATGGTCTATCTCGCAACCACGGCACTGACGTCTTGAGAGTTCAAAGATCCTGCATGCTATGTGACGTGCAAGCGTCTTCTTCATTTCGGTCACAGGGAAATCAATGGTAAAGTCAGGAGCGGAAGTTGCGACATTGGCAGCATGGGTAGAAAAAATTACACTTGTGAATCGAATACCAGTTCAAACTAATTTGCAAACAGGATTAAGAGTGTGTTGGAACGTTTGTCAGTGAAAGTTTGCAATGTTGTATGTTTAAAAGTATATTTGAAGGTATGCTTATATGTTGAAGGTTAATGTTGGGTGGTCTATATGTGTGTATGTATGTATGTATGTATGTATGTATGTCTCTATGTCTGTGTTTATGTATGTCTCTATGTCTGTGTTTATGTATGTCTCTATGTATGTATATCTCTGTAGGTCCATTTTCGGTTACCGATGCCAGGTTAGGGCTTTTATGATAGAATATTGTTTGAAAAGTTTACCGAACAAGCACGAATTTAAATACCACAGTATGAAAACAGATCAAAAACGATCTAATGGGTCTTTATACACTTGACCCTTAATACGGTAAACTATATAAATACTGGTATATCCTATCTGGGAGATTATTATGGTCATATACTGTTGATCATAACGCTTCACTTTATTACGCGTCTGTTTCGAAAAAGAGGTTTGCAACCAATTCTTTACTCGATAAGTTTGATGTCAAGGTCGAAGTGTTGACATAGCGCATCACACATAGCGCGTCGATTGTGTTTACTTCTTTACATATGTACATACGTGTGGGTTAAGAATCATAGCATGATAAAAGGTTGAAACAATACTGTTGATCTCTAGATGCAGACGAAACACAAACGAGACTTGAACAGGGAACACCACTCCAAAACAGTTTGTAACCAGTTTGGACTCAGTTTTCAAGCGACGCTCAAGTGAGATACGGCTGGTAAGTATAAATGTTATATGTCGATATCCGACTATTCTTCCAACACATAGAGCCTTGGGCTTAGTTACCAGTTCATACCAGTTCATATCAGTTCATACCAGTTTGTTTATAGCGTGATATGCCTGTAGTGTAGTGAACGATGATTTTACTCTGAAGGTCGTGATTGAATTTTCTAATACATTTCTTACAAAGGATGGCTAACCAAATCACAATGATAGCTTTGACTTTACACAGGACGCGAGCGCGTTCGCGTCCGCAACAAACAAACATGTCCAGATACGTCTCCAGGCGACAGTAGCACCCAGTAGTTTCGGTTTTGAAGTGTGTTGACAAAAGTATCAAAGAAACGTCTAGAATGAGATTTTACAGAGGAATTTGAACTCACTGTTGATGATCAAATGATGGAATTACATTACATATGCGCAAGTTCAAAACAAGGTCTAACCAAATCACTACCTGTATAACCAACTCACCTCGCATACAAAATTACTGCACGTAGCAGTTTATAGTTTAATGAAGTCACTGCATCATGACGTCACATTCAAGCGCGAATGCTAAAAAAATCACATTCAAGCGCGAAAGCTAAAAAAATGGCTAACCAAATCACTACCTGTTTGTCCAACTCACCGCGCTTATATAATTACTGCGCGTACCATGACGTCACTGACTATGACGTGAAATGGTGGAATTATATTACATATGCGCAAGTTCAAACGAATGGCTAACCAAACCACTACCTGTATAACCATCTCACCTCGCGCACAAAATTACTGCGCGTAGCAGTTTATAGTTTAATGACGTCATACAGGGTGCGTACGCTCACGCTCGCGACAAACAAACATGTCCAGACACGTCTCGAGTACGGGATTTATAAGAGACACGAATTTGGGTACTACCGTACGGAAATGATGCCAAACGTATAATTCCAAGATAGCCGCTCTGTTCGAAAAAACGAGGCTATAGGTTCTGATATAACATAGTCCTATATGTAGTCTACATTTCGTATACATTACTTCAGATTAAACGACCTGTGCTGAATTTATAATCCTTTTATTATATCAATTACGTCTTATTATAACACCATATTTTAGACATGTCATCGTCAACCAAATAAGGGCTCGGTCCCTTGGCGGAGCCTCGGTCTACGGGCCAAGGAATCTTGTGTGACATATTCAAAAGCTGTTCGGTATATTTTATTTTTCAAAAAGTCGTCGGATACCCTTATGATAATAGCTCGTATGCTTTAACATGGAGAAAATTCCCTATCCTTTAACCCGGGAGCGCCCTGGTACAAAATCCCTATCTCTTATCATGGGGTAAAAATTCCCTATCTCTTAACCCGGGAGCGCCCGGGTGCAAAATCCTTATCTCTTAACATGGGACCGGAACTACTTTTCCTCTTCCCTATCATTTAACCCGGGAGCGCCCTGGTGCAAAATCCATTTCTTTTAACATGGGATTTCCTCCCAAGCGCGCATACCATCCCTCGTAATCCACTTACATTACTACTAACGTTCAATCACGTCTTACAATTACAATCTACTTTCTTTAACAAAAAATTGCCATGTTATTTTTGTTTGGAAAGCTTACTGTCTTCTCGTTAAAATGAGATACGATGTCGCGCTGTTACCTGGTATATTAAGTGGTGAGCAACGGTCAAACAAGGTCACCGTGACATGATGTATATTCGAACTTTTGCAATACCGCGAATATCATAAAGTTACAATGACTCTGTGTCTACTTTATTTTTATGGACACATCATATATAGCGTGAAAGACCAACTACCTCCCGTCAAAATGATATATGATTTGGAGGTGTCAGTTGATGGAGTTTGTGTGGAGCGACATCGTATCTCATTTTGACGGGGAGACAATAACCTAACCAAAAATATATAACATGGCCATTTTGTTGTTAAAGAAAATAGACAGGCGACCATTGTAATTGTAAGACGTTTGCGAAAGCGCACAATTTCGAAAATTTATCATTTGACAGTGACCTAGTTTGACCTTGAAGTCACGTTTACTACACCACTTGTCAGTTCTACAACAGGCCTCGTTGTGATGGCAATATCTGATGTTTTCAAATGATATACCATTTGACAGTGACCTAGTTTGACCTTGAAGTCACGTTTACTACACCACTTGGCAGTTCTACAACAGGCCTCTTTGTGATGGCAATATCTGGTGCTTTCAAATGATATACCATTTGGATGTTTTACGGGGAGGGGGGCATTTAAGTTGGTTCGTTAGGTAGTGCATACCACTCGCCTATTGAGGAGTTATAAGCGAAAATCGTGAGGTTGTATTGGTCAGAGCTAATTTGCATATTCATGCTACAAATGTGCAGACTATTTGTCAACTGACGTAATCATAACCATATGCCCTGAAAATGTGCGTTTGGACAAATCATTTTAATTCTTTGGATGTTTACAATTCGGGATATTCAGAAAAATAGTTTATATTTTTAAAGGCGTTGACTAATTTGCATATTCATGGTTTGATACAAAAACGTGGCACCCGTCGGATTATTGACATAGAAGGTTAGTAATAGATTAAAAGGTAAACAAAATGCAAAACACATGGTGCGGGCCCTAATGCACGGTACACCTTCAAAAGGACGTTTCACTGCCGGACTATAGTGATGTATTGCGCGTGGTGGTGTACTGGTTAGACCGTCAGAATCTCCGTCGAGAGATTCCCTATTAGATTACTCTTCCTGTCGTTTCAAGCTTGGGCAAGTTCATTCACACCACTCATTTGTATGAATGAGTACCTGGCTGTAGGCATGTTTTTAGGTAAAAGTAATGTTCGAACAGTGCTAAACTACACACAAGGTCATTTTTATTTAGTATTATTCGAATGTTGCAGTGTAAACAAAGTGAATCATTCAATTATTATGGTATCTTAATAAGGGACTACTGAACGTTTCGCTTAATGGTTGTGTTTACTATTCAATTGATGTGATACTACAATAGCATTTTGGTATCCCATAATGTTGTGTTGTCTAAAAATAATTTTATCTGATCAGTTAGTTAAAATTGTTGTGTGGATTTAACAAGAGTTTGGTTTTCCAATACATTGGGTAAACAAATACAACAATAAAAGTGCATATCTTCATCATATTGTCCTTACTGCTCAAATGTATCTAACAGCTTCAAGTTAGTTGACCAACTTATCATTTAATAGACACTCAATATACTGCCAGTGCCATGGTGTTGGAAACAGAATGATTTCATAAAGAAATATTTTGTAAGAATAATAGTGTTACGTAGGATGCTATGGATAGGTTTAGAAAGCAATTATCTACCTCAGTAAATACTGTTGTAATCAAACCATGTGACTAATACAGATACACTATATCGAGAATATTAATTATTAATTAGGTGTCCGAAAATGGCTGATGGACATTTCAGAAGCGTAGCTTATTACCTTGTTGGACGTAATACCACCTGTAAATTGGAGAAAAATTTCGTCGGTTATCATTTCAGTGTATTTTACATTTTAATGAAATCAGCATATTTTCAATGTGCAGTAAGAGTGTGTACCTTTAGTGTTTGAGTTACTAGATTTGGTTTAACAATAGTTTTACTTTGTTCATGTAAAGCTAAAGCGGTGCATGATAAGTAGCTACATAGAGTGTCAGAGATAGAAAAAAACAGATTATGTTTAGAAAAAAAATACAAAAAAGGCGATATAATTAAAAAAAATCAGGACCATTTGACTAGATGGCCCGAGAGAAAAAACTTAAGAATAAAACTGTATTTCTAGTGGTAGGAGCTAATGCATTCTAATCAACACATTTCCAACATATATAAATGCAAAAAGGTTATTATATTATAACAAATAAAAAGTCATGTGTGGAAAATAAATACATTAAACAGAAAACGTATCACAAGTCACGACACAAATGAATGACAAATTACACTAAGAGATTAAAAAATGATATAGAGAATACTGCAAATAGGAAAGCAAGATATTCAAAGTAAACGTACGTAATGCAAAACCATATACCTTTTAAACAACGTTTTTTATATACATATAGGTAGTTGTTTATGGTGCGATTTACAAACACTACCAAACCGTCCACGAAAATAACCAGTTATCGCGCTTTTACCCATATTGGTGTAATCCATTGCTTACTCCATTCAGCTGGTACTTCACCAGAATGCAGCGATTTTCTGAACAAAAATATTACAAAGGAGCTAGTTCAGAAGCGAGTTTTTTCAATACTCTACCCGATATCTTTAATATTATGTCATGCTTTATCCGGGCCACCTGATTTAAATAGGGCATGTGTATTACTTACCATAAGAGTGTAAGTCAGTTCATGTTTTGTCTTGCGCCATAAACGAAACTTGGTGGTTTTGCTCTTTTTTTTCGCGATGACCATTATCGTTCACGTAGAAAGAATTATCGCAACAAATGCAAACTGTTTTGAAGCAGAAGATTCCACGTTCTCTGCCGCGCGCGTGCCATTGCGTCAGTTTTGTGTATTCACCTCTTTCCCGTATTGATATCACGTGACCATTTGGGAGATTTCCGGTTTTAGAAGGTCGAAAATCGACAAGATATTGCATGAAACTTCGTAAAATAGCAACGACAACACATGGTTATTAACGGCAAGGAAACACTTCAAATCATTATACCAGCTGTATGATTATAGCAGAATGGAAATTTAAACTGAGTCACAGTGAGTGAATCAGGACTAGCCGTGTCACTTACAGACACAGTCAGGCCAGGAATAGAGATATTCGCCACGGCACGGACACAGCACACTTCACAATTGTAACAAGGCATAGGGCTCAAAGTTGTTAAAGGAAAACGCGAACGATGACAAGATCATCGTAAGTACACAAAATTATTTATCTCTCGGCACTTGTGTAAAATTCGGACCCACCTCGATTGTGCGGTTATATACTGGTGGAGGCACAAATCTTTTTTATAATTACACTCACGACCGGAAAATTCGTGCCAGGTCAAAATTCGTGTCACTGAAATCTGTGTTCTAACGCTCTTGGCCTATTTTAATACACTTCCAGCTCGCTCTGATTCACGTGACATGCTCTGCCTCTGGCCATAGGCATAGCAAAGAGCGATTTACACAGCGCAGATAGGATGTACGGTTTTAGACGCAGGCGTCTTTTACGTCGATATTTGGATTTCGCCGGTTTAGTTTTGTAAGTACGTCATTCAAAACAACTTTTCTATTAATTTGTTTGTAAAAGATGACGGAATAGGTGTTAGAGATTGAGTACATAGAATTTGATCAGGTTTTTGTTAAAACGTCAAAAACGATTGAACGCACAATTTGGGCCCCAACCAGTATATATGTTTGCTCAAATTCAAGGGGTGGTATAGCAGTTAGATAGGAATTTTTTAAAGCATAATTAATATAATTTTGTGTCCCCAAGCAGTAGAAAAGGTCTTACTAAGTAAACAATATTGACATTTCTCCTGCCCTACACCCGTTTCTATGATAACAAACGAAATGGCCGTCAAATATAGCATATCTAAAAATTGCAAGACGCTGGAAGTAATAATGATATGGTAATCTGGCTTGGATGTTTATGTTCTCCTGGATATTCTCTACAGTCTGTATAAAACATTTAAAGGTTTTTGAATATGTATAATTTGTGTATGTTTAATTTTTATTGTCAACTACGTAATTGTAAATGAGACAATTTTAGACACATTTAGGGATATTACTCCAAAGATAAAGCATAACACCAAAACGGTTTTATACAGATTGTGGAGAATATTAAGGAGTACACAATAATACAAACCAGATAACCATATAAATTTTAGTTCTGCAGTGTTGTAAGTTTATGTTGACAAAAGTGGGGTTTCTATAGACGCCTGTCAAAGATTGAATAATCGCATCGATTGCTTGAAAGAACACAACCTATCCATGTATACAAGTATTTTACAGATGTGTAATTGTTATAAAAAGGTACCTTTATTGATAGTAAACATATAAAACTACTGAAATATGGAAGAAACAGATTTACGTGTTTTTTTTAAAATTAAAAACCACCATTCTAGTTGCCACTGTCGCGCTTACATTTATTCGGGCGTTAAATAATATCCGTGTGACGTTTCTGCGCGTGCGCGTATCTAGGGGAATCCATTTAGCACCAGCTACGACTGTCGCGTTTTCATTTATTCGGGCATTATGTATGTTTACATGTATATATATATTTCCATATATGTCTATATATACATAAATTATAAAATGTTTGCTTCCCACAGACATAAAAATGAATGTCATAAAACAGTTTCCTCTCCATGCACACGTCACGTGACATACTCTTACACTTGGTCACAAATCTTAAACAGCAAATTATAATTATGTACTCTAAATATAACGCTCGTATTACGACAACAAACGAAACATATTTAACTACTGAATATTATTCATCACTACGTGATCTACTGGTGCCAAATATTATGCTTTACATATGCACATAAGCATCACCCGGATAACACTTAACGCCCGGATAAATGTAAGCGCGATACCGTACACCCCCTTAATAAGGTCCTCCACCAATTCGTTTGCCCATCGCCAATCCGTTTCTTTTATGTTCTGGGCCCGTATTCTCGAACGACTTACGAATTTCTTAGCGCCATTTTTACGTAACAATTACGTTAAAAGAGCGTAAGTTACGATTGTTACTCTCGAAACATTTACGATACGAACATTCGCAAATATGGCGTATATTTCATTGCAAAGTTACGCCAACGCAAGAGGTAGCGTAACTTTTTCGTAACTTCTGTGGTATTGCTTTCAGATGAAGATTTCTCAGTTATTTGCTGTTACAACATCGCAAAAACACATTAGTAAATTGTGTGTCATTTAATGAGACTAATGTGTGTTTGTCAATTTTTATTGACCGCTGAAATTGCATAAATACCGTCTTTGAAAGCGGCGCCGTGGCTACACTGGTAGCCAATGCAAAATTCCACAATAAAAAGTAAACAAGCGGGACCATCCAACAAACGGGACCGATTAGTAATTCACCGCAGTAATTTATAAATTGACTGCGTGCTACACAATTACAATTTGTGTAGGCACGTTTAACTACACTTGAAACCACAATTTCTATTTCAGAAGACCACAGTATTACAGCCATTAATTCGATGGCATGAAAATATATATATTAATGTAAAAAGGACACTATTTCTTATATAAACATATTTCATTTATTATTTATCATGGCCATGGAACACAGATTTTGCCAAATATATTTAATGTTTCATATGTACATTATGTTAATGTTCCACCATATCTACATAAAAATTATAGGTAAGTAAGCTTGGCTGCCACTTTCAGATATATATGCTGCTTGAGAAATGCTATATTAAGTGCATCAATATTATGACAACCCGTGATAGATTGCATCATTTATTCAAGCATTGACAATACCATCCAAAACAAATATGTAACTATTATAATGTAAATGATAAGTATGTATATAAATTATATATGTATATAAAACTAAATATATATATATATAGATACTACGATGTTTGAATACACCTACTTTTGTGTCTACAAAATAACATAACACTTGTAAATATAATGTGTGAGAACACCTGTATTGTTGAAATAAGTTTGATCTTGAAATAGTGCATATACACTAAACCTCAGATATAACAATATATACACACATGCCGACCTAGCAGTCATAGTTATGGAGAAATAAATTGTGTCTGTTTCTATTTTCTAGGTAGTCATAAATGGAAAATACTGTTGACTATGACAATTACGGGCTGATATAAAACATTACTGTAAACATTTAGCACATCCTATTTTCCAGGTGCCAATAATCCAATTTATTTTCTCACCAAACCGACTTACCAACAGAAGACAACATTTATCTTGACCTTGTAGTTGTTTTACCATATGTAACAACTGAATCAGTATAAAGAAGATTGCTAACATACTGCTTTTACCAGTAGATCTTAGTATACCAGGTCATTTATTTTTAAATAGTCTCCAAAGCGATTTATCTGCATATTAGAAATCCTTTATACACTGTATAATTTATTTAAAAAAAATACCACTGTTAACAATTTATGCAAACAATGGCTATTAATGAAAAGTATTACAATAATTCCAGATGTCACAGGAAAACAAGAAACTTGTCGGTATAATGAGGTGTTCATACACGAATTAGTATTTAAGGTATTTGATGTATAATTGATGTAATGTGAATTTATGGTGGTCTTCCTGGTGTTCATAGTATGTTCGGGTTTCAATGTATCCTTGAGACATTGCAAAGAGAAGAAATGTGCCACATCCACGCAGAGCATTGCAGAACATGATATTAATACAATCAAATGTTGATTTCACTGCAGTACCAATGCGTGGAGCAGCACAGGCTATGCATGATTCGTAGATTGTTTAGCCACTTTAGATTTTTCTTTTCTGCAGCTACATTGTCTTCTTGGTGCTGCACCATGTCCTGTTGTATCTTTTTGCATCTTTTAATTTCAAGATATAGCAGTCATTCCAGTCCATCAATTTTCTTTCTGAAAACACATATGTAGCACATCATAAATATGTTGTTTCATTTTTAAATACAACCGTATTAGACACACCATATTTACTGTGCTACTGGTGATACCTAAAACATATAGAATAAATGTAGACATTTTATACATAGTTGTACTCTTTAGTGTCCATACAATACACGGGCAAAGTAGATACTACCCAGTATTTATAAAATGTTATAACATGTAAAAAAAACTAGGCTGTATCAGACAACAACACCACTGATAGAGTACACTATTGCGTGTATTGTGTATATTTAATCATAACATAACCACATATTGTAACTTACCTTTCATTTCCACTGGTTTTCAGCCTTTGGGTGTGGTATTATGGTTATTTGGTAGATGATGCTGGATGTGTGCTGTAAGTACAGAAAATGTCATTGTAGTTGTTTTGTAGCAATAGTGTGTATTGCATTGATTTGTTATGTCATTATTCACTGTGTACATGAAGTACTGTTCTTTGATAATCTTTATTCCTCACTACCTTAGCACTATACATAGACACATCATCTAACATAGTCCATATTCAGGGGCGGATCCAGAGTGGGTAGTCTATGGGGGCACAAATTTGAACAATAGTAGTGGGAGTGCATGTATAAATGTCAACAAGTTTTATCCTATGATGCTTTGTGCTTAAATACGCATTGGCACATAATAATAAATCCACAAAAAGCTAATACATTTACCGAAAAATCTCCACTTTAATTGCAATAGTATTTAGGCTTAATATGCCAATGTAGCACGTAATTAGTTAACAAATACACGCCCTGGTACTAGTACTAGGGACCTGCTAAATAACTAATTAACACAACTGCACAGCCACAAGTCATTACTATGTTAAACCATCTACTCATTACATTACAAGTTATAACAAACCACAAATCCTGATCTGGAACTGGAATACATGCCTCCTTGGTCACGCCCCTTGTTTGCGTCTTTAACAAGATTGCCATCTGTAGCATTTCTGCAATTTATAGATGGTTAAATCTACTTGCCTGAGGTCTAATTTGGGAAATGAGGAATGTTAAGCCAGTAGATAGACATATTGTTGACCAACCGCCCTGGTTACGTAATTACGGCAACTCGGTTGCAGATGCGCTCAGTGAAGCGTGGTATTCTGTTGCTAGTGTTTCTAGGCAAGCAGGTGGTTTCACTGTAATCGTAGAGAGGGTGTTCCACAATGCCTAGTTTGAATTGTATATTACATTAGCCAATAGAAATGATGGAAACCTGTCATATGATGTGTCTTTAGGTCTGCTTATATAAACGTTTGTTGTACGCATTTCGCCATCTGGGCGCTGGCGAAGGACTGGGACAGATCCAGGGTTGAACTAGACAGGTTGCCCTGCTGCCAAGAGAATGGCAAGTCAAGTCGTAAAGCGTGGTGGGAATCGTTAACGTGGGTTATGTTCCCAAGCTGTTGTGTGTGTGTGTGTGTAATATTCCGTGTCCAGAGTGACTGTTCGATCGAGCTTCTAAGAAGCCATGCCGCCACGTCAGCGGTATATTGAGACAACGTTCCGGTCGGCCCCAACGTATTTGCGTCGATGAGCGATAATCGCGACGCGCTCACCCAGCACGGGCCATCCTCGAACATCGGTCTCACAGCGACGGCAGAAAGATTGACCGAATGTGACTCGTAGCGACCGGCGGTAAACGTATTCTGCCAGGCGTCGTCATTCGCGCGAACCCGTTCATCCGACTTCTCGATCGTTTGCGACAAAACAAGACCTCTCGTTCGAATTCGTAGCGGCCGGCGGTAAGCGTCTACTGCCCGGCTTCGTCTTTCAGTTGAACGTATTCAACTGACTTCGCAATCGTTTGCGACCGTGCGATCATTGAACGGACGCGACTCGAGAATTCGCGGCGTACGACGGCAATCGTCAAGTGCCCGGCATCATCACTCGTGCGCCCGAGATACACCGTTCTAATTGTGTTCCGAGCTCGGCGTGTTGACTTCAACAAACGTTCGTATATATTCGAGATGGGACTAGCCCAGTATCAATGTCTATTTTATGATTGAATGTATCTATTATTTGCTGTATTATGATTGGTAGTTATCTGTGTTTTGAAGTGAGGTATTATTACCCTTGAAGTATTCACATATATATTTATATGTGTGTGTTGTAACAGATTACTGTGATGAGAGTCCGCGAGGACTAGCTTATACTGCGTATTTATATTATGGGAGTTATTCTTAGATAACACTTGGCGCCTAGTGTATGGTCGTATAGCGGTATAATCCACCTTAGAAAGGAAGTGGAATTTGATAATCGAAAGATTCAGTGTTATTGTTTATTATGTTCTATTAAGATTTGGTTACGGGATTTCTTCATTCTGTTTATTTAGTTAATCGAGATATTTACCAAAAGGTAGATATCTTGTAATAAAGTTTATTACATTTTCCTCGTTTTTTTTGTTGCTTGTTCACGATAACCGTTCTTTCTCACATGCGTTGACCTTGATATATAAGAACCCTACTAGACTGAGCCATCTAGTGTACGGAGACCTCGCTAATCCGTGACACCATCCAGAGAATTAACTCTAGATGGCAGGTGGACAAGGAAGCCATTTGGCTTATCGAGAGTCCAACCCTTTTATCTACATATATCCAGACCTTCTGAGGTATGTGTCGATTTTATTTTTAAACATATTCACACTACTAACACCCACACAATCATCAGATAATCTGTTCCATTCATTCACAGTCCTTTGTGAAAATGATAACTTTCTTACGTCTAATCTACACTGCTCCTTTACTAATGTAACTTCATGTCCTCTAGTCTTTCTATCTTTCTTAACTGAAAAAAACATATTTCTATCAATATTTTCATAACCATTCAATATTTTAAACACTTCTATCTCATCTGCTCTCAATCTCCTGGTCCCTGGTGTTGTTAAACCACATTCTTTTAGGCGTTTTTCATTACTAAGATCCCTCAGTTTTGGTATCATTTTAGTCGCTTTCCTCTGTACTCTTTCTAGCATATTTATGTCCTTCTTGCGGTATGGCCTCCACGCTTGTATACAATATTCTAAATGAGGCCTAACTATTGTTTGTACAGCGGTATTATTAGCTCTTTTTTATATGCTATATTTCGCCTAATCAATCCAAGGATTTGATTTCCTTTTGAAGCTGCAGTTCCACACTGCTCTGAAACCTTCATGTCCGCACTAAATGTCAGCCCTAAGTCTTTTTCTTTTACAGTAGTATTTAGTACAGTTCCCCCCATTGTATATTCTACATATTCGTTCCCATGTCCTGTGTTAAGGCATTTACATTTCCCAAAATTGAACAACATTTGCCACTTTTCAGACCATTTGATCAACCTCTCAAGATCATCTTGTAAATGCTGTCTATCTCCATCACTTCTAATCCTTCTAAACACTTTTGTATCAACTGCAAATTTCAACACCTTGCTAGCTATATCATCGTCCAAATCGTTCTATAGATATATTAAGAATAATATAGGTCCCAGTACTGATCCCTGTGGAACCACACTCAAAACTGATTTCCAGTTTGAAGCCTCCCCATCAACTACCCATTGTCTTCTGTCAATCAGCCATTTTTCTATCCAGTTAATTATACCATTTCCTATGCCATGGGCCTTTAGTTTAAGCAGTAATCTCTGATGTGGCACTTTGTCGAAAGCTTTTTGAAAATCTAAGTAGATGATATCTACTGGTGATCCATCATCTACCCACTTAGTGATGTCTTCCAAAACATAACATATTTGTTAAGC
>CM034531.1:78664672-78706463 GCA_020002185.1 Paraescarpia echinospica
CTTCTTAATAGAATTGAAAACTTTATTTACAGCAGTATACTAATTTGTTCTACATTCCAATAATGAATTTTAGGTGGGAATACCATCCTCCAGTGATTTATTATCCTTCACTTAGCCCTATTTTCTTGCTTCTACCATTTCTGGGGTTACAATTAACTCTCTTAAATAGTCTGATTCTGCCCCCTTGAACTTAGCCTCTGGTACTGGCAGTGAACTAATGTCTTCTCTGGTAAACACTGAACTAAAATACTCATTTAGGTCTTCAGCCATTAAGAATCCTTCTGATATTATATTTCCAGCACTATCTTCTGGAGGAACGACCTTATACTGAACTTTCTGTTTGCTTCGAACATACGCATAAAAACTCTTGCTGTCATGTTTTATATTACAAGCTAATTTATGTTCATAGCTTCTCTTTGAATTTCTAATTTCAGCTGTAGCTTGGTTTAATGCTTCTTTATAAATGTTGTAGTCTTCGTCATTTCCAGTACGTCTATATGACTTCCACATCATTTGTTTATACTTAATTTTTCTAATGGCTTCTTTTTGGACCGTTTCCCGTGTTTTTTTAAGGGAACAAATTTGACGATGACGCATTCAATTTCACTCTTTAAGATATTCCAGCATTCTGTTACTGTCTATTCTTCAGTGTGTTATTCCAGTCTATCTTTGCTAAATATTTCCTTATGTCCTTATATTTTCCTTTGTGGAAATTTCTCCTGTACTGCTTTTTACTATTCCTTTCTGATTTTACTTTGATGGTAAAATGTATCTGGTTGTGATCACTATTCCCCAGTGGCTCACATATCCTGACATTGTCAACTAATTCATTCTGTGATGATAAAACTATGTCTAACACATTCTCTCCCCTGGTTGGTTCTAGCACATGTTGAGAAAGGAAACTATATTGTACTAAAACTAAAAACTTGTGGTCCTCACTACCCATACTCTGTAGAGATTTCCATTTTATATGCCCATGGTTGAAATCCCCCATAATAATACAGTCCCGTTTGCTTACTTCCCTTATAGCGTTTTGTATTTTTTCATTATCTTCTATGCTTATGTTTGGACTTCGATAAACTAATCCAACCGTTAACGTTGAGATTCCTGTAACTATGTTACACCAAACAGCTTCTTCGCAATCTGCTTCTCTGTCTAATTTTATTTAATTAGCCCGGATAGATTATTTAATATATAAAATAACTCCACCTCCCCTTCTTCCTATTCTATCTTTCCTAAACATTACATATCCTGTCAGTCCCAATTCGGCATCTGATACATCGGTGGTCGCCCATGATTCGGTTATACCTATTATGTGAGGGTCAATATCTTCTACCATAATGTTTAGTTCATTTCTTTTGTTTACCATACTCCTTGCATTTAAACAAACACATTTATATCCAGCTTCAGAAAATTTTTCCAGACTTCTTTGCTGAATTATTTTTGCTGTCTTTATCTATGCCTCCAGTTTCAGGCTTCTCTACGAGTTCCCCCGCGAATTTAGTTTGAATAGATGCAACCAGTCCCACTGTCAACAGATCTCAGCAAATTCTCTGAGAATACTGCTGCCCCCTTCCCACTTAGATGGCGGCCATCTCTCATGTACATATCTTCTCTCCCATCAAAGTACCCCCATAAATCTATGAATCCCACGCCCTCTTCTTCACACATCTGCTCAACTAGTGCGTTGATCGCCATCCTCTTACAGTTTATGTATGATGCCCCCCTTCCTCCCATTACTGGCACAATTCCTGAGAGAACAACCTGTTCCACTCTTGTCTTCTTTAGCTTCCTTACTAGATGTCTGTACTTCTGAACTATCCCAGTTGTTCCCTCCTTGTCTGCATTGTTTGTCCCTACGTGTACTAGTATAGACCCTCCCTTGCCATGCCCCAATACCTTCTCTACCCTTTCGGTCACATGCTCTATCCTAGCCCCGGTAGACATACAACAACGTCCTTCCCCTCACATATAGTCTTGTCTGTTTTTCTCAGAATTGAATCGCCCATGAACAGTCTCTCTTTTCTCCTTGCCCTCTCAATCACTGCCTCGGAGTAGCTCCTCCGATTTGCACATGTCTGGTTGTTGTCTTTTTCTCTTGCCGTCTTCTCTCCTGTCACATTCTCTTCCATTCCCTTCTTTCCTGGCGCATTTTCTTTTGTCCCCATTCCTCCTGTCATCTTCTCTTCTAGCACATTCATTCTCACTTCCTTTCGTCACTTCATCTTTCCTCCCATCACATTTTCTTCTCTCCTCTCCCGTCCCTTTCCCCGGTTACCTCCTTCATTGCGGTCACTTTCTCCCCTGTCACCTTCACGCCTGTCATGTTTTCTGTTTTTTTCTGAACACTGTTCTTCCATCAGTCTTCTGTCTCACAGTCTTACCAACTGCCTCTGTGGTATCTACCTCTTCATCACCTGTATCGCTCTCGCGTCTCTCCTCATGCTCTACAGTCTGACTACCTGATGATCTATCCCCACTGACCCGTTTTCTTTTCCTCTGCCGAACACTTTTCCTCCGTCCCTCTGTCTTCTCAATTTCTTGTTCCTTCACACCGGTCACCTTCCCTCCTCTCAGTCTCCTTTCTTCAGTCTCCGTGTCACAACTCTGCTCCTTCTGTGTTGTAGAATTCTCAACTCTCTCCGCGTCATCCCTCTCTGCACCATATATTTCTATGTTGAGTCTCACCTCTATCTCCTTCACTATATCCGTCCACTTACACACCTCCTTCATCAGACATTCCACCCTCAAACACCCCATACACCGAAATGTGAATCCGTCATCTTTGGTCTCTGCCCATGATTTTGGACAGCCAGACAACGCAAAATCGACCCAGCTCTGGCAGTCGTTTCAAACTAAGTGTCGTTTTGCCCTGAGTTGCCGCTTGCAAGGTGCCATATCAGAATTTATTTATGTTCAAATTAGTTTTTATATAGTCTTTGAAAAGACTTTTCTGTGTACAGTTTACACCAGATTGTTTAGGTTATAGTTAGTTATATTTGTTAACACACAGTGACACACCGTGCCTTACCTAGTTACGATGTCGATGACAATGTATTCAAGTTAGGCTTAGATACAAGGTTGTCTTTACAAAGACTGTTTCCTGTGTACTATTATACATGTGGAAGCACAATTCTATATAACAGAGTATACGTAGGTGTCGGGACCGACTGGGAAATATTTAGTTCTCCAACTATCCGCTAGGTGCCGCTATCTTAGTTCCGAAAAATTCCGCCAGGGGCGCCACGTGACCTTTGACATTGACCTACATCCGGGTACTTGACCTTTGACCTTGACCTACATTCGGGTACTTTCCACTTCCACAACTCCGACACCACCATCCCCGGTAAGGGACCTCTATTACTTCTATCGTAGGTGTCGCAGTATTTTCACCCACAAAAAGGACCTAGATAAGATACGCGCCAAAGGCAACAGAACTGAACTTAGTCCTGATGATCATCGCCGGCCGTGTACCAGTAGGAGTGGACAGACTTTATCCAGGGTTTATAAGGCAAAATGCGTCTTCTGTCAGAAAGACAAATATCTAAAAGGACACAGGTCTATAGAATGCCCGATTAAGTGTGCCCAGCTGCGAGCTGATTCCACCATCAGAAAAGCTGCAGAAGGTAAGATGGACCAGCGCATGATTGCCATTGTCAGCAGAGACTTGTTAGCTGCAGAAGGACACTATCACCGAACGTGCTATAGGGATTATACCAGACCCACCAACAAGCCAAAATACATTGAAGACTCAAACGACCTTGGCGTGAACTATAAGTCTGTTGTGGATGACTCCTATAATGAACTATTTGCTTTCATCCGAAACAATCTATTTACCAATCCCATAGCAGTTAGAATCCCAAAAGCTTGTAGCCATAATCGAGTCTCATGGCATCGATCAGGTAGAAGAGTCAACAAAGAAGCACATCCGTCGAAAACTGGAAAGTGAATTTGGAGAGGCACTACACTCCATTCAAGATGGCAGGGGGAAACTCTATATCTACCCTGACAATCTGTCGAGAGAGCATCTGATCCTCGAGAATGTGATGATGCGAAAGGAGCTGGAAGACCTCAGATCTTCTGGCTCGGATTCATCAGCAATGCTAAAAAAGGCGGCAGTTTTCTTGAGAGCAGACATCAAAGAGCAGAAAGTTGAGGAAGAGCGGCCACCTCAACCATCAAATCAGACCTTAGAATCAGCCAGGATACCAGAATCGATCTCTAAATTTTTACAACTTAATTACTGCAAGCGTACAGAGTTGCAGAAAGCTTCCATTGCCCAGGATATCATCTATGCCGTTACTGCAGGGAAACTCCGTCCTCCCTGGCATGTCTTGCTGCCACTGGCAGTAAAGATACTTACAGGGAATGTTGAACTGATTCAAATACTGAATCGCTTGGGGCATGGAGTATCATATTCTATGATTGAACAAATTGAAACAGCACTTTGTATGCATTTAATTTGTTATTCATACAGAAATCATGTATACTAAGATATGTAATGGTGTTCGTTCGATTAAGCACAGTTAAAGTACTCTCATCGGCACCAGTATTCCCGTGTATGTAGCCACACTTTGTCGCAGTCTCGGGCGCCATCTTGAATTTAGCTATAAATGTTGTCTACATTTAATATTTAATCTACTTTGTTGAACTGAGCGTAGACTGTTGAACTGAAGCAAATCTCACGCGATAACCCGTCTATTTGCTTTACTTTGCTTCTGAAGCAAATCTCACGCGATAACCCGTCTATTTGCTTTACTTTGCTTCTGAAGCAAATCTCACGCGATAACACGTCTATTTGCTTTGCTTTGCTTTGATAACCCGTCTATTTGCTTTGCTTTGCTTCTGAAGCAAATCTCACGCGATAACCCGTCTATTGTGGTGTATCTCGTCCATAGTCTCGTCTCTTGCCTCGTCGTAGTCTCGTGACATATCTCGGCCATAGTCTCGTGTGATGTGTCATCCGTAGTCTCGTGACATATCTCGGTCATAGTCTCGTCTCTTGTCTCGTCGGTGCTCTCGTGTGACGTGACCTCCGTAGTCTCGTGACATATCTCGGACATAGTCACGTCTCTTGTCTCGTCGGTACTCTCGTGTGATGTGTCATCCGTAGTCTCGTGTGATGTGTCATCCGTAGTCTCGTAACATATCTCGGCCATAGTCTCGTCTCTTGTCTCGTCCGTACTCTCGTGTGATATCTAATAGTTGGTCTAAGTTCAATTCGTGACACGTGTTGGTCAAAGCATAGTGTTTCGTTTGTATAACTCGTGTCTCGTCGGTACTCTCGTGTGATGTGTCATCCGTAGTCTCGTGTGATCCGAAGACTCGAGAAATATCTCGGCCATAGTCTCGTGTGATGTGTCATCCGTAGTCTCGTGACATATCTCGGTCATAGTCTCGTCTCTTGTCTCGTCGGTACTCTCGTGTGACGTGTCATCCGAAGTCTCGTGACATATCTCGGACATAGTCTCGTGTGATGTGTCTAGTTGATCTAAGTTCAATTCATGACACGTGTTGGTCAAAGCATAGTGTTTCGTTTTCGTGACACGTGTTGGTCAAAGCATAGTGTTTCGTTTGTCCAACTAGTTGATCTAAGTCCAATTCGTTATACGTGTTGGTCAAAGCATAGTGTTTCGTTTGTGCAACTAGTTGATCTGAGTTCAATTCGTGACACGTGTTGGTCAAAGCATAGTGTTTCGTTTGTCCAACTAGTTGATCTAAGTCCAATTCGTGATACGTGTTGGTCAAAGCAGTGTTTCGTTTGTGCAACTAGTTGGTCTGAGTTCAATTCGTGACACGTGTTGGTCAAAGCATAGTGTTTCGTTTGTACAACTAGTTGGTCTGAGTTCAATTTGTGCAGCGTAATCGGTTAAGTTTCTGTTTCGTTTGCGCAACTAGTTGGTCTGAGTTCAATGTTCGATTCGTTCAGCGTGTTGGTCAAAGCATAGTGTTTCGTTTGTGTGATTAGTTGATCTGAGTTCAATTTGTGACATGTGTTCGTCAAAGAATAGTGTTTCGTTTGTCCAACTAGTAGGTCTGAGTTCAATTCGTGCAGTGTAATCGGTTAAGTTTCTGTTTCGTTTACGCAACTAGTTGATCTGAGTTCGATTCGTGTCGTGTGTTGGTCAAAGCATAGTGTTTCGTTTGCACCACTAGTTGGTCTGAGTTCAATTTGTGCAGCGTAATCGGTTAAGTTTCTGTTTCGTTTACGCAACTAGTTGGTCTGAGTTCAATTTGTGCAGCGTAATCGGTTAAGTTTCTGTTTCGTTTACGCAACTAGTTGGTCTGAGTCCGATTCGTGCCGTGTGTTGGTCAAAGCATAGTGTTTCGTTTGCACCACTAGTTGGTCTGAGTACATTAACATCTCTGTACTGAACTACACAGACATGAGTGGTTAACATATCTGTACTGAACTACACATACATAAGTGGCTATCATCTCTACTGAACTACACAGACACAAGTGGCTATCATCTCTACTGAACTACACAGACATACTTGTGAAGTGTAAGACTATTAGTAAGGTTCCCAACATATGCTTTGCATTACACTATGAAAAAGACACAAGATGAGGTTTGCACAGTTTATTCGTGAACAACACAAACGTATTTACATGTCACGCTCCATAACTGCAAGAACCATATGTTTCATAGTGTTTCGCCACTGTTTCGAAACGGATTCTTGCAACCAAGTATTGATATTACACAACTGTTCGACTGTCACGTCGGATAGTTTCACACCTGCGTCTAACAAAAACACTCAAACAGTCTTTCACCATCTAATTGGTCTGAGTTCATGGACGTGATGTGTGATTTCAGGATTTCAGGCATAGTACTATCGTGGTACAACTGTGATGGTGGTCGGTTGACAGACGGTGATGCTGAAGATGACAGTGACCGTCGACGTTTTCGTGACGCAGAGGTAGTTGGAACACTGTCAGCAGTAGCGATGCCCTCCTTTTCTTGTCGCTGAAACAGTAACGAGATGAGCTTAGTAATGAATGTTCAACTGATATATATAAGAAAAAATATAATATTATGGTCTTTTGAAAATGTTCTAACAAAATAGCATGAATACCATTTGAACACTATGAAAAATTGAAGCTTACTGTTATCTCTTCAAGTTGTTCTTCAAGTTGTTCTTTACGTCGCCGCTGTTTATCTTGCTTCCTTTGACAGCAGCCCTGCTTCACATGAGCGGGCCAATTCCCTTTATACTTGAAGGTACTGCCACACATACAGCAAGTATAACGTGACAACAGCTTCTGACGCTTCGTCGGAGGTGACGATGTCAGGTTGATGGTTGGGTTGATTGCCGGAGCTGATGACAGACGAAATTGGTTTGATCGTCGAACTGGTCGTCGGGCTGGTCGTTGAACTGGTCGTTGGCTGTTGGTCCGGGTTGATTGTTGGGGTCGAGAGGTCGAGTGGTCCCGTAGCCGGAGAAGGCTGCGCCTTCGGTAGCAAAATCCCTTGTCGGACGTTATCACTAGTCATGTTGTTCATCTTCCAAAATGTAAGATATAATGACCACAAAAAACAGACGCAGGTCTTTTATAACAGTTCGACAGAACATAAAGGGCACGTGGCCGTGCCGAGCGAACATTTGTCCACTAGGGGATGATGTTTGTAGTTCGTGATGTCCCCGTTAGGGGCTCTATTGCACGCAAGCGTGTAAGAGACACGAATATTTGCAGTACTCGAACATTTACTTCACAACTTGTCCTTCAGGTGGCACCACTTGTAGTTCATGACCTATCCGCTAGGATCAATTTAGTTCACACAAAAATCCGCCAGGGGGCGCTAACGGTCAAACTAAGACGCACGAAATTAAGCAGTACTCGACCATTTAGTTTACAATTTGTCCGTCAGGTGGCACCACTTGAATAGTTGTTTCCGGGGGGAAAATCCGCTAGGGGCGCTAGTCTAGTTTTGACGGGAAATATTTAGTTCTCCAACTATCCGCTAGGTGCCGCTATATTAGTTCCAAAAAATTCCGCCAGGGGCGCCACGTGACCGTTGACATTGACCTACATCCGGGTACTTGACCTTTGACCTACATCCGGGTACTTTCCACTTCCACAACTCCGACACCACCATCCCCGGTAAGGGACCTCTATTACTTCTATCGTAGGTGTCGCAGTATTTTCACCCACAAAAAGGACCTAGATAAGATACGCGCCAAAGGCAACAGAACTGAACTTAGTCCTGATGATCATCGCCGGCCGTGTACCAGTAGGAGTGGACAGACTTTATCCAGGGTTTATAAGGCAAAATGCGTCTTCTGTCAGAAAGACAAATATCTAAAAGGACACAGGTCTATAGAATGCCCGATTAAGTGTGCCCAGCTGCGAGCTGATTCCACCATCAGAAAAGCTGCAGAAGGTAAGATGGACCAGCGCATGATTGCCATTGTCAGCAGAGACTTGTTAGCTGCAGAAGGACACTATCACCGAACGTGCTATAGGGATTATACCAGACCCACCAACAAGCCAAAATACATTGAAGACTCAAACGACCTTGGCGTGAACTATAAGTCTGTTGTGGATGACTCCTATAATGAACTATTTGCTTTCATCCGAAACAATCTATTTACCAATCCCATAGCAGTTAGAATGGTGGACCTCTCCCAAAAGCTTGTAGCCATAATCGAGTCTCATGGCATCGATCAGGTAGAAGAGTCAACAAAGAAGCACATCCGTCGAAAACTGGAAAGTGAATTTGGAGAGGCACTACACTCCATTCAAGATGGCAGGGGGAAACTTTATATCTACCCTGACAATCTGTCGAGAGAGCATCTGATCCTCGAGAATGTGATGATGCGAAAGGAGCTGGAAGACCTCAGATCTTCTGGCTCGGATTCATCAGCAATGCTAAAAAAGGCGGCAGTTTTCTTGAGAGCAGACATCAAAGAGCAGAAAGTTGAGGAAGAGCGGCCACCTCAACCATCAAATCAGACCTTAGAATCAGCCAGGATACCAGAATCGATCTCTAAATTTTTACAACTTAATTACTGCAAGCGTACAGAGTTGCAGAAAGCTTCCATTGCCCAGGATATCATCTATGCCGTTACTGCAGGGAAACTCCGTCCTCCCTGGCATGTCTTGCTGCCACTGGCAGTAAAGATACTTACAGGGAATGTTGAACTGATTCAAATACTGAATCGCTTGGGGCATGGAGTATCATATTCTATGATTGAACAAATTGAAACAGCACTTTGTATGCATTTAATTTGTTATTCATACAGAAATCATGTATACTAAGATATGTAATGGTGTTCGTTCGATTAAGCACAGTTAAAGTACTCTCATCGGCACCAGTATTCCCGTGTATGTAGCCACACTTTGTCGCAGTCTCGGGCGCCATCTTGAATTTAGCTATAAATGTTGTCTACATTTAATATTTAATCTACTTTGTTGAACTGAGCGTAGACTGTTGAACTGAAGCAAATCTCACGCGATAACCCGTCTATTTGCTTTACTTTGCTTCTGAAGCAAATCTCACGCGATAACCCGTCTATTTGCTTTACTTTGCTTCTGAAGCAAATCTCACGCGATAACACGTCTATTTGCTTTGCTTTGCTTTGATAACCCGTCTATTTGCTTTGCTTTGCTTCTGAAGCAAATCTCACGCGATAACCCGTCTATTGTGGTGTATCTCGTCCATAGTCTCGTCTCTTGCCTCGTCGTAGTCTCGTGACATATCTCGGCCATAGTCTCGTGTGATGTGTCATCCGTAGTCTCGTGACATATCTCGGTCATAGTCTCGTCTCTTGTCTCGTCGGTGCTCTCGTGTGACGTGACCTCCGTAGTCTCGTGACATATCTCGGACATAGTCACGTCTCTTGTCTCGTCGGTACTCTCGTGTGATGTGTCATCCGTAGTCTCGTGTGATGTGTCATCCGTAGTCTCGTAACATATCTCGGCCATAGTCTCGTCTCTTGTCTCGTCCGTACTCTCGTGTGATATCTAATAGTTGGTCTAAGTTCAATTCGTGACACGTGTTGGTCAAAGCATAGTGTTTCGTTTGTATAACTCGTGTCTCGTCGGTACTCTCGTGTGATGTGTCATCCGTAGTCTCGTGTGATCCGAAGACTCGAGAAATATCTCGGCCATAGTCTCGTGTGATGTGTCATCCGTAGTCTCGTGACATATATCGGTCATAGTCTCGTCTCTTGTCTCGTCGGTACTCTCGTGTGACGTGTCATCCGAAGTCTCGTGTGATGTGTCATCCGTAGTCTCGTGACATATCTCGGTCATAGTCACGTCTCTTGTCTCGTCGGAACTCTCGTGTGACGTCATCCGAAGTCTCGTGACATATCTCGGACATAGTCTCGTGTGATGTGTCTAGTTGATCTAAGTTCAATTCATGACACGTGTTGGTCAAAGCAGTGTTTCGTTTTCGTGACACGTGTTGGTCAAAGCATAGTGTTTCGTTTGTCCAACTAGTTGATCTAAGTCCAATTCGTTATACGTGTTGGTCAAAGCATAGTGTTTCGTTTGTGCAACTAGTTGATCTGAGTTCAATTCGTGACACGTGTTGGTCAAAGCATAGTGTTTCGTTTGTCCAACTAGTTGATCTAAGTCCAATTCGTGATACGTGTTGGTCAAAGCAGTGTTTCGTTTGTGCAACTAGTTGGTCTGAGTTCAATTCGTGACACGTGTTGGTCAAAGCATAGTGTTTCGTTTGTACAACTAGTTGGTCTGAGTTCAATTTGTACAGCGTAATCGGTTAAGTTTCTGTTTCGTTTGCGCAACTAGTTGGTCTGAGTTCAATGTTCGATTCGTTCAGCGTGTTGGTCAAAGCATAGTGTTTCGTTTGTGTGACTAGTTGATCTGAGTTCAATTTGTGACATGTGTTCGTCAAAGAATAGTGTTTCGTTTGTCCAACTAGTAGGTCTGAGTTCAATTCGTGCAGTGTAATCGGTTAAGTTTCTGTTTCGTTTACGCAACTAGTTGATCTGAGTTCGATTCGTGTCGTGTGTTGGTCAAAGCATAGTGTTTCGTTTGCACCACTAGTTGGTCTGAGTTCAATTTGTGCAGCGTAATCGGTTAAGTTTCTGTTTCGTTTACGCAACTAGTTGGTCTGAGTTCAATTTGTGCAGCGTAATCGGTTAAGTTTCTGTTTCGTTTACGCAACTAGTTGGTCTGAGTCCGATTCGTGCCGTGTGTTGGTCAAAGCATAGTGTTTCGTTTGCACCACTAGTTGGTCTGAGTACATTAACATCTCTGTACTGAACTACACAGACATGAGTGGTTAACATATCTGTACTGAACTACACAGACATAAGTGGCTATCATCTCTACTGAACTACACAGACATAAGTGGCTATCATCTCTACTGAACTACACAGACATACTTGTGAAGTGTAAGACTATTAGTAAGGTTCCCAACATATGCTTTGCATTACACTATGAAAAAGACACAAGATGAGGTTTGCACAGTTTATTCGTGAACAACACAAACGTATTTACATGTCACGCTCCATAACTGCAAGAACCATATGTTTCATAGTGTTTCGCCACTGTTTCGAAACGGATTCTTGCAACCAAGTATTGATATTACACAACTGTTCGACTGTCACGTCGGATAGTTTCACACCTGCGTCTAACAAAAACACTCAAACAGTCTTTCACCATCTAATTGGTCTGAGTTCATGGACGTGATGTGTGATTTCAGGATTTCAGGCATAGTACTATCGTGGTACAACTGTGATGGTGGTCGGTTGACAGACGGTGATGCTGAAGATGACAGTGACCGTCGACGTTTTCGTGACGCAGAGGTAGTTGGAACACTGTCAGCAGTAGCGATGCCCTCCTTTTCTTGTCGCTGAAACAGTAACGAGATGAGCTTAGTAATGAATGTTCAACTGATATATATAAGAAAAAATATAATATTATGGTCTTTTGAAAATGTTCTAACAAAATAGCATGAATACCATTTGAACACTATGAAAAATTGAAGCTTACTGTTATCTCTTCAAGTTGTTCTTCAAGTTGTTCTTTACGTCGCCGCTGTTTATCTTGCTTCCTTTGACAGCAGCCCTGCTTCACATGAGCGGGCCAATTCCCTTTATACTTGAAGGTACTGCCACACATACAGCAAGTATAACGTGACAACAGCTTCTGACGCTTCGTCGGAGGTGACGATGTCAGGTTGATGGTTGGGTTGATTGCCGGAGCTGATGACAGACGAAATTGGTTTGATCGTCGAACTGGTCGTCGGGCTGGTCGTTGAACTGGTCGTTGGCTGTTGGTCCGGGTTGATTGTTGGGGTCGAGAGGTCGAGTGGTCCCGTAGCCGGAGAAGGCTGCGCCTTCGGTAGCAAAATCCCTTGTCGGACGTTATCACTAGTCATGTTGTTCATCTTCCAAAATGTAAGATATAATGACCACAAAAAACAGACGCAGGTCTTTTATAACAGTTCGACAGAACATAAAGGGCACGTGGCCGTGCCGAGCGAACATTTGTCCACTAGGGGATGATGTTTGTAGTTCGTGATGTCCCCGTTAGGGGCTCTATTGCACGCAAGCGTGTAAGAGACACGAATATTTGCAGTACTCGAACATTTACTTCACAACTTGTCCTTCAGGTGGCACCACTTGTAGTTCATGACCTATCCGCTAGGATCAATTTAGTTCACAAAAAAATCCGCCAGGGGGCGCTAACGGTCAAACTAAGACGCACGAAATTAAGCAGTACTCGACCATTTAGTTTACAATTTGTCCGTCAGGTGGCACCACTTGAATAGTTGTTTCCGGGGGAAAAATCCGCTAGGGGCGCTAGTCTAGTTTTGACGGGAAATATTTAGTTCTCCAACTATCCGCTAGGTGCCGCTATATTAGTTCCAAAAAATTCCGCCAGGGGCGCCACGTGACCGTTGACATTGACCTACATCCGGGTACTTGACCTTTGACCTACATCCGGGTACTTTCCACTTCCACAACTCCGACACCACCATCCCCGGTAAGGGACCTCTATTACTACTATCGTAGGTGTCGCAGTATTTTCACCTACAAAAAGGACCTAGATAAGATACGCGCCAAAGGCAACAGAACTGAACTTAGTCCTGATGATCATCGCCGGCCGTGTACCAGTAGGAGTGGACAGACTTCATCCAGGGTTTATAAGGCAAAATGCGTCTTCTGTCAGAAAGACAAATATCTAAAAGGACACAGGTCTATAGAATGCCTGATTAAGTGTGCCCAGCTGCGAGCTGATTCCACCATCAGAAAAGCTGCAGAAGGTAAGATGGACCAGCGCATGATTGCCATTGTCAGCAGAGACATGTTAGCTGCAGAAGGACACTATCACCGAACGGGCTATAGGGATTATACCAGACCCACCAACAAGCCAAAATACATTGAAGACTTATACGACCTTGGCGTGAACTATAAGTCTGTTGTGGATGACTCCTATAATGAACTATTTGCTTTCATCCGAAACAATCTATTTACCAATCCCATAGCAGTTAGAATGGTGGACCTCTCCCAAAAGCTTGTAGCCATAATCGAGTCTCATGGCATCGATCAGGTAGAAGAGTCAACAAAGAAGCACATCCGTCGAAAACTGGAAAGTGAATTTGGAGAGGCACTACACTCCATTCAAGATGGCAGGAGGAAACTCTATATCTACCCTGACAATCTGTCGAGAGAGCATCTGATCCTCGAGAATGTGATGATGCGAAAGGAGCTGGAAGACCTCAGATCTTCTGGCTCGGATTCATCAGCAATGCTAAAAAAGGCGGCAGTTTTCTTGAGAGCAGACATCAATGAGCAGAAAGTTGAGGAAGAGCGGCCACCTCAACCATCAAATCAGACCTTAGAATCAGCCAGGATACCAGAATCGATCTCTAAATTTTTACAACTGTTAATTACTGCAAGCGTACAGAGTTGCAGAAAGCTTCCATTGCCCAGGATATCATCTATGCCGTTACTGCAGGGAAACTCCGTCCTCCCTGGCATGTCTTGCTGCCACTGGCAGTAAAGATACTTACAGGGAATGTTGAACTGATTCAAATACTGAATCGCTTGGGGCATGGAGTATCATATTCTATGATTGAACAAATTGAAACAGCACTTTGTATGCATTTAATTTGTTATTCATACAGAAATCATGTATACTAAGATATGTAATGGTGTTCGTTCGATTAAGCACAGTTAAAGTACTCTCATCGGCACCAGTATTTCCGTGTATGTAGCCACACTTTGTCGCAGTCTCGGGCGCCATCTTGAATTTAGCTATAAATGTTGTCTACATTTAATATTTAATCTACTTTGTTGAACTGAGCGTAGACTACTATTTCTCTGATCCCCTTCCCAAAAGAAGGTACTTTAAAATGTCGATAATATTTTCGGATTGAAAGTCAAACGTAGGTAGGTCCTATGAGTGTGTGTGTGTGTGCGCGCGTGTGTATACCTACATACATGCATATATATATATTTATGTATATGTGTGTGTGTGCGTGTGTGTGTGTGTGTGTGTGTGTGTGTGTGTGTGTGTGTACATATATATAAACAATGTCATGACACGGTGCATGCAAAGTACATCATAATAATAATGCAAATTTACAATCACATAAATTTACAAGCCTAGTCGACCTGTTCTGCGATGCTTAAAATCAGAATCGACAAATACTTCAAAAGGGAGGGCTTCACAAAGGAAACACACATTGGGCTGTCGATAAGACTCCAGAGACTTGCTTGTCCACTTGCATCAGGTGTTTCTGCTGTTGGTGGCAGTCTTGTTTAATTTTATCTTGTGGAGAATCAACCGTGTGTCAATTTCCATTTCATGTTGTTGTAAAAGTTTACTTTTCGGTACCGCCTGATAGGTTGGAACATAATTAAAGTTTTTTGGTCCGAGTGTACACCGATCATCCCCTTGGGGAGCCGTGGTAGGGCACCTTTAAAAACAATCTTGAAACGGCCCTTACTTATGAACCGTTCACCCTACATCAACATAATATGTCTCTATGGATTCGAAATTTGGAGTAGCAACTTTAGTATTTTACGCATTTTTTGCATGGAGACAGCCACATTGATTTTTTTGGTAAAAAAGTAAAATCAGGTAATTTTCACGATAATTTACCTAATTATGTCCACCCTTAGCGAATACGTTTAACCCTAAACACCATCTAACCTACACTAATTTGTAAAAGAAACCCCTAACTCCAGCCAAGCAAAATAATTTATATTATATGTGAGAAAGTAACTAATTTTGCATGTTTATTGCTATCATGTCAGAACAATATTAACATGACGCCACATGGCGGATTATTCGTAAAACGGCCTAGTTTATGAACCTTCATCCTACATCAACGTATTATGTATCTCAAGATTCGAAATGAGGAGCTCTGACAAGGTAGCAATCAACATGCACAATTAGTTACTTTCTCCCATATACTGTCAATTATGTTTTGCTTGGCAGGAGTTCAGGGTTTCTTTTGCAAATTAGTCTATGTTAGGCGATTTTTAGAGTTAAATTGATTGGTTAAAGGAGAAAATATTTAGGAAAATTATCGTAAATTTTAAAATGGCTGTCTCCACGCAAAAATTATATCGGACATAAAAGTTGCTACTCGAAATTTCGAAACCATACATATATAATCCGTTGATGTAGCGTGAACGGTTCAGAAGTCGGGGGCTGTTTCAAAATAGTTGTTTAAAGGTGGCCCCCACGGCGCCACACTCGGACCAAAATGTTATATACGCACCAACCTATCAGGCGTTATCAAAACATAACTTTTACAACAACTTGAAATGACTGAGGGTCTGGTGACCCCACTGAGGGTCTGGTGACCCCACTAGTCATGTCAAGTCTTAAATAACGAAAACAAAATTAAAATACACAACTAGAAATGTTCGACTAACATCGACGTTTCAACCGACTTTGGCGGCCTTCATCAGGAAATGTTCTTCCTCTGCTCGCCAGATGGTGTGGACAGCAGACTGTCCCACACTTGACTCAGTTGGTATCCCTACTTGTCTCCATTCATTGTAAGTTTTGTCAAGTCTTGTTTGTTCGTGTCACTTCCATGTGCTGCGGTATTCACGCCACCCACGATTTTAGGATATTGGCGAAACGATGGAACCGAGTGATGCTGCTACGTGGAACTGTCTTCGAAGACGTAGTTCCCCTCATGTGTTGCAAGATGATAGAGCCCGCGCATTTCCCGAACAATATTGGCGAGGTGGGTTTCAATGACGTCGGCGATTGCGTGAAATTTGGGAACATAAATTACTTGAACACGAAGCCATGTTACCCGTATGAACGTATGCGCACGATCACAAAGCGATGTGTCGACATCGTTTTAAATAGCACGCTTTCGAATTTTCGTGGAATTTGGAAATACATACATACATAAATAATGTTTTAGCAACACTGTTCACGGCAAAGTCCTTTCTTAGAGTAAACACAACTGCACATAATTGTAAGTAGTAATTATCTACATTAATTTCACTATCATAACTATGCTAAAAACGGTTCGAGTCACCTATAGCTATACGATTATTGTACCTTTGCTAAAAGCATGGAGCTGTTATTGAACAAAACGATAGCGTATTAACACATGATCGGGCAAGAATGTAGACCGCGCCCGATTACGTGCCACCTATACAGTAGAGTACACTAAATCCATGTTAGAGACTGTCTTCTCTATCACCACAATCGGTTGTCAATGGGCAGAACAACTAAGTTTTGAATGCAATGGCAGTCACTTGCCGTAACAAAATAGTTTCGGTCGTAATATTCAACGTGTACGAGTATAAAGGGCTCAGCACACTGTCAGTTTTCCCATTGGCGACCATGTTAATGTTTTGTGTGATCATAAGAAAACATGACCTATAAAGTTTCTTAAACTTCCCACCTGCTGTTATTATCATCTCATTGACATGCTGGTCGATTTTAGTCAAAATCTAATATCTCTAGCTCTTGCAAAATGCCTGTATGTATGACACCCGTCAATATTTACAAATGCATGCAGGCAGTAATCCGGCTAAAGTGTCAACTAGCCAAATTGCTGCCAGATACCCTTCCGCTTAGTAAAATCAGCTAAAAAGACACCATTTTACTGTCAACAGCTGCTACAATCACATCTAGAAATCTGACTACTCAAATGTACTTATGTCAGAGCAAGTGAACATTGTAAAAAATCATTTCTCAAAAATATAATGCACTTTTTTTCGAAGGAAGGAAGTTCAACAGTGTGCTGACCCCTGAAACCTGAATTGCACGGCGCGTATTGAATTTAAATTGGTCGCTAGGTGGCGTAAGGTGGTACTTGTTTATTTTGTCACTGCGTGATTCAAAATCATTTTTGCAATTTAACGTTTAATTTTGTCTGTGACACTAGTGTAGAATTAGTGTCAACGTATTGCACTGTTTGCTTAAACAAACTTTTTATAAATTGTCACCACCAACGCTGTTAAATCTTGTACTTAAATTAATTGGGCAATAATACAGGTCGATTTGATCTTCGCGCTGGCAGGCTTACGTACACAACATACTAAGGTATGGGCAGTCCCCTTATAAACTATATACTAACAGGCCTTTTCAACAAGACGTTCTTTTTAAACGTCTTGTTACTTTGCACAGGCCTGCTGAGCGCGAACAATCATACGACCTGTAATATTGCCATTGATTATCGCCAACCCACTCTTTAATAACCTAGAAATTTACATTATTTTTAGTACAATTATACAGTTTTAGAATATTTTATTATTTTCAATTATTTATTATTTTTATGAGACATTATAATTTTATTCTTCACCATTTCGAGGAAAGACAATGTCACCAGCATTTTTATTGTGTGTTTTATTTTTATCCTGTTCTGCTGCTTCGAAAGGTCACGATTTTACGCTGTGCAAGCCACTTAGTCCCCTACGGTCAGCTGTCATTTTAACAGTTTCTCAGTACATAAGAACACAACATTCCTTGTCACATCTTCACAGTTTGCCATGTCTTAATCTTTGCTTTAATAGAAAGTTACTGCCAATCCCACGCTCTAAGCCAACGTTTAAATTGGCAATTATGTTACTACTAGCAGGAGATGTAAGTCTTAATCCTGGACCTGCTATCAGGCGCAATATTCGAGTAGCCACCACTAACGTTCGATCTATTCGAGACAAAACAGCCTCGCTTACCGATTTATTAACTTCCAAGACAATAGACATCCTTGCAGTCACTGAGACCTGGCTCAGACCACATGACACAGCTGCATGCATTGCTGACATTTCTCCTTCCAGTTTCACCTTCCATCATCGCCCACGTTCAGTTGGACGAGGTGGTGGTGTTGGATTTCTCGTCTCAAAACAGTTCAAAGTTAATTTGCATTCAAACCCTGATTACTCCAGCTTTGAGGCCATCTGTGCCGAAATTTCCGATTCATCTTTCTCTGCTTATTCTGTGTGCATTTATCGCCCTCCAGGACACCCTGCCCATTTCTTTGAAGAATTCCAGGATCTACTTGAAAATCTGGCAACTATTTATTCAGAATTTTATATACTTGGTGATTTTAATCTTCATCTGGACACACCTTCATCAACAACAAGTACATTTAATGACATTCTGGCATCCTATGATATGAAACAACATGTTACCTTCTCAACACACATACATGGCCACTGGCTCGATCTCTTAATCACCTGCTCAGATTGTAACAATATTCAGACACCTACTGCTTCAGATGGTTTATCAGACCACCACACTGTCATTGCTGATCTCAAAGTTCCTAGAATTCCCGTAGAGTCCAAAAACAAAGTGTTTTACCGACCGATCCATAAGATTGACATTGCCGCATTAATGACAGACATCCTTAAATCCGACCTCATCAGTAAACCCAAAGAACATCTGTCAGATCTGTGTCGACAGTACTGTCAAGTACTCAAAGATTTACTTAATAAACATGCACCCCTGAGATCTAAATATGTGTCCCAAAAGCCACATGCTCCATGGATGACTCCTGAAATTCTACAATCTAAAAAGCGCCGGCGCTATCTTGAACGTGTATGGCGCAAATCACGCTCGCCTTTGGACAGATCACGATATTGTAAACAGTGTCACTACTGCAACAGACAAATGGCCAAAGCTAAATCATATTATTACACAAACATGGTCTCGAGTAACTCTGATAACCCACGTCAGCTATGGAACTGCATAAATCATATTTTACATAGACGGCCGCCTCCATCTCTACCTAGTCATGTGTCAGTCAAATCTCTGTGTGACTCGTTTTCTAGTCATTTCAAAGATAAAATAAGTCTTATACGTTCTGCTTTTCCATGTCACACTTTAAGTACTGTAAATGTGGACTCCCCACAAGTAAATTCTCCACTTGTATTGTTTGAGCCAGCCACAGTTGATGAAGTGAGTAAAATAATAATGTCCTCCCTAAATAAGTCATGCGATCTCGATCCATTACCAACCATACTACTAAAAGCATGTCTTGACTCTTTACTTGGTACAATAACGAATATCATAAATGTATCACTAAGTTCGGGTAAATTCCCAGATGATTTTAAACACGCACATGTAAATCCTGTTCTCAAGAAGACTTCTCTGCCAAAAGATGATTTCAAAAATTATAGGCCAATTTCTAATCTTAGCTTTATTTCTAAGATACTTGAGAAAGTCGTAGCAAGCCGTCTAAGGCGTCATATTAGCTCAACTTGTTTATCCAGTGTTCTCAAATCAGCATACAAACAATTTCATTCTACTGAGACTGCTCTCCTAAAAGTACACAATGATGTTATATTAAACATTGATAAAAGCAAAGTAACTGCACTTACCTTGCTTGATCTGTCTGCCGCCTTTGATACCATTGATCACAACACTCGTGTCAAACGTTTATCATTGTGGTATGGCATATCTGGCACAGCTCTGACCTGGTTTTCTTCATATCTAACCAATAGACATCAATGTATAAAGATAGATAATTACTTTTCAACCTCACTCCCCACTTCGTGTGGCATTCCCCAGGGTTCCGTTCTTGGGCCTTTGCTTTTCACTCTCTACACTACGCCACTCAGCTCTGTAATCCAAAGTCATAACTTGGATCATCACCTTTATGCAGATGACACACAGATCTACATTTCCTTGGCCACGCCCGATATAAGTCATTCTCTAAACCGACTCAACGATTGTCTCCAAGATGTTTTTTCCTGGATGACCGATAGTAAATTAAAGTTAAATGCAGACAAAACTGAATTCCTCATCATTGGTACTCCAATGCAGCGAGGTAAACTAAATGACTTTTTTCCAACATGCATCCTGAGTCAAACTATCACACCAGCAGCATCAGTACGGAATCTAGGAGTGACCTTTGATTGCGACTTCAATTTCAGACAACATATATCCCAAACGTGCCGTTGCTGTTTTTATCATATCCGTGATCTTCGCCGCATTCGCCGACATATGTCGCTTTCTGTCGCTAAAACTATCGCAACAGCTCTTGTTAGCAGCAGATTAGATTATTGCAATTCCCTCCTTCATAATATTGATATCAAGGATATTGCAAAACTACAACGCGTCCAAAATTGTTTAGCAAGGGTAGTCACACAATCTCCTCGATTCTCCCGTTCAGTGCCACTTCTAAAATCACTGCATTGGCTCCCCGTGCAATATCGCATTATGTTTAAGATCTGCACAATCACCTACCAAGCCCTTTCATCCAAACAACCTAGTTATTTACACTCAGTGCTCACACCAGCCAGACACGCCAGACAACCTCGGTCGTCTAGTTCGAAGTTGCTATCTGTTCCTAGAGTTAAGACAAAGGCTGGAACTCGAGCTTTTTCAGTTGCCGCGCCAACTATATGGAATTCGCTTCCCGTTAATGTTAAATTAGCAGAAAATATTGTTACATTTCGTCGTCACCTCAAAACCTATCTTTTCAATATCGCCTATCCTCCCTAGCTTCCTAGCACATCCATCCATTTGTTGACGAATTTCGCCTAGCACACGAGTACGAGAATGCTTAATCCTTTGGTTTTGGTGTGCCACTGAGCTCGGATTGTCTGAGGATATTGGCGCTTAAGAAGTTATTTATTATTATACGTGTGTAATAACTATTATTGACTAGTAGAAGTACTTATGACCTAGCTAATGGCCTATAAGGTGATTGCAAACTTGTTATATCTAGATTGAATACCATCACGTCACAACATAAACAACGCTGTAATAACACAAAAAAGAGGATTGGCTAGCAAACACAACCAGTGTTGAGATGGCGGTACCCAAAGTGCATTTTCAGGACTGATGTTCATGTGACGCAGCTTCTGAGTCTGAAATGTGGCTGAATAGTGTTAAATGTACTTGACAAATCTACAAAGAGCACTCGGGCATAGATGTTCGGTCTAGCGAGATGCTGGTGTAGGTGATGGGGAAGTACTAGTGCTGTATCTTCCATGCCCCGGTGTGTTCGGTAGACAAACAGATGCGGATCCTGGTGTGCGCCCGTTTCTTTCTTGAGATATTCGTTCGTAGCATTTTATTTCCTTATGTCTTGATGGTTCTTAACCGGTATGATGCAGGATATTTTTCATGCTGAGTGGATAGAGTGTTTCTTAAGAGAAAGCTGAAACAGTCTCACAGCTACCTATTCGCAGCACATCTCCAACACTGTATTACTTATATTATCTGGTCCTGTTGCTTTTCTCGGGGAGGTTCTGCCGAGAGCTTTTAGTCCAGGCAAACTAATGATTCACGTGGAACATATCCCAACATAATATGTTTTGGCGTAGTTATTTTCTATACGTTCCCCAGAACACCATACTAAAAGTCCTAAGAAATCCCTGCATGGCAAATATGAAAGATTAGCATCAATCCAATATAGCCGCCATATATTTGCTGTCAGATGACATATTTTTAGTAACTTTTTAATTCTAAGAAGGTGTTTTGGGCATAAGGATTCATTTGGAATATATTAAATATAGCGAGCGAGGTCAGTATTTCTTGAGTTTGCACCTAGTCGAAAGCCTTCTCGTAGTCGGCGAACGCGATGCAGGAACTTTTCCCTCAGTTGGTTTCCGAGGTGGATGTGGTCTGTCGTTAAATACCTGCTTCTGAATCCTGCTTGCTCTCTCGTAGTTTGTTTTCGTTGAGTGTCTTATCTAGCCAATTCGTTAGTATTTTGTGTGAATAATTTGTAGATGTTTGATAACAGACATATCTGTATGTAGTTATTTAAGTTTTATTTCCCTTCTTGAAGATTATCACCATCACTGCGTTATTCCATGCGGTGGGCATGCGCCTTAATGATAAGCATTTAGTATACAGCTTAGCTAGTTTCTATGAGATGGTATCTTCTCCTGCTTTTAATGTTTGCATGGTCTTTGCCTGATGCCTTCCCATTCATCATATCTCGTAGCGCTACTTCCACCTCCCATGGTATTAGCTTGGTACCTCTTTCGGGTAGTTGTGAATTATGGTACTATATTCACTGTCGTACAGCTCAATGTAGAATTCCTCTATTCGTTCAATGGTCATATATTGGTCTTTGCTTCTCTACCCTGCTTGTTGAGAAGATTAATCAATATGTCTCGTCCTAAGGCCTGTGTTCTTCAGGCTTTCTTCAGGCTCTTTGACGTCATAATCTTTTCTCGTATGATATTGTGTTTGTACTTCCTGATGTCCTCCTTAGCTTTCTGTTTGGTGGTCTTGCATATTTCTGTGCACTCGATTTGTTTTTACGGTCGCCGTTTTCCAGCACATGCAGGATCACGTTGGTGGATGTTGGAAGCAGGACCTTGACTTTTCTTCTTGGTGAAGAGAGTGAAGCGGGCAGACTATACAGATGTCCCCGGTGGCTGACCATACAGTCTTCTCCATTAGATCCGCCTGCGTGGCGTCCACCTCCCCCTGCACGTTATCCAAACCTGCATAGTCCCCAGTGAGCAAGGTGCTTAAGTGCGTTGACCTTGCCTTTGGCATACGGATATGAGGTCATGTTGCACCTGCTGAGGTCGCGCATTCCAAGCGGCTGCAGACACTGTGGCCCTAGGTCAGCGCAGGTGGCGTTGATATCCAGCACTATCCCAGCCCACCGCTCCATCTGCACCTTGCACTGTAGCTCCTTCCGATACAACCCATAGACCAGTAGGACAAACACGTCTGTGTTGTCGCTAAGTACACGGATCACGCATTTGCCAGAGTTGGCAGCCTCAGTGACATAGGAGATCATCGTGATGTCCGCCTCATCATCACCAAACACACCATCGTCACGAGTCTCCATCGTCACATTATCTCCTGCACTGAAGGTAGACAACATACTCAAGCTCCATCTACCTCCGCTGATCAATCATCACGAGCCGGAGAAAAATGTTGTGAAGATCGATGACTGACCTGCCCTTGTTGCCCTTGCCCTGCTTCTTTAGAACGTCCATCGTCTTGATGGGACTACTGGTAGGGTCGTTAAACCCATCAGTAAGACTGGCGATGTACTTTTCTCCACGTACAATCGAAACAGTCACATTCACTTCAGCAGGAGAATGTTGAGGATGGTCTTGCTGATCCAGATTGCCTGGGTGATGAGTAGGAGTAGGTACAAGGTGAAGACTATTAGGCGATATATGCAGTTACTAAGATACGGTAAACCTTAAACTTAAAGCATAGCATTGTGTAAAACTATCTTTTATCTATAATTATGGAAACCAATCCTTGTAACATCCCTTTCGTAAATGATTACTTAATGCAAAAACAATTTTCACAAAGAAAAATGAATGCCAATGTTCATAATGATGTTTGCACTATACATTGCGTGTAACAGATGTGACCATTGTGTTTCAAATATGACTGGTTACTGTGTTTTCTCACGAACAAATGTGTCAAATATTGTAAGATTATCCATTTATGTGCATACATGAATTAAAATATAATTTAGTAGAAATTTACATTGATTACCCACCGAGAGGTCAGATTGACCTTCATCTGACCTTCAGCATCAGATCTTGACCTTGAACTGAAAAAATAACATCAGAAATGGATTCTACGCACCCCAACACCCCTTAAAAGAGATAGTATACATAATTCTAGAACAAATGGTTCAAAAGTAAACTTTCAAGATATCGACCAGTCGCCATCTTGGATTTATGCAAATAGCCAAAGTTTATGTTGTGGCAACCAAGCTGAATTTGCTCTAGGACTCCATATGAGTACAAATCAACCAAAAAGTTCATGAGGATAGAACATTTCTAGGTTTGCTATTGAATACATAATGTTATGAGTGTCAAATGGACTATAATTAATATGTATACTATGACATTTATTTTCTTGCGATTTTGGATCGTTCTGATTTGATGTTCTAACGCTGTATTTCACTATTATATAGTAGTATGCAGTTGCAAATGTAATTATTTGTTTGGCAGATATGAATGTTTGAGAAACATATTTGAAATGGTTGCATCCAAACAACTATATAGTTTGACACCAACGCTACGGATATTATAAGCGATGTATTTCTTAT
Source organism: Paraescarpia echinospica (assembly GCA_020002185.1). Taxonomy (NCBI): domain Eukaryota; kingdom Metazoa; phylum Annelida; class Polychaeta; order Sabellida; family Siboglinidae; genus Paraescarpia; species Paraescarpia echinospica. Next base: position 78,689,130 of record CM034531.1, read on the forward strand.
GATATGGGGAAATTGAGCTTTGACAAGCGCCACTGTTAAAACGTGGTATAACATGGTATGATTTTCAGCAAGGAATAACTATTTCTAGTAACAATATAAAATTATACATTGTCATACAAATCACGACGCTAGGTGGCAGAGTTATTAAGATATGCGGAAATTGTTTTTGACAGCAATCTTTAAAATAGAAGGTAGTAGGAACAATCTGAGATGTAATTATTGCTAGCAATGTTTGTTTGTGTGTGCTTTAATTGTGAGCCAAGTGTCATGATTTTATTGTAAAATACACGCAATGTCTATTGGCTCTCCTGCTAATTAGAAAGATGTTAGTCTACTTTTAGGTGGTAAAACGGACGACATTTGTGTACGCAGTTGTGTTGAGAGGGTGACAGTTAGTCAGCTAAGCTTGCTGTTGGACGGATGTTTTATTATGTGCAATGCCGCATATTCATACATCCCTTGCTACATGTATTGACCTATCTCCCACGGTACGTGCAGGCCTAAATGTTTCACAGACTGTACGTTTAGTCCACTCGGTCCGACCGGTAGGTGTACGTGCATTCTCGTTGTCTTAACCAACACTTTGCATTTGGTCCACCAGATTTATTCGACGATCTTCTCGTCCACGGCACGATACTTCAAAGTAGCCATTATTAGCGTGCTGGTGGACATTACCTGCTTCGCGCTCGCGCGCGCTATATTCTACCATGACCGATGTCGTGATCTACGTCGAGCTGGATACCGTACTGAAACGGCTAGATGGTTCAGGATGATTGCTGACTTTGCGACGAATATGCTGTTTATCGGAGATAACGAGTCGAAATTGACCACAGAGTGTCCAAAGGACGGCGAAGGCAACGTGGATAAAGTTTCGAAGGAATCGCTGTTACAATCCACGGAAGAGCCGGGCACGGTGCTTGATGCAGACAACACGCTGATGATCGAGATTGCCCCTGACCACCAAGACACTAACCCTACTGTCAAAGCGAATTGACAGCCGCCCGCCTGTACAAGAAGGGCGGCGGCGCGGGAACGATGGTTTATCCTACTTTTATACATTTGTGCCATTGTGGTTTACACGGGAACCGGTTTAGACGGGAACCAACGAGGAGCTCTGATTATTAACTCCGAAGTCAACCAGAGAGATATACCATTAAAGGCTGGGATACACTGGCACTTTTCGTCCGACCCACCAGACCAGACTAGACTCACCCCGACTGCAGTGCATACACGACACCGACTACGCTACACTCGAAGACGGCGTGACGTCATAATCACAAAGGTAAACTTAAACATTTTCGAATACGTCAGACTGACACCGACTAGCCCCGATGTAGTCGAAAGTTTTTCAAGTTTACGTAATTATGACGTCACGACGGCTTTGAGTATAGCGAGGTCGGTGTAGTGTATACATTGTAGTCAGAGTGATTCTAGTCTGGTCGGGTTGCGCCAAAAGTGCCAGTGTACCCTGGCCTTCACATAGCTTATTGCGTAGGATATTACATAACACCTCACATGGAATTTACATCAGGTATGAAGAAATAACATCAGTATAGATGTGCACTACGAAACAACATATTAGTAATAGACTTAACGCAACAAGGTCTATGTCAAAAGAAAAGTTCACTTCGTCAACTTGGTTTTCACGACTTGACCATATGATTCAGCTCTTAATGCACATGACATATTCGAGAGCAGTTGCGTTATATCTTCATTTCTTAATCACTAAGCGAAAGTCACTGTAAGTTCGTTCTGGACTGCACGAAATGCGGCGATGTAGGCTGGATCTGCGGTGTCAGACGTTGCACAATCGGGCAGGTTACCTGTCGCAGAGTCAGGTCTTTCTTCATGTCAACATTGACTTTACCGATAGCAACATAACGTGGTGTGGCTGACAATGAGGTTGTTCATGTCTTCGGCCAAACTCGTTTTAGGAGTTTCCATTGCTGCGCTCACTCACGGACGTCGCGAATGCAGAGTTGCCAAATGTACAGTTTTGGCGGTATAACTCACGCGCATTCTTATCTTTTTAAGCTCACGGTCTACCGCTTTAGTGCCAAATCTACTGACATTTTTTACGGTTCAAACAACATTTCACGTAGCAAATGCACCAACATAATTAGATATACCTTAAAATCAACACCGTCAATGTAGATGCACACCACACACGCGAATAATAAAACCGAGTAACAGTGCTCTATCACCCAAGGCAATGCCTGCTACACTAACATCTTTCAACTGCGCCAACTCCGTTATAAATAATCCAACGTTCTTTGTGGAGCACGCAGAACATCAGATAATCTTGAACCTACGGGGTCCTTATTAATATGGCTTTATATTTCATTATTACCACGTTTTAGCAACAATGAACCCAATGTGTTCAAACTATCATACCGCAACGCCCAAGGTACAAAAGGCGGGCCCACATTACCATGATTATCAGAATGTGGACATTAGGGTACTATAGTAATTCAAATTACGCTGCGACTTGCAGTGGCATGCGCAGTTATCGCCCGTTCCGCTCCTGGCAGCAGCCGAGGCTCGTGTAATGTGCAGCGCTGATCTTTGCCATTTTTATACACCAAGCTTCGTAGAATAAAAAAATTACTAATGTGAGATGAGAATAATATAACGAAGTCGTAATAATTACTTGATATGTACAAACTGGGAGAGTTCTATTTCGTCAACCATTTGTAATGACAAAGGGACATGGCATGCCAGTTCATGAATTAAGTCAAGACCAAGTCTTGCCAAAAGTCCAAGAATGGATAAATACCTGGGCATACCGACATGCCAACAGACGTTACCGGGGTTTTGTTCGCAACTAAAAAATAAATAGAATCATAGGAAGCATTGCTGGACATATATCAAACATCACAAAACTTTATTTTGATGATAATACAGACAGTGGTTATGTTTTACTAAGAACCTTAAATAAAATAACAGATAACTTAACAGTTGCCATTAAGGTCAAACATTCAATAGTATGTTCTTGAATGGTCAATTGTATGATATTAGCCTAAAACCGTTTTTGTCATAATGGATTCACGAAATTACTTTAAGAATTACAGATGGTCTGAACATTATTTACTATCGGTTACAATACACATATCAGTGAATAATGGATTTCTTCATATTTCGACAGTGATAATTTACTGTATGTTAAAACGTCAGATTCACTATTCCGATAATGAGTAAAGAAAATTTCTTTGCAAACATGTACGAATTTTCACTTTCGTTAAACGTTTCAACGGCGGTGGGTGGCGGCATGAAGCCAAGCACCCATTCTTCAATAGATTTTTGTATCACTTCCGCAATCAATTAAGTTGGCATCCTGCGTTTTTATTCATGCCTTCTACTTGAAGGGACATTCCCTCCTACAGTCTCTAGGGGTATAATTGTAATGGTGCTGATCCACCATCAGGCACTGTCGTACAACAGTGTCGTGTCGTATGAGTTGCTATGGCGACATTCAGATTTTGACGTCACAATCGGACACTGTCTGATGTCTGCTGCATGGGGATCAAACATGCGTTATTTTCATCCGACACGGAGCATCCGATAGCCAATTAAATTGGCCTATCCATCACGTGATCTGTTGCCTAGCAAAAACTCCGTCAAGCCATCAAATAATGGATGCCGAACGAGTGGTCGATTCAGACATTTCGTCATATACGTTGTTGAAGTTCTGGTTCCAAAACTGTTTCTTTATGACAAAAACATAAGGCAACGTGTTCTGTGCGACCACTGAATGGGGGAATGTTTGATTTATGAGATGTCATGTAGCAAACGTAATGTAATTCACGTGTATAACCGTTATCAACATTGTTGGCAAAGCCAAAGCTTGACGGAGCACACGCGCAAATTTTGGATTGTGGCGTAGGCAAACCGCGACGCACTGGATACATCAATTGCGCATCGTATGCACCCCCCCCCGCATCTCGGTTCTTTTCCAAAATAAAATTAAGTAACATTATGTTTTACATATGATACATGAGTTGTTTTGAGGAATGAGGCATTTATAGGTAACTGTTGATAAACTTTAGCGCTGAAATGTTTTTTCTAAAAAAATAAATAATGACAGCATTTTCTGCACGCAAATCTTTCGATAGCGCTGGGTGGAAAACACCGTGTTTTCCCTTCTGTCCAACTATGGATGTATTCACAATCTCAGCCTGTTTCTTTGACTTCTTTTTCGGCGTCGTTGTAATATCAGAGCTGTTACCCATAACTCGCACTTTCCTCAGACACTGTCTGAACGTATTGCAGTAGCAGGCCACCAGACATAGGTGTCAGACATCAGACAAGCAGCATATTGGATCGGCACCTCAGTGGTTCAAGGAGGCGAGTGAACATAGAAAGAGGCGAGATGACCGTAGCACCTCGGAGGATATACATATAAAGTGATAAAAAAATGTGCGTATTAAAGTGGGCTTAACTACCGATTTAAACTTTTTTAAAGAACATGTATACATGTACATGAACAATATTTACTTATTTTATTATATTTGCTAGTGTGTGTGTGTGTGTGTATGTGTGTGTGTGTGTGACTTTGTCATTTGATATGTTATTCGATGAGTTATGCTTTTTGCAAAATTACCGGCCGCCAGGTGCGGCCAACGGAATGACAAACGTATGCCACGCGGATATACCGTTTCGTCTTCTGCGCCGTTTTATTTTAACATTGAATATTATTTAAAAAAGTTTATAGTATAATTTTATAGTGAATGGAGCATGACGATTCACTGGAAATTTGAACGTGTTCTCAGACTTCCAACTTACACATTACAGATGCGATAACTGGAGAGGCGACACTGGTGTCAATACCGGGGGCCGGTTTCATGATGCGGTTAAGAACGTTCTTAAAGCTAAGATGATTGTTTTAGTAAATGACGTGTTTTTTAATATAAGCGAGCATAGTGGTTTATGCAAACACGTGACGCTAAGTAATTGCGTAACTTTAAGTACGCTTCATGAAACCGGCCCCTGGTGTCTAAAGTAGCCCGCACACCACGGACACTCGCTCGAGACGCAACTAGACTACTACTAGAACCGTCTCCACGTCGGATTTATGTGTCCTTGAATTTCTAGGTCAAATGTTAGTGAGCATGAAATACATCGTTTTCAATACCACAACTGTTTCTATGTATGCATGACTGTATACGTGTAATTATGTATGTATGCAATAATGTGTACGTACGTATGTATATACGTGTTCTTATTTACCCTGAATGGAAAGGTCAATATTACTGAACGTGAACATATAAATTATTTATTATACGATTCACTGCCAACATTGGCATTGTACGTAAAATTTACAATGAGGGATCGCCTCAAAAAAAAATTTATGTTTACTATTTGTTTATTAACAATATATATATATTTGTGACACACGATTCTGCTGCATGCGACTACAGCGCTAAGATTGTACATAGAATTTATACATAATAATTGGATTTCGCATGCCGCAGGCACGCTTAATTCCTTAAATATATTTCTGACTCTAGCAGAAATGTTGCAATGTACAGACGAAAGAAAAGAGGAAGACCCCGCAAAATAGCTGCAGAGGAACGATTTGATTACAAAACTAAGATAAAACCATATTAGCAGTATGCCACACACGCTGTAATTATATTATAAATAAAACTAATTTCTCCTACCTGCACATGCTAAACGAAATCAAATTCATACAACAATGTGCCCACAAGGTAGTTTGAAAACAGCTAAATGATAACATCAACTGTGTAAACGTAGTAACGGTTTGTGAAAGCAAAATGCATGCCACCTAGTGGGAGACGGAATGACGGCTGCTTAAGACGTGTAAAATGATAAACAACATGCATACCCTTGCACACCCCCCAATGTATACTCCAATCAATTCACCTACATTGTAATTAATGTAATTAGTACACCCTAAATACAACTGATACAGCAGTCATTGTTGTAGTCTTGCAGTTGTTATGATGTAGCCTAAATGAAACGTAACTTGAACACGTACGCGTATCAAAATGCAGACAGGAAAACCGTCCAGGAAAGCGAAGATAAATCTCTCCTCTTACTGGCGGCATGTATTGATGTACTTTTAATTGTACACACCATATAAGCTCTCTCTCTCTCTGTCTCTCTGTCTCTCTGTCTCTCTGTCTCTCTCTCTCTCTCTCTCTCTCTCTCTCTCTCTCTCTCTCTCTCTCTCTCTCTCTCTCTCTCTCTCTCTCTCTCTCTCTCTCTCTCTCTCTCTCTCTCGTCTTCTTTGTCTCCCAATGCTTTTCTCGGAGTTTAAAGCAACGACTTTCGTGCGAACATTTTTGGGAAGATCTACATTAATCTGTTGTCATTTGTGGTATGACCAATACGCCGACGTCCCTTAGTTGTTACAACAGCTGCGCAAGAGATACTGTTGGTTAGTCACACGGCGAGAACCAACACAATAGCATGTGGCTGCGTAAATCCAGCGCCAAGACATACTGGCAGACAATATATATATCCCGATTTCTTCCCAAGACGACTCGTTTCCTTGCTTCATTAAGCATACAAAGAAGGGTTGTTATATCGTAAAATCATGTTATATAAACAACGTAGCTATTCTCACATATTGAATGGGCTGACATTTTAACGAAAACAAAATATAGAAAACAAGCGTGTTAGCTCAGTAAAGGGTTGTATGAAGTAACCCACGTGCGACAGCTATATCTGTTCGTGAACATCAACTGTACATTCGCAAAGAAATACCGCAAGTTGCAATACTCGGGGGCAAAACTCACGTGATCGGGATCCGTAAATTCACATTTCGCTCAGATTACAACTGGTACTGGCATGGAAACAGACAGCGGTCACATTATATTAACAGAAGTTGTCGTTCGATCAACAGGGATGGTAACATTGGTAGTTCATATAACACAACATGATTTTACAATACCAACTTCCAGACTTCGTACACGTAACATATCCTGGAACTTGTGTCTCGGCACAATTCGTTCATTCCGACTAAACACACACACGTTCACGCGCATCACACCTTTATAACAAGCATCGTCTTGGTCCAATCACGGATACCAATGTGTAGAGTCCAGCCAACACGCAGCCACCATCGTGTCTCAACTGTTGACAGGCCAGCTTTCAAAGACACTCACTAGACTAAGACATACACAAATTTACTCGTCAATTCGAGAAACCTCAGCGTATCATTCCCGAACTCAAATATTAATGTCATCGTTAATCCGGACATACACTCGCGGGACCAAGACGTGCGAGTTAACGAGGTTCCGTAGTTTCGAACAAAACATAGTACACAGACTACTGAACCAAACTGACATTTTGAAAACAGGCTATCAAAAAGCCTGCGAATACAGTAGCACGTTAGTTCCGTTTATTTGAACACTTCATAACTCTCCTTTATTTCGTGTTTATTTTATACACGTATTACACGGGCAGCTCACAACCACTTGTCCACCAGATCTCCCTCCCTTTCAATTAAATACAACTAGTATCTCAATTTGGCCCTCGGGGCCCAATGCTCAATGTCTACACTGTCGACACAACGAAGCGGAAATTCAATTCCCATTGGGTGTGTGATGCCCGCACATCGCAAATAACCAAGCACCCAGTAAAATTAATGATACAACTAGCCATGGTAATGCGGACTGAAATAAACTGTTAAGACATCCGACACCTGCGAGGAAGCTTCACAAGCCTCGTCTCCGACACGAACTGCCAATGCACGTACCTTTCAGCTGCTATGTCATCAAAAATTAAAAAAGATGACCGTCGCTTAGGGACTTATCGGAGGGATGTCCTCGTCAGCGTGTCAATGGGGTCTTTACAGCAAGGGACAACTATCGTATATAACATGTTTGAAGTTGCCGACTTATTTTTATCATGTTACTTTCCACTACAGTCCGTCTCGAGCGAATTAAAACGAAGAAATGACTGTTTGGTTTACGTGGGTCTCTGCCACTGGTCAGATCGGTCGTGGGAACTTCCGAATGTGAAGTTGACACGAGTACTCATACTCGCGTTTCTTTAAACACCACGCGTATTTTACCTCCGTACAAGACATGGATATCTTCTTGGTAATGATTTTTCTACTGCAAACTAACATTTTCGCAACGTTTTAGAATCAAACGACACCTATATAATACATAGTTGAAATTGTGTCTTTTTGAACTCCGTGTAGACCGCCTTTTCGCTGTTTTCCCTGCGACATTGATCTCGACAACAATCAGACGATACCACAAAAGTCAGAGTTACCAGAATGGAATAAAACGTGCGGCCTTCGTCAGTTCTTCTGCATATCACTTTGCAACTGTCTCAACCAAGTGTGTAATTCTGCTCATAAATGAGACACTTTCTGACAACAGACACTTAGCAAAGTCTACAGCAGACAAACATCTCCACTCTTAGCACGGTCTGCATTACACAGGACTGTGTGTAGAAATCATCTTTATCTGTTTTAAAAAATACCACAGTAATCGACCTCTATCTTCAAAATAACTCAAAGCAATAAATACCTGCTAAAGCTGCAATACCTTTCATGATTCTGCATATTCGAGTAATAATAAGTTGAACAAAAATAGCTACCAACTGTATAGAAAATTAGCTGCATTTAAAAGTTGCTACCATCGAAGCATGGTCGTTGTCAAACAAAATTAGACATTCTAGTCTGTGAAGGACTAACCAGACAAAGCCTGCTAAAACCAATTGCGGGATCTTTGTTAACGATGTCTGATAAGTGTCAATATCTGTATTGCTGTCTTGTTTCACTGCCACAAAAGTGAAACCATGTTTAAAGACAATGTACAACAATTTATATCAGTTAAGTAAGAGTTATAAGTTTTGTTTGATTAAAATGACAAAAATCTGTGAATTTTTCTTAAAACTAGCATAATAGATTGAATACCAAATTGTATATTTAAAAAAATATTACTTTGTGAAAGATCACAGATATTTTATACAAATACTATTTTTAGCCAAATGAAATGTTACAAATACTACCGTAGTAAGTTCTGCATCACAGTGCTTCATAAAATCGTCGCTCTGTTAACCAATCAGAACTGTTGTACATTCCCTTTGGAATCAAAACGGTGAGAGTGATATGATCCTTCATGAAGGAAGGTCACCATGACATGACAACAAGGCGCCATAACATGCAGACAGAGTCGTAGAAAGACAGCGATTGTGCAATATGACATTATCCATGTGCAATCTCCCCATTCACTGTGTCATGTACACATGTTAGCACACAACCACGCTACCGCGGCGATTCAACAGGTGGGTCGATACGACCCAAGACAGCATTAACATCTGATTTTACACAACTCTAAAGTAGGTCCCGTTGAATTAACACATCGTGATGCTTCCACCTGTCCACAGAAGGCACCACTGACAGTACTGAGACAAGTAGATCAGGTCAAGACCCGAAATCCGAGCTTCATGTAATTATGCATGACCTTGTGGCACATGACTGAAGGGCCAGTACAGCAACATTCATCTAGTCTGTCTCCAAGGTCTGATTCTGTGTGCATGACAACACGCATGCATGTTCACGTGCGTTTGCGGCGACACATGCGCTTGTGTTCACGGTGCCAGTGTTCTTGCTGGCATTTGATGGAGCAGTAACTTGTGTTCCAACAACAATGGTACATCGCTTCTTCTTCGCAGTTGTAGCACTGAAGAAAGACGACAGTTATATTAGTATAGATGGCTTCCAATTACTAGTATTAATGCAACCTGTTCATGCAGAGCATTCAACATTACCACGAGACATAGTATAATAAAAATAATCAAAACAAGTCTCTATCTGTAACGAACAATGATAATAATTCTGTTATTATTATAATAGTAGTATCTGTTAATAATTTTTGACCTTATGGATAACTATTCTCTCGTCTTAAAAGTATCTGGAAACACAAAGTAAATTAGGATATCCTTGGAAAGATGGAGAAAAACTCACAATTCAGGATACAGAAATAACAAATGATCATTGGAAAGATGCATATATAATCTCGGAAGTCAAGACACAGAATGACAAATGAATGGTGAATAACCATTGAAAAATTTCAGATATAATCTGACATATCAGGAAACAAATAATAAGAAACAACTGGTGAGTGAACAATCATTGGAAAGATGGGTAGTTAAGTTAGGAAATAAGAAATGATTTTGAATAATCATCAGAAAGATACAGAACTTCTCACATTAGGGGACTGTATCATTAACATTCTTATGAGCACATCAGCCGGATTTTGCTCTTTATATTAAAACCAATTTTGCACTTTGACAGTGATCTTACACACTGAAAACAATCAACACCAGAATGCACCACCGGACGCTTTCGCCAGTGTGTAACAGAAATAGTGTTCTCCATGATACGACGGCGGTGACATTTTGTATTTCGAGAATGCTCCTTAAATATTCTATTTAATTGTGTGTTCCTTAAAAGCTTATTATTTAGTGAAATTGTCCCCAGATATGCGTCGTGTGGGATTAGAAAGCCTGTCCACTCACCCACTGTTTCTTCTTGGCCGCCGAGATGTCGGCTTTGTGTTTCGCAGCCAACTTCCTCATTTCCTCCATGTACTGCTCACGACACCGCTCCTCCGTCTGTCTGCGAACCCGCTCTGTCTCCCGCTGAACGTTGGCGACAGCACGACCCACTGCAGCCTGCTTGTCCTCCTCAAAGTCCTTGCGCAACTGTCACACACAAAGTCACATTGCAGCCGACTGAGTGGGGACACCAGTAATATGACAACTGTCTCACACACAACATCACATTGCACCCAACTGTGTGGGGACACCAGTAATGTGACAACTGTCACACACAACGTCACACTGCACCCGACTGTGTGGGGACACCAGTAATATGACAACTGTCACACACAACGTCACACTGCACCCGACTGTGTGGGGACACCAGTAATATGACAACTGTCACACACAACGTCACACTGCACCCGACTGTGTGGGGACACCAGTAATATGACAACTGTCTCACACAACGTCACACTGCACCCGACTGTGTGGGGACACCAGTAATGTGACAACTGTCATACACAAAGTCACATTGCACCCGACTGCATGGGGACACCAGTAATGTGACAAGTATCACACACAATGTCACACTGCACCTGTATGCATGGGGACACCAGTAATGTGACAACTATCACACACAATGTCACACTGCACCCGACTTCATGAGGACACCAGTAATGTGACAAGTGTCACACACATCACACTGCACCCGACTGCATTGGGACACCAGTAATGTGACAAGTGTCACACACGTCACACTGCACCCGTATGCATGGGGACACCAGTAATGTGACAACTATCACACACAACGTCACACTGCACCCGACTGCATGGGGACACCGACACCAGTAATGTGACAAATGTCACACACATCACACTGCACCCGACTGCATGGGGACACCAGTAATGTGACAACTGTCACACACATCACACTGCACCCGACTGCATGGGGACACCAGTAATGTGACAACTGTCACACACATCACACTGCACCCGACTGTATAGGGACACCAGTAATGTGACAACTGTCACACACATCACACTGCACCCGACTGCATGGGGACACCAGTAATGTGACAACTGTCACACACATCACACTGCACCCGACTGCATGGGGACACCAGTAATGTGACAACTGTCACACACATCACACTGCACCCGACTGCATGGGGACACCAGTAATGTGACTACTATCACACACAATGTCACACCGACTGCATGAAGACACCAGTAATGTGACAACTGTCTCACACAATATTCACACTGCACGCGATTCTGTTAAAGTATTTATCTTTATTATAAAATGAAGTTGCATTCTGAGATAAACTACCATTTTTAAATGTTTCTAAGAAAGGGTATGTGCAATATGAAAAATATTTACTTACTGAATCATACTTGCTACCATATATGTCACTTTGGCATTTGCTATGTCTAATATGTTAAATATGTTTTGCACCGTTTTTTATATTAAAATTGCATTTTATATGAAAAAAGCTTATAGTGTTGAGGAAAAAGATTTAGAGTATGGGCATGCTGATGATCTCGGAATGTAACATTCTTACAAAAAACTAGGTTACACCCACCCAAGGAGTAACATACCAAGGGGAGAAACTGTCAACATTTAGGTATTTTTAAATTACTCTTGTTCCAATGTCCATTTAGTTTCTGCTGTTGCCAATAATGGCAATGCATACAGTAGATAATTGAGTTAACTAAACTCCACACTGACGCCACCCGGGGAATGAATGACAACTATGTGTTCAGTAAAAAATGTAAAATAACCACAGCTAAAAAATGTTTTAAAAGCATACATGCTGTACAACTGTTCGTAATCACATACATGCTGTACAACTGTTCGTAATCACATACATGCTGTACAACTGTTCGTAATCACATACATGCTGTACAACTGTTCGTAATCACATACATGCTGTACAACTGTTCGTAATCACATACATGCTGTACAACTGTTCGTAATCACATACATGCTGTACAACTGTTCGTAATCACATACATGCTGTACAACTGTTCGTAATCACATACATGTTGTACAACTGTTCGTAATCACATACATGCTGTGCAACTGTTCGTAATCACATACATGCTGTACAACTGTTCGTAATCACATACATGCTGTACAACTGTTCGTAATCACATACATGCTGTACAACTGTTCGTAATCACATACATGCTGTACAACTGTTCGTAATCACATACATGCTGTACAACTGTTCGTAATCACATACATGCTGTGCAACTGTTCGTAATCACATACATGCTGTACAACTGTTCGTAATCACATACATGCTGTACAACTGTTCGTAATCACATACATGCTGTACAACTGTTCGTAATCACATACATGCTGTACAACTGTTCGTAATCACATACATGCTGTACAACTGTTCGTAATCACATACATGCTGTACAACTGTTCGTAATCACATACATGCTGTACAACTGTTCGTAATCACATACATGACATTCTGGAACTTTTGCACATGCTCCTTAATATACTACTGGCAGTGGTTATTCACAAAATAAAATAATTTTTCAAAAGACGTGATTATTCCTCACCCTGTCTTCGAGGTCCTTCAGTGTTCGTTCCTTGTCTTTGCGGTGGTCGTTGGCCAGCCTCTCTTTGAAGTCGCCAAAGATCTTGGTATATTTGGTGTCACAGTCGCAGGCAGTGGGGACTGGAGTGGCTGGTGGTGTTGTTGCTATCGTGTCCGTCTGGCATGACTTGTGAAGATGTCTACCGTGCAGAAGCTGTCATAGCAACAGTCATTGTGAGCAATTCACGTATGACAAAAATGCCAAAATAGGGTTCAAATAAAAAACAATTATAAATATTAGCGTATGTTGATCCTGGAGTCGGTTAAACTCGTTTTTGTAAGGTTACCTGTCTGAATCCTTGTTTGGTTCAACTCTCACCACAAATGGAGCGCAGGACAAGTTCTAATTTGCTCCAGTTCACTCAGCTGCATGAATGAGTACTTGGCTATACACATTGGTGGATATTTGTGTGCGAATTGCCTTCACGCATTAGCTGCAGTGTAGCTGAATATTTCCCACAGAAGTCGAGATGGTGTTTGATTGAACAGGTCTGCAAGGGATTAACGTGTAAAGCGCTTTCAGCAGTCCAACTGACTGGATACTGCGCTATGTAAGAAAGTGCCTTTATTGGTTCTCTGTGAATTGTTGTCTTTGGCCATGGCAGTGTGGCTGTTGTCGTTAACAGTTGTTAATACAAGTGTTCACTTACTCAGTACAACTGTGAATAGGGCCCTCGTGTTGTTGTGTTCAGTGGTGTATATGAACACTGATTTAATGCAGGCCACAACATCATGGCCCAAGACACCACAATGCTACCAGAGAGAACAACTTCTGGAGGAGAAAGATCAGTGAAGCCATTGAGATCTGAGAGAGGTGACTAGTGATTAACAGGGACACTGGCTATTCAGACAACTGATGCTAGATGGCAACATTCCATTTAGAACTGCTGTCAATCACCAACAACATTGCGTGACTACCACAACACAGCTGACTAACACACTGTGAGGTAAATTAACAGCTTTATGAAATTATATAAACACATTTTAAAACTGAAACCTGTCAATAAATGTAGCTGCTGACACACTGTATTTTATGAGGTGACATGACTTATTAGATAACATGCTGTTTATTAAAATGTGTTACTTAACAAATTGGACAAATTAATTTTTAGTGGGCACAGCCAAAATGAAGTAAGAAATTACAAAAAGTGGTCCTGGTTGATATACTATACCATCAGGCTAGTCACACTTTCAGAAGTTACCTGGTTTAACAAACAATATCAACAAAACTACACTCTTACTAAAACAACTCCACATATAACATGCCAAACACTACATTATGTTATGTACATATATGAGCATGATTTGCTGTGATAAGAAACAGACGTTACAAGAGTTTGTTATATATTTAACATAACTGTACGCAAAGAGATTCAGACTAGATGGTTCAAACTAGTAAAATATTCTTTTTACGTATTCTGGTTTTGTCTTGTGATGGAAGTTTTGATCGCAGCCAGTGAACTTATTCAGACAACTAACGCTAGATGGCAACGCCGTAGTCATTCTGCACAGTGCTATGACTGGTGTGGCCCCTCTCTTCAGGAGATCGCCGTAGCTATGTGCATGTCGGTACCGGCTCTCATTTCCTGAAGAGCCACCATATTGTTGCCATCTAGAAGTAACTGTCTGAAGAAGTTCACAGTTGGCGATTGAAACATTACAGAAAAAAGCCAATTGACTGTGAAATATGTAAAATACTGTAGAATACCGACCGATCCACGTTGGTAACTGATCAATAATATTATTGCCTGTATTTGATAAATGTGGTGCGTTGTCGTTGCTTACCTTGCGAGATGTTTGTACACCCGTGTCTGAGGTGCTGATGATGCGGGGAGACAGGATGTTGTCCTGACTTGAAGTCACCATGTTGGTGTCCTCTGGCGGTGGTGTCTGGCAAACACAAGGCAGCAACGGTTCAACAGGCGACTTCCTGGATGCAGCGATTATAACTTACTGGATGTAGCCTGTATAACTTACTGGATGTAGCCTGAATAATTTACTGGATGTAGTAGTATAACTTACTGGATGTAGCCTGTATAACTTACTGGATGTAGCCTGCATAACTTACTGGATGTAGCCTGAATAACTTACTGGATGTAGCCTGTATAACTTACTGGATGTAGCCTGAATAACTTACTGGATGTAGCCTGTATAACTTACTGGATGTAGCCTGTATAACTTACTGGATGTAGCCTGCATAACTTACTGGATGTAGCCTGTATAACTTACTGGATGTAACCTGTATAACTTACTGGATGTAGCCTGTATGATTTACTGGATGTAGCCTGTATGACTTACTGGATGTACCCTGTATGACTTACTGGATGTAGCCTGTATAACTTACTGGATGTAGCCTGTATAACTTACTGGATGTAGCCTGTATGACTGACTGGATGTAGCCTGTATAACTTATTGGATGTAGCCTGTATGACTTACTGGATGTAAGATTTAACAAGATTGCCATCCAGAGAATTAACTCTAGATGGCATGTGGACAAGGAAGCCCTTTGGCTTATCGAGAGTCCAACCCTTTTATCTACATATATCCAGCCCTTCTGAGGTATGTGTCGATTTTATTTTTAAACATATTCACACTACTAGCACCCACACAATCATCAGATAATCTGTTCCATTCATTCACAGTCCTTTGTGAAAATGAGAACTTTCTCACGTCTAATCTACACTGCTCCTTTACTAATGTAACTTCATGTCCTCTAGTCTTTCTATCTTTCTTAACTGAAAAAAACATATTTCTATCAATATTTTCATAACCATTCAATATTTTAAACACTTCTATCTGATCTCCTCTCAATCTCCTGGTCTCTAGTGTTGTTAAACCACATTCTTTTAGGCGTTTTTCATAACTAAGATCCCTCAGTTTTGGTATCATTTTAGTCGCTCTCCTCTGTACTCTTTCTAGCATATCTATGTCCTTCTTGCGGTATGGCCTCCACGCTTGTATACAATATTCTAAATAAGGCCTAACTATTGTTTTGTACAGCGGTATTATTAGTTCTTTTTCTTTATATGCTATATTTCGCCTAATCAATCCAAGGATTTGATTTCCCTTTGAAGCTGCAATTCCACACTGCTCTGAAACCTTCATGTCAGCACTAATTGTCAGCCCTAAGTCTTTTCTTTTACAGTAGTACTTAGTACAGTTCCCCCCATTGTATATTCTACATATTCGTTCCCATGTCCTGTGTGAAGGCATTTACATTTCCCAAAATTGAACAACATTTGCCACTTTTCAGACCATTTGATCAACCTGTCAAGATCATCTTGTAAATGCTGTCTATCCCATCACTTTTAATCCTTCTAAACACTTTTGTATCATCTGCAAATTTCAACACCTTGCTAGCTATATCATCGTCCAAATCGTTTATATATATTAAGAATAATATAGGTCCCAGTACTGATCCCTGTGGAACCCCACTCAAAACTGATTTCCAGTTTGAAGCCTCCCCATCAACAACTACCCGTTGTCTTCTGTCAATCAGCCATTTTTCTATCCAGTTAATTATACCATTTCCTATGCCATGGGCCTTTAGTTTAAGCAGTAGTCTCTGATGTGGCACTTTGTCGAAAGCTTTTGAAAATCTAAGTAGATGATATCTACTGGTGATCCATCATCTACCCACATAGTGATATCTTCCAAAAAACATAACATATTTGTTAAGCATGACCTCGCTTTTAGAAACCCATGTTGAGATGGGTTTATCAAGTTATGTTTAACAAGAAAATCCACCATGTGATCTTTAATTAGTCTTTCTAATAATTTACAAATCACCGATGTTAAACTAACTGGTCTATAATTATTTGACTTGTTTCTCGAACCTTTTTTAAATAACGGTATAATGTTTGCTTCTTTCCATTCTAAAGGAACCACTCCCTCTTCTAATGACAAGTTGAAAACTGTTGCAAGCGGTATGCTAATTTGTTCTACAATTTCCACTAGTAGTTTGGGTGGAATACCATCCCCTCCAGGTGATTTATTTTCCTTCATAGCCCTAATTTTCTTAGCTACCATTTCTGGGGTTACAATTAACTGTCTTAAATAGTCTGATTCTGCCCCTTGAACTTAGCCTCTGGTACTGGCAGTGAACTAATGTCTTCTCTGGTAAACACTGAACTAAAATACTCATTCAGGTCTTCTGCCATTAAGAATCCCTCTGATATTATATTTCCAGCAC
>CM034531.1:78707463-78957463 GCA_020002185.1 Paraescarpia echinospica
GTGTCGAGTTAGAGAATTTATTTCCACTTCGCCCCGGGGCAATATGGGAATAATAGGGTAATGGTCGGAATGAACCTCTGCCTGAATGCACCAGTCGCAATGCACCAACTGCCTAGTCGTAATGCTCCCACCGCGTGGTCGCAAAGACCCAACCAAGTTATGTAGTAGTTCTTTTTTATAAAGACCTCCATGATGTATACATATACATAAGAACACTGATGGATTGTTTTCCCTTGTAAATTTATACTGTTAAATTCTACATACACAACACGTCTGAAAAGATGTAGTCAGAAATCAGGATGACAATGTTATTAATTAAACATATATACATCCGTAGGCCGTATTGTCACCTGCGTGACTACATCAAATGTCCCTACAATGTAGAGCACATTGAAAACAAATATTTAGTGATATTCAGTGTTTGCACAAACTGTGACTACACTACACACATTCTTAGAGAAGAAGAGTAT
Source organism: Paraescarpia echinospica (assembly GCA_020002185.1). NCBI lineage: Eukaryota > Metazoa > Annelida > Polychaeta > Sabellida > Siboglinidae > Paraescarpia > Paraescarpia echinospica. Next base: position 78,707,934 of record CM034531.1, read on the forward strand.
CAACAAATATTTGTGCTACGCTACTTAATTGAACATTAGTTACTATTACTGTTGTTACATCTTACATATCTGATCTATTATAACAACTTAATTCACACGCTACACCTGGAACTATTATTACGTTGTTTACACAGTTATTCTGGGGTTGACCAGTTCACTAAATAAGTACTTATTTTATACTAGTTTAAATTAATGAACTGGTTGGCTCCACTGTCAGCCCAGAATTGAATGTCATTTCACCGTCTGTTACACTTGTTTGATTATGTTTGTATGTATGATTTACACAATTCTGTCTGTCTGTCTGTCTGTCTGTATATCTATATATATATATTTTCTTGTTATTCAGAATGTAACGTAAGACAATACACTAACACAAATCTGACACGCCAGATATGTTCCTAACTTCTATTCAAACCATTCAAGGATGACTTAGTAAGAACTGGATTACTCAGGTAGGCCTTCACGTCATCAAAATCAAACGGAAGCCAACTTCAGCTAGGTGCTGCTAATGTCGGACGCGTTGTTTCAACGTCATTGTATTGTACAATGCCGTTATTCAAACAAACGGTCTGTTCGATGAAACACTACAAGGGTATTAAGCCAAATGCTATGGCCTCCAAATCAAACAACAGACAACTTGCAACAATCTGCTCAATAAAACGAAGCAGGAGCAGAGAAGCCAATTACACAAGCCTCTAAATATTATTTACACACACACGCCACTGTACAGCGTACAACATCAATTAAAATAGAAAAGAAATAGAGTTAGAGCATTTATTCCCACTTCGCAAGCTTACAAGCACAAAAACGAAACATTATTTCAGAGTAGTGTCGAGTTAGAGCATTTATTCCCACTTTGCCCCGGGGCAAAGTGAGAATAATCCCGTTGTTTCCTGCGCGCAGTCGTCAAATCGTATATATACCGCCGAAATGTCTGTATGCATGTACGTCAAACTGTTAGTGCCTATAATACTTTGTAAATGCAAGTTTACAAGCACAAAAACGAAACAATATTTCAAAGTAGTGTCGAGTTAGAGCATTTAACTAAGTGAAATTAACCTTTTTTATTCCCAATGTGAAGCTAAACGCTTGTGGAATACCTTAGAGACAGGCACCTTCATGTTCCAACATATCACAAACCCAACGAGAGGAGAGGGTACAAATAAAACCAGGCCATACATGTTTGTCAATAAAAAAAATGTAAGATTGGTTTTATTTGTACCCTCTCCTCTCGTTGGGTTTGTGATATGTTGGAACATGAAGGTGTCTGTCTCTAAGGTATTCCACAAGCGTTTAGCTTCACATTGGGAATAAAAAAGGTTAATTTCACTTAGTTAAATGCTCTAACTCGACACTACTTTGAAATATTGTTTCGTTTTTGTGCTTGTAAACTTGCATTTACAAAGTATTATAGGCACTAACAGTTTGACGTACATGCATACAGACATTTCGGCGGTATATATACGATTTGACGACTGCGCGCAGGAAACAACGGGATTATTCTCACTTTGCCCCGGGGCAAAGTGGGAATAAATGCTCTAACTCGACACTACTCTGAAATAATGTTTCGTTTTTGTGCTTGTAAGCTTGCGAAGTGGGAATAAATGCTCTAACTCTATTTCTTTTCTATTTTAATTGATGTTGTACGCTGTACAGTGGCGTGTGTGTGTAAATAATATTTAGAGGCTTGTGTAATTGGCTTCTCTGCTCCTGCTTCGTTTTATTGAGCAGATTGTTGCAAGTTGTCTGTTGTTTGATTTGGAGGCCATAGCATTTGGCTTAATACCCTTGTAGTGTTTCATCGAACAGACCGTTTGTTTGAATAACGGCATTGTACAATACAATGACGTTGAAACAACGCGTCCGACATTAGCAGCACCTAGCTGAAGTTGGCTTCCGTTTGATTTTGATGACGTGAAGGCCTACCTGAGTAATCCAGTTCTTACTAAGTCATCCTTGAATGGTTTGAATAGAAGTTAGGAACATATCTGGCGTGTCAGATTTGTGTTAGTGTATTGTCTTACGTTACATTCTGAATAACAAGAAAATATATATATATAGATATACAGACAGACAGACAGACAGACAGAATTGTGTAAATCATACATACAAACATAATCAAACAAGTGTAACAGACGGTGAAATGACATTCAATTCTGGGCTGACAGTGGAGCCAACCAGTTCATTAATTTAAACTAGTATAAAATAAGTACTTATTTAGTGAACTGGTCAACCCCAGAATAACTGTGTAAACAACGTAATAATAGTTCCAGGTGTAGCGTGTGAATTAAGTTGTTATAATAGATCAGATATGTAAGATGTAACAACAGTAATAGTAACTAATGTTCAATTAAGTAGCGTAGCACAAATATTTGTTGATACTCTTCTTCTCTAAGAATGTGTGTAGTGTAGTCACAGTTTGTGCAAACACTGAATATCACTAAATATTTGTTTTCAATGTGCTCTACATTGTAGGGACATTTGATGTAGTCACGCAGGTGACAATACGGCCTACGGATGTATATATGTTTAATTAATAACATTGTCATCCTGATTTCTGACTACATCTTTTCAGACGTGTTGTGTATGTAGAATTTAACAGTATAAATTTACAAGGGAAAACAATCCATCAGTGTTCTTATGTATATGTATACATCATGGAGGTCTTTATAAAAAAGAACTACTACATAACTTGGTTGGGTCTTTGCGACCACGCGGTGGGAGCATTACGACTAGGCAGTTGGTGCATTGCGACTGGTGCATTCAGGCAGAGGTTCATTCCGACCATTACCCTATTATTCCCATATTGCCCCGGGGCGAAGTGGAAATAAATTCTCTAACTCGACACCAGTTTAAAGTACTGCTTCGTTTCTGTGCTTGTTAGCTTTCATTTACATAGTATCATACGCACTAACAGTCTGACGTACTAGCACACAGATATTTCGGCGGGATATATACGATTTAACAACTATCCTATTCAAATTACGGCATTATTCCCATACTGCCCCAGGGCGAAGTCGGAATCAACGGCGTTTCGCTTGCTGCTACCGATTCCGATACGGCCGGGCTTTATGGGAATTCCCATAATGACCCGGGCGAAGTGGGAATCATTCCCACTTTGCCCCGATTCCCAAAACGCCCCCAACAGAGGCACCAATCTTGAGGATCAGAGGTCAGTCTCGCCCAAATTCGCGAACACGATACTGTTATATCAAGTTTCCACTTCCAGATGCATGTCCAAGTTCAAGTAAGTGTTGGTAGTTTCGACTCCTTCGACGCGAAACCAAATTCGAAATAGTTCGCAGTTTGTTTATTAATTTCAACAAAACGAAGTGGCACAAGTGCACCAACGAACTAGGATACAATAATGGATACTTGATAGCTTTGCTTTTCGGGAAATTATTCAGAAAAGCGAGGAGGAGTTTGCTGTAATAACGTCTACAGTGTACTGCATAACGACTCGTAAATGCATGTGGTTATTGCTAGTGAACTCCGCTGCATCATCATCTCTACTGCAATGCTGTCACATTTCTGTATAAATGAGCTATTTCGGTATACACGATAATTTCTGGATAAATTAACATTTCTGTTTAAATTAAATTTGCCACATAAATTAACATTTCCATATTAATTAACATTTCCCTATCATTTAACATTTCCGTGTAAATGAACATTTCTATGTAAATGCAGATTTACATGTAAGACACCATTCCGTATAAATGATCACTTCCGATAACATTAACTGTTAGCATAACTTCAAACATTAAAAGGTCTGTAATTAAATGAACATTTCCATACAGAAAACACAATTCCATTTAAATGAAGTCTGTCCGAATGAACTCTATCCGAAACATGTTCCCTCTTGGTGGTTGTGATCCATATTTCTTCAGATGGCTTCGTCACGAGACTGAATTTCTTCTCCACCACCTGTCCCGAAACCATGGACAAATTGAAGTGACCAACAGTCGCTACAATGATGATCGAGGCCTCCGTGATGGCAAACGTACAGCCCATACATTTGCGTTTTCCAACAAACCCAAATGGTTGAAACGCAAAAGGTGGCAGCTTCTTCCTGTTTTCTGGGCTGAAGCGTTCTGGGTCGAACCTGATCAAAAACAAACTAGGAAGGAAGGAAGATCTTGTCGTGTACTGGCCGTGGGCTGTGCGTACAACGACATTACAGAATAAAGATTCTCGTAGAGGAAGTATGAACAAGTTTTTTTGTGACACAGGCGGAACTCGAGATCCAAAGGAAAAGAGGAAACGGGGCATGGTAAACGGTTCCGCGATCAAGGATCTAACATTCCTCCCCCTTTAAGAAAAACATAATTAGTATAATTATAAAATGTAAACTTTTAACGCCAACGAGAGTCACTTATACGTATCAATGTCATATCTAAGATAAATAGTATGCAATTGTTTATAGTACTAATCTAGTGCTCTCGCGACTAGCTACAGCTACCGAAACATAGTCTATTCTGGCTATCTTGATCTATGCATTGTCCGTTATGACAGTAATATAGACTTTACATGTTTAATCTGTCTGGTGGCTTCACCACTCTGTGTGATCTTCTCAGCGGTACTACCACGTCTGGTACTACACAGGACTGCGACCTTTCAACTGTTGGTCTTGAGATCACCTCTCCTGTGGCTGTACCTGTAGTCACGTCCGAGTTGCCAGATGATAGTGGTGGTGTCGATGGTGTTCGCTCGAACCGAGGTAGTACTTCACGCTATGCAAGCCTCGGTGGAAGTTGAAGCTCTTCAATCCTCAGTGGTACCAAACGCTCTTCAGTCGACTCGATCGGCCTTCTCTCGCGCAAATGATCCTGGTGACGCTTCCACACTCTGTCATCCTGCAAACGTACCGCGAAGGTCAGCGGACCCAGCCGGTTCTCTATCACCGTAGCGACCCATTTCGGTTGTCCCTGAAAGTTCAACGCCCAGACACAGTCTCCTGTCATGAAACTTCGCTCCACTGCTCTCTGGTCGTGGCGTTCTTTGTCTTCTTCCTGTTTGCGCAAGACTCGGTTCTGAATGGATGGTCGTAGAAGATCCAGTCGTGTGCTCGGTGGTGTCTTCAACACAAACTCTGTTGGAGCTCTGCCGGTTGTAGCTTGTGGAGTTACCCTGTAGCGTGCTAGGAAGGTGTAGAGACGATCTTCTAGGTTGCCATTTGTCTTCTTCAACCCTGCTTTTACAGTCTGAACGGCGCGTTCAGCTAAGCCATTACTGGATGGGTGATAAGGTGAAGACTTGATGTGTTTGATTCCGTTAGCTCGACAAAACTGTTCAAACTCCTCACTGCTGAAACAGCTTCCTTTATCTGATACCACTGTGCTTGGTAGACCCAAAATCGCAAACGTCTATCTTAGCTTCGTGAGAGTTGCACTGGTTGTCGCAGCTGATACAACGTGTGCATCGATGTACTTGCTGTGAGCATCGACTATGATGAGTATCATACGTCCCTCGAACGGTCCCGCATAATCAATGTGTATTCGATGCCACGTTCGTCCCGGCCATTCCCATGGATGCAGTGGTGCCACTGGTGGTTGTTTGCTGTGTATTTGGCATGTCGTGCAGTCCTTAACACACATCTCGATTTCAGCGTCCAAACCTGGCCACCAGAGGTAGCTTCGGGCTAACGCCTTCATCTTCACTATGCCCGGATGCGTCTCGTGTAGTTCTTTCAACAACGTGTCACGACCCTTTGGTGGTACGATGACTCTTGCTCCCCACATCAGCACCCCGTGTTGGACATTCAGTTCGTCTTTCCTTCGAGTGTAACTCTCCCACTCGCGTGGTACATCGCTAGGCCGTCCTCCTTCCACGAACCGTAGAACTTGTGACAGTATCGGATCGGTTGCTGTCCATTTAGCGATGTGTTCTGCCGTGATGGGTGTATCGTTCATGGTTGTAAGTGCTATAACCACTTCCTCCGGGACTGGTACTCGTTCAGGAGTGTCTGGTAGCGGCAAGCGACTCAATCCGTCTGCATGACAGATACTCGTACCCGGTCTATACTCCAGATGGTACTGATAGTTACTTAGTGTTAGTGCCCATCTCTGAATACGTGCACTAGCCATTGCGGAGATGGCACGATCTTCCTTCAACAGCCCGATCAACGGCTTGTGGTCGGTCTGCAACGTGAAGTCCCTGCCGTTAAGGTACTTATGGAACTTGGATATCCCGAAGACCAGCGACAACGCTTCCTTTTCCAGCTGTACGTACTTCTTTTTCGCTGTGGAGAGAGAGCGTGATGCGTATGCGATAGGCTTGTCGCTGCCATCGGGCAATCGGTGTGACAGTACGCTTCCAATCCCGTAAGGAGATGCGTCACTGCTCAAGATGATCGGAAGTTCAGGGTTGTAGTGTACAAGCACATCTGAAGAAACGAGCAGTGTCTTAGACTCATCGAAAGCCTTTTGTTGCGTCGGACCCCACTTCCACTTTGTGTGTTGGCGTGTCATTTCATGCAGCGGAGCAAGCAGCGTACTGAGATTGCGCAAGAAGTTGTGATAGTAGTGAATGAGTCCTAGATAACTCCTCAACTCCTGTACATTCTGCGGTGCAGGCGCGTTCTGTACTGCTCGCACTTTGTCTTCCGTAGGATGAATACCTTCAGCATCAATCGCATGACCTAGATAGTTGCACGATTTCTGACGAAACGCACATTTCTCGTTCTTCAGGCGTAACCCTGCGTCTTGTAGTCGCGTTAGCACAGTAGCCAGATTACGATCGTGCTCTTCTGGCGTTCTTTCTGTGACCAGGATGTCGTCGAGGTAGACTACGGTCATGGGTATGTTCTGTAGTAACTGCTCCATGATTCTCTGGAAGATACCTGGAGAAGAACTCACACCGAAAGGCAGACGTTCGAATGCGAATAGTCCTTTCGACGTGTTGATTGTAGTCAACGGACGTGATTCTTCATCCAGTACGACCTGTTGATATGCACGGCTCATGTCCAGCGTGGTGTACAGTGTACCACCTGCTAATTTTGTAAACAGATCAGATACGTTCGGGATCGTGTACTTGTCTACCTTTACGGCTCTGTTGATGGTTACCTTATAGTGGCCACAGATTCTGACTGCGCCGGTAGACTTCAAGACCGGTACAATGGGCGCGGCCCACTCAGCATACTCCACAGGACGGATGATTCCGGCCTTCTGCATACGATCTAGCTCGTCCTCTACTTTGGCTCGTAAAGCAAGAGGTACAGGTCGAGGTTTACAATACCTCGGTTTAACCGTGTCATCAACGTAGAACTTCGCAGTCAGCCCCTTTAGAGTGCCTAGTCCCTCACTGAACATTGATTCGTAAGGCTTTAGGAAGTCCTCTCTCTGTCTACCTGGTTCAACACTGTTAGCCAATCCCTTCCCAGCAGGTTAGATTCCGACCCAGGCACTCCGATTGCCTGCATCCTGTGCTGTTGATTGTTGTGACAAACGTTCATCTGTGCTCGCCCTAAAGGCTCAAGTGTGGTACCTGCGTACGTTCGCAACCTCGGAACGTTACGCGTCGAGAGTGAGCACAAATGTCTTGCAGATTTTAGCCCACTCACCCCCCGATATAAGCGAAACTGCTGCTCCGGTATCTATCTCCATAGCCATTTCACTTCCCTCTATCTGGATATTGCAAATGTACGGTGATATGGTGTGGGTAGCACTTGTGTGATACAGGCCAAGTGTGTATGTGTCTTCACATAACTTGTCATTGCGTTACGAGTGTATGTCATTTTCTACTATGTGTGTCTGCTGAGTGTTTGCATTGCACACATTAGCAAAGTGATTTAGCGTTTGACACTTGTAGCATCTCCTGCCCCAAGCTTTGCACATTCGCCGATCGTCGTGTGGCGGTCCACCACAGCCTGAGCATGCCGGTGCTGCCCCCTTGTGACGTCTGTACCGCTGCTGACTGCTCACGACTGGTCGATCGTCTCGATGTGGCGTCCCCTGGCGATCAGGCGGAAAGCGTTTTCTTGGTGGATTGCGATCTCTGTGTGTCGCCACCTGGTGACCAAAACTGAAACCTCCACGTGAAGAGTTGCGCCGCCCCTCGTCATTCGATACAGCGTGGACAGGCCTCGGCACGGACGAAGAAGAGTTTCCCATGATCTTCGACTGCTGTAGCGTAGCTTCCAGTGTGCGCCCGAACGTCAGTAACTTCTCTAGCATGATTGTAGGTTCACTTAACCCCTTGTCACGCACTTTTGACATCGCACATTTTTGGATGATTTGCGACTTCACTTCTCTGTCTTTCTCATGGAACTTACAGTTTTTGGCTAGTTGCTGCAATCGTGCATTGAATTGGTCCAGCGTCTCTGACGACGTCTGTTCAGCCTGTCGGAACTTGAATATTTCATATTCTTCATTGCATTGCGGCCTGAAGTAAGCAGTGAGCTTCCGCTTGGTTTCTGCGAAATCATCATTTTCTGTCACCCCCACTGCTTCACTCAATTCAAACACTGCCTCACCAGCATAATGAAGCAACATCGCTCTCATTCTTGTATCGTTCTGAATGTCTTTAGCCACCACAAAGTTTTCAAAGCGCCGCACCCAACGCTCCCAGCGTTGGCCTGCGCTGTCAGTCGGCTCCAGCGAAAAAGGTGCCACGTCAGCGACAGTTTCCATTTTCACACAGAAATTAGACGTAGTCTAGTTCAAAGTAACTCGTAGAGTTGTCAGTTTACCTCGTCGCCAATTAATGTCGTGTACTGGCCGTGGGCTGTGCGTACAACGACATTATAGAATGAAGATTCTCGTAGAGAAAGTATGAACACATTTATTGTGACACAGGCGGAACTCGAGATCCAAAAGAAAAGAGGAAACGGGGCATGGTAAACGGTTCCGCGATCAAGGATCTAACACATCTTTATTCGACAGATATAACACAAGTAAGTACAAAACATGTAAGAACATTTTCATAAAAACAAACTGTCGGGAAACTCTCACAAAGGCTTTCAAATGTGCCGCTGAGCATGAGAAGCGCCCACTGGTAATTTTAACTAAAACATTTCTCCTACTCCTATTGTGATGAACAATCATATATTAAGTTAAAACTACAAGCTGCTTTAATAGATACAAAAAAGAATATATATATGTTGGTAGATTAACTGCATATGTAGCAGTTTTTGTCCGTGCAAGTGTCTTTGTAAAATGTCAGTAAGTACTTTCTAGTGTATATAGAGAAGCTGCAAAAACTATGTGTGTACATTTTGTCTAAACTGCAGGGTGGCATTTTTCTAAGTAAAACTGATAGGTGGCATCGGAATCGGAAGTGTTTATTTGACCCACATGTACAAACAAAAACGGTATCATTATCAAAAACCCATAACTACCTGCAGCTCAATTATGAAAAACTGAATATGTGTTGAGATAATAAGTACAAAATACATGTATTATAAAGTAGAATATATAACATCAAAATAAAAACAATCAATGTATGATAATAATCAATTAGCAACATCCTAATCATGAACTATCAGGTAGCTGTAGATAAACAAAAACAGGGGTCAGGGAGACTGCCACTAAGACCATTATTGGTCGCACTCGTAGCAGCCACCCCCTTAATTAATTTTCAACATATTATATTTGGCTTACTTAAACACTTTCTATCCAATACATTCTCTGGCTCTCGAAGTATGACTGAATGGGATAATAATTTGATGATTTTGTCTTGTAGGATAATCTTGATAAGTAGCATTTTGTAAAAATATAGGAACGCGTCTATGTACACATTTATGAAAGAAAGTTAAACATTGACATGTAAAGATGTCTTCCAGTTTTAGTAGATTTAAGAATGTCATAATAGGTTCGGTGTGTGAGTTATATTTACTGCGGGAAATTATTCGGATTGCCCTTTTCTGCAATTTAGAGTCTAAACCCCACAATAAAATGCTGTAGTTGAGATGAGGTAAATTATTGATTTCTACATACTCTTTCATGTATATCCAGGTAGAAAGTGTTTTAGTTTATTCATAATTCGCAGAGTTCGTGATATTTTATTCGATATTTTGTCAATGTGTAGAGTCCAGTCTAACGTTTCTTGAATGGTAGTGCCTAGAAAGTTTAATGTGTGTACACACTCTATTGGTTGACCATTTATTTTTAACGATAATTTTATTTCGGAGATATTACGCTGTGGAAAATGAAATAGCATATATTTAGTTTTACTTGTATTTAGAGTAAGCTTGTTTACTTGTAACCATTCACTAATATGTTTTAGTTCATCGTTAGTATTATCAATGACAACATTATAATTTTCTTTGTTAGAGTTGCAATTGAAAGAACATAGTGGTCCGACGAGGGTGGTATCATCAGCGTAAAGTATGGCTTTGAATTTGTTGGTGGCAAGATGGATGTCATTTATGTAGAGAGTAGACAGTAGGGGTCCTAATATTGACCCCTGAGGGACGACAGTTGAACAAAATAATGTGTCAAATATAACGTCATCGACGTTTACAAACTGGCGTCTTTTGGAAAGGTAGCTCATTAACCAAGTGAGGGGAATACCATTTATGCAGTTTTTTAAATAAAATATTGTAATCTATAGTATCAAAAGCTTTTGACAGATCCAACAAAATTGCAATTGGAGTTTTTCTGTTATCTAAGTTTTGAAGAATAATGTCAGTTAGTTCGAGCGTAGCCATATCCGTTGAATGTAATTTCCTAAATCCGTATTGACTTTTGTATAATAATGCGTTTATAGTTAGATATGATATTTGATCGTATACAATTTTTTCAGAGACTGGAAATTGAGGGGAGTAATAAAATGAGTCTGTAATTGTTAAGCAAGGTTCTATCATATTTTTATGCAAAGGAATAACTTTATAAATTTTTAGTCTTTGTGGAAATATACCTGAGCTAAGAGAATGGTTATTGATAAGGGACAAAGGCTTCGCAATTACAAAGTTGATTCTTTGTAGTAAAATTGTTGAAATCGAATCATGGCCTGCACATGTGAATATATAATGGTGTTCATCTTACCGAAGAAACCATCCTATCATATATTGAAAACACTGTTGGTTGATACATTAATAAAGATTGAATGTTTACAAAACTCAGTTGGTTCAAATAATAAACAGGACAAATCAAAATTAAATAGCTCGTAAATGCTGAATAATAGCTATCTGCATGTGTGCGGGAAGAAAATAACAGACACATTTGACATTAACAGACAGAAGAAAACCATAGAAAACGGATGTAATGATAATTGAACTATATTTTAAAGAAACACTGCATATCGATTAATTAAGACATGCTTACTTGGTGAGGTCGGGGTAGACATCGTCATTCTGAAAGACCACTCCAAGTGAGTGGACGACTGGTGTCTACAACAGAAGCACACACTTATTCTTGAACAACTGTCTGTTTCAGCAACTGTTCAGTGTTCTATAAATCTATTTCCACAATTCAACCGGATACGAACATGTTATTGTGACTTGGTGAGATCATCGGGAAAATGCCAAAATAATTTTCAATTGGGCCGAGTCAAACTTTTCTATGAAATGACAAAGCTACAAGACGCTTTCGGGCATTTGTGGAAGCGGGCGTCTGGACACTTTCGGGCGTTCACGTTCTAAAAGATTAATGTTGTCCAATCTAATGAGGAAAGTCAATGGTATCGTTGATTTTAAGACTACACATTTCTATTAAACTGATTGCGCAAAGTTGAACTATTCAAGCACAAAAACGTTGAAGTGCTGAAGAGCAAGTTTTAATACTCTTATATACTCTGCAATAATTTGTTTGTGTGGTCAACAGCCATGCGATTAGTGTCACTACGTTACATGATATATTGCTGTAATATTCTACGGTGAGATGTGCATCTCCATCAGATGAGATAGGCATAATATATTAAGGTGTTTGATGAGTGTTTGTCATATCAAGGCTGTTCTACCATTTGTACTCACCCCCGCTGGAATGCGGTGTCCTCCCAGTTCTGATTGAACATCCTGGTACCGCGCTGCATATGGTGCAAGTATGGAACACCGCAACGTCTCGCCCAGAACTTGACGCAGATAACTGAATACAAAAAACAATTCGTTACAATACCCGACATGAAATGCATGAGCACTAGTCGATAATACAACTAACACTGTGTTCCCCAACTTTCAATCTGCTTATAAATATAAACGGCTAAATTTTGATCTACATAACTCAGTAGTCATCCTCTACAGAATGAGTTGCACACATAATCAGACACATACCATGGCCAATTATTTGAACTACTTTGTCACAGTCTCACATGGTTCTAGAGAAATGAGATTAGACTTGATGTCATTTTATCCTCGAGTATACATACACAAGCTTGTCAATGTTTTCTGCGGTGACCTTGCACTGGTTCCCAGATTCATCGATACCAAGAACATCTCGAATCTCGTTGACCAGCTTGCGCTCAACGTCCGGGTGAGTGGCAAGGAAATAAAAGGTCCAGGTCATCACTGCAGAATAGAACTCATCATTTATTATTATCCTCTAACTATGATAAGAAATGAACTTACAAAACTACCTTATGCAGCCCGAGTATACAAACGTGCATATTTTATTTTACCACATAAATAATTCAGACAATTCGCCTTCACTCCAAAACAATCAGAATATTATATTTAATATATATGATTTCTGAATTCCATTCAATCCATTGAATGGAATTCTATAGTATTGCTCCTGTCGTATTCTCAAAGTTATCAGTGTCATACTTCATTTTTTTTGTTCAGTTTAACTCCACTGGCATTTCGGTGTTATTGCACTAATGTGCACAGCTGACCTATCCATAATGTGACCTGTTTCTACGCAAAAGGCCTGTTATGCCTTATGTTATGTATTGTGGAGTTTGCATGTTTAAGGAGACATATTACGATTAGTAATCAACTACACATGAGGTTGGCGGTATCCCAGAGTGGCTCCGGTGTGTATTGCAGAAACGGTACAAAACACGGACGGACACTTACAACTAGTAACGTCTACTGGGTACCCGTTACATCAATATACAACATTTCTCCACCTTAAAATAGAACTATTCCAAAGAACCATCTGCGACTAATATAGCAAGCTTACACTAAGTGTAACTGGGTGAATAATCGCAAATTCAACTTAACAGCAGGTTTGATAGCTCGTGATGAACGCCTGATAGCAGCTGGCGACTGAATGACAGTCGGTGTTGGTGACCCTAACACGTTAGGTGCCTTAGGTGCTTGTTCTGTTTGCCCTCCATGACCTACTGGATCGACTGGATCGACCACCATAGGCTCTGTCTCGGATGTCACGACAATGGGAGATGCAGTCGCGACATCGCTCCCTCCTTCTGGTATAGCTAGGTGGTCATCATTCGCGACCATGTAGTTCACATGAACGAATCGCCTCCTGTTTCCTGGCAGTCTGTCCAAATGTGTTAATGGCCCTAAAACTCTGACCACCGTTCCCAGTGTACACTTCTTCATTCCTCCAATCATGTTTCTGACTCTCACTCTCTGGTAGACGTCGAACTTGCGAAGGCGTGAATGAGCTCCATAATGCTGTTGTTTCTGCTTTAATTGCCGATCTCGCACTTTTGCTTCGAGACTGGGTTTCGACATCGCAAGTCTGGTGTGTGGTGCTCGGTTCAGGAATAACTCCGACGGCGTTTTATCCGTAAGCGAATGCGGTGTCTTTTGCTACTGGAACAGTATGTCCGACAGACGGTGCTACAATGGTAGCTGGTTGTTCGATTTTGCAAGCATCTTCTTGAATGTCTGGACTTTCCTCTCCGCGAGACCGTTCGTCGCCGGGTGATAAGCTGGACACAGTATATGCTTCACGCCGTTCAACCCCAAGAAACGACCAAATTCCTCGCAAGCGAACTGAGGTCCGTTGTCAGATACCACCTCGCGTGATAACCCAAATGCTGCGAGCATTTTTTCTCAGTTACACTATCCTCTTGCTTGCAGTAGTGGCTCGCAGGCCAATATCAGCTCTTTACTCTGGTCGTAGTGCGTGATACGAATAGTCTTCGCGCATTAATTGCAGCATGGCTGGATACTTCCAAGAGAAGTCGAGATGGTATTCGATTGAACAGGTCTGCCAGGGAGTAAAGTGTAAAGCATTTTGATCAGTCCTGAGGACTGGATACTGCGCTATATAAGAACTTACTTTTTTAAAGGATGTAGTATGTCGCAGATTCCTTACGTCACAACCAAATTATGCACGTGACCTCTTTTAAATTTTGCCTTTGCCAACATTTTTAGTAACAGTAATATTCTGTGCATTACATTACAGGGGCAGCACCCGATTTTGATAGCTTGACAGATCTTGCGGATAGACAATATATCACGTAATGGATAGCTCAATTACACTTTAATATCACGCATGTAGCTATCACTTTGGGCCAACCATAGCGGTTTGCTTAAAGTGTAAAACACAACCCAATGAGTCACTCACAAAGTCCCGATGTATGGAAGCCACCAACGAACAATGTCATCATGTCAGCAGTAGTCTCTGCCTCTGACATGTCAGAACGACTGAGAACGTCAATCAGCGTCGTCTTGACATCAGAAGGGAGATTATTCTTGTACACCTCCAATGCGTGTTTCAAGGTTTCACAGAGAGCGTTCCTTGCTGCAAGTAGAAAACTATATATATTGTCATTGGCATAAGGTAATTACGGCAAGAAAATATGCAAAGTAGCACAATAAAACGTACACCAAAACAATCGATTTAACAAGATTTAACAAGATTGCCATCCAGAGAATTAACTCTAGATGGCAGGTGGACAAGGAAGCCCTTTGGCTTATCGAGAGTCCAACCCTTTTATTTACATATATCCAGCCCTTCTGAAGTATGTGTCGATTTTATTTTAAAACATATTCACACTACTAGCACCCACACAATCATCAGATAATCTGTTCCATTCATTCACAGTCCTTTGTGAAAATGATAACTTTCTTACGTCTAATCTGCACTGCTCCTTTACTAATGTAACTTCATGTCCTCTAGTTAGTCTTTCCATTTTTCTTAACAGAAAAAAACATATTTCTATCAATATTTTCATAACCATTCAATATTTTAAACACTTTTATCTGATTTCCACTCAATCTCCTGGTCTCTAGTGTTGCTAAACCACATTCTTTTAGGTGTTTTTCATAACTAAGATCCCTCAGTTTTGGTATCATTTTAGTCGCTCTCCTCTGTACTCTTTCTAGCATATCTATGTCTTTCTTGCGGTATGGCCTCTACGCTTGTATACAATATTCTAAATGAGGCCTAACTATTGTTTTGTACAGCGGTATTATTAGTTATTTTTCTTTATAAGCTATATTTCGCCTAATCAATCCAAGGATTTGATTTCCTTGTGAAGCTGCAATTCCACACTGCTCTGAAACCTTCATGTCAGCACTAATTGTCAGCCCTAAGTCTTTTTCTTTTACAGTAGTAGTTAGTACAGTTTCCCCCATTGTATATTCTACATATTTGTTCCCATTTCCTATGTGAAAATTGAACAACTTTTGCCACTTTTCAGACCATTTTATCAACCTGTCAAGATCATCTTGTAAATGGTCTCTATCTCCATCACTTTTAATCCTTCTAAACACTTTTGTATCATCTGCAAATTTCAACACCATGCTAGCAATATCATCGTCCAAATCGTTTATATATATTAAGAATAATACAGGTCCCAGTACTGATCCCTGTGGAACCCCACTCAAAAGTGATTTCCAGTTTGAAGCCTCCCCGTCAACAACTACCCGTTGTCTTCTGTCAATCAGCCATTTTTCTATCCAGTTAATTATACCATTTCCTATGGCATGGGCCTTTAGTTTAAGCAGTAATCTTTGATGTGGCACTTTGTCGAAAGCTTTTTGAAAATCTAAGTAGATGGTATCTACTGGTGATCCATCCTCTACCCACTTAGTGATATCTTCCAAAAAACATAACATATTTGTTATGCATGACCTCGCTTTTAGAAACCCATGTTGAGATGAGTTCATCAAGTTATGTTTAACAAGAAAACCCACCATGTGATCTTTAATTGGTCTTTCTAATAATTTACAAATCATCGATGTTAAACTAACTGGTCTATAATTATTTGACTTTTTTAAGTAACGATATATTGTTTGCTTCTTTCCATTCTAAAGGAACCACTCCCTCTTGCAATGACAAGATGAAAACTGTTGCAAGCGGTATGCTAATTTGTTCTACAATTTCCAATAGTAGTTTGGGTGGAATGTCATCCAATCCAGGTGATTTAGTATCCTTCACAGCCCTAATTTTCTTAGCTACCATTTCTGGGGTTACAATTGACTGTCTTAAATAGTCTGATTCTGCCCCCTTGAACTTAGCCTCTGGTACTGGCAGTGAACTAGTGTCTTCTCTGGTAAACACTGAACTAAAATACTAATTCAGGTCTTCTGCCATTAAGAGTCCTTCTGATATTATATTTCTAGCACTATCTTCTAGAGGACCGACCTTATCCTGAACTTTCTGTTTGCTTCGAACATACGCATAAAAACTCTTACTCTCTTTGAATTTCTAATTTCAGCTGTATCTTGGTTTAGTGCTTCTTTATAAATGTTGTAGTCTTCGTCATTTACAAAGGAATTACTTAATATTTTGGATTACTACACAATAATGTATTGATTAAATCGTAACAATTATTGTGTATATAATCCAGGTCTGGTATAACATAGTCATCTTAAAAAAGGTTTGTTTAACGGAAAGATGAGAAAATAGGAATATCACACCAATAAATACTTGTATTTGTACACTTCCAACTTGTAAGTATGTATGTATGTATGTATGTATGCACTATGTGCACAAATTGTCACACACACACACACATACACACACACACACACACAAACACACACACACACACACACACAAACACACACACACACACACACACACACACACACACACACACTAGGGTACATTACACTACAATGTAATGTTATATATTACTATTACTTAGTTTCATTACTATTACATGCTGAATGTGATATACTACTCTTACTATTACTTTGACATTTGAAGCAATTTATATTACTATTACATTTTTCATTGGAAGTATTTATAATATAATACACGGTATGCATAAATATGTACCACTAAATATAACTCACATTTAGTATTATTTACTATCTACATTGTTTATGGATAGAACATATCTTTCATTTTATATTTCAGTACTATAAAACTACGAATAAAATACAAAAACAATATCAGTGTCACTTAACTTATATTATGCTGCACTATTGCTGCTTGGTGGACAGTTGATTATTGACACAAGTACAAATACATCAGGATGTTTTTCACACCTCTGTTGATTAGGCCTAGTAGTGTGCAGACAGCCACTAAACCCATATAGGATTGGGTGAAAAGGATAGTTGGCATGAGAACCAAGTTCTAAGAACTATTGAATCCCTTTAGCCACGCAGCTGTTGCACTGTCCCAGTATCTTCCACTGTAAACTATCACAACCTCCAGGATGAAACTGACTGAGGGCCACGATTCACAGGTGAGCAATGATAAACTTGGTGAGACTAGTGGAATATTATTTTCCTTGTAAATAGTTAAATTTAACCAGACTGGAAATAAGCGCAACCCAAACTGAACTTTGATCTGTCCAATAGTAATATAGAATAAAATTAATACGACAATTATTATTACATTGCTTCCTATTACTATTACATTGTGTATTATTCAACCTATTACTTCAATATTTGTAATAATTACTGTTATATATTACTATTACCCAAGGCCTGACACACACTGTCATGTCACACCTATGCAAACTTTGAACTGTCTAATAGTAATGTAAAAGTAATAGGACAATTACTATTACCTTGCTTCCTATTACTATTACATTGTTTTTTTATTGAACCTATTACTATTACTTCAATATTTGTAATAATTACTATTACATATTACTATTACCCAAGGCCTGACATGCACGCACACACAAACATTGATTCACATACACACACACACATACACACACGCACGCACGCACGCACGCACACATGCACACACATCTGCGTGCATGAACACAGATTCACACAAATATGCCTTCCAACAATCGCACAAGTACGTACACATACATACATATTGCATATCTAAATTGTGCAATAGCATTATCAATCACACTAGCTTAAGAAAATACATTCACGTATGACATTTAGATACCGAAAATAAATACCTACATGACTCATACTTTAATACTAAGAGAAACTCTCTCATAACTCACCTTTCTGAAATGTTTGTTCTCGGACACTTCCTTCCTCTGGGATACCTTGTGTCAGTCTCATCTCCAGCTCTCTCCATGCCTGCAGACACACACAGGTAGACACACCAGTAGATACATAGGTATATACGGGTAGATGCAGAGGTAGATGCTTTCTTATGTTTCTTCAAAGACAAAATCGAGACACTACTTTCTAACTTGCACTGCCATACTGCCAAAGATCCAACTGTGGACAATATAGCGTGTTTTACCGACTCCATCCACGTGTTGGAGCCAACTACTACAGTCGAAGTTCTAGTTGTTTCCAGTGCTCGGCAACGTTCTATTAACTGACTAGTCTGTATTATTGTTGCTACAATGTAATGGTCTTATGAGGTCTTATTCAACTAGTTAGCCTTTTTTCAGAACATCGCCGATTATATAATCGTTCGTTGGCTACCATGTCTGCAGGAGACAAACGAACGTGTAATAAGGCGCGGTCAATGACTAAATCGGTTACGGATGAACGGGCAACCGGGCCGGCAATAGTCTCCGCACAAAGAAGTGGACTTTGCGGCATTTGTTCACTCGGCCCTGGCTAGTTTGAATGACACGCTTGATAGCATCATCACACATCATGCTAGCCTAAAAAACTGTCAAACATCGAAGACAGAGTCATGGGCCAGTCGACTGTGATTGCGGACCTAAGTGAATCGGTCGAATTTAATGCCCGAAACATAAAAGACCAGCAAAACTCTGTTGCGGAAATGGGTAAGGTGATCGTTAAATCAAACCGCGAACTGCAATTCGCCACCTCAGCTATCGCCAAATTTGAGTTGGAACTGAATGTATCGGAAAGGCACTCCCGCGGTTTCAATGTTCGTTTGCTCTGTGCCCCTGAGACAAGCGAGGATAGCTGCATCTCCATTGTAGATCACATTCGTCAAGACAAGTTTGAGGTAAACGGCGGTGCCATTGAATATGCACACCGAACCGGTAAACCGCAAATAGGGAAACCTCGACACATCATTGCGCGTTTTTATAGCAGAGATTTACGGGGATCAGTGATGAGAGCAGCGGGCGAAGCTCGCGAATACACCGTACCGCCTCATGGATGACTTGACGAATGTGGACTTAACAGAGAAACATTGAGTTCGTCCCTACATGGAGGATCTGTTCAAGCGTAACAAAAGGCCGACTTTCCGAAATGGGAAATATACGCGGAGGGCCGTGAAGTTGCTACAGAAGACACATAAACACTCCTGAACAATCTTCATCAAGACACTGGTTAATATTCATAGCCATGTAACTATAGGGCTGCATACTACAAGCCTATAATATAATTCGTTGTAATTTTATAATATTATATAACTGCCTTTATAATTTACGTTAATTGTTTTTGGGAAAACACGCTCCATACCTTCGTGATTTGTAGTTTAATGATGCAAGCTGCATCAGCATTTATATTCAACGGTTTCATTACTTTATTCTTCATATGTTTGGAACAGTTGCTCCACATACGCAAGCATCTGTATGACTTAATCCCACCCTGGTGGACTATATTAAATCATTGTACTACAGTGTATGGCGCACAATTTAAATAATAATTCTTTGGAGGACATAATACTGTCAAACTATGGAGGTTCGATTGCAAATTATCTACTACAGCTTCTTGGTGATGCAGATGATAAATTAGACGACTTAACAATACTTACTCACTCACCCTATATAGACACTGCAGACTTAAAAGACGCTCTCGCCGCTACCATAGATAAGTTTACTATTTTCAGCTTAAATGTTCAAAGCATTAATTCAAAATTTAACTACATTTACCCACTCTTACTAGAGTTAATCAATAAAGACATCGGTTTCAGTGTCATATGTTTGCAGGAAAGTTGGCTTTCTGATGACGCACACTTATCTCAATATAAATTACAACATCATTCATCAAGGCAAAAAATGCTCCGGTCACGGAGGTTTATTAATATATTTACATGTACGTTATTCATATATTATAAGACAATTATATGACTCATCCGATGTTTGGGAGGGGCTTTTTATTAATGTATTTGGGGCAAATCTAAATCTAAAATATCACAATAGGAAACATATACAGACCGCCTAAACTAAATAATAATGAACTAAGTATATCCACATTTATAGAAGAATTTGCACCGATACTTTCAAAATTGGGAAAGGAAAATGCAGAAACTATAATAACAGGCGACTTTAACATTGACCTGTTGAAAGTAAACAACAAACAAAAAGTCGGCGACTATTTTGATTTATTCTGTATAAATGGATTTTATCCAAACATTACCTTGCCAACTCGTTTCTCGAAATAGCTGCACACTTATTGACCAGATATTCTGTAGGATTTCAAATGCCACCACTGCTTCCACAGCAGGTATAATTATGAGCAACATATCCGATTCATAATTCTCGATAAACTGCTATCTAAACAAAGTGCTCTCAAATGGGTGACAATCAGAACAAACAATGAAAAGGCAACAAAATAATATTATGAATCTGTAAGGCAATCGTGCATCATGGAACAATTAAATATATATAAGTATCTGATCCAAACACTAATTATAACTTACTTGAAGATATACTCTCCCGACTGTATGACTATCATTATTTGCAAAAATTGTTAGATACAATAAATACAAACACAAACAATCAAACTGGATAACCATTGGAATAATCAACTCAATAAAACATAAAGACAAACTGTATCGCAAATTAAAACAGACTGCACAAAATGACATATCATACAATGCGTCATTGATAAATCTTCGCTTTTATAAAAATATCTTAAATATTTTAATACTTAATAATTAATATTAAATATAGCTATCAGAGAAGCGAAACGTATTCACTACACAAACTTATTTGATCAATATAAATCTAACATAAGAAAAACTTGGGATACCACTAAACAACTCTTAAATAAAAACCATAAGCAATTTGAATTTCCTATTTTTTTACATAAACGGAGTACACATCTCGGACAAAAGAGAAATTGCGCATACATTTAATGAATTCTGTGTAGATATTGGCAATAAACTGGCAGAAAAGATATCCTTTAACAGACAACATAGGGCATTTACTAAATATCTAAAGAACAAATCTCCGTTCACTTTTATATTCATACATGTTACAGAAAAATATATTTTGTCAGTTGTAAAGGAATTTGACCCAAACAATAGTGCAGGACATGACTCAATCTCCATAAATTTGCTAAAGAAAATCAGCCCGCTAATTGCCAAGCCTTTGTCTCTCATAATTAACCAGGAATTTTAACACATAAACTAAAAATTGCAAAAGGTATGCCTCTGTATAAGAAAAACGATGAAACGATGCTGGATAATTACAGGCCAATCTCGTTGCTGCCGTCTATCTCCAAAATCTTCGAAATAATTGTGTATAACCAACTGTATAAATATTTAACTACAATTGGAATATGATTTAAAAGTCAGTACGGTTTTAGAAAAGCACATTCTACGGAGATGACTACACTGGAAATGACAGACACTCTTTTACAAAACGTAGATAAGGGTAATATTCCTATATCCATTTTTAGACCTCTCTAAAAGCATTTGATACACTAGACCACTCTATTTTATTTTTAAAATGTTAACGCTACGGCATATACAAGACACCGTTACACTAGCTAATCAGTTAAATAGGCTCCAATTTGTACAATTCAGTGATGTAATATCCAATAACTTACCCATCTCTACAGGTGTCCCTCAGCGTTCCATATTGGGACCATTGTTATTCATCTTATATATAAATGATACTCATCACGCTAGTGATAAATTCAATGAGAAATTATACGCCGATGACACTACCCTAATACGACCACTCTATTCCTTCCAATCTACTTCAGATGTGTTTGATAACATTACTTTAAAGATCACATGGTGGATTTTCTTATTAAACATAACTTGATAAACCCATCTGAACATGGGTTTCTAAAAGCGAGGTCATGCTTAACAAATATGTTATGTTTTTTTGGAAGATATCACTAAGTGAGTAGATGATGGATCACCAGTAGATATCATCTACTTAGATTTTCAAAAAGCTTTCGACAAAGTGCCACATCAAAGATTACTGCTTAAACTAAAGGCCCATGGCATAGGAAATGGTATAATTAACTGGATAGAAAATGGCTGACTGACAGAAGACAACGGGTAGTTGTTGACGGGGAGGCTTCAAACTGGAAATCAGTTTTGAGTGGGGTTCCACAGGGATCAGTACTGGGACCTATATTATTCTTAATATATATAAACGATTTGGACGATGATATAGCTAGCAAGGTGTTGAAATTTGCAGATGATACAAAAGTGTTGAGAAGGATTAAAAGTGATGGAGATAGAGACCATTTACAAGATGATCTTGACAGGTTGATCAAATGGTCTGAAAAGTGGCAAATGTTGTTCAATTTAGAGAAATGTAAATGCCTTCACACAGGACATGGGAACGAATATGTAGAATATACAATAGGGGGAACTGTACTAAGTACTACGGTAAAAGAAAAAGACTTAGGGCTGACAATTAGTGCTGACATGAAGGTTTCAGAGCAGTGTGGAATTGCAGCTTCAAAAGGAAATCAAATTCTTGGATTGGTTAGGCAAAATATAGCATATAAAGAAAAAGAACTAATAATACCGCTGTACAAAACAATAGGTAGGCCTCATTTAGAATATTGTATACAAGCGTGGAGGCCATACCGCAAGAAGGACATAGATATGCTAGAAAGAGTACAGAGGAGAGCGACTAAAATGATACCAAAACTGAGGGATCTTAGTTATGAAAAACGCCTAAAAGAACGTGGTTTAACAACACTAGAGACCAGGAGATTAAGAGGAGATCAGATAGAAGTGTTTACAATATTGAATGGTTATGAATGTATTGATAGAAATGTTTTTTTTTTCAGTTAAGAAAGATAGAAAGACTAGAGGACATGAAGTTACATTAGTAAAGTAGCAGTGTAGATTAGACGTAAGAAAGTTCTCATTTTCACAAAGTATTGTGAATGAATGGAACAGATTATCTGATGATTGTGTGGGTGCTAGTAGTGTGAATATGTTTAAAAATATAATCGACACATATCTCAGAAGGGCGGGATACACATAAATAAAAGGGTCGGACTCTCGATAAGCCAAAGGGTTTCCTTGTCCACCTGCCATCTAGAGTTAATTCTCTGGATGGCAATCTTGTTAAATCTTTAATCATCAACATAAATAAGGAATTGAAAAAAATAAGGGAATGGTTACCAGTAAACAAACTCTCTTAATGCTAGCAAGACAACATATATGTTGTTTCATTTTCCACAACGCAGTACCGCGGGTATAGAATTAAAGCTAAAAATAGATGACCAACACATTGATCGTGTTCAAGAGTTTAACTTCTTAGACACAACTATCCACGAAACATTACATTGGACAGCTCACATTGATAAAATTGCCATCAAAATATCACGAACTCTTGGTATATTAAATAAGTTAAAGCACTTCTGACCTATATGTACTCTATAGATAATGTACAATTCGTTAATTGCGCCACACTTCAAATATAGTACTTTATTGTACGGCTTTAATTCAAACAGAATTTCGAAATTGCAGAAAAAGGCGATAAGAATTATAACCCATAGAGAATATAATTCCCATACAGAACCTCTAATGAAATCATTAAACTTATTAAAAGTCGACGACTTTTCACGCAAAAATGTCTGATATTTTATCACAACATTTGTGAACAATATCGTTCCTTCTTACTGTAAATCTTTATTTTCACTAAATTTCTATTCCGTACAGCCATACCTCCTAAGCCAGAAAATGTATAAGATACTACGTGGCAACTCTACTCAGAAACATGCCACCTAGAACTACTGAAAAAGTCAATACTCATAGACTCCACGGTTTCACTTTATATCTGAAGAAATATCTTTTGGATCAATACCAAGATATTTGCACAATTGCTAATTGCTATATATGTAGGCAAAACAATAATCTGTAATTTTTGAAAGTGAATACTTTGTATTATATATAATAAACAGCCTACACGCTTGTTTTTGTATAAATTGACTCGAAACCACAAAGATTTCTTAATTGTATCCTCGTTTTACTAATAGGCCGATTTCCGTGTGTATTCCCGAACTAGAGCAGCCTTGGTTATGAAGATCTAACCTGCTTCCGCTTATATTACCCTTTTAGTATGTGTGTCGTGTCTCGTCTGTCATAATGTATGAAGCAATTGCTACTAAAAGCAAACTATATTTTAGTCTAAACCGAGCATGGTATTCTGTTCTCCAATTAAGTGTTTTCCTATGAAATGAAACAGCGATTGATAAATCACATGTAGGCTCATAATTAATGTGCTGGATTATGGAGATCTTTTAACTCCGCCATAGCCTGTCCAACTCCGCCATAGCCTGTCCAAAGCCAGGTTAAAAAAGGAGGAGGGTTGGGTTTAGGGCCAGTAACCCTACCCCGTAAAAACAATTCCTACTACAGAAACGACGAGAAGAAGCCATTCCGGTACACTTTCAAGGGGAAGAAGAGAAGGCACATCCATAAATGTGGATGCATCTGCATCTACAGATGTATCTACACCTACAGATGTATCTATGACAGGGTTGAGTGAAAGCCGTCAGGAAGCTCGACCCCCGACGAGCCATATCTTTAATGCCAAAACTAACACCAGAGTAGGCACATGGAACGTTCGAACGCTCTTTCAGAGCAGGCGGATGGAGCAAGTGCTGAAGGAAATGAAGGCTTACCATCTAGATATTCTAGGTGTAAGCGAGATGAGATGGACAGGACAGGGACGCTTCAACAGCGGAGATAAAACTGTACTTTACTCCGGAAATGAAGATCACCACATACACTACAAAAGCACTGATAGGGTGGAAGCCAGTTAGTGAACGCATCATCACAGCGAGGTTCAACACCAGACATGTCAAAGTCACCGTAGTGCAAGTATATGCCTCAACCGAAGTCGCCACAGACGAGGAAAAGGACACCTTTTACGACCAACTCCAGAACGTGCTTGACGAGATACCAAGCTTTGACATAAAAATGGTGGTAGGAGATTTTAACGCGAAACTGGATGGAGACAGAAGAGAAATGTATACTACGGTTGGACCTCACGGTTCAGCTGGAAATACGAATGATAACGGTGAACGATTGCTCTCGATGAGCACCGCCAGTGGTATCAGCATTGGCAATACCTTCTTCAAACATAAACGCATTCACAAGAAAACCTGGATCTCACCAGATGGCAATACATCGAATGAGATTGATTACATCTGCATTAGTAGTAGATGGCGTACATCTCTACAGGACGTCCGAACCTACAGAGGGGCATATGTTGGCTCTGACCACAACCTTGTGATTGGTAAGATCCGCTTGAAGTTAAAGAGAGTCAAGACGGTGAAGACGGTCAGGCCATATGCGACAGATAACTTAAAGAACACAGACACATCAAAACAATTCTACGAGGAAACTAAGAACAGATTCCAAGCGCTACAAAACTCAACCGACTTAGAAGAACAATGGCAGCTATTCCTTCAAGCCGCAAAGGAGAGCGCGAATGTAGTGTTAGGAAGGAGAATAGGGTCCAACAGGGAACAGTGGATTACTGGAGACTCGTGGAAACTGATTGATAAAAGGAAGGATATGAAGATGAGAAGAGCTCAAGCAGCTAGAAACATCCAACAATGGAGATCATTAGATGAAGAATACAGGAAACTGGACAAAGAAGTAAAAAAGAGCTGTAGGACAGATAAGAGGAAATGGTTAGAAGAGAAAGGTAAAGAAGCACAAACAACAGCAGAACGGAATGACTCGAAAACGCTGTATAGGATTGTGAGAGAGCTAACTAGCGCGAAAAGCAATTCCAACATACCAATAAAAGACAAAGACGGCTGAGTGCTTCTAACAAACGAGGAACAAGCCACGAGGTGGATTGAACACTTCCGAGAAGTACTAAATCAACCAACACCAACCACACTCTTCAACTTCGAACAGGAACCAAACACAAAAGAGCTTGATGTCATCACCAATGACATCACCAGGGCAGAAGTTTCCAAAGCCATCGATAGCCTCAAGAACAACAAGGCAGCGGGCCTTGATAAAGTATCGGCCGAACTATTGAAACATGGCAAGGACGGGGTTGTAGACGAGTTAACCTACTTGTTCAATCTGATCTGGTCCTGATGATTGGAGACGAGGAGTGATCATGACGTTACCAAAGAAGGGGTGCCTGAACGATTGCAATAACTGTCGAGGAATAACATTGATGTCAGTACCTGGAAAAGTGTTCTGCAGTGTGATCCTAAACCGGCTGAAGACAGCAGTTGACCAGCACCTCCAGGAAGAACAAGCTGGTTTTCGAAGAGGAAGATCATGCTGTGAGCAGATCTTCACATTGCGAAACATCATCGAACAAAGCAGAGAGTTTCAGATACCTCTTTTAGTCAATTTCATTGACTTTAAGAAGGCTTTCGACAGTGTCCACAGAGATTCGCTATGGCAAATCCTGAAGCTATACGGCATACCAAGCAAATATATAGACATTTTCAAATCGCTATACCGAAACACCAACTGCTGCATCATGACCAACGATGGCTACACATACATGTTCGATATAGAGACAGGTGTACGTCAAGGTTGCATCCTGTCCCCTTTCCTCTTTGTTGTTGTTATCGACTTCATCATGAGGAAAACAAATTAAATGGATAAATAATAGGTTGACAGACCTTGACTTTGCCGATGATATTGCACTGCTCAGCCACACGCCGGAGATCCTACAAGAGATGATCAATACTATAAATGAAAATGGAGAGATGGGAGCTATGGGAGCTATGGGAAGACAAAAACATTGTCAGCTGGTGATGGATCTGACCCCCACATTGTGATCGGTCAGGAAGAGTTGCAATGCGTCGAGAACTTCCCTTACCTCGGAAGCTACATCTCTAGGAAAGGCGATGCGGAAGTAGATGTACGAGCAAGGATAGGCAAGGCATCAGCAGTGTTCCAAAGACTACGTCCAACATGGTCCAGTAACAACATCAGAAAGGACATAAAACTACGTCTTTACATGTCAATCGTAATACCAACAGCGATATATGCATGTGAAACGTGGAAGAATACGGAGAGGATATCAAAAAAAACTAGACATATTTCACCGACGATGTCTCCGGTTCATATTGGGCATATCGTGGAGAGAACATATCACCAATGAAGAAGTGATGAGGAGGGCAGGTCTGGATAGCCTGCATTACATAGCTAAGTCTCGACGACGAAGACTAGCGGGACATATCCTACGCTTACCAAGAGAGAGAACTGCACATGGCAATGGAATGGGTTCCTGAAGGTGGAAACAGAAGGAGAGGAAGGCCGACTAAGACCTGGCGCAAGACGTTTAAAGAAGATCTGGCAGAAATGAAAATCACCTGGAATGAGGCCAAATAAATTGCGAAAGACCGTAGTAGATGGAGAAAGCTCGTCGCCCGATGTTCCGAAAGGAACAGGAGGAACTAAGTCTAAGTAAGTAAGAGGACTGGATACTGCGCTATAAATATAAGAACTTAGCTTTTTAAATGGATGCAGTATGACCCAGTTTCCTTACATCACAATCAAATTATACATTTGACCTCTTTCAAACTTTGCCTTTGCCAACAATGTTAATAACAGTAATATTATGTTCGTTACATTACTGGGACAGTATGACATCTACTAGATCAAACATTCCTGCACACAGTTCTCACATATACAATTTGCCTTATGGTTTTATTAAAAAGAAAAACATCCATGGCCAGAATTTCACAACAGAATGTCTGAACGCTCAGTGCATCCGTTTTTGATAGCTTGACAGACCTTGCTGCTAGACAATATATCACTTAATGGATAAGTCAATTACACTTGATATCATGCATGTAGCTATCACTTTGGACCAACCATAGCGGTTTGCTTCATGTGTAAAACCCAACCCAACGAGTTACTCACAAAGTCCCTATATATGGAAGCCACCGACAAACACTGTCAGCATGTCAGCAGCAGCCTTTGCCTCTAAAATGTCAGAACGACTGAGAACGTCAATCAGCGTCATCCTGACATCAGACGGTAGATTATTCTTGTACTCCTTCAATGTTTGTATCAATGTTTCACAGAGAGCCCTCATTTCTGCAAATAGAAAACTATATATTGGCATAAGGTAATTATGGCCAAAGAAGTTTGCAAGAAAATACACAAATTAACACAATAAAATGTACACCAAAACAATTCAAACAGAATGACTTAATATTTTGGATTACTACACAGTAATGTATTTATTAAATCGTAACAATTATTGTGTATATAATCCAAGTCTGGTATAATATAGTCATCCTTAAAAAAATTGCAAAAAAATATATATGAGAAAATAGGAATATCACACAAATAAGTACTTGTATTTGTACCCTTCCAACTTGTATGTATGTATGTATGTATGTACGTACGTACGCACTGTGTGCACAAATTCACACACACACACACACACACACACACACACACACACACACACACACACACACACACACACACACACACACACACACACACACACACGCACGCACACACATGCACGCGCGCGTGCGCGCACACACACACACACACTCACACAGACAACCTCTAAACCTACATAGGATTGTGTGAATAGGATAGTTGGCATAAGAACCAACTTCAAAGACCTACAGAATCCCTTTAGCAATGCAGCTGTCACACTCTCCCAGTATCTTCCACTGTAAACTCTCATAACCTCCAGGGTGAAACTGACTGAGGGCCATGTTTCACAGGTGAGCAATGATAAAACATGATGAAATTAGTGGAAAATTATTTTCCTTGTAAATAGTTAAATTTAACCAAACTAGAAATAAGCACAACTCAAATTTAACTTTGAACTGTCCAACCGTATAATAAAAATAATATAAAAGTAATACAGGGTAGGTCAATTACTACTACATTGCTTCCTATTACTATTACATTGTGTTTTTATTAGTTATTTCAATATTTGTAATTGTTACTATTACATGTTACTATTACTACTACTATTACCCAAGGCCTGACATACTCTGTCTTGTCACACTTATGCAAACGCACGCATGCACACACGCACAATGCATGCATCAACACAGATTCACACAAATATGCCCTCAAAAAATCACACAAATACATACACAGTAGAGGTGTGTACCGTATACAGGTATAATGTTGAACAGGTATTTTTATACGGTTTTGAAACCGGTTTAAAAAAACGGTATTCCATACGATATACTTTTTAATCTTCCATGACCATGTAAACTTAATAAAAATTGAATGAAAAGTCGACATTCAACAAATCTTGGCCTTCCCTTCCGTTCGAAAAGTGCACGTCCAGAATAGCAGATTTTACAAGTCGATCAATGGCTTTGTCCCACCAAGCCACAGTGTGGCGCTACTGTTACATAACCATACGTTTCCTGTGCATTTCGAGAATCAGATTGCTTTCAAGCACACACTTAGCAGCATATTTTGGCTACCGATGAATAAATTTCCAGTATCTATGTTGTTTTGCATGCCTATTAATATGTGTATAATTAATTGGATATGCTAGACAATTTGAAAGAAAATTGAAACTTACATAACGTTTCTCACACTTAATGTATCAAATTATCGATTGATTTAGTTTATCTGTTACACTAATTGTCGTCTGCCAGCATCTTCCATTACGAAGTTATGAAGCAAGCGCCTTCACTAACAATTTTTTATGATGCCGCCTAAAATTCACAGTAAGGCATGGAAATGAAATCATATTAAATTATGTTTGTAAACCAGTAGAGTGCTGTATTTTTAGGTTAAAGTCATGAAACCAGGCTTTACTGCCATATCCATCAAATACGTTGATTCCCAGTTAATACTTCTATTCAAACAAACATTATATCACTTAAACAAGTTAATATAACAAAAACCTTAGCATGGTCTTTCAATAGTATGTTTTTATATGCACCAGAAACAAAATGGGCCAAGAGGCCCTGAAGTCCTTTGGACTATATTGTGAGTTTGTAATTATTAATCAAATGGTTTTTGGTGAATCATAGTTACAGATCATTAAGGGGTATAATGGAAATAAAATGTTGACATATTTAGTGGAGACTATATGCATGTCTGAGAAGATACACCTGGAAATAAAATATTCGAGTAGACCGTTTCGTGAAGATTGTATATATTAGTTACTGTGTTGTTAAACATACTGTATAATTTTATTCTGATACTCTGCTATTTAGGCCGATTTCCAGTGGTTGTAGAAACCTTGCAGGAGAGTTGGTGAGGTACAATCTTGCATATAGCACAGTTAAAGGTTGTTTAAGTAAATGTGCACAGAGTTTCTGTTCTCATTTTGCCCCTACCACCCTCCCCCAGAATGGAAAGAAGAAAGAGATGAACTATGATAAAATGTTATTTGTTCACAGGGTTTTTCACTTAAAAACAGTAGCAATTAATGACATAATACTGATTGAATTGGAGTGAAGTAATAGCTGCAACATGTATATAATATAATATTCCTTATAACTTTGGCTAAATATGCTTTAAGTTTAACCTTTTCAAGTATACCTACGTTATTTGATATATTATTAAAATAACTTATACCTAAGTTATTTTATTTTAATCCTAGATCATATCTTTATATTGCATTGATAACTATGTCTATTGCTGTTTCTCAGGTTCTGCCAGTGCAGTAGGGATTCACATTACACATTATAGTTACAGCCCACATGGAGGCATTCTGTTTGACACTGGGGCAATAGCAGGGAGTGAGCCGAGGCTAGTCCAATACATAGGCTTCCAGCATAATCTCTGACACCCAGGCAGCTCCGTTCAACCACCCCAGTGATCAGAGATAGGACAAAGTTCACTATCCAGTTATAAATAGAGATCAGTAGAGGAGGCTTATAGCAGTATGAAAATAATAGGAACATTTTGCATTTTAGGGGGCCCTGAGGTGCCCATTGAATCAAATACAAATTTCTTGTGTATAGTGGCACTACCACATGAAATGTCCGTGCAAAATCAGAGAAAGAGTTAGTGAAGAGTTTTTTAAAACTTAGGCAAATTGTGAATATTTACCAATATCGGAGGCCCTGGGAGCCCTAAGAATGATTCAATCAAATACAGATTTGTCGTGCTTAGTGACAGTACCCTAAGATATGTCTATGCTCAATTAGAGAAAAAGTTGCTGAACGTTTTCTGAGATATGGCAGGTAACAATGCACGGTGGACAGCAGACGCGGAGTGATGGCATAAGTCCGTTGAACCTTCGGCCCAAAGGGCTAAACCTTATAGCGTACCTTATACCGTATACATATACGGAACGTACTGCGTACCGTATAGAGCCAAACGATACACAGTTCTAATACGCAGACATACATGTATTATGATGTAACATATATAAATTGTGCAATAGCATTATCAATCACATTGGCTTAAGAAAATACAATCACGTATGACATTTAGATACCTAAAATGCACTGCATGAAATGAAAATAAATACCTACGTGACTCATACTTTAATACAAAGAGAAACTCTCTCATAACTCACCTTTCTGAAATGTTTGTTCTCGGACACTTCCTTCCTCTGGGATACCTTGTGTCAGTCTCATCTCCAGCTCTCCCCATGCCTGTAGACACACAGGCAGAACCGAGGTAAAGAGTGGACACACAGGTAAATATACAGGTAGATACAGAGGTGGATACAGAGCTACCGTAGACACACGGGTAGACACATACAGGTAGATACAGAGCTAGACACACACAGATAGACACAGATATAGACACACATAGCTGGACATAAACAGACAGAAACAGAGATAGACACAGGGAGATGCAGAGGTAGATACAGGTAGATACAGAGGTAGACACACACTGGAGACATACAGGACGACACACAGGAAAATACAGATATAGACACACACATGTAGACACACAGGTAGATACAGAGGTAGACACAGGTAGATACACAGGTAGACATACAAGTAGATACACAGGCAGACACCAGTAGATACAGAGGTAGACACAGGTAGATGCAGAAGTAGATGCTTTCTCATGTTTCCTCAAAGACAAAATCGATACACTACTGTTTAACTTCCACTGCCATACTGCCATAGATCCTGTTAATAGTACACAACAATATACTTGTAAAAAAAAACACGTATGTATATGCACAGATACAATACCCATATGTTGATATGTAATACATATCCATACATAGCACATACAATGATACAATTTATTGACTTTGATAGCATATTTAGCAGTTTAATATTGTACACGTATCTACATATTTGTCTAGTAAATTGTTTTCGCATAATTAGCAAAACCTCTGAAGCTATGTGTACCAATCTTCTCTGTGACTAACTTTGAGGTATTGTTAATGACATATGGCAAACTGTACCTTTTTTTGGCAAATTCATGTTTTGTTCTGAATGGGTGTAACTTTGTTTTTTGTGTGTGTTGTAATTGTATACGTAAGAATTTGTATTTAGTTTCCAATTTAATAGGTAGGTAGGCAGGGAGGTCATGATGTACATATTTAAAATAAAACTAAAATTCATGTAATGTTAACATGTCATCAATTTGTTTGAAAAGTGGCTCAGAGTGTGAATTATATTTACTTATAAATACAATTCTCATAGCTTTCTTTTCTATTTTCAACATTCGGCTACCTTGGTTATCCCACGCCATAATACACTAGTTGATATGTGATAAAAATAACGTATTATATAAGAGAATTTTAATTTATAGAGGAAAGACATAATTTAGTCTGTTTAAGATTCCGACTGTTTTGGAACACGTGTTTGATACTTTTTCAATGTGTTTATTCCAATTTAAATTTGTATCTAAAGAAAGTCCTAACAAATTAATTCATCGACTCTTTCTATGTTAATACCATTGATATTGAGCATAAAGTTATCGACAGCTTTATTTTGTATGTGAAAAAATTTATATTTAGATTTGTTTCTGTTTAATGATAATTTATTGATGTTTACCCATTCAAGTATTTTAAGGAGTTTATAATTTATTGCCGATTCGATATTTCTATTTGGGGAATTAACATGAAAATAATTGATGGTGCTAAATAAGGTGGTATCGTTGGCATACATAATAAAGTTAAACATTTCGCTAGCTTTAGGAAAATCATTAATGTATATTATTAATAATAGGGGACCAAGAATAGATCCTTCTGGTACACCAATTGCAATAGGATAGGATATAAGAACTTTAATTTTGAAACTCGGTGTATTGTCTTATATTGCTTATTATAAGTAGCTATTAATAGATTCAGGTTAGGACCATGCAATCCATAATATCTTAGTTTATTTAATAGTATTGAGTGATCAATTGTATCGAAGGCCTTAGAGAGGTCAAGAAAAATACTGAAAGGAACATCATTTTTATAAATTTTTGTAATTATTCTATCTACTAGTTCAAGTGATGCATATTCGGTAGTGTTTTTTTTTCCTAAAACCATATTGATTTTTAACAAATAGATCAGAATCATTAAAGTCTGCAGTTAGCTGACTAGATATTATTTTCTCTAACACTTTTGAAATTGTTGGAAGAAGAGATATGGGTCTATAATTTTTTTAAACATATGGGTCATCTTTCTTAAAAATAGGAATTACTTTAGCGAGTTTAAATGTATCAGGAAATATACCAGTATTTATTACTTGATTTATTACAAGGGTTAATGATTTGATGATAGAGGGTTCAATTATTTTCAATAAGTGGCTGCTTTACTAAGATAACATCATTAAACAACTGGACTTTATACAAGTACAACAATGCTGTTGGTATGGTTGAACATAAAGCAAGATCTTACTGCAAACTAAACTATTTACATGACATGACAAGGTGACCGGTTTACTCAGATAACATCATTAAGCAAGTGGACATTTAACAAGATTTAACAAGGTTGTCACCCAGAGAATTAACTCTAGATGGTAGGTGGACAAGGAAGCCCTTTGGCTTATCGAGAGTCCAACCCTTTTATCTATGTGTATCCCACCCTTCTGAGGTATTGACACGTGACTGCAAATACTACAATGTCGTAGATACGGTTGAACTTATTGCTAGAGCATACTGCAGACTAAACTAATTATATGACATGACATGGTGGCCAGTGAACTCAGATAACATCATTAATCAACTGGACATGTGACTTTATGCAAATACTACAATGCCGTAGGTATGGTTGAACATAAAGCTAGATCATACTGCAAATTCAACTATTTACATGACATGACATCGTTGCTGGTTTACTAATATAACGAGCTCATAACGAAAAGTCACCATTAAACAAAATCCTTTGTTAAATTTCAGCTGTATCAAAATGCAAAAAACAGCCACCGTTTAACTGCAAAAGTTATTTCTGTGACACACTGATAACTCATTCTGTTGTTGACAGTTCTCAGAGTATATGATCATTATTAAGTAACAAAATTGACTTTAAGGAAATGAAATGGACCCCAGTATTCACAGAAACGTACCACACCGTAGCACTTTCTCCGTTCTTTTACAGCACTGTCGTCATGAAAGTACTCACCAAGTGAGCAATGGAGCATCGCCGTGATGGCCACTTCAGCTGATGTCTCCCACAGGCCAATGTGTTCCTCTTGGGGGGGGGTTTACCCCATTTCTGCACCACCTTATCAGCCAGCTGAAACATCCGAGTAATGTAGATATACCTACTTAAAAATGTGCTATTGTCAATAGAAAAAACAGTGAACATTGTGGTGTGGTGGTGATATGGTGAAGTGTCGGACTGTCGATCGCAGGGATGATAGTTTGATTCCATTAGCAGCTGTTTTGAAACTTGGGCAATTTCGTTCACCTCACAATGGTTTGATTTTTTTGTAAATGCCCACAATAATTAAGTTGATTATTTTGGCATTGGGAGTTTAGAGAATGAGATCCTAGTTGTGAGTCCAGGTTTTTTCCATTTCCCTGCGTGGGATCTATTACTTCCCCTAGCATAGACACCAGATAGAAAGGACCAATGGCTTGTAGCACGTCTTCCGAAAGACTTAGGCTGTGTACGATAAACGACCAGAGTTGTTTCCTGGTCGGGCGTGTGAGAGGCGCTGACCACGCATTGCAATGTGCAGTTGGAAAAGTAAAATGTGCGAGCTCTCCTGGTGGGGTCACTTCACCCGTCACAACGATGTTTCAAAAACTATCACGCGAGGCACCTAGAGGGCAAGAGATGATGGGGTCGACAGACGATAACTAACTGGATACCATGAGTATTCTACCCCTACCGATCCTGCTGCACACCGCTGTAAAAAGACCTAGGGGTTGCAGATTCACAATGAACATGGCACCCTCAACAAAGTAATACTTTAAATTGGCCTGTAATATTCGCATTGTGAGGAATTTTCTTTGTTAATAAGAATATTCAGCAAACTTTAAATATAATGAGTTTACAGGAAAATGCTGTTTGTTTTTGAAGACGCATGCATGCACACATGAATGGTCATACGCACATGCACGCAGACTTATGAGATATTATGACATTTAGGTAAGTTAAACAACATGGAGGTCATAGCAATTTACCAAGATAATCTACTAAAAATATAAGATAACTGTGAAAAACAAACAGGGATTCACAAAATGGTTATCCTGAATGGTATGTGTGCATGCGTGCGTGCGTGCATGCATATGTGTGTGTATGTGGTGTGTGTACATGCATGAATGTGTGCGCACACACACCACATACATATACACATGCATGCATGTATGTTTGCATGTGTGGTGTGTGTTGATGTGTGCATGCATGCAAGTGTGTGTGTGTGTGTGTGTGTGTGTATTGTGTATGTGGGTGTGTGCGTGCATGCATGTGTTTAATATGCATGTATACATGCATGGTGGATAGTTAGCGAGCATGTGTACAAGTATATATCACCAACATCAATATACAAAATGCAATTTGCACATTTTTCCACAAAAACCAATCTGATATTATATCTATGGTAATGTAACGTGTTCCCAACACACTTTGTTTATGGTGGCGTAGTGTGCAGTCATAGCCTGATCACTATAGCATCGTCCATATGCCACATGTCTTTGGCGTGCCTCTTCTCTATTGCAAAATTGGATGCTGTCAGGTCCAAAAAATGGCTCAAACAATTTGAAGAGAATCACTGAAAAAAAAACAAATAATGTAATAAGCCTGATAACACACTGTTTTTGGGAAGAAAACTGTTAATCTGTTTCTGCATGCTTACAAAATGCTTAGAATATGAAAATGTTATCATTGGCAGACTTCAATAAAAACGTCTTTTACCACCATATGGAAATTTCAATCATGTGGCCGGAGAGAAAATATATGAATTAACTAAGAAATCTTCTCAGATGGAATATTTACAAATGAAACTTTCTACATCATTACTAATAACATGACACCTTCAGAATTCAGCCACGTTTTAAAAGGTCTAACTTTTTCCCACTTATATTTCCATAGATGTAAACAAAATTGAGGCCAACATCACAAGTTCAGAAATACCAAATGAGTTTTCAAAACTTTCCGCCTGGTGGCACCACTTGAGTATATGGACTATTGAGGCTTTTTTTGGTCGGGAATGGCCGATGTAAGGCGTCCTTTGTTGGACTAATCTATATGTGGACGTCTTCAATACTCGGGCGTAGATTCGGGACATGACCATCACAAAATCAAACTGCAAGAAAACGCCCAAAACATGTTTGCTAGTAAAGCTTAGAGGTAGATCTAGAGCTTTAGACAAAAGTCCACTTAATAATAACACCAAGAAATGTTTTCACTCTGTTTCGTAAAACTGCATTTGCTCTTGGATCACGTAAGTTACAAGAGAAATTTGTTTGTGCATGTACTCACTCTGAGCAGTTAGTGTTTTTGAAAAAACTGGAAAAAGTTTGTTATTAGAAAAGATTGTGTCAATTATCCATAACGCTAAACTTTCTAAACTATTGACTAATGACACGACACCTTCAGAACTCAGCCACGTTTTAAAGGGTCCAACTTTTTCCTACTTATATTTCCACAGATGTAAACAAAATTGAGGCCAACATCACAAGTTCAGAAATACTAAATGAATTCTCAAAACTATCCGCTACGGGGCACCACTTGATTGTATGAACTACTAACTGTGGTCGGGAATGGATGACGTAAGGCATCATTTGTTGGAGTAATCCATATGTGGACGTCTCCAATACACAGCCGTAGATTCGGGACATGACCATCACAAAATAAAAGTGCAAGAACATGCCTAAAACATGTTTCCTAGTAAAGTTTAGAAATTTCGACACATGTTCACGTAATAAAAACACCAATACATGTTTTCACTCTGTTTCTTAAAACTGCATTTGCTCTTGGATCACATAAATTCCAAGTGAAATTTGTTTTGCGTGTGCTCACTCTGAGCAGTTATTATCTATGCAAGTAGCCGATGCCACCGACCAAGGACAGCTTATGCCATCATTTTGATACCTTTTTATTAAACCGTCAGCATGCACACAATATATGTAGTTGTACTAGGATTGAAACATGAAATATCCCGATCCATTCTGTTACACTACACAGCTTACGAGGGCGGTCAAACACTTTGGCATGCTCCTTGAATAGCTGCGGCGAAGCAATGCTGACAACGAGTTGTTGACCAAACCAGAAGGAGGCGATGTCGCCGTAGTTCTTGTGCAGAATCATAAGAAACTCATGCAAGCTTACAGCTTTCTCAATATCTCGGAAGTTTCTTAAACTGAAAAAACAGATAGTATTGATAGAGTCATGATTCAATAACATAATTGTTTATTTAAAACATTGCATTAAAAACGGAATTAAATAAGTCAGCGACATGCCGTAGTTTTATATGACTATCTTGAGGCTGTACGTTGAAACAATATAAACCATGCTAATTCTGATTTATAAAAAACCAGGAAGTGCAATTGGAACGTTTACATATATATTGTCGTTGTGTGTGATCTGTTAAATAAAATATGGAATGCATTTTTCAGATGAACCAATTTTCAGATTTAATAGGCAATAATAACTACAAGTTTAATGAATTTTATACCCTGCTGATGCTTACTGGCAGAACCTTGAGCTTGTTTGCTATAATAATTGAACAAGAATTAATGTAGTTGGTAACGGTCATTTAATAATTGTAACCAACAGGAACAAACCAAATACATCACTCGATGAGATCAAGCTTAAGCGCTAAACAACTGATATTATCATCGGGGTACTACAAACAATTATTAAATGTCAAATCAGATTAGCAAAGGTGGGGTGGTAATTTCCCCCCACCCCATATCAAACAATAATGTGTATATACATATTCAGCACAGGTACAATAGACAATTGGACGTGCTAAACACAACTATCTCCAATGTTATGGTAACACGTGCAAGGAAAACATGGGCACAAACAAGTGCAGCAGGTTCATCAAAGGCTGCTACCAAAGAAATTAAATATAATTAGATATCATGCAACAAAGTATCA
The DNA here is from genome assembly GCA_020002185.1 of Paraescarpia echinospica. Taxonomy (NCBI): domain Eukaryota; kingdom Metazoa; phylum Annelida; class Polychaeta; order Sabellida; family Siboglinidae; genus Paraescarpia; species Paraescarpia echinospica. The sequence continues at coordinate 78,746,691 of CM034531.1, forward strand.
TGGTGGTAGTATCAGATTAGTAAAGGAGGGGTGGTAATTTTCCCTGACCCGGCCTCCTGCATTAGAGGCCCAACCCAACCCCACATATGTTGATAAAATTGCATACAATCCTGGTATTTTTATCTTTCTCTCAATTTAAATTCAATGACTAAGTCTTTACATGTCTGCCCAAAATAAAGACTGGGTCTTACTGAATAAAACAATATTTATTGAACTTTTTGTTATACCAAACCAGTCTCCATGGCGGATAACCAACAAAATATCCACCATTTTGAATCAATATTGACGATTGTTTCTTGCACATCTATACTAATGTACACATTCTATTATGCAATTGGGAGAAACCATTTGCAACAAAGTTGGGTTTTTAAAAACAAATATTTTCGTAGTTACCTCCACAAAAATACATTGGTTTTGTCCACAATGTAACTCAAAAGTAATGAAAAATCTCAAGATGGAAAAGAGCTGTGAGGAGAGGTGCGAACAATTCTTAAAGAAAGTGGAAGAAAGAATAAATGATATAGAAAAAGAACTTGTATCCCAAGTTAACGAGAAAAGAGTGAGAGAAATTATCTCAGAATCCAAGGTAGAAAAGAACTAACACAAGCCCAAACAAAGTTAACAATTAGCCCAACTTAAGCCAAAGAAGTGGTACAACTACAAGTGAAAGAGCAAAACATTGAAACAAAAGAAAGAGAAACAAGACTAAACAATGTAATTATCTTCAACCTGCCAGAATCAACATCACAACTAAAAACCACAAGGTAACAACATGACAAAGAACAAATACTACAAATCTACACAGAAATAGACAATAACTTTACAGACACTGACATCACAGAAATCCGGCGGCTCGGGGAAGCCAAAGAAAACATAAACAGCCCCAGACCAGTACTGATTACAGTAACGCACATTGACAAAAAACGCACCCTTCTTCGAGAGTTCCATCACATCAAGAACAATAATAAGTTCAAAAATATAAACATTGACCACGACAAAACCAAACAAGAAAGAGAAGAATCAAAAAACGATATGAAGAAGCAAAGAGACAGGAAGCAGCAGATGAGTGTACCTGTACAGAGGCAGGGGTCCACCATGTGAATGAAGAATAAAAAAGATAAGGAAAAGCCAATAAAGATTACACATCCAACTAGAACAACAGATGGGAAATTCAGAAGGTTACATGTTATCCTAAAAAAATGTAGAAAATAATGAAGGAAGGGATATTATAATATACATGTTAAATTCCCTGCATGCAGAATACATACACATGGTCACAACTTTCAAAGAATGCTTATTTATAGAAATCAAACTAAAGAATAAAAACAAACTTCTTTTCGGATGCATATACCGAAGCGATGAGGGATCTGAAGAAAATAACTTAGAATTTCGAAATATTATTAGATCAATATCACAACTTAAATACTCTCACATCGTAATTACAGGAGATTTCAACCTCCCAGACATAAATTGGAATCACTGGACGACCAAATCAAATAACCGCAACAAATTAAACTTTAAATTTGTGGAATGTCTCAGAGACACCTTCATGGTTCAACACGTGTCAAACCCCACCAGAGGACGAGGCACAACTAATACAAACCTGTTAGATCTGATTCTATCTAATGACAAAGATAATGTTGAAGAACTAGAGTATCTTAGCCCTCTCGGCAAAAGTGACCATTGTGTAATCAAATTCAGTATTGTGTGCAACTTTAAAACAAGTAACTATACTAAAAAACAGGAAGCTGTATAATATGGCAAACTATGATGCAATGAGGATAGAATGTTCAAATGTTAACTGGGAAGAGAAATATAAAACTGTAAGGATAATGTTAACGATCAATGGGAAATCTTCAAAACAGTACTAAACTCATTAGAAGATAAATATGTATATCAAAAAGTAGTTCCAAATAATAGAAATGGAAACGTCCCTCTACATGCTAATACAAGAAAACTAATTAGGCGTAAAATTAGATTATTGACAAGATACATGGAAACAAGTGATGTAACAAAATATCTAGAGTATTATAAAAGCAGAAATAAAATCTGAGCTCTAAGCAGAAAGCTCCGAAAGGAGTTTGAACGAAACAAAACCAAAGTCTTTTTGAAATATTATAAATAAAAAACTACAATTAAACAAGGAATTGGGGAACTGAACATAGACCACACCAACCCAAAATCTCAAACAACAAATGAAGACAGAGAAAAAACAAATATACTTGTTGACTACTTCTCCAGTATATTCACAAAAGAAAAATCAGGGCCTATACCAACTATACGTAAAATTAACACTAAACATGCGATGGACAAAATAAAAGTAACTAAAAATATAATGTTACTGACGTTAAAACAACTTAATATAAGCAAATCATCTGGCTCAGATGGAATAGGCTCTAGGCTACTAAATGCGTTGTCTGAAGGTATTTGTCAGCCCTTAAAATAAATTTTTGAAACGACCATTAAAACATCATGCATTCCCGATGACTGGAAAGAGGCTAATATATCAACAATTTATTAAAAAAAATAGGAAACAAGAAAATAGCGAGTAACTACCGCCCAATAAGTTTAACAAGCATAACAATTATGGAAAATGTATGGAAAAAAATTATCAGAAACCACATTATAAACTACATGAAAGTCAATCACCTATTCAGTCAAAAATAAAATGGATTTATATCTGGCCGATCAACAGTTCTACAACTAATCAAAACAATAGATGACTGGACTAAAGAAATGAATAAGGGCAACCACACCGATGTTATACAGGCTGTATATATGGATTCCCAAAAAGACTACCTGGTATGAGGGACTTATCATATATTGAACGACTTAAATTACTTAAGTTACCCACATTAGCATACCGTAGATTAAGAGGAGATATGACTGAAGTCTATAAAATAATGCATAACATATATGATAACAAAAATCTGCACCAAACCTCCTTAAATGGGAGGATGTGGCATTACGATCCGGTAACAGAGGACACTCCCTCAAACTATTCAACCAAACAGCAAAACTAAACATAAGAAAAAGGACGTTGTTACGTAGCCGAGCATCGGAATCGTGCGCGTCTCGGCAATAAAGATCCGAGCACTCAACGCGCATGCGCCTATTGTGGCCTCTTTCCGGCAAGCACCGATGCTCGGCTACGCAACCACTTTGTTGTTACATAGCCGAGCATCGGAACCGTACGTGTCGGCGATAAAGGTTCAAGCACTCACTCAAAGCATTGGAATCGCGTTTTTCAGGGATAAAGATCCGAGCATCGGAACCGTGGTTATCATTGTCATAGGTCATTTCCCGACCGACTACACTTCAGTATTCCTTTCGCTCAGTTTAACTTTCATTTTGTTCAGTGCTCATCGCATTACTAGTACCTTTAGCTTAACTGCTAACTTGCTACTACTAGTACTTGCGTGTACTATGGATTAACTTTCCGTACTAAAAATCTGCCTTTCTATAATAGTGGGAAATTATAATAATATGAAGAGTCAATTCTAATAGAAATGCTCAATTCTATGCATCTAATTACATGCAAAAATAAAACATGAAAACCAAACAATACAGATTGAAAGGAACTAACATAACTACTGTAACATAGCTGTGGGCCATAGTAACTACAAATAAATATAACATGACAACCAAACAATACACATTGACAGGAACTAACATAACTATTGTAACATAGCTGTGGGCCATAGTAACTACAAATAAATATAACACGACAACCAAACAATACACATTGACAGGAACTAACATAACTATTGTAACATAGCTGTGGGCCATAGTAACTACAAATAAATATAACAAGACAACCAAACAATACACATTGACAGGAACTAACATAACTACTGTAACATAGCTGTGGCCCATAGTAACTATAAATAAATATAACACGACAACCAAACAATACAGATTGACAGGAACTAACATAACTATTGTAACATAGCTGTGGGCCATAATAACTACAAATAAATATAACACGACAGCCAAACAATACACATTGACAGGAACTAACATAACTACTGTAACATAGCTGTGGGCCATAGTAACTACAAATAAATATAACAAGACAGCCAAACAATACACATTGACAGGAACTAACATAACTATTGTAACATAGCTGTGGGCCATAGTAACTACAAATAAATATAACATGACAACCAAACAATACACATTGACAGGAACTAACATAACTATTGTAACATAGCTGTGGGCCATAGTAACTACAAATAAATATAACACGACAACCAAACAATACACATTGACAGGAACTAACATAACTATTGTAACATAGCTGTGGGCCATAGTAACTACAAATAAATATAACACGACAACCAAACAATACACATTGACAGGAACTAACATAACTACTGTAACATAGCTGTGGGCCATAGTAACTACAAATAAATATAACATGACAACCAAACAATACACATTGACAGGAACTAACATAACTACTGTAACATAGCTGTGGGCCATAGTAACTACAAATAAATATAACATGACAACCAAACAATACACATTGACAGGAACTAACATAACTACTGTAACATAGCTGTGGGCCATAGTAACTACAAATAAATATAACATGACAACCAAACAATACACATTGACAGGAACTAACATAACTATTGTAACATAGCTGTGGGCCATAGTAACTACAAATAAATATAACACGACAACCAAACAATACACATTGACAGGAACTAACATAACTATTGTAACATAGCTGTGGGCCATAGTAACTACAAATAAATATAACATGACAACCAAACAATACACATTGACAGGAACTAACATAACTATTGTAACATAGCTGTGGGCCATAGTAACTACAAATAAATATAACACGACAACCAAACAATACACATTGACAGGAACTAACATAACTACTGTAACATAGCTGTGGGCCATAGTAACTACAAATAAATATAACACGACAACCAAACAATACACATTGACAGGAACTAACATAACTATTGTAACATAGCTGTGGGCCATAGTAACTACAAATAAATATAACATGACAACCAAACAATACACATTGACAGGAACTAACATAACTACTGTAACATGGTTGTGGGCCATAGTAACTACAAATAAATATAACATGACAACCAAACAATACACATTGACAGGAACTAACATAACTATTGTAACATAGCTGTGGGCCATAGTAACTACAAATAAATATAACACGACAACCAAACAATACACATTGACAGGAACTAACATAACTATTGTAACATAGCTGTGGGCCATAGTAACTACAAATAAATATAACATGACAACCAAACAATACACATTGACAGGAACTAACATAACTACTGTAACATGGTTGTGGGCCATAGTAACTACAAATAAATATAACATGACAGCCAAACAATACACCTTGACAGGAACTAACATAACTATTGTAACATAGCTGTGGGCCATAGTAACTACAAATAAATATAACATGACAACCAAACAATACACATTGACAGGAACTAACATAACTACTGTAACATGGTTGTGGGCCATAGTAACTACAAATAAATATAACATGACAACCAAACAATACACATTGACAGGAACTAACATAACTACTGTAACATAGCTGTGGCCCATAGTAACTACAAATAAATATAACACGACAGCCAAACAATACACATTGACAGGAACTAACATAACTATTGTAACATAGCTGTGGGCCATAGTAACTACAAATAAATATAACACGACAGCCAAACAATACACATTGACAGGAACTAACATAACTATTGTAACATAGCTGTGGGCCATAGTAACTATAAATAAATATAACAAGACAACCAAACAATACACATTGACAGGAACTAACATAACTACTGTAACATAGCTGTGGGCCATAGTAACTACAAATAAATATAACACGACAACCAAACAATACACATTGACAGGAACTAACATAACTACTGTAACATAGCGGTGGACCATAGTAACCTCAAATAAATATAACACGACAACCAAACAATACACATTGACAGGAACTAACATAACTACTGTAACATAGCTGTGGGCCATAGTAACTACAAATAAATATAACACGACAACCAAACAATACACATTGACAGGAACTAACATAGCTGTGGGCCGTAGTAACTACAAATAAATATAACACGACAACCAAACAATACACATTGACAGGAACTAACATAACTATTGTAACATAGCTGTGGGCCGTAGTAACTACAAATAAATATAACATGACAACCAAACAATACACATTGACAGGAACTAACATAACTACTGTAACATAGCTGTGGGTCATAGTAACTACAAATAAATATAACATGACAACCAAACAATACACATTGACAGGAACTAACATAACTACTGTAACATGGTTGTGGGCCATAGTAACTACAAATAAATATAACATGACAACCAAACAATCCACATTGACAGGAACTAACATAACTACTGTAACATAGCTGTGGCCCATAGTAACTACAAATAAATATAACACGACAACCAAACAATACAGATTGACAGGAACTAACATAACTACTGTAACATAGCTGTGGGCCATAGTAACTACAAATAAATATAACACGACAGCCAAACAATACACATTGACAGGAACTAACATAACTATTGTAACATAGCTGTGGGCCATAGTAACTACAAATAAATATAACAAGACAACCAAACAATACACATTGACAGGAACTAACAAAACTACTGTAACATAGCTGTGGGCCAAAGTAACTACAAATAATTATAACACGACAACCAAACAATACACATTGACAGGAACTAACATAACTACTGTAACATAGCTGTGGGCCATAGTAACTACAAATAAATATAACACGACAACCAAACAATACACATTGACAGGAACTAACATAACTACTGTAACAAAGCTGTGGGCCATAGTAACTACAAATAAATATAACACGACAACCAAACAATACACATTGACAGGAACTAACATAACTATTGTAACATAGCTGTGGGCCGTAGTAACTACAAATAAATATAACACGACAACCAAACAATACATATTGACAGGAAGTAACATAACTGTTTGTAACATAGCTGTGGGCCGTAGTAACTACAAATAAATATAACACGACAACCAAACAATACACATTGACAGGAACTAACATAACTATTGTAACATAGCTGTGGGCCGTAGTAACTACAAATAAAAAATAATATCATATATATATATAAATTATAGGCCCCTATGTTAAACATTCCATTGTATTTAAAAGAAATACACAGCATCGCCAGACATATCAACACGCATAACACACTAATTAATGAGCAACATGGTTCACAGAAAAAATCAACGAAACAAACGAAACAAACCCCAGTTATACATACAGTTAATTCACTCCACGTCTGAACCACCAGCAAACTAATTTACTGGTTACTCTCCTACAACGTGTACAGAACCAACATCGCCCTTTTGGGGCTGATATAATTCCCATGCATTTGAAATGCGTCCACTGCAGGCAGCTGATCTGTTTTCTGCTTCATCGATGCTTTCTGTGCACATTCCACAATACCACACAGGGTCACATTTCACACCATTTACGACAGATTGGATCTTAGCCCATGAAACAGCTGAACAGTATTTCCGTAAGGAACACAGTGACACGTTTTCATCAATTGCCGCTGACGTGCCTGTCCTCTGCTTCACCTTGTCTGCGGTGATGAGACAGGCATCTTGAATGGCAGCTTGTGAAGTTTCCTCATCCACGAACCAGGACAGCATCACTGAAGACAGAATAGTAAATATTAAATAATAATCAAGTGCTTATCTGGACAAAATGCTGTTACGTCATTATATTAACCAACTTTTAAACAGCATTTTTATTTCTTCTTATGACAATTATAGTACTTTTATTTCAAGTACAATATAATAAGTACACATTTAAGACTACGCTAACTATGAAAGAAAAATGTACGTCTGGTCATATGTTACTGGATGGTTTACACTTAAATTGCATTTATCTAGTTTTCAAAACAAATATTATTGGTAATATCGCGAAGCAGGCCGCAATTGACTGCAGTATCCTTTGATGTTCAATGATGTCCCATTTCCCCACGTTCAACACAGCAGACTTCCTGTTACAAATGACTACGCTGTTAATTCAAACAGTATTAAAAACCCAAACTGAACAAATACCTCGTTCACGCTCTATCGGCATTTGTGTTCGAAAATTCTGGGGACCATCACGCCTGCGTCTTTTCGGCAAACCGATTGCAGTCAAATCCGCTCGTTTGGGGCGCCCTCGCTTCCGTATGACGGGAGGCATCTTCAATGCTGCCGGAGCGACGATGGCAGGTGTCGGAGCGACGATGGCAGGTGTCGGAGCGACGATGGCAGGTGCCGGAGCGACGATGGCGGGTGTCGGAGCGACGATGGCGGGTGCCGGAGCGACGATGGCGGATGCCGGAGCGATGATGGCTGCGACGGCAAGTATCGAAGCAACGACGCCAGGTGTCGGAGCGACCACGGCGGGTGCCGGAGTGATGGTGGCTGCGACGGCAGGTGTCGGAGTGACGATGGCAGGTGCCGGAGCGACGACAGCTGGTACCGGAGCGACGATGGCTGCGACAGCGGGTGTCGGAGCAATAATGACAGGTGTCGGAGCGACGACGGGTGCAGTCCATTCCGTCCGCAAGTTCCGCAGTATGTCAAGGCGCTCAAGAAACTCTGACATCCCGACTACTGATGCCAAACTGGCAAGAACAGCTGCTACTGCCATCACCTGACGGTATTTTTGGTGGGTCGTCAACGCTGTCAGGCAGTGGCAGATGCTACCTTCGAAACGTGGACGACGCTCTCGGTTGACACATAGTTGACTCCGTAACCAGAAGTCCACCGGTTGTCTGCCAGGGTAGCATCGAATGATGATTCGCCATTCATCTGTCTGCGAGCAAAGATGAGCCGACAGGGCAAACGAAACGCACAGCGGAACGAACATGTACACGACGTAGCTGTGACTTCCAGCAGACCCTCAGGCGATGGTATTGGCGTTCCAGCATCTGCTGGCAGCAGTATGGTGTCACGTGTAACAATCTCTGCCAGAACATGGCTGTAGGCGTGATGCGTCAACAATGCCTCGTAGCGGCGATCATCGGTGGTGACGCACGTGTCACACCGTGTTGATTTGCTGATGCAACCGATGATACAAGTGTGGTCCCGCTCGCCACGCAGGACACGCGACACGGTGAAGAGTTCACTGAAAAATTTGTCCAGTGACGCATACCCCGAATATACGCTCTTGATCTTGCCGTTAAGACTTTCAAGCTTATTGGTGCCGGAGCCGAAGGATGAAGAAGGAAACAAGATGGCGGGCGTTGTTGTTGCCCTGGTGAAGGCTCTTCAACAGAACACAATTTCTACTCTGTTGAATTGTGAATACCAACCCGGACAGATGTATTAGAACCGTAAAGGTACACGGAGCTGTTGCATGTTTAAACCACAAGAAATCTACATGAGAATCAAGTTGCATTTTGAGTTTGATATTGTGTGCACTCGACCGGAAGATCTGTCACTGAACATGTGCTAATGCTGGGTGCAGCTGTACCTGCTGGATCTGACAAAATTGCGTAATACCCCTCCACTCAGATAGACCGTGGTGTAAACATGACAATTACACGTGGTAGTGGAAGCAAGCGTGGGTTGTCATCTGGTGGTTCAATAGCCATTGACAAAGAAGACTTCATCAATTGCATGTTGGCTGCTCTTAGCAGTAAAGAAGTGATTGATAAACTTCAAGCTGCAGTAGTCAATGATTTACGTAAAGAAGTTGCTTACCTGAGATGTGTCATCGAAAAGAAAGATGCGGGAATCGAACAACTTACAAAACGGGTCGATGACTTGGAAATTGCACTAGATGATCACGAACAATATTCACCAAGAAATTCATTGAGGCTTTTCGGCCTTGTGGAGAACGAAAACGGGGACATAACTAAGCGCACAGTAGATGCGTTAAGTGATTGATAAACGTCAAGCTGCAGTAGTGAATGATTTACGTAAAGAAGTTGCTTACTCGAGATGTGTCATCGAAAAGAAAGATGCGGCAATCGAACAACTTACAAACTCGCGGAAATTGCACTAGATGATCACAAACACTATTCACGGAGAAATTCACTGAGGCTTTTCGGCCTTATGGAGAACGAAAACGAGGACATAACTAAACGCACAGTAGATTCTTCAAGCATACTTAAATGATGCCTATACATTGTTATATATGTAAGAATTATGCTAACAAGCATACTTCCTTAAATTGTATTATATGTTCTTGTGTTTACCATACTAAATGTGTACCTTATTTGCAAACTAGTGATGTGAAGCTGGTTAATAACTGGCATTGCACTAAATGCATTTCTTCTATTCTGCCATTTAATCACTTTAAAAATGACTATGATTTTCTCAATGCCATCGCTAATGACTGGTTTGATCTTACTAGTATGAAGAACATGTACCAACATGCAATTTTTTAAACCTGATGTTTTTGTATCCTTATATTCCATTAATAAATGAGCCAACAAGAGTAACTAATCAATCATTGATTGATTGATAACATTTTCACAAATAACCATAAAAACATGTTCCAAGGCATTATGTACACAGACGTATCTGACCACTTCCCAGTATTTCGAGGGCAAACATTGATAAATTTTATAATAACATGCAGAACATTGATTGGGAAATTATAACATCCATAAATGTCAAACAGCCTACTCAATATTTTATAAACTACTACTTCGAGAATATAATGATTGCTTTCCATTAAAAGCAGTCAAATTTAATTACAAGAATAAGAAACCATGGCTAACTACTGGTTTAAAAAACTCACTAAAAGAGAAGAATATACTATATATTAAATAAATAAGACAAAATACAATATATAATGAAACTAAATATAAAGTTTACAAAAGTAAATTGAATGGCTTAGTACGGAAATTTGAACTTGAACATTATGCAACTCTCTTTGAAGAAAATAAACATAACCTTAAAAAGTCTTGGTCCCTATTAAAAGAAATAAGAAACATGAAACCATAACACAGACAAAATTCATTATTAACAAAGTTGAAACATCAGATAAAAACATATAAGTGAAAGTTTTAATAATTTATATATAAATGTTGGTTCTAACCTAGCAAAAACATACCACAGAACCAAACAGATCCTATGTCATACATAAAAAACAGTAATATGAAAACAATATATCTTGAACCGGTAACTGAAAATGAGGTATCGGTAATATTAAACTTTCTCAAAGCATCGTCTCCTGGATGGGATGACATTTCCTCTAAAGTAATAAAACAAATATATCATAGTTTTATTAAACCATTGACATACTTATATAACTTATCTATAAATACTGGAATATTCCCAGATTAATTAAAAATAGCAAAGGTAGTACCTATTTACGAAGCCAAAGAAAAAAACTATTGATTAACTACCGGCCAATTTCAATATTACCTACTTTTTCTAAAATATTGGAAAGACTAATGTATAACAGATTGTCAAATTTTATTAATAAGCATATTTTGTATAAATATCAGTTTGGTTTTCGAAATAATCACTCTACTAACATGGCACTTATGACCATTGTAGACAAAATATCAGAAGCCTTACAAAACAAACAATGTGTGCTAGGGGTGTTCTTAGATTTATCTAAAGCATTCGATACAGTTGACCATGACAGGTTCGAGGCTATATTTGGCGGAGATAGATCGTAGAAATTGGTGGTGCAGAAAAGTTGATAAACAAGTGGAATTACAGATTGATAAGTATTATTCTTGCCTTAATACCATTAATAAAGTTGCAATAAACACATATTGAGTAGCAGCTGTGCTTAAAGTTAGTTAGTTAAAGTATTTTTGAACACTTTAGTATAGTGAGTGATAATAGGGTAACTCACTTAGCCTTCGGTAAGTTGTAAACAAGATTTAACAAACCTGATTATGTGGTAGAATATGTAGGAGATAAAGTAACAACCATCAAACTAATTACATAAGATAATATCTGTGTAAGCCAGCACTTGCTAGATATTTTGATTGGGTAGCATTGTTGTTAAAACTAAGCAAGGGCGATAGTCGGGCGGCGTAACGTAACGTAATTGATTGAGCCGTACGTTTAGACCTCCATTCTAAAAGTACGGCACTCATTCTGCGCATGCGCATGCTATTATTTCCGGTTACGTGAGTTGTATTTTTAGTATCACTTGTCTAAAGGTACGGCAGTCGATATGCGCATGCGCATGATTTTCATACGTGAGCCGTATCTTTAGCGCTCGGTTCTAAAAGTACGGGAGTTTTTTATGCGTGCACTTTGATGTAGTTCTGTACATACGCTGTATCTTAGCACTCGTTTCTAAAAGTACGTAAGCTTTTCTGCATGTACATGTTGATGTACAGGCATAAGCTGTATCTTTAGCACTCGGTTCTAAAAGTACGGGAGTTATTTCACGCGTTCATTTTGATGTAGTTCTGTACATACGCTGTATCTTAGCCCTCGGTTCTAAAAGTATAGACGTAAGCCGTATCTGAGCCCTCGCACGTATTTCTGACAGTTTGGACAATATATATATAGTGTGCATATATGCGTGAATATATAATTAATTTATGTACTGGTATAACATAATTGATTAAACGCAAAACAGTAATGTTGTAAAACATCAGAGTAATTTTATTAACTATAAACACATGGAAATTATACAGTATCATATGAAATATCAGTTGATTGGCCTACTTAGCCTACTGGCAGCGCCGTATACATATAAATTAATACAAAAGACTGCCTAACACAAAAACATGCTAATAAGACTGACTTGCCTGAATACAAATTACACCACCACATTATAAACGTGTAAATGATACAGTATTAAACATTAGTATATAGGCCTACTTAGCCTACCGACAGCTGCCTTAAACATCATTAATACAGTCGACTGCTTAATAAAAAAAATTGTACATAGAACATGCTAATGTGATTGACTTGCGTAAATTACTAATACATAAATTGCACCATATTATCGTAACATTTTCATAACATATCACATCTTCTCTAGACTATTGCACGAAACTCGCTATATGTAAAACATTTTTACGCAACTCTGTAAATGTAAAACATATATACATGGAACTCACTAAATGTAAAACATATATACGTGGAACTCAGCAAATATAAAACATTTGTACACAAAACTCAGCAAATGTAAAACACATATACGCGGAACTCACTACAGGTAAAACATATAAATGTGGAAGTAATTAATTTTGTTGTGACTGCAGAGATGCATATGCATTTATATAAACTGTGCAATGTTCTTAAAAAAACAGCCTTGTCTTCCCCTGCAGCATACCCTCAAGATGTACTCCACATATTTCAGAACAATTACGTTAAAATTCAGTATCTGACATTGTCTGTGATACACTGTCTGTCCACAAGTCGACATGATGTCGATGATGCCCTTCTCGTCGATGGATGGGTCCAGCTCCTTGTAGGCCGAAGCTGTGCTGCTTCATCCATCACATTGTGACGTCGCCAGCTGAATGTTGGGCGAAGTCACTTCCCTCATGTGGGTGTTGAACGTCGAGTGGTGCATGGAAGGCATGTCCATGTGTCGACACAGCTAGACGAGGTCACTGTGTCCTACACCCATATCCATCGTGGCAGACACGAGGGACCGCACCATCACAAATGGAGCCGAACTCAACTTCGCGTCTCCCAGTCGATCAGATGAGTACGTCTTGTTCAACACCTCGCCATAAGACATGCTTAGCACGTATGTCTCCAGCACACAAACGACCCCAAGAGTGCAGTCGACAGTCCGGACAGCAAGCGTGCAGCTGCTGCATGCACTACACAACAGCCCTCTCACTAGCTCAATGAGGATGCTGGACCGCATGCAGATGGTCGACAACTGTTCCACGACATCGCCATCTTCCAAAGTTTTGGTATCACTCAGCAGGCATTTGTAGGGAAACTTCTTCTTGGTGGCTGAAGTTTGCGTGTCATCTATCACTTGTAATGTTGATGGTTGTTGATCATCCTCACCATGAATGGATAACTGTAACAAAACAAATGCAATGTTTTACAGTGTACTGTAATTATTAAATAAATGGAGAAACAAATTCCTGTGATTAAAAAATGCTGTTACCAATAACAATATTGTATATGTACGTATGTATGTGTGATCTCCACCATACATAGATAAGTTATAACTACAGCAATAACATCATGACATGAACTGATAAAAAATATTTGCACTGTCCATTTCATACTGTCTAAATTATTAGTTGCCAATAACAATAGATGAATCTGTGTATCTATGAACATGTACAAACAGGGCAGTTGTCGTGACATAGCCTGGCTAGAACAGTGAAGCCATGATCATGTCCATGTCCACCCATATACTAAATGAAATGTCAACAGCTGAGCAGGAACACCTACTAACGTATTTCATTCAAATAACTATTATAGCATCTAAAGAACATATAAATAAATACCACTTTGTCGGAATCACCACTGCTGGATGAGCGCTGGAACTGCTCAACGTCGGCATCGCCATGTTCCTTTCACCTTTGACGCACTCTCAGCGGCACTCCTCTTTAAGTCACACGCTAGTTGACACTGCTTTATCCTCCTCTGTTTCCCAACGCCATACGCTTCCTTAGATTTCTGTTTTCGGTACGGCATATTCGCGTTTTCGTAAATATCGCGCCCACATCCAACTCCGCCATCTCGACTATAAACACACGCGGAAGAGGAAACATGCGCGCGCAGAATTAATTTACATTTCTCCAGGAAATGACAAATCGAAAACAGCTGCGCGCGCATCCTCACGTACGTTTAGGCCACCAGGCTAAAGATACGGCTCACGTACGCGTAGACACTACCAGCAATGTTAGCGTTCGTGACAGGATAAATAGTCGGCTGTGTAACTGAAATTTGTAACCTAAAGTGTGCTGTAGTACACAGGAAACAGTCTTTATAAAGACTAAGCTAGTTAAGTTATTAAATAAATTCTGATGGGGATATGGCGCCTTGCAAGCGGCAAGTGAAGGCAAAGCGACACTTGGTGTGTGATCACTGCCACAGCTGGGTAGATTTTGCATTGTCCGGCTGTGGGAAGTCATGGGCAGAAACCATGGAGGAAGGATTCACCTTTCAGTGCATTGGGTGTTGGAAGTTGGAGTGTCTGCAGAAGGAGATAGTTAGGTTGACACATATTGTGAAGGGAATGGAGATGGGAATTAGCAAGGAGGCAGTACGAATGGAGAGAGACGACAGGGAGAGAGGTGAGAATACTGCAAGACTGAAGGAGAATAGCAGTGGCAAGAAAACTGATGATAGGAGATTGAGAGGAGGGAAGGTGATTGGAGGGGAAGAAATTGGAAAATCGACAACAGAAAACGTGACAAGCGTGAAGGTGACAGGGAAGAAAGTGACCGTAGAGAAGGAGGGAGGGAAGATGGGACGGGAGAGGAGAGAAGAAAATGAGATGGGACGAAAGATGAAGGGACGAAAGGAAGTGAGAGCAAATGTGATAGAAGAGAAGTCGATAAAAGGGACGCTGACAGGAGGAAATGTGACAAGAGAAAAAGCGACAGGAAAGAATGGATCGGAAGAGAATGTGACAGGAGGGGGCTAGAATTGAACATGTCACTGACAGGGTAGAGAAGGTATTGGGACATGACAAGGGGGGTCTATACTGGTACATGTACGAACAAATAATGCAGACAGGGAGGGAACAACTGTGATAGTACAGAAGTATAGACAGTTAGTGAGGAAGCTAAAGCAGACAAGAGTTGAACAGGTTATTCTGTCAGGAATTTTGCCAGTAATGGCAGGAAGGGGGGCAACGTATAGAAAGTGCAAGAGGATGGCGATCAACGCACTAGTTCAGCAGATGTGTGAAGAAGAGGGGGTGGGATTCACAGATTTATGGGGATACTTTGTTGGGAGGGAAGATATGTACATGAGAGATGGCCTCCATCTTAGTGGAAAGGGGGCAGCAGTTTTCTCAGAGAACCTGCTGCGATCTGCTGACAGTGGGACAGGTTGTATCTATTTAAACTAGATTCGCAGGGGGGACTCACAGAAAAGCCTGAAAATGAAGGCATAAATAAAGACAGCACAGATAAATCAGCAACTAACAGTCTGGAAAACTCTTCTGAACCTGGATATAAATGTGTTTGTTTAAATGCAAGGAATATAGTAAACAAAAGAAATGAACTAAACATTATGGTAGAAGATATTGACCCTCATATAATAGGTATAACCGAATCCTGGACCACCACCGATATATCAGATGCCGAATTGGGACTGACAGGATATGTAATGTTTAGAAAAGATAGAATAGGAAGAAAGGGAGGTGGAGTTATTTTATATATTAAAGAATCTATCCAGGCTTATAAAATAAAATTAGAAAGAAGCAGATTGCGAAGAAGCTGTTTGGTGTAACATAGTTACAGGAAACTCAACGTTAACAGTTGGGTTAGTTTATCGAAGTCCAAACATAAGCATAGAAGAGAATGAAAAAATACAAAACGTTATAAGGGAAGTAAGCAAACGGGACTGTATTATTATGGGGGATTTTAACCACGGGCATATACAATGGAAATCTCTTCAGAGTATGGAGAGTGAGGACCACAAATTTTTAGTGTTAGTTCAAGATACTTTCCTTTCTCAACATGTGCTAGAACCAACCAGGGGTGAGAATGTGTTAGACATAGTTTTGCCCTCACAGGATGAATTAGTTGACAATGTCCAGATACGTGAGCCACTGGGGAGTAGCGATCACAACCAGATACATTTTACCATCAAAGTAAAATCAGAAAGGAATAGTAAAATGCAGTATAGGAGAAATTTCCACAAAGGAAGGTATAAGGACATGAGGAAATATTTAGCAAAGATAGACTGGAATAACACACTGCAAAATAAGACAGCAACAGAATGGTGGAATATATTAAAGAGTGAAATTAAGTGCATATTCGACAAATTTGTACCCTTAAAAAAACAAGGGAAACGGTCCAAAAAGAAACACTTATCGAAAGAAGCCATTAAAAAAAATTAAGTATAAACAAATGATGTGAAAGTCATATAGATGTACTGGAAATGATGAAGACTACAACAGTTATAAAGAAGCACTTAACCAAGCTACAGCTGCAATTAGAAATTCAAAGAGAAGCTATGAACAACAATTAGCTAGTAATATAAAACATGACAGCAAGAGTTTTTATGCATATCTTCGAAGCAAACAGAAAGTTCAAGATAAGGTCGGTCCTCTAGAAGATAGTGCTGGAAATATAATATCAGAGGGATTCGTAATGGCAGAAGACCTGAATGAGTACTTTAGTTCAGTGTTTACCAGAGAAGTTATTAGTTCACTGCCAGTACCAGAGGCTAAGTTCAAGGGGGCAGATTCAGACTATTTAGGACAATTAATTGTAACCCCGGAAATAGTAGCTAAGAAAATAAGGGCTATGAAGGATAATAAATCACCTGGAGTGGATGGGATTCCGCCCAAACTACTATTGAAATTGTAGAACAAATTAGCGTACCGCTTGCAACATTTTTCAATTTGTCATTAGAAGAGGGAGTGGTTCCTTTAGAATGGAAAGAGGCAAACATTATACCGTTATTTAAAAAAGGTTCGAGAAACAAGTCAGAGAACTATAGACCAGAGAGTTTAACATCAGTGATTTGCAAATTATTAGAAAGATTAATTAAAGATCACATGGTGGATTTTCTTGTTAAACAAAACTTGATAAACCCATCTCAACATGGTTTTTTTTAAGCGAGGTCATGCTTAACAAATATGTTATGTTTTTTGGAAGACATCACTAAGTGGGTAGATGAGGGATCACCAGTAGATATCGTCTACTTAGATTTTCAAAAAGCTTTCGACAAAGTACCACATCAAAGATTACTGCTGAAACTAAAGGCCCATGGCATAGGAAATGGTATAATAAACTGGATAGAACAATGGCTGATTGACAGAAGACAACGTGTAGTAGTTGATGGGGAGGCTTCAAACTGGAAATCGGTATTGAGTGGGGTACCACAGGGATCAGTATTAGGACCTATATTATTCTTAATATATATCAACGATTTGGACGATGATATAACAAGCAAGGTGTTGAAATTTGCGGATGATACAAAAGTGTTTAGAAGGATTAAAAGTGATGGAGATAGACAGCATTTACAAGATGATCTTGACAGGTTGATCAAATGGTCTGAAAAGTGGCAAATGCTGTTCAATTTTGGGAAATGTAAATGCCTCCACACAGAACATGGGAACGAAGAGGTAGAATATACAATGGGGGGTACTGTACTAAGTACTACTGTAAAAGAAAAGGACTTAGGGTTAACCATTGGTGCTGATATGAAGGTTTCAGTGCAGTGCGGAATTGCAGCTTCAAAGGGAAATCAAATCCTTGGATTAATTAGGCGAAACATAACGTATAAGGAAAAAGAGCTAATAATACCGCTGTACAAAACAATAGTTAGGCCTCATTTAGAATATTGTATTCAAGCGTGGAGACCATATCGCAGGTAGGACATAGATATGCTAGAAAGAGTGCAGAGGAGAGCAACTAAAATGATACCAAAACTGAGGGATCTTAGTTACGAAATACGCCTAAAAAATGCGGTTTAACAACACTAGAGACCAGGAGATTGAGAGGAGATCAGATAGAAGTGTTTAAAATATTGAATGGTTATGAAAATATTGATAGAAATAAAAAAATTTAATTAAGAAAGGTAGAAGGACTAGAGGACATGAAGTTACATTAGCAAATGAGCAGAGTAGATTAGATATAAGAAAGTTTTCATTTTCACAAAGGACTGTAAATGAATGGAACAGATTATCTGCTGATTGTGTGGGTGCTAGTAGCGTGAATGTTTAAAAATAAAATCGACACATACCTCAGACGGGCGGAACACACATAGATAAAAGTGTCGGACTCTTTATAAGCCAAAGGGCTTCCTTGTCCACCTGCCACCTAGAGTTAATTCTCTGGGTGGCAATCTTGTTAAATGACATACTGTGTCAGAAACTCTAATGTTATGGTATCCGTGGCTTAGACAATGATTGGATTAAACGTTAATTATTTAATAGAAGTCAATATGTGTACTACAATAACACTAGCTCCACGAAGCAAACTATTACTTGTGGTGTACCGCAAGGTTCCATCCTGGGCCATTGCTTTTTCTATTATATATCAATGATATGGTCAGGTCAGGTGTTGACTTGCTACTGGTACCATGCAATCCAATACTACCTGTTCCATGATCGGGTCGTCGGCGATTAAACCTGTTGGATATTCAGACACTACAGTAACACATACTCGTGGTTCTTAGGGTTGGCACTCAACTGAACTTTATTTGCATATCAGCATATCACTACTCACATAGTTCTCAACTACAACGTGTATCCCTACGCATCACTATACACATAGTCCACCACATAGACATGCATATATAACATTTCCTTCCCGGACTAATTATGAAAAAGTCTACTAGTATTACTCACTAGTATAACTTCTTCTGTATGCCTACAGCAAAATGATCTACCCGATAAACATAGTTATGTACTACCAATGTAATTTAACAATACAATAACATTTAACCATGTTACTTATAACTACACTAATCTAACGTAGAGTCACAATAGTATTTCACCTCGCTACTTTTGCTAATCTAATGTCACGTAGACCACAGTGGCTCACGTATCTCTGTTACACTACAGATCTAGTCTATCTGGTGCCGTTCTCACACGAGAAGACCTTCTCAGGTGTGTTTCATTCTCGACCTGAGTAGGTGGCACCAATTCTGCCTGATTCCTATCATGAGCTGCTTGCTGTTAGGGGGCGTCATACGTCAACTCGTTGTCGTTCCTCTGATTCAGTGATGGCATAGAGCCCACTAAGTAGTCATGATGATCAGTCACTGCAGTCAGTGGTAACTCTGTCAGAGGCATGTTAGTCGAGTTGACCCTTGAACTTAACTGATCAATGTGGCGTTTCCACAATCCCTTAGAAACAATGACCTCATATGTCAACGGACCACACCTTGCACTTATAGTTCCTGGCACCCACTTTTCTTTCCCGTGGTAATCTCGAACCCATACCATGTCTCCTTCCCTGAATGATCTCAGATTTTGAGAACCACTTTACATTTGTTTCTCTAACCGTGCGTTTTCTCGTCGGTTATCTGGTTTCACCCTGTTAAGTCGTGTACGCAACTGTCTACCCATGAAACGTACTGCTGGAGTTTCTCCTGTGAAAGCATGCGGAGCATTTCGATATGCTAGGAGGAATTTATCCAATCTAACCTGGAGTGCGTCCCCTGACGATGTCATAGCTTTCATAGCCTTCTTTACCGTTTGAACAAATCGTTCAGCTTGCCCGTTCGAACTCGGGTGATATGGCGGGGTAGGTTTATGCAACACCCCCAACCTATCCAGGAAGTCTTTGAACTCCTGAGATTTAAACTGTGGAGCATTATCTGAGACCAAAGTCTGGGGGACTCCGACTCTACTGAACATGGTTATCAGTGCCTTCACTGTCGCTTCACTGGTTGTGCTGTTGACAATGACAACTTCTGGGCACTTCGAGAACGAGTCAACTACAATGAGGAGCATTTTCCCCTCCACAGGACCAGCATAATCAATGTGTATGCGTTCCCCTCTTCGCGATGCAGGTATCCATGGATGTAATGGAGCACTGGTTGGATTCCTCTGTACCAATTGGCATGACTCACAAGCCTTAGTACATGCTTCAATGTCTGCATCCATGCCTGGCCACCAGACATATGAACGTGCGACACCCTTCATTTTCACTACTCCGATATGTCCTGTGTGTAGCTCATCTAGAATTTCTGCTCGAAACTGTTTTGGAATGATCACCCTCATTCCCCACAACAGCACATCACCATCGAGAGATAGTTCGTTACGACGACCGAAGAACGGTTGTAAATCTGCCCGATTAGTTGGCAACTTATCAGGCCAACCATCTCGTGTGTACCTCATCACATGTGACAAGAATGGGTCTTTCCGAACTCCACCCTTGATCTGTTCGTTAGTGACAGGTAACACCCCAACACCAAGAACGAGAGCCACATCTTCATCTGTAGATGTACCTGGATCCTCGTTTTGTGTGGGTAGCCGTGAGAGCCAGTCCGCATTGGCATTCTGCACACTGCTCCGGTAGCGCACCTCATAGCTGAAACCAGACAAATACATTGCCCAACGCTGGATGCGTTCTGCTGCTACCGCTGGTATGTCATTTCTAGGACTGATGATCGCCGCTAGTGGTTTGTTATCAGTGACAAGAGTGAACTTCCTGCCAAACAGAAAAGTATAGAATTGCTTCACACCAAATATGATTCCTAGTCCTTCCCTCTCAATCTGTGAGTACTTCTGTTCTGCTCTCGTCAACGGGGGAGATGCAAACTGAATTGGTCGCTCCTCTCCATCAGGCATGATGTGAGAGAGCACCGCTCCGACACCAATTGGCGATGCATCACATGCAACTGTCACAGGGAGATTGCTGTCAAAATGCATCAGAAACCCTGACTCGCCTAGAGCACGTTTCACTGCCAGAAACGCGTCATCCAAGACACCTGTCCACTCAAACTTCCTATCCTTCTCAAGCAACGTGGTGAGAGGATGGAGTGTAGATGCAAAATCGGGCACAAACTTTCGATAGTAGTTTGCCAAGCCAATGAATGACCTCAGTGAACTCACATCAGTGGGTCTGGGTGCATCACATATGACGGCAATCTTGTCTGGCGATTTGTGAATACCTTGGGCATCAATCACGTGACCCAGGTACTCGAGAGAATCTCGGGAGAATTCACATTTCTCCCGATTCAACTTCAACCCAAATTCTGTCAGTCTTTCGAACACCCTGCCCAAATTTCTCAGATGTTCTGCCTTCCTGACACAAGGATATCATCTAGATATACCTTGACACCTGGCAATCCTTGCAACACTTACTCTATCGCATTCTGCCAGATAGCCTCAGAAACCTCCATTTGGTTGTACGCATTTGCTAAGTCAAGTTTTGAGAATTTTGCTCCACCAGCCAAATCTGCCAGAATATCGTCAATGTGGATATTCGGCGGGGACACAGTTTTCAACTGAGGGTTAAGTGTCGTCTTATAATGGCCACACAGTCTAATAGCACCATTCTTCTTGGGCACAACCACCATACCTGTTGCCCAGTCACTACTTGTAACTAGTGAAATCACCCCTGCTTTTTCAAGCATGTCTAATTCTTGCTCGACCTTTGGTCGCAGAGCACAGGGGACCCGATACGGCTTAGTGTACACCGGGTTAGCTCCCTCTACTACTTCAATGTTTGCTTTGATACCTTTCAACAACCCCAGTTTCCCATCAAACAAACCCTGATGTTTACTGACTAGCCCATCTAGCTGACATTCATGTGAGAGGCACACCGACCCTGACCCAGGTCGAAACTTGATCCCTGCCCAGTTGAGTTTAATGGCCTCTAGCCAGTCTCTGCCAAACAGCACATGTCTACTGCCCGGGACAATATACAGCATCAGATCTACATTCTGTGCATTATACTGCACATTCACACTGAACATGCCCTTACATGGGACCGATTCCCCTGTGAAGCTACGGAACACTTTGTTGCTAAGCTGGAGCCGACAGTTTGAAAACTTCGACTGGTACA
Organism: Paraescarpia echinospica; assembly: GCA_020002185.1. Classification (NCBI taxonomy): domain Eukaryota; kingdom Metazoa; phylum Annelida; class Polychaeta; order Sabellida; family Siboglinidae; genus Paraescarpia; species Paraescarpia echinospica. The sequence goes on from CM034531.1 coordinate 78,769,404, forward strand.
CATCAACAGTGTCAAGCTCCATGGCTAACACATTATTTACAGTTGGATATACAATGACAGCATATGCGTCAACAATCATGCAATCGGTTTCACAATCATGCAGTGCATGCACATCTAACACATTTGAAACATCATTCTGACTATCGTCAGTATCGACTGTCACAGACACAGTATGCACCGGCCGCTGTCGCTCAGTGTTCTTGTGTTTGCCACGCTCACGATTGCCCTGCATTTGGCACATCTTGGCAAAGTGATTGTCCCGTCCACAAATGTGACAACGCTTACCGAAAGCTGGACATTGCTTTCGGTCGAAAGCATGTTCTCGGCCACAAAACTTGCATTTCACTTGGCCCTGTCCCCGGACGACCCGTCGCATCTCCGTGCTGCCCTGCCGCGGCGGAACTGTTTTGTCGGCCTTGACCTTCGTCACCTTGTTGACGGTAGCTGCCGGCGCATCGTGCGTCTGCTGTCCGCGGAATAAGTTCATGTTCTGTCGCGCTGCCTCGTGGGCTGTGGCAATCTGTCTCGCGTTCTGCAAGGTCAGCGTTTCCTCGCGGAATAATTTCTCCCGGAGACTGTCATCGTGGCATCCGTAGACGAGTTGGTCACGTAAATTGTTCTCCTTTTCGTCGCCGAAATTGCACGTTTTTGCTAGATTACATAGCCGCGCTATGTAGGGTAGGGTGGGGTAAGAAGCCCCTCGAGGTAAGACGCCCCCTGGGTATTTCAATATTTCGATCGTTTGCTGCCTGTCTCTGGTGGATGAAAACAATGCTGCCACCTAGCATTCATTGCGTCCGAACGCGCAAGAACGCTAAAACAACGGTGAGTAACAAAAAAGTGAATTTGAAGTTTTTAGGCTTGTTTAATGTTAAAATTTTACATACTAGATGTATGATTATGAGACAGAGATTACGTGCGATATCACGTAGTCGTTACTTTATGCATCGTTTATGTCAGTAGTTTCAATTATTACCATGCAAAACGGGCGATAATTAAATGTAATTTGACCATCGGCACATGTCTGCATGAAACCTGGGGGCGAGACGCCCCTTACGACGTGGGGCAAGACGCCCCGGGGGGCTTCTTGCCCCTTGAGGGTCGTCTTACCCCACGTTTTTTAATTGTTTGTTTTACACATGCAACATAGGCTAACGTGCAAGGCCTAGCCTTAGAGCTACAATTAAATATTATTTTATTTATAGTATTTGTATATTATGTTTTATATCATTCTATATTACCAATAATTATTGCATTATATTATGATGTAATTGTTATATTAATTGTCCTATTTTATTGTCTGTGTATTTGCAACATGGTATTTATATATATATTGCTTTTTTATTCCTGTATTTTTTCCATAAATTATGTATAAGCACAGGGCTACAGTGAAAAACTGTATTTTAATCTGAATGTACTAGCCTACCCTGTATAAATACGTTTAAACAAAATAAACAAATATATAAATAAATACGGCATGTGTTTGAATGCAAATTTGCAATAGGCCTATGACAGATTGAACATCTAATCACTAATATTTTCTTCTGTAGAAGTGGTCCGCACGTACAAGCGCAAGTCCGAACGGGGTGCCTTTGGGGACGATGTGTTGAAGTAGGCACTGGCAGCGCTGGAGAATCAGTCTATGAAGGCTGTCAGTCGGCGTTTTGGCATTCCGGCCAGGACGCTGCGAAGACACCGCAACAAGAAAGTCGCTACTATGGGATCGTTATCTCTCGGCCCAAGGCAACCAGTACTATCGGCTGACGTGGAACGCACGCTGCGCGAACACATCGCGTGTATGGAGAAGTGCCTGTACGGCTTGACGACCGTGGACGTCAGGCGCCTCGCGTACGATCTCGCGGTGAAGCTGGGGCTTGCGCACACGTTCAACGCCGAAACAAAGATGGCCGGCCGAGACTGGCTTCACGGCTTCTTCAAACGCCACCCTGACCTGGCTATTCGGCAGCCTCAGGGTACGAACACCGCAAGGGCTGTCGGTTTCAATCGCCCCAAAGTGCAATTGTCCACTGCTGGCCCGCCATCGTCCACTGCTGGCCCGCCACCGTCCACTGCTGGGCCGACACCGCCCACTGCTGGCCCGCCAACGACCGCGTCCGCAGGAGTGTCTACCGTTAAGGAGCTGATAAAGCAGCTATCTCTGTTGCTAAAGATATCGCGTCCACGTGTAAGATCGCCTATTGCCGAGTGTACCACTGTTCTGACATCGACACCGCATAAGAACAAGTTGGCTATGCAGCAGGCGAAGAAAGAACGCATACCCAAGCTCAAGAAGAAGTCCCTGGCGACAGGAGTGAAGAGACACACGGCAAAGAAAAGGCGCGTGAACTCCAGTAGCGAGGAGGAAGAATGGCCCTGCATTATCTGCGGAGAGCCATTCAAAGATAGCAGGTCACGAGAGGTGTGGGTGCAATGTCAACTGCGCAAGAAATGGGCCCACGAAGATTGGACCGCGGGACAGGCCTTTTTTACGTGTCCCAACTGTGAATCGGAGAGCGATTGACTGTGCATTATGTGCCATCTGTTCATCTGTTGCCTGATGTCGTTTAATATGCTTTAATAAAGTTCGTATTTCTTATTTGAAATTATTCAACGCATTTTGCAGATTAAATTTATGTTTGTTTCACCACAATTTCTCATTGGGGCAAGACGCCCCCTGGGGGCCGGTTGCCCCACACTAAAGGGCGTCTTGCCCCATGTAATGCCTTTGGTGGTGAAACATGGAATAGGTACCCCGCAATCGTGTGCAAGCGTAAAAACCTCAACATTTTCACTGTATGCTTAAATATGCCCATTTTCCCTTAAGGGGGGGCTCCATGCCCCACCCTACCCTACGACGCCGTCGTTTCATCGTACGACTGCTTGCACGAACGGAATTTATACCGATCAATCAGTTCGTTTGTCCTCGGAGCGAAGTAGTTGTCAAATCGCTCGAGTACTACTTTTACTGTCAGTATTTCTGCTGCCGCGCCTTCAATGTTATAATCGAACGAATTGTAAATAACCAACAATTCTGCGCCACCGAATGTCAGTAACATTGCAATCTTCTCTGCGTTAGTCTTCGTAGTATTCCCTGACGCCAGCAAATACATGTTGAACTGCTGCTTGAAAGTCTGCCAACTTTCCTTCGCGTTTGACCCAGCTAGGCAGAGTTTAGGCGCCATTAGCCCGGTGAAGTCTGCCATGCTCACGCGTGCGTCTTCTTCGGCTGTTTCCCTCATAGCTCACACGTCAAATTCAAATAACTGTTTCACTCACAGTATGAGGAAACTGTCCTGTTTCAACACTTCGATGAGTTGATACCATCCCATCCGCCTCGTCGCCAATTATCTGTTGTATATTCAGACACTACAGTAACACATACTCGTGGTTCTTAGGGTTGGCACTCAACTGAACTTTATTTGCATATCAGCATATCACTACTCAGTTAGTTCTCAACTACAACGTGTATCCCTACGCATCACTATACACATAATCCACCACATTGACATGCATATATAACAAAACCGGCTCCCCCACCAGGCTTACCTGGTGAGGAGGGTGTGTGGACACCCAGCTGGACTAAAAATAAAACCTGTCAAAGGGCGGAGGAGCTCCCAGCCATCCACAATCTGTGTGACCACGGATCAGAATTTATTCTCCGCACCCCACCGCGAGTCGTAGAAGGCGACTGTGTGGTTAGTGTCAGGAAGGGCATCCGGCTGTAAAACTTGCTCCAATATTTCTTCCAATATGGCAAGCAAATCGCATAGGCAGGGTACAGCCTTAAGTACTCCGTGGGTACAGCCTTAAGTACTCCGTGGGCGTCCTCACCAGCCTACGTCAAGTCGATTGGTGGAGGAGGAGGCCGAGCCGCAGCACTGAATGACGGTTGCAGACCCGATGCACTGCGGGGAGGCCGGTCTGAAAGGAGAAGATCTCAGGATGTCTGTACGAGAGTGGCTACGTGGAACATTGGGAGTATGTCAAGGAGGTCTGGAGAAGTGGTGGACGTGATGGTGAGGAGGAGAGTGAATGTTGCTTGTGTTCAGGAGACCCGGTGGAGAGGAGGCAGTGTGAAGTGGTTGGGCAGGAGTGGTGAGCGGTACAAGTTCATCTGTGCTGATGGGAATGGTGGCGTTGGAGTGCTGGTCGCGGAGAAGTGGGTAGACCAGGTGGTGAATGTCAAGAGGGTGAGCGAGCGGATCCTGGTTGTGAAATTGCTGGTAGGGAAGCGACTGGTGAATGTCATCTCAACGTATGCCCCACAGGTCGGCAGGACACAAGATGAGAAGGTTGCTTTCTGGGATATGTTGATTGAAATTGTGTTCAGGATACCAAGAGGAGAAGCAGTTATCCTGGGCCGGGACCTTAATGGCCATGTGGGGTCAGCTGCGGATGGATACGAGGGTGTGCATGGAGAAATGGGCTTTGGGGCGAGTAATGCGGAGGGAGAAAGGATCCTAGAGTTTGGAGACGCGATGGAGATGGTGGTGTGCAACACGTTTTTCAAGAAGGAAGAGAGGCACCTAGTGTCGTACGAGTCCGGTGGTCGCAAAAGTCTGATCGACTTTCTGATGGTGAGGAAAGTGGACCGTAGACTGGCGAGGAACGTGAAGGTGATTGCTGGTGAGGAGTGTGTTTCGCAGCACCGTCTCGTTGTCGGAGACATGACCCTGGGCAGCGGTAGGCGCATTAAGAAGAAACATGTGCCAAGGCTCAGAGTGTGGAAGCTTTCCGAAGAGAAGGCGAGGAATGAGTTCCGGGAGAAGATAGCCCACTTGGCTGAGGAAGCAGCTGAAATGAAGGTCGTGGATGGGAGATGGAAAACGATGAAGAAGATATGGCTCAAGGCCACCGAGGAGATTTGCGGGTGGACAAAAGGTGCGCCTAGGCACAGGGTGACATGGTGGTGGAACGACGAGGTGAAAAGGGTGGTCGATGAGAAGAGGAGCTGCTTCAGAAGGTGGAAAAGGACGAAGGCGGACAGATTGGCGTACCTCGACGTGACACGCGCGGCTCGGAGATCAGTGTGGCTGGCACAAGATGTGACGTGGCGGAGGGGCCGAGCTGCCGCATCACAGAGGAGGAAATATCGAATGCGTTGAAGCACACTAAGACGGGGAAGGCAGCGGGTCCATCTGGTGTTGTTTTAGAAATGATGAAGGCAGCAGGCGACATGGGCGTGGAATGGTTGACTAACCTATGCAACAACATCGTGGCAGAGGGCCGCATTCCCGCCGACTGGAAAAACAGCATCCTAGTCCCTCTATTCAAAAGGAAGGGCGATCCCCTAGAGTGTGGTTCTTTCAGGGCCATCAAGCTCCTGGAGCAGGCCATGAAGAGGGTGCTAGTAGTGAGAATAAGAGAGCAGGTGCAGATCAACGAGATGCAGTTTGGCTTTATGTCAGGGAAAGGGACGACAGATGCCATCTTCATCGTGCGACAAATGCAGGAGAAACACCTGGCCAAGAAGCTCTACCTAGCCTTTGTCGACCTGGAAAAGGCGTTTGACAGGGTACCAAGGAAGGTGATGAGATGGGCCATGAGAACATCGGGAGTGGAGGAGTGGCTGGTGAAGGCAGTGATGACGTTGTACAGTGAGGCGAGCACCGTGGTGATGACAGGGCATGGAGACAGCAGCAGCTTTGAGGTGAAGGTGCACCAGGGCTCAGTATTGAGCCCACTTCTGTTTGCCATTGTGATGGACGTGGTGATGAAGGAGGCGAGAGGAGGACTGCTGTATGCAGATGATCTCGTCCTTATGGCAACGACCAGGGAAGAACTAAGAAGGAAGCTGGTGGAGTGGCGCACGAGATTGGTGGCCAAAGGACTGAAGGTGAACGCCGGGAAGGTGATGGTCAGCATAGGTGACAGAGGAGTGATGTCAGAGTCTGGTGCGTGGCCATGTAGAGTATGTAGCAAGGGTGTAGCCACAAACTCGCTTCAGTGTACATCGTGTACGAAGTGGGTCCATAGGAAATGCAGTGGTGTGAAGGGTAGCCTGCAGGCAGTGAGCGCAACGTTTGTGTGCATAAGGTGTCGGGGAGAGGTACCACCTGCAGAAGCGACAGAAGAGGGCTTGGAGGAGAATGGAGAGACATACAACAGAGTAGACAACTTTTGCTACCTAGGCGACATGCTAAGTGCGAAGGGTGAGGTGGATGCAGCGGTAACAGCGAGAGTGAGGTGTGCCTGGCAGAAGTTCAGGGAGTTAACACCCTTCTTGACTTCCAAAGCGCCCCCCCCCCCCGAAGATGAAGAGCCAGGTGTGCACAGCTTGTGTCAGAAGTTGCCTGTTGTATGGGTGTGAGACATGGGCCATGAGGACCGATCATGACACGAGGATGGAAAGGGTTGAGATGAGGATGGTGAGATGGATGTGTGGCGCATCACTCAGCGACAGACAGCACAGTGCAGAGCTTAGAAGAAGAGTAGGAGTGGAGGCGATTGGTGATGTGATCAGAAGAAGCAGGCTGAGGTGGTACGGGCATGTAGAGCGAAAGGACGACGAGGACTGGGTGAAGGGCTGTACAAAGTTAGTGGTGGAGGGGACAGCTCCCGTCGGCAGACCAAGGAAGACCTGGCAGAACTCTGTGTCTGCAGACTTGAATCTGATGGGTATCGACCATCGGGATACACGGGACCGTGTCAAGTGGAAGAGGGCAATTGGAAGAAAGGCGAACCCAGCAGAGCCTGGAAACACCGCCTCTAAACGACGATGATGATGATGATGATATTTTTTTTTCATATTATTTGCTGATGACACTAGTTTGTTTATAAATGATGATCATTTGGATGATATAACTAACAAAATGAACTTTGAATTAAAAAAAATTATAATTTGGCTGAATGCCAACAAACTATCTTTAAACATTGATAAGATCCAATACATGATATTTAAAACACCAAACAGAAAACATACCAAACCAACAACACTTAAAATTAATAATAATGCTATTAAACTAGTATCTTCTACGACATTTCTTGGTGTGATTATTGATAGCAAACTCAACTGGGCTGAACACATTTACAAAGATAAATGTAAAATTTCTAAAGGTGTTGGCATTCTCAACAAAGCCAAAAGATTATTAATTAGATCATGTTTGGTCACCTTGTATTACTCATTTTTATTCCCTCACTTGACATATTGTATTGAAGTATGGGGAGGTGCATTTGACTCATATTGTTCAAGTATTATTAAGATTAAAAAGAAAGTAGTGAGAATGCTTGTCTCAGCTAATAGATTAGCTCATACAAAACCTATCTTTAAATTACTAAATATCTTAACTTTCAGACAATTGTATTTATGTTCAATACAAATATGTATGTATAAATACAAGATGGGTCTTTTACCAACAATCTTTGAAAATATGTTTACACTTAATCAAGATGTCCATAGTTGTAACACAAGACAATCTGCACAAATTCATATACCCAAGGCTACTTTAGAAATAAGACTGTGCTATAAGAAATAAGGGTCATATTAGTTGGAATAATTTCAGCACAAGGCTTACGTTTACGACTTACTCAATAATTAGTTACAAATGTATACTCAAGCAATTTATTTTACACAATGATGTTAATATGCAACACAATTTTCAATCACGATTATATATTCTTCAATTGCATGCTGTTTTTGTTTTCAATATATATTTACATTGAAATATACAAAAGGGAGTATAACATTATATAATGTTCTTCCCTTGTTGTGCTCATTATGTTATATAGGATTTGTCTTAATTTGATTTGTATGTATTGTATTGTAATGAGTTACAATAAATTTGATTTGATTGTTCGTCTGCTCACCAAGCATGACACCCACTCATGCTTGATGGGGAGCCAGTTGTGGCAGAGGTATGTCGTCGCAGCGGGAATGGCCATCTCTTCCAGTAACTTACACTGGTCATCAAAGTGTTGCTCGCAACAGCCATGGCATTAAACAAGCCCAGCAGAGCGTCATGCTGACCAGGATGGATGCCCATCTTGTCTAGCGTGACCTCTCTTGAGAAACTGCACAAGGTGTAGAAGAGACACAGTTGGAGGGTCGCAGCAGGGAAGGCGACTGACAATACGTTGCGCTCGCACGTCTTTGATGTCTGCCTCTAACCATCTCATCTCAATCACCCAAAATGCAGACCTTGAGCAAAATTAATAGTCCATCAACCAACCTGGACTACTGATGACATAGCAAACATCCTCGACTTGTTCTTCACAAACAAAAACAACATTTTGTAGAATTGCTGTTATCGAAAGAGTTTGCTGTAATAACTACTACAATGTACTACATAATGATTCGTACATGCATGTGGTTATTGCTAGTGAACTCCGCTGCATCATCATCTCTACTGCACATTGCTGTCACATTTCAGTATCAATTAACATTTCTGTATAAACGATAATTTCCGTATAAATGAACATTTCTGTATAAATTAACATTGCCACAAAATAAACATTTCCATCTAAATTCACATTTACGTAGAAAGTTTAACATTTCCGTATAAATTAACAATTCCGTATAAATGAACATTTCTGTATAAATGCACATTTACAACTAAAACACCATTCCGTATAAATGATCACTTCCGATAACATTAACTGTTAACATAACTTCAAACATTAAAAGGTCTGTAATTAAATGAACATTTCCATACAGAAAACACAATTCCATTTAAATGAACTCTGTCTGAATGAACTCTTTCCGAAACATGTTGTTCCACCTAATCCCTCTTGGTGACTGTGATCCATATTTCTTCAGATGGCTTCGTCACGAGTCCGAATTTCTTCTCCACCACCTGTCCCGAAACCATGGACAACTTGAAGTGACCAACAGTCGCTGCAACGATGATCGAGGCCTCCGCGATGGAAAACTTCCATCCCGGACATTTGCGGTTTCCAGCAAACCCAAATGGCTCAAACGCAAAAGGTGGCAGCTTCTTCCTGTTTTCTGGGCTGAAGCGTTCAGGGTCGAACCTGATCAAAAACAAACCAGGCATGTGAATATATAATGGTGTTCATCTTAACGGAAAAACGATTGATCCTATCATATACTAACAATACTGTTGGTTGATAGATTAATAAAGATGGAATGTTAACAAAACTCAATTGGTTCAAATAATGAACTGGACAATCCAAAATTGAGTAGCTCATAATTACATAATAATAGCTATCGAGAAGAAAGCAACAGACAGAAAACATTAACAGACAAACCATTTAATAGACATAAAAGACCATAGAAAGCAGAAATAACAATAATTGAACTATACTTTTAAGAATCATTGCATATCGATGAATTAAGACATGCTTACTTGGTGGGGTCGGGGTAGAGATCGTCATTCTGAAGGACCACTCCAAGTGAGTGGACGACGGGTGTCTACAACAGAAGCACACACTTATTGTTGAACAACTTTCTGTTTCAGCAACTGTTCAGTGTTCTTTAAATCTGCTTCCACAAATCAACTGAATAATAACATGTTATTATGACTTGGTGAGATCATCGGGAAAATGCCAAAATTATTTTCAATTGGGCCGAGTCAAACTTTTGCAGGAAATGGTAAAATTTAAAAGTCAATGGTATCGTTGATTTTAAGGCATTTCTATTAAAGGAAATAAAAATAAGGCATTAGCTAAAATCCTTTTTCCATGTGTACACACAGTTTAACCTTGTATGTAACATTTGACAACACTAGAAAAATACATTTGTAGCATAAATTCGATTTTAAACCCGTCTGTGTAGCGATTCCTGCGGAAAATAAAATTTAATGAGCTAGGCGATCACGTGGTATCGGGACGTCACTTATGACGCACACTCGCATCAGGCCGACCCTTTCCATGCACTCAGAGCATATTTACAAGTATAGCTTTTGGGTCGAAACGAGCGTCAGAATGAGTTATTGTGCAATATTCCGATGAAATACAAACACTAGTCATCATAGAGGAACAAGCAGTTATCTTACCGTTCCACATGAATCGAATTTTATTCAAAACAATGAATGCGAATGTGCCTACAAGTCGACTAGGTTTCGCCGAGCTTGGGCTCGTTTTCAGAATAATTATATAGAATGCAACCAACGAGAGATAATCTACACCAATAAACATACAGGGTGTCTAAAAAAAAACACCCTGATTTTGATTGCTTACCACACATTGGCATTTTGAAATATCAAATTCTGAGATACAGCATCTTAATAAACACAGATGGGAATTTTATTTACAAAAAAACTGGTTTTGATTATATGATTCATTATAATACAGCAGTAAAAAATGTAAAATAGTCATTTTCGCATATAGTGTCTAAATGATGTGTTCGATATGAGCACCATTTCTGTTCAGGCATGCATTTACTCTCACTGCAAAGTTCTCTATTACCCGCTCACACATTTCTTGGGGGATTGCCCCTACAAAATCAGTAATTGCTTCCTTTAACTCCTGTAAACTGTTTGGGTGAACCTTGAACACATTGTCCTTGGCATATTCCCACAGGAAAACATCCAGCGGAGTGAGATCTGGAGAATGAGGTGCCCATGGATTCTCAGTTCTTCTAGAGATTACACGATCATCAAACATGTCTCTAAGCATTTCTAGTGTTTGATTAGCTGTATGGGGTGTAGCCCCATCTTGCATAAACTACTGGGTTTGGAATGGAACACCTTGGCGATGTTCCAGAGAGGAACAAAATCTGCGAACAATCACTCGGTATCGCTGCTGGTTAATGGTGACGGTATGGCCATCTTCATCCTCAAAAAAGTAAGGGCCTATTATCCCTTGGCTGCTTAGCGCACACCAGACTGTCACTTTGGCACTGTGCAATGGTCTCTCGACAACTTCAAGTGGTGGTTGGGTGCCCCAGTACACATTATTTCGAGAATTAACTTGTCCAGTCAGATGAAAATGAGCCTCATCAGTAAACCACACATTTTTTATCCAGTCCTGATCCCTTTCCATTTTCCCATTGAACCAGTTGCACATTGCCACTCTAGCCACTTTATCAGTGTCAGTAAGTTTGTGTTTAATATGGATCTTATAGGGAAAACAATTGAGATCTTGTCTCAAAATTCTGTGGGTTGTTGCACGGGTCAGTCCAAGTTCTTGAGATCTTCTGCGTAATGACTTTTTTGGGCTCTGTGTCACTGACTGACGAACGGCATCCACATTTTCAACTGTCCTTACTGTTTTTGGTCTTCCCGACCTTTTCTTGTTCAGATTATGAACAGTCCCTTCTGTCCGAAATTTCCTAACCACTTCTCTCAAAGTTTTAGGGTCAGGCGAAGTCTTGACATTGAAATGCCTCTGGTAGGCACGCTACACTCCGACCCACGATTTCGTCTCTAGGTAGAATTCTACGATTTTAATTTTTTGTTCAATAGTCAGTGTCATAATTGTCAGATGGCTACCAAATCTTCAGTGCAGAAATTCCCATCTTTGCTCTACATACGCTGAAAAGAAAAATACAATCAGGCCAGGGCAACAATTTGTTATCAGGGTGTTTTTTTTTAGACACCCTGTACATAGCAAACATATATGGTATCCAGCTACAGAAAGTAACGTGTATAATATCACTAGAATATCGATGTATGAAGGAGGAGTTGTTCAATTCATCATAACAACTTAAATCAGTCAGTGAATTTCTATCGGTCCTGTTAGCTCGGTTGGTAAAGGCGTTGGTTCCTTAGCGGTTTTTTTTTACAATCGGGCGACGTTGGTTCAAACCCCACACCAAACCATTGATTTTTTTACACTTTTTTTGGTTTATGTTTTCACGAAGTAATATAAACCAAATCATTTTTATACTATGATGCACTGTTTATAAATATTTTGGTAGTAATTATTTATTCGCCACAAAAATGAAAATATGGGAATTATATAATGATTTTTCTAACTTTTATTCATTCAAACAAATATAATGTAATGGATATATAATTTATTAATTGTATATATATATATTGTACGGTAATATATTGTAATTATATATGTGAAAACAAATGATCTGTCTGGATAAATAAAATTTAGAAACATCGCGTTATATATAATTACATTTTCATTTTTGTGGCGAACAAATAATTACTACCAAAATATTTATAAACAGTGCATCATAGTATAAAAATGATTTGGTTTTTTTTTTCTTCGCGAAAACATAAACCAAAAAAAGTGTAAAAAAATCAAAATAAAATTGCAAAATAAATGCTTAGGAACCAACGCCTTTACTGAGCTAGCAGGGCCGACAGAAATTCGTTCACTGATTTAAGTTGTTATGATACAACTCCTCCTTCATACATCGATATTCTAGTGATATCATGAGATTATACACGTTACTTTCTGTAGCTGGATACGATATGTTTGCTATGTATGTTTATTGGTGTAGATTATCTCTCGTTGGTTGCATTCGATATAATTATTCTGAAAACGAGCTCAAACTCGGCGAAACCTAGTCGACTTGTAGGCACATTCGCATTCATTGTTTTGAATAAAATTTGATTCATGTGGAACGGTAAGATAACTGCTTGTTCCTCTATGATGACTAGTATTTGTATTTCATCGGAATATTGCACAATAACTCATTCTGACGCTCGTTTCGACCCAAAAGCTATACTTGTAAACATGCTCTGAATGCATGGAAAGGGTCGGCCTGATGCGAGTGTGGGTCATAAGTGACGTCACATCTCGGCATCCCGAAAAGCGCGCCAAAAATATGCATATTCAAAAATGTCCGGATGTAGAGCATTAAATGTGAAATTTCTAATCCATTGATTTTTTTGATTGTTTTTGGCTTGGTGGACATGGAAATAGGTAGCAGGATGTAATATAACATGAATTCAAGCCATAGATGTTTTTATTCCCTTTAAACTGATTGCGCAAAGTTTAACTATTCAAGCACAGAAACGTTGAACGTTAATTACCATGATTTATGATGGACTAAAAGTGCTGAGGAGCGAGTTTTAAAACTCTTATATACTCTGCAATAAATTGTTTGTGTGGTAAACAGCCATGCGATTAGTGTCACTACATCACATGACAGACTGCAGTAATAACCTACGGTGAGATGTGCATCTCCATCTGATGAGATAGGCATAATATATTAGTGTTTGACGAGTATTTTTCATATCAAGGTTGTTCTACCATTTCCACTCACCCCCGCAGGAATGCGGTGTCCACCCAGTTCTGATACAACATCCTGGTATCGTGCTGCATATGGTGCAAGTATGGAACATCGCAATGTCTCGTCCAGAACTTGACGCAGATAACTGAATACAAAAACGAATTTTGATACAACATCAGACATAAAATGTATGAGCAGTAGTCGATAATACAACTAACATTGTATTCCCCAACTTTCAATCTGCTTAAATATAAACGGTTCATTTGTTATCTACATCGCTCAGTAGTCACCCTCTACAGAAGGAGTTGCACAAATAATCAGACATAGACCATGGCCAATTATTTGAACTACTTTGTCACAGTCTCACATGGTTCTAGAGAAATGAGATTAGACTTGATGTCATTGTATCCTCGAGTATACATACACAAGCTTGTCAATGTTTTGTGCGGTGACCTTGCATTGGTTCCCAGATTCATCGATACCAAGAACATCTCGAATCTCGTTGACCAGCTTGCACTCAACGTCCGGGTGAGTAGCAATGAAATAAAAGGTCCAGGTCATCACTGCAGAATAGAACACAGCATTTATTATCATCCTCTAATGATGACAAGATGAAACTACAAATCTAGCTTATGCAGCCTGAGTATACAAACGTGCATATTTTAACACAGAAATAATTCACACAATTCACCTTCACTCCAAAACAATGAGAATATTATATGTAATACATATGAAACCTGAATTCCATTCAATCAACTGAATGGAATTCTGTAGTACTGATCCTGCCCTATTCTCAAAGTTATCAGTGTCATACTTCAAATATGAGTTTTGTTCAGTTTCACTCCATTGGCATTTCGGTGTTACTGCACTAATGTGCACAACTGACCTAACCATCACGTGACCTGTTTCTACGCAAAAGGCCTTTTATGCCTTAAAATATGGATGCTGAATACGGTGAGCATTCAGACATTCCATCATATATTTTGTTGAAATTAATTCTGGCCCAGAACGTTTTTGTTTATTTTTCAAGTACATTAAAAGGTAAAGATGTCATATCACCCTAGTAATAAAATGCACATAATACAATTTGACAGAGGTCACGCAAAAAATTTTGATTCTGACGTAGGCAAACCAAGATAAAGCGGATTCATCAATTAATTGGGCGGATTAATAGAGCTCGTGGAATGCAGTGGCCTGAGCTTTGGATTCTTGACTGAGAAAACAAGGGTTCAAATCCTGTGCTGTGGTGTCGAACCTTGGGCAAGTTTATTCACTCTACGTTGCTCCTGTTCACTCAGCTGTATGAATGAGTACCTGACTACAGACAGTGGTGGATATTTGTGCACGAATAGTTTTCACGCATTAATTGCAGCATGGCTGGATGCTTCCCAGAGAACTCGAGATGGTATTCGATTGAACAGGGCTGCCAGGGAGTAAAGTGTAAAACATTTTGATCAGTCCTGGGGAGAGGATACTGCACTATATAAGAAATTACTTTTTTAATGGATGCAATATGTCCCAGCAAACTCGTGTGCCTGTGTCGTCTAGCCTCGCTATCTCAAGAAAACTCGAGTAATAGTCAACCACAAGTAGATACGTCGCCTTCTTGAAATAAAATATGTCGGCGCCGACTTTCTGCCAAGGTCGCAGATTCGGCTCTGACGCAATCATCAGCTCAACTGTGTTGCTACGCTCCATCGCTCATGTAGTACAGTTCTTGACAAGTTCCTCAAGCTGCCTGCTGTGTGATGACTGGGCCCACTTGCGACACTTGACCACACCTTGATGGCCCTCGTATAGCTTGTCTAACATAGTCAACCGCATCGACGCCGGTATGACGAGCCGTACCCCTTTCAGTAGCAGACCGTTATGAATTGTCAGTTCACTCTGGACTTGCCAATACGGTCGCAAAGACGATGGCAATGATGGATGGCTTGGCCAACCATCTAGGCAATATCGCATCACCTGGCGACACACCTCGTCGTCTTGCTGTCTAGCCCTAATCTCGACCGAGTCAACAGCAGCACGTCTGACAAGATCAAGAGACTCGCACACTCTCCGACTGAGCAGTGACCTCCTCTGGCCACTGACGACATACACGTCTTCGTGAATGACGGCACTGTTTCGTAACAGCTTGCCACTGAACTTGACCATGGTTTGTAGGATGCCGTCGTTCGTGCCTACAAGTATTCTAGTCGACCCGTCGAGTCGCGGACTACCTGCTTTCTTGAAGTCGTTGGCAGAAATCACAGTAACGTCGGCCCCAGTGTTCAACTTGAAGCAAACGTTCGTGCGAAGGCGAGTGTCTACTGCCTCCAAAACAATGGTGGACGTCCACGGTTGGTTGTCGCCCCTTGTCGTTTCCCCGAGAAAAGCGAACTCCCGACTCAGTGTGCTTAGTGACTACGTGTACAGATCTCGCTGACCTGCATACATCCCCAAAATGTCCGACTTTCTTACACTTGAAACATGCTGCCTCACGCGCTGGACACACTGACTTATGATGAGCCGGAGATCTCCCACAACAGTCACACTTCCGGGTTGAAGTTGACTGAGGCTGTTTCGACTGGCTGGGTTTGTAAGACTTCCTCGTCCGCACAAAGTCAACATTGCCGCCTGTCTTCGCCGCAAAGTTGTTCCTCAACAAGGCCTGCTCTTTCTGTGCAGCCTCGCTCTGGCATGCCATGTTGATTGCCTACTTCAGTGTCAAGGTCGCGTCCATCTGCAGTTTCAACGACAACGCCGCATCAGTGATGCAAACGACGATGCGATCCCTGATCATTTCATTGTTGAGCGCGCTGTAGTTGCTCGCAATGCTTTCCGCCAGGCAGAACAACGCATTGATGAAACTCAACTGTCTCGCCCTCCTCTTGGGAACGTCGGTAGAACTTAGCCCGCTCGAAAATCGCATTGCGTCGAACTACGAAGTGCGCATCAAACTTGCTTTTGACGACCGCACACACATTCCGTTGCTCATCTGTCAAGCCGAAGTCTGCAATGATATCGTCCGCCTCGTCACCCATCACGTAGATAAGTGCGTTGACTTATCGGTCTCGACTTTCTCGTCCAGGGCTGACGCTGAACGAAAGCGCTCAAACCGTCGAATCCATTTAGGCCATTCATCAGGTTTGACGAAGCATAAAGCATCAGGCTGGGCGATTTGGAATGTTTGGGCCATGACTGGGTCAAACAAGCAAAAATAACGTACCTCGGCAGATGTATGCAAAATTACTTATGCAACAACATCACTGTATTCATCTTAAAATTCTGACACCATGTGGCGTTACTACTGATTTAGTATAACACGTAAAAAGACACGAATACTAGATAAAGAAAGAAGAATGTGTAGATAGAAAATGGCTGTATTCAACAAAGTCCTGGATGTAGAGGTAGGAGCGTGATAGCATAACACTACAAGTTTCCTTACAACACAACCAAATTATGTACATAACCTCTTTTAAACTTTGCCTTTGCCAACAATGTTAATAACAGGAATATTCTGTGCATTACCTTACTCTGGCAGCATCCGTTTTGACAGCCTTGCTGCTAGACAACATATCATTGATAGGTCAATTACACTTTGATATCATGCATGTAGCCATCACTTTGGGCCAACCATAGCGATTTGCTTAAAGTGTAAAACACAACTCAACGAGTCACTCACAAAGTCCCGATGTATGGAAGCCACCAACAAACACTGTCAGCATGTCAGCAGCAGCCTTTGCCTCTGAAATGTCAGAACGACTGACAACGTCAATCAGCGTCGTCCTGACATCAGACGGTAGATTATTCTTGTACTCCTCCAATACTTGTTTCAAGGTTTCACAGAGAGCATTCCTTGCTGCAAGTAGAAAACTATACTGTCATTGGCATCAGGTAATTATGGCAAGAAAATATACAAAGTAGCATAATAAAACGTACACCAAAACAATGCAAAGGAATGACTTAATATTTTGGATTACTGTATAGTAATAGATTTATTAAATTATAACAATTATTGTGTATATAATCCAGGTCTGGTATAACATAGTCATCTTAAAAAAGGTTTGTGTAACAAAAAATATGAGAAAATAGGAATATCACACCAATAAGTACTGGTATTTGTACACTTCCAACTGGTATGGACGTACGTACGTACGTACGTACGTATGTACATATGTATTCACTATGTGCATAAATTCACACACACACACACACACACACACACACACACACACACACACACACACACACACACACACACACACACACACACACACACACACACACACACACACAAACACACACACCAGACCTAGGATACATTACATCACAATATAATCTCATATATATATTACTATTACTTAGTTTCATTACTATTTCTATTACATGTTGATAGTGATGTACAAAACTTACTATTACTTTGACATTTGACGCAATTACTATTACATTTTTCATTGGAAGTATTTATAGTATAATACACGGTATGCATAAATATGTACCAAAAAACTGAACTATCACATTTAGTATTATGTAGTAACTACACTGTTTATGAATAGAACATATTTTTCATTTTCTTTTTCAGTACTATATATATATATATATGAATAAAAGACAAAAACAATGTCACTGTCACTTAACTTAAATCATACTGCTCTACTGCTGCCTGGTGGACAGTTGATTATTGGCACAAGTACAAATACATAAGGATATTTTTCACACTTCTATTGTTTAGGCCTATTAATATGTGGACAGCCACTAAACCCATATAGGCTTGGGAGAAAAAGATAGTTGGCATGAGAACCAAGTTCAAAGAACTACTGAATCCCTTTAGCCGTGCAACTGTCACACCGTCCCAGTATCTTCCACTGTAAACTATCACAACCTCCAGGATGAAACTGACTGAGGGCCACGATTCACAGGTGAGCAATGATAAACCTGATGAAACTGGTGGAATATTCTTTTCCTTGTAAATAGTTAAATTTAAACAGATTGGAAATAAGCGCAACTCAAACTGAACTTTGAACTGTTCAATAGTAAAATAAAAGTAATACAACAATCACTATTACATTGTTCCTATTACTATTACATTTAGTTTTTATTAAACCTATCACTATTACTTCAATATTTGTAATCATTACTATTACATATTACTATTACCCAAGGCCTGATATACTCGGTCTCGACACACATATGCAAACGCTCGCATCCACACACACATACACTGCTTCACACACACGCATGTGTGTGCATGAACAGATTCACAAAAATATGCCCACAAACATTCACATAAGTACGTACACAGACATACATATAGCATATCTAAATTATGCAATAGCATTATCAATCACACTAGCTTAAGAAAATACATTCACGTATGACATTTAGATACCTAAAATGCATAGCATGAAATGGAAAATAAATACCTACACGACTCATACTTTAATACAAAGAGAAACTCTCTCATAACTCACCTTTCTGAAATGTTTGTTCTCGGACACTTCCTTCCTCTGGGATACCTTGTGTGAGTCTCATCTCCACCTCTCCCCATGCCTGTAGACACACACAGGTAGACACACCAGTAGATACAGAGGTAGATGCTTTCTCGTGCTTCATCAAAGACAAAATCGAGACACTACTTTCTAACTTGCACTGCCACACTGCCATAGCTCCAACTGTGGACAATTGAGATGGGACCGACATTAATGTGATCTCCGAGTCACAAGGGATACACGGTCCCCAATGTTGAGAGCCAAATATCATGCCTGCCCGGTCCAGGTTTCGAACTCAGAGTGCCTGGCATGCCAAGCGGATGTGCTAACCACTACACTAGCCGCGCTCCTTATAAATCACAACTATTCTTGGCATTACCAATAAGACATGCATGCTTGACCCTCTAAGCAACTAATTGATAACATGGAAAGTATCGTGCCTATCATCTGATGTATCACGAACACCTCAATCGAGAAGGCAGTTATGCCTGTGCTGTTTAAGCAGGCAGTTGTCCGATCTCTGCTATAGAAAGCATCATTCGATAAGGACATACTCAACACCTACCGATCTGTTAGCAATCTAAGACATCTGTGCAAGGTCATCGAGAAAGTTATCACATGAAGGATTATCTATCATATTACCGATCAGCGAATGGAGGACTGTTTCCATTCAGCTTACCGGAAAAATTATTCAACTGAAACTGCATTGTTGTGTGTAGCAAATGCCATAAAAGCCGCAACTGACAATAAACAAGGTACAGCACTAATTCTCATCAACCACAATACTTCGATTCAGGGGCCTCACATGCGTTACGGCATTATTGGCATGGCAACTGGCTGGTTGCAATCCAATCAGCAGGGTTGGACCCAGCAGTGGACATTCGTGATGCATCATTGAGCACATCACGTTTGACAAAAGACTATAAGCTGTTAGAGTTTACATGGCAATGCGCCGAACTACTTATCCGATCTTGTATGCTTATATACACACCAACAAGAGTCCTGCACTCTGTCAGCAATAAAATGTTAACTGTTCAGAGTACTCGTTTCAAAGCTGGGGACACCTCGTTTGTGTTCACCGAGGCGACTTTGTGGAACACTATACTTAATGACATTAAAAAGTCGGACACTCTCTCTACTTTCAAGGCACGTCTACTCATTTTGTTTGACTCTTTTTCTAGTCCAACATTAGTTCCTGCATTAATGTAGTTTGTTTGTATTTACATCATTGTTGGAACATATACTGGGAATCCAAATTGTATAGGCTGCTGTTTTAACCTTTTAGTAGTAGTAGTTTTAATGGTATTAGTATGGGTGGATGAGTTTCAAGACGTTTGTGTGGTGCAATTGAAAATGTAGGTCTTCACCCTGGCTGGGTCCCAGGGCGATACTGGGATAGAGCGTCTTGACGAAAGGCCTGTTAGTAGAAAGTTTATTATTGTGTACAGAGTTTCCCTTCTATTGATATTGGCAGCCTATGACAACATAGATTCCTACAGTTTTGCAAGATTATGCGCGTTGTTTTTAGTTTTGTGTTTACATGAGCTGTAATTGTAAACCTGAAACCAGTGTTGTCGTTGCTAGGGGACAAAACTATAATGCACGTAGCACTTGGTGGATTAAGAGTGGTATTGTTATGTACCTGGAATATTGCATAGGATAACTATTAAATATAAATACCTTCTTGATTATGGGTGCCTTAGAGTGGTTGGCTAGGTGTGGTGACACTTATCTGTTTTGTGAACTGGTTCATTGCTTCTTCAGTTCAGTCTTAATTTGAATCTAATATGGGGAATTTTGGCGGGAAGTTCGAAGGTTAATCCCTGGTTTAAAGTTGTTGATTTGACTAACTAATATATACGTTGCATTAATAAATTATGCCTGTGTAGGCTTAACAAATCTGTGGTAGCAGATGTAGTACCGGTAGTCTATATTCTTCAATCGAGGGGTTGAACATAAAGCTAGAGCTTACGACAAACTAAACAATTTTACATGACATGACATGGTGGCTGGTTTACAAAGATAACATCATTAAACAACTGGACATGTGACTATGCAAATACTACAATGGTGTAGGTATGGTTGAACATAAAGGTAGAGCATATTGCAAACTAAACTATTTACATGGCATGACATGGTGGCCGGTTTACTAAGATAACGAGCTCATAACGAAAAGTCATCATTAAACAAAATCCTTTGTTAAAGTTCTGCTGTATCAAAATGCAAAAAACAGCCACCGTATAACTGAGAACATTATTTCTGTGACACACTGATAACTCATTCTGGTGTTGACAGTTCTCAAAGTGTATGATCATTATTAAGGAACAAAACTGATTTTAAATGGACCCCACTATTCACAGAAACGTACCACGTCGTAGCACCTTCTCAGTTCTTTTACAGCACTGTCGTCATCAAAGTACTTGCCAAATGAGCATTGGAGCATCGCTGTGATGGCAACTTCAGCTGATGTCTCCCACAGGCCAATGTGTTCCTCTTGGGGGGTGTTACCCCATTTCTGCACCACCTTATCAGCCAGCTGAAACATCCGAGTAATGTAGATATACCTACTTAAAAAAGCTTCTATTGTCAGTAGAAAAGCAATGAGCACTGTGGTGTGGTGTTGATATGGTGGAGTGTCGGACTGTCGATCGCAAGGATGATAGTTCGATTCCATTAGCAGCTGTTTCGAAACTTGGCTAATTTCGTTCACCTCACAATGGTTTGGTTTTCCAGTAAATGCCCACAATAATTAAGTTGATTATTTTGGCATTGGGAGTTTAGAGAATGAGATCCCAGTTCAGTGAGTCCAGGTTTTTTCCAATTCCCTGTGTGGGATCTATTACTTCCACTGGCATAGACACCAGATAGAAAGGACCAACAGCTTACAGCATGTCTTCCGAAAGACACAGGTAATGCAGGGTGAACGAAATTGCCCAAGTTTTGACATAGCAGCTGATCCAGTACTGAACCACTGCCCGGTGGCACCAGGGTTAACAACCCAGTTCCTCCAAACCACACTTCAGCACTCTAACCACTCGATCATTACGTCCCGGTGTTTGTTGCCTGTGTTTTTCGAAAGAGACACAAACAACCATTGGTCCGTTCTAAATTTATCTGGTGTCTACCCAAGATGAATTAAAAGATCCTACACAACCCTTTAATTTATATTTATATATATATAATAAAATATAAAAACTAGAGGGATGAGATAGCCTTTTCAAAATCAGGGACTCAATTCTGGGAGCAGTTTTGGACTGGCAGATTCGGAGATCATCCATGACACAGAATAGGACTCAAAGTTTCGTTTTTGTGGAGAATAGCACTGAGAATACATGTTCACATAAATGTATGACTGCACTTGGCCAGGAGAAGATGTTTAAGCGCATCATGGTAAATGTTACGGACTCACAGAGTGATAGTCTCTACTGGTAACTATGTTAACCAGCGACCGGAGTAGCTTTCTGGTCAGGCGTGAGTGAGGCGCTGACCAGGCATTGTATATAGCAGTGTGCAGATAGAACAGTAAAACATGAGAGCTCTCCTGGGGGGTCACTTCACCCGTCACAACAACGTTTTAAAAACTATCACGCAAGTCACCTAGAGGACAAGAGATGACGGGGACGACAGACGATAACTAAGTGGATACCATGAATAGTGTACCCCTACCAATCCTGCTGCACACCGATAAAAAAAGACCAAATGGGTTGCAGATTCACAATAAACAAGGCACCCTCAATAAAGTAATACTTTAAATTGGCCTGTAGTTTTCACATTGTCACAAATTTTGTTTAACTAATTTTGCTACAAGTTACAAATTTTATGTTTCTGTTGCTTGGTAGTTGTCTGAAGCAATATTCAGCAAACTTAAAATATATAATTAGTTTAGAGAATAATGCTATTTGTTTTTGAAGATGCGTGCATGCACACATGAATGGACACGTGCATCCTTATATGCACATGGACGCAGACTTATAAGATAATATTATCACATTTAGATAGGTTAAACAACGTGGAGGTCATGCCAATTTACCAAGATAATCTACAAAAAATATAAGTTAGCTATGAAAAACAAACAGGGGTTCACAAAATAGTTATGTTGAATGCTCTGTGTGCATGTGGTTGTGTGTGTGTGTGTGTGCGTGCATGCATTTGTGTGTGTATGGTGTACGTGAATGTGTGCTTGCATGCGTGTATCGTGTATGTGGGTGCATGCATGCGTGTGTGTGCATACATGCATGTATGTGTGTGTGTGCATGCATGCATGCGTGTATTGTATGTGTGTGTGTGTGTGTGTGTGTGTGTGTGTGTGTGTGCATGCATTCATGTTCCCAACATACTTTATTGATGGTGCCGTAGTATGCAGTCATAGCCTGATCACTGTAGCACCGTCCATATGCTATATGTCTTTGGCGTCCCTCTTCTCCATTACAAAATGAGATGTCGTCAGGTCCAAAAAATGGCTCAAACATCTTGAAGAGAATCACTGGAAAAAAATGTAATAGGCTGATAACACACTGTTTTGGGGAAGAAAACTGTTAATATGTTTCTGCATGCTTACAAAATGCTTACAATATGAAAATGTTATCATTGGCAGCCTATAATAAAACAGTTTTTACCATAACAACAACATTTCAATCAGGTAAATCTAGTACAAATGTGGTTGGAGAAAAAATATGAATTAACTAAGAAAGATTCTGAGATGGAATATTTACAAATGAAACTTTCTAGACCATTGTCTAATGACATGACACCTTCAGAACTCAGCCACGTTTTAAAAGGTCCAACTTTTTCCCACTTATATTTTCACAGATGTAAACAATGTTGAGGCCAACATCACAAGATCTGAAATACCAAATGGGTTTTCAAAACGTTCCGCTAGGGGGCACCACTTGATTGTATGGTCTACTGAGGTCGGGAATGGCTGACGTAAGGCATCATTTGTTGGACTAATCTATATGTGGACGTCTCCAATACTCGGCCGTAGATTCGGGACATGACCATCACAAAATTAAAGTACAAGAAAACGCCCAAAAGATGTTTTCTAGTAAAGCTTAGAGCTTTAGAGAGATGTCCACTAAATAATAACACCAAGAAATGTTTTCTGTTTCTTAAAACTGCATTTGCTCTTGGATTAATTCAACCATTAATGATCATTAACTTAGTACTAAAATAACTTATACTGGTGAAATTAGTTTTTGCGTGTGCTGAATCAGAGCAGTTATTGTTTGAAAAAACTGGAGAAAGTTTTTCATTAGAAAGGATTGGTGAAAACTGTACAACTTATACTATTTCAGATTGAGTCAATTATCCATACCCCTGAAAAGACAGAGTAAATACATTGATTTCAGTACACTGTTTAAACACAACAAAAATGTACCACCCACTTAATTACGTTTGCAAATAGCCAATGCCACCGATCAAAGGCAGTGCCTGCCATTATTTTGATACCTTTTTATTAAACCGTCAGCACACAATATAAAATATTATGTAGTTGTACTAGGATTGAAACATGAAAGATCCCGATCCATGACGGGCTAAATCAGCTGTGTAAAGAGTGTTATGATCAGACTCCAGATCAGTCATTCTGTTACACTACACAGCAACTTACGAGGGCGTTCAAACACTTTGGCATGTTCCTTGAATAGCTGCGGCGAGGCAATACTGACAACGAGTTGTTGACCAAACCAGTAGGAGGCGATGTCTCCGTAGTTCTTGTGCAGGATCATAAGAAACTCATGCAGGCTTCCAACTTTTTCAATATCTGGCAAATTTCCCAAACTGAAAAGTAGACATAATTGGTAGATTCGATCATGATTCAATAACTTTATTGTCCATTTAAAACATTGCATTAAAATTGAAATTAAATAAGTCAGCTACATGCCATAGTTTGATGACTATCTTGAGGCTGTACGTTGAAACAATACAAACTATGCTAATTCCGATTCACAAAAAAGGAAGTGCAATTGAAACATTTACATATATGTTGTCATTTTGTGTGAAAATATATTAAATCAAATCCATGCAGCCCAACTCAGTTGGATTGCATTTTTCAGGTGATCCAATTATCAGATTTAATCAGCAATAATAATTACGATACGTTTATAAATTATTATTCAGTTTTCTAGAATATTTACAGACATAACATCATACATGTTGATAAAAGTTCATATACTCCTGCGATTTTTATCTTTCTCTCAATTTAAATTCAATCTTCACTGTCAGCATTTTTTTGCCCAAAATAAAGACTGGGTCTTACTGAATAAAAAATATTTATTGAAGTTTTTTATACCAAACCAGTCTCCATGGCGAATAACCAACAAAATATCCACCATTTTGAACAAATATTGGTGATTGTTTCTTGCACATCTACGTTCACTACATATTCTATTATGCAACTGTTTTTTTTTAAATGTTTTGTAGTTACCTACCTTAGGATACCTTAGGACTGTCCTGATCGCAGGATCCGCTCGGTTCCTCAATGATCAGATCTTCTTCTTCAGAATCTAATATTAAAAGTTGATGGTTTCCGGTTCCAGTGTTTAATGTTAATTAACGGGGCTTCATAGTCGTATAGCATCTCCTGGGTTGACCAGAATTTATCAAGGTGGTTTTTAAATGAATTTATTGATTTAGCTTGTATTACTGAATCACGTAAAATGTTACTTCCATAAAAAATAGTTATATGACCATCAATATTCAAGGCCAACAAATTTGTGTCTAAATGTGTGTGAATACATACAAGTCATCAGATGCATCCAGTCCGGGCACCGTGGTGACCTTTTTTGATCTCTACAAAAAAATAAAACATTACCTTAATTAAATGTGAATAGTGCTTTGACTGGACTTTGACTCTTTGTCAGGCTACTGCGCAGTTTCAGGCACAGACTCACATACCTCAGGCACAGTTTGTTGTCAATTACTCAATCAGTCAATGGCAATGCCAATGGATTGTGATAATGGAATGAATGGGTCCCGAATGAATGACAGCGTGAAAGATCGGGTTGACTTAAGTTTTAGCTACTCACGGGATATAGATACACCACAGCTACGACAACACAAACGACGACAATGCCGACAGAGACAATTAACTCCAACATGTTCCTTGTTGTTTGCTTGGCATGTAGCTGATGCAAATGGCGTCAAACACAGCAAAAGAAACAACAAACAGAACTCAAGTGCCTGGAAGTCGGACTGAGTCAAGAGGTCCAAAACCCAAATAACCATGTAATACACTGCATATATCTTTCTTTCTACCAATAACGTGATCGGTGCGGTCCAGCATTAGGCCAAATATAAACCCTAAAGGCAGTCATATAGTGATGGGTTTTTCAAAATAATGTTATGCAAGTTAACTTGCAAACTCCCTCACTATAGCATCCAAGGCAAAAACAAACGAATGGATAGTGTATTTTTTCATCAGACAGAACCCTGCAGGGCGTCTGTCATTAGAATTTCGATCGATCTTCTGGGGGCAATTAATATATGTCCAAAAAAAGAGTACATTCAATGGTAAAAAGGCCACTGTTTTGAAGATAAATACACACACCCAAGCGCAAACATGTGCATGTGTGTACGCACGCATTCACTCACGCATGTACAACGCACGCACGCTTGCTCGCACGCACGAACGCACACACACATGCATGCATACACATGCCACTTGCATGCGCGATGTGGTTTATAAATGAATTGTTGAGAAACAACTGGATATATTAATGTGTAATCGATACACGAGGATAACTTATGTTATACTTATGTTATGTTATGTATATATATATATATATATATATAGGCCTATATATATATATATAGACAATATACTATAGGTATTCAATCGAATTATGTATACTACATAGGTTTGACAATACTGAAATCAGTGCGGCATTCAGAACAATAGTGGTGCATTGCAACCAGCCCTTTGGTGCATTGCTGACCCGAAACAAAAAGACCTATAGACCTGTGGTTGTAGCATTGCAGCATTAATTACTATTATACCCGGATGCAGTGCGCCCACGTTGGCAGCAAGTATTCCGCTCCGTTTTAATCTCAATTTTTGATACGTATTAATGGCATGTTAGTAACCACACTGATGCAGTTGTTCCATAAACATAGATGGAACATACTACGTGCACTACTAATAGTTGTGATGTTGCGGGTTTAAGTGATTTATGAACATTTGTTTATTTGGGCCTGTCATGTTCAGACTGCAATGCTGTGCTGTGCACTGAAGCGTATACGACTACAATTACATATTAACATTAGGTTGTGTCAAACAGATCTGGAATACTGTCGCTGCTGACGTCATATGGTCTTGATACCACATCGCTTCCCGAATATCGTGATTTTATGTATTTAAAGACGTTAATTGGATGTATCTTGAAATTCTACCTGAATGTGTGCCACTGACTGAACTGTCACGGTGTGATGTGCATGGCTAGAAATAGACTTGTCATTCTTCTGGGAATGATTCCTTACAGCAGGAATGTATTAATATACATTGGCAATGGACTTTACCCTGGACATGTCAGTGGAGTTTACCCCGGGTCTCGATAAGTCAAGCGTGCATGGAAGCACTCACCGCGGTTGTGGGGCTGGCAGGCTCAAACAAATACCAATTCGTGTAGTTGTAAACCATTGCGTCACATCGGCTTCCGCCAACCGGAAAACCAGGCACGCAACAAATGAACTGCACACATCCTCAATAATACGTGACAACTTGATTACTCTGACATTACCATGCAATCCTTGCAACTGCACAAACCTTGCTCTGCTAAATGCAAGATCCGTCAGGAATACAACTGATTTCATTACCGATTATATCCACGAACATGATGTTGACATCATCGCGCTAACAGAGACGTGGCAGACAGATGACCTCAAGGACATCCCAAATACCAGCAAGTTGACCCCGGATGGATACAACTTCGTCCACCAACCTCGGCCTGAACGACGGGGTGGGGGAATCGGCGTTTTATACAAGACGTGTATCAACATGATCTTATCGCGACAGTGGCCAGCATTGTCCTTCCAGTGCCTCGAGGTGGTGCTTGCTACGCCATCAAGTGTTATCAGGTTATTATTCGTTTACAGACCTCCATCCACAGGCCGAGGAGGAGTTTCTTTCAAAACGTTTATGGCCGAGTTCACCAATCTCCTGGAACTTTTCACAGCATAGTTGACTGGACTAATTATCGTGGGATATGTTAATATCCACTATGGAAAGGCCGGAAATAAAGACTCAAACGACTTCTCTGATCTCCTGCACGTCACCAACTTGCAGCAGCATCTTCGTGATCCGACACACACCATCAGCAACATTCTGGACCTTGTAATTTCACCATCGTCAGGAAGCGTTGTGACATCAGTGACGATGGAATCCATGCTCACCGATCATCACGTTGTACACTGATCCAAGCACAAAAGCCGAACCGAACAAAGAAGCGGGTTTCTTATCGAAAATATGCTGCAATTAATCCCACGAATTTCAGATCAGATTTCGAACTTTCACACCTGGCAACAAGCCCGTGTAACAACATTGCAGACCTGTCGCAACAGTATGACATTTCCTTGCAAGAACTGTTAGACAGCCACGCTCCATTGATCACACGGTCACTTACTGTGCGCCTCAACACGCATTGGCACACGATAGAATTATCGCTTGCTAAGCTATTAATCAATTAATATATTTATATTATATAATATATTTTAATTAATTTATTATTATTTATCTTTTAATACAATTTTGTATATTATAATATATATTCTTTTACTTAATAATCTTAATATTTGTGCAAATATGTAATGTATTTTAGTCACATTATATATATATATATATACAATGTTGTAAATCTTAATAATTAGTAATTTACCGGCATCCTTATATATATTTTTTGGTTTACATTTGTTTCCATGTACGTTTTATAATGTTTGTACGCGCCTATGAACGGGCTGGTCCCGGAGATATGGCGCTATAAAAATGCTAGTAATAATAATAATTGCAAGTAGGTTTGGTGCATTCATGCATTGGGGCATTCCAATGTTGACTGGGATAGCCATATCAGCTACTATTACTACTACAACAACAACAACTACTACTACTACCACCAACACTACCACTACTACAGCTGTACTACTAATGTAATTTCAGTACAGGCGTCGTAATACCTTATCAAACAAAATCATGTTTTTTAAATCTTATAAACCTGTGTGATCTCATCCATTTCACCCATCTTTGCATCTCACTTTGAAAAAAATACAAGAATGACTTCCAGAATAATTACTAGTCTAGAAAAAATCATAACTGACACGTCACACGGTAACTATAAATATATAAGTCTAAGCCTGAGGGCAGCATACGACGGTGTGGGGAGTGAGAATTGGAGTTCAGTATTGCCTATTCATTTGGCTATTGGCATACTAATTACTATAATTATAGGTCTGGCAGAGAAGTGAAACCAAAGTTTCAGAAAGAGATGGGTTTCACAAAAAGTGTCAAACAAACGTCCTGGCCCACGATACTGCGCAGTATCAGTTACAACTTACAGACCAGTTTTTTTGTCAACGCTGAGACACATTAACCCAGTTACAGTGTGACGTGTCAGTGACAGTGTGACGTGTCAGTGACAGTGAGTCACTGAATGGAATGAATGACAACGTGACAGATTGAATTGTCTCAACTACTCACGGGATATAGATACATCACAGCAACGACAACACAAATGACGACAATGCCAACAGAGACTATGAACTCCAACATATTCTTTGTCGTCTACTTCGCAAGTAGCTGATGTCAAAACGAGGTTGTAGCGCTGCGGTGTGTGTGGCTGCTTCCGGTCTGTCTATAATCTCTATTTATCAACGTTTTGAAATCCTGGATTATCTTCGTGCTGTGTATTGTAAGTTGTGAACATACAATACGTACACATGGAAGGTCTGTGACTGTATATATATCTTTAATCACACGTTTTAAAGTGACTTTTTTTAAACTGCCCTTTATTCTGGAGCGTGGCTGCTACTATCAACCTGTTTGAATTACACGTGTCTGCGCTGCCAAGCTGCGCTCACCGTACCAGAACCAGAACATTGCCTGCTTGTGGTAGTGTCTGCTGAAGCATGTCGCTGTCCAGAACATTGTTGGTGAAATGCATGCAGCCGCCTAGTCAACCGTGGACGGAAACAATTGAGAGACTGCATTTGTGTCGGCGACCAACGAGGCGGGGCACAACAGCCGGGATAAGACGAGGTCCAGACCAATAAACAACGTGGCCAGCAGATGGTGCGGCCATGTCAATTCTGTTTATAAATAAACTGGTGTTAACAGTGCCAACTTGATCGCACTGACCTCGATGGGCTCGGGTAATGGGTCTTCCACTGCGCGAAGCTCCTCTCATCTTTGTGCGAAGTTCGCCCTGATTAACGCAAGATCCATTCGCAAACAGGCGCTACTCGTGCGCGAGCATGAACTGAACGTCGTCGCCTTAACGGAAACTTGGCTGGCAGAAGGCGAAACGATTGTCGAATCCGAACTGTGCGGTGAGGATTTCACGTTCGTTCACCAGCCGCGCAGTGTGGCCCGTCGTGGAGGTGGTGTAGGAGTACTATTTCGAAAGACATTGCAGCTAGTTTCACGTGCTGACATTGATACTCATGCTAGTGAGACTTGTTGCGTTATTCTGCGTAATATCCGTATTGGTTGCACCATTCGCGTGATCGTTGTCTACCGACCTCCAACGTCCAACTTCCGCTCCTTCCTAGATGACGTTGGGAAGGTTTTACTCATCGCCGCGGCCCACCCTGCAGAGACTGTCGTGTGTAGTGATTTCAACACACGATATGGTGATTCCACATGCGACAACAGTTGAGCCAAAAACTCTTCTCACTGATCACCGTGTGATTGAATGCGGATTACGCCAAGCTAAACCAGAGCGCATGACGCGACGCGTCCAACACCGCAAGTACTCAGCCATTGACGGCAGCCGTTTTACCGCAGATCTCGCGGCATCACATCTTAACGTTCCTGAACAAAATCCTGAAGTTATCCTCATTCGATACGATGGATGCATACGTAGCATCGTTAACGCTCATGCCCCAGTAATCTTGCGGACTATCACGGCTAGGCCGAAGACACCGTGGCATACAAGCGAGCTAACTGACGAGAAGCGGGCATTACGTCGTGCTGAGCGTAACTGGCGACAAACTGGACTGACTGTACATCGTCAAATATACACCGGTTTGCGCAACGCGTTCCGAAAATCACTTATGACTGCACGATCGCATTACTACCGTACTGAGATGACAGGTGCCTGTGGCAACATCCGACGTGTCTACCAGATCGCAAACACACTACTTGGTCGAGCTGGAGACCGACCGCTACCCGAGGACGCTACACAAGCTACTGTTGCAGCGAAATTCCAGAAGAGTTTCTCCGAGAAGATCGATGCGTTGCGCCGCAATATAACTCAATCGTCAACTGAAGACGTAGTGACGAATGTGGCTGCACGTTTAGTATGTTTCGAAGCTGCTTCACCGGCAGACGTGAAGAACATAATTTTAGCATCTGCTACCAAGTCATGCGAACTGGATCCGCTGCCAAAGTCACTCCTTCAACAGAACATTAAAGCGCTGTGTTCAGTTATTACACGCATAATTAATGCATCGTTCTCCACTGCTTTAGTCCCACAGTCGATGAAATACGCCATCGTAACGCCTGTACTGAAAAAAACGATGTGCTGATGTCAATGTGCTGTCTAACTTCCGCCCAATATCGAACATTTCGTTTGTGGCGAAGACAATGGAGCGCTTCGTCTCAAGACAACTGCAACGCTTCCTGAACGAGAATGGCATACTGGGCGTCTACTAGAGTGCCTACCGACCACGCCACAATGCGGAGACAGCATTCTTACGCATTCACAGTGATGTGGCGCAAGCGATTGAAGCTCGTCGTGGAGTACTTCTTGTGCTTCTCGATTTAACAGCAGCCTTCGACACAATAAATCACGATATCTTACTACGGAGACTATTTGGCTATGCGCATGTGTGGTTGGCGTCATACCTATATGGTCGTACCTCAGCCGTGCGTGTCGGGAAAGAAGTGTCTGTGTGTACCGTGATGAGATCCGGAGTACCACAGGGGTCGGTTCTTTGGCCGGTGCTCTTCAACGCCTACATTGCGCCTCTAACGAATTTACTCAACCGACACGACGTACAACACCATCTGTACGCCGATGATACGCAGTTATACGTCGATTTTCCACCGTTTGGGCATACAAATGCTCTCATCAGAATGGAGGCTTGCATCAGTGAAGTTAAAACGTGGCTCTATGACAACGGACTGCTTCTCAACGAGAGCAAAACGGAAGCAATTGTTATACGTTCATCGAGCTTGCGCAGACCAATACTCATTGATCATGTCGACATATGCGGACAATATGTAGCGACATCGACCATCGTCCGTGACCTTGGTGTTGCAATCGATACTGATTGATCGATGGCGACGCAGGTTGCAAATGTATGTCGAAGTGCTTACTACCATCTCTCGAGAATTGTTCGTGTACGAGAGGCAATGACGACCAGTGTCTGCAAATGTCTTGTCCATGCACTTGTGGCATCCAAAATTGATTATAGAAATGCGATGCTGTTTGGTATATCTGACCGTCTGCTGCACCGTCTAGAGAGAGTCCAACGGTCAACCGCTCATGTTGTGATGCAACTTCGAAGAGGTGACCGGCGATCTACCACTGCGGTCCTACAACAGCTACATTGGCTCCCAGTGAGAAAGCGCATCTAGTACAAGTTACTCATGGTTGTACACACGGCACTGTATGCAGGCACGCCAGTGTATCTCGTGTCACTGCTACATCGGCACGCACCACGCAGGACCATACGCTCTGGCGGTGGTCTGCTTCTGGATGTTCCACTCGTGACCCTAGAACGTTATGGTCGCCGGGCGTTTGCATGTGCTGGGCCGACATTGTGGAACTCTCTGCCTCTGGAACTACGCGCGATTGAGAACACTAGACAGTTTAGAAAATTATTGAAGACATTTCTGTTCTCAAACTAATATAATCAGACATCATTTAACCTTTGCATTATTCATGCATGTAGTTTTAATACAGTTTTAGTCTTATTTATCTCAGAATCACATTTTAGTATCTAATCAAATTATTTAATGTAAATTACGCTTTTATTTATTTACTCTTTTTTTTCCAGTAGGTTCAGCACTTTTGCTAATCGTTTATTTTATCATTACATTTACCCGTAATTTTACTATACTTAGGTTTATATAATATATATACAGTATATACTAGGATATTGTTTGCTAATTTTATTTATTTTCTTATTTATTTCTCTTAAATGTGTTTTTATGCTTCTTAGATGATTGCCGATTTGTAAACACCCGTGAACGGGGGTCATTAGTCCCGGATTTGATGGTAGGTATGTCAACAACAAAATATAATATGTTATATCATCATTTAAATGGTGCTACATGATGAATAATGATATGTAGTTTACTACCCTTTTTGAATTTGTTTGATATCTTCAATATTTGCGGCGCTATTCAACTTTTAAATCTTAAAATGGTGGCATTTTTTGTCTAGTGGTTTTCAGTCCATTTCTTGTGCAGTCTGCATCAGGACTGCATTTATTTAATTGGAAAATAGTAATAACATTGGAACCTTTTAACTTACGTATGTGAAATAAAAAATGGTGCAACCCTTAAGGAAATGTCAATTTTTGGTGACCTTGACTTGACCTTCACAGTTGACCTAGATTTGGTCCACAGCATGGGATTAATTCTTATTAATGACATCATTTAGCTGAAAATTAATTAGGAAATGAGCACTGTTAACGTTTGAAGTATGAATATTGCCAATTTAATAATATGCAACCTTTAAACGGCTATTATAACTTGACCTATATTTCACATTTGACCTATATACCTGAATTTATGGCTTAATTAATTCATAAATGCACCCACTGGATGAATCATGATACACCCCTTTAGGAAATGTCAATTTTGGTGACCTTCCCTTGACCTTCACACTTGACCTACTTTCCATGTTGACCTAGATTTGACCTACATACTGGGATTAATTCCATATGACATAATTTAGGTGAAAATGAATTAAGAAATTGGCAATTGTCATTTGGGTGCAAAATTGCTAATATAATGACTTTAATGCTATGTAAACTTGTAAATGGCTATTAGAACATGACCTATTTATTTGACCTATATTTCACATTTGACGTATGTACTGAAATTAATGGCGTAATTAATGAATGAATGTGCACACTGGACGTTTGGGGGATTACAAATGTCAAAGACAATAATAGGAATAAACTTTAATAAACTGTAGTACAAATTAATTCGAAAATGGCGCAATCAACGTTTGAGGGATGGAAGTTGTTAATATATAATTTTATGTTATGTAACCTTGTACATGCCTCTTTTAACATGGCCTACTTATTTAAACTAGTGCTCACAGTTGACCTATGAACAGGGATTAGTAGAATAATATTTAACGGACCATTTTGTGTACTAGAGGACCTTTTACTGAACAGTGCATAGCAGATTTACATTGGTCATGTATCACTCCCCTAAATTTTGACTGAATTCAAAATGAGTTCACCATGGAAATAAAAAGAACACATTTTATAGGTCAATCAAGTAATGGTGTGGGAGGTTAAAGTTAACTTGGCTCCTATAACTGAGTGTGAACATTTTTACAAACATGATAAAAAAAATTTTATCATTGAAAAAACCATCAAGGCAATTTATTATAACGTAAACAGTGTAGCACATTTCATAATATTTTACAAAGGTTAATGTCCAAAACACCAGGTTATTATATAAATGTTCATAATTTCACGATAGGTAACGTGCATAAGTCCCGGCAACATGCACTGAAGTTCATAACTTCACGATAGGTAACATATATTTTCACTGCACATAACTTCCAGTTGAGCAAGCAACGGATGTGAGGTAAGCATAACTATAGCCGCACTACCCATTTCTGCTGATATCACAGCTCTGCCAGTTGTTGAAGAACGGAAACATCCTAGTAGCAACGTCTACATTTCTCAAAGTCGTGTAGCAATGTTCTTCAAGTATGCACATTGTTATTCCACGTAAATTTGAGTTGAGCAATGGATATGAAGCGACTATGATGCCAGACACTTCTGTAGAAATCAAAGAGCTTTGTCAATTCCTGAAGAGTTGACCCATGCGAGCACTTGCCATTATTGACATTGGTGCAGGCCCACAACTGTTTCCTGTTAGGCACAGTCTCGTGCGTAGGTAAGTCAGTAATTTGACAATTTACTTTACAAATACAATAGCAATTTCTAAATAAATATTCTTAGAATATTTTAACAATGATGATTTCTAATTTAATAAGAATTTTATTTTGAAAGGTAAAAAAAACAATTACAAATTTTGAGCTGCATATATATGAATGAAAGGTTGTCTGCCAAGGAGGATTAAGACGTAACATGGATGGCTTATTGCATGCAGTTGAAGTTATGTATACAGTGACATCAAAGCCAAAGGTGTTCATCATCAACACAGAAACAAATGTTCTAGACAAAGTTGATGCAAGTGAAGTATTGATGATATGCCAAACTCTATGTTACGCAGTTGTGTTTTGAAAAGTTTTTTTAGAATCATAATTGTTGTTTTGGTTGAACTGATTTTTGAAGTGACAATTTTGAAGATTAAAAAATGTATTAGAAAAAATAGTGACAGAGTGCACATATTGTAGCATGAAGAAAGCAGCTAAACCTGATGTTGCCATCGCTTGAAAGCTATAATAGCTGCTCTCCTCATGCTACTGACATATCTCTTCATGCCAATGGTACTCATGTTCACTATACGATGTGCCCATAAATTTATTTTATTTTAATCAGTGATCAGCTAGGCTATTCGTGTACTAACAATGTGCCGGGCTTGGCCAAAATCATTTGGAACAACATAGTTGCTGCCGGACTTAGGAATTCGTTTTAGAATATGGCATATCACTACCTGTAATACACAAGGTATTGAAGTCAGTTTCTGAGCAAATGACACAATACCTTCTGCCAATTCTTCAGGTGCACAGCCATTGCATAGAGCATTCGTTCCTATGTCGATTAAAACAACATTTGGCGCCTCTGCACACACAGCTCCAAATTCACGGAACAAACCACCCAAGGTATGTCCCCCCTTTCCTAGAAAGACAACCTTGTCAAATATACAAGACAGGAGAAGGTCGGGACAGAAATAGCGGTACTCAGCATTGCTGGTACACGCTTCTGACATGCGATGCATAAAACTGTGCCCAACGATTAGCAGCTTGGCCTTGCGTGCTTCGGAATCCATTCTGAAAATAAAATAAAAAACAGTACATTTCTGCATTTTTGTAATACCACACTTTTCTTAGTGCACATAACATCGATATCACTTCGGTGTTGTGATTCACAACAGAAGCCACGTGGAGGCGACAGTGTGAACATTCTGTCCTTGTATGTAAGTATGCAAGATTGTTTGAAATGTTGTAACTTATCATTATCTTCATCACCAGAATTCCTGAGTATTTGTGGCATGAAATAGAAATCACAACAAGATATTACGATTCACATAAAAACACCATAAACAAAACAGTAAATATTATTAACATCAACAAAATAGATAGTCAACATGACTATAGACTGAATTATAAGATGTGAATTACAATAATATAGGATTACAGGTGTCAGGTGATGCAAATTAAAGTGGAAATATTAACTGTTCGTAATTTCAATCATAAAAATACTGATACAGACACAATAATAATATACACGTATTACATTTTATTAACACAGCTTACTAAAATTGAACTGTTAAAAATGTGGATTGTTCAGATTAAGAACGTATTCCTGTATTGATTGAAAAGGAAGTAGAGCGCACAGCCACAGTCACATATGTGACATCAATAGACATCGCCGTAAATGTCAGTTTTCAAAATTTCGTAACTTGTCCTAAAATATTGATTACTAGAAAACAGTATTGCATGTATAACAAATATCCAATCATAACTTTCTAACATTTAACTGATAAAAGTGGGATGGCACAGATTACAATATCGATTGCACATACGTTAGAATGGCGCCGTGCCTCAGCGCATACATTATAAACAGCCGCTAATGCGCCGAGCGACATACAAAACGCATCAAACTGGCATGCTACCGGTCATCTAAGATTAGTCTTCCTTGCACTCCGCATGGATATACAAGATTCATAGTTATACCATATGAAAGCTAGGATTCTAGTTTCAGAAAGACACCTAAGCATTTTTAAGATACACGCTAAAATATATTAATATTTTTGTAAGTAAACACAACGCAAAGTTCACCAACCTTAATATTGCCCGGCCTAATACAATGTAACATATTTTACCCGCCGAGCATCTTCTGATGGCATTCATTGGTCGATATAAATGTCAACAGTAAAAAAAATTAGTATGCATATCGAGATCCACGACGTTTTCCGAGACCATGTGATCCAGCAGATCGACTGCGCGGCAAAAAACCTGCGCCATTTCTGGAACGCGTTAAACCGACGCTGAGTGGTGCTGCCGCCCAGCGGATGTTGACATACCTAAATTGATTGTGTATAAATAAAGTTTATTATTATTAAATGGCGTCAAACGTAATAACGTCAAACTCAAGTGCCTGGAAATCGAACTTGGGGAAACGCTAAATGTTCGACTGTTCATGCACATGACGTCACCCGTTTACGTGCACTTTCTTTATTTACATGCCGCGCATGAATATAGTCAGATACGGCGCCGTTATAAACATGTTGCTTATTCAGTTGTGTGCATTTAATAGTTTTCTGTTGTGACGGTTTTTCATTCGACTAATTTGCTTATTTTTCTTCCTTCCTTCCGTATAGTGATCACAGTCAGTATTGACTATTCTATCACTGTGATTATTTTCTGCCAGCATCTACATCATGTTGACATTGTACTCAACTTCAGTGTTGCCGTGTTAAAACGAGAAACATATTATAGTTATGACCATGTTATATTTTTATGTAGTGAAATTTTTTTTTTAAATTGTTGGTATAAATTATGAGCCACCATGCAAAAATGAGACGCTCCGTGAAAATAAATATGTTGTTTTTACTGCATATTCGTATAGAGCACAATCAGATAGAAAAAACATTACACCAATGTTTCCTATGTTCACAATATTTCCAGAGATACAACAATTTCAATCTTGAAAATGCAAAATGTATTGTTTGGAGAAAAACTGTTTCAAAGTTTTCATTCTGTATTTTGGCCATGGTTTTCCCACTGTTAAAACATCAAAATAAACACATTTAGGTAACGTCTATGCCATGTGATGACCAACATTTGAAAGTTTAATCTATACCGGATGATTCCACGATGGAAACACCTTAAAACATAGGTGCTGTAGTGTTTTGGTTCATAGCATGTGATGAGCATCAACGAGACGCACCTCATCTTGGACTGGTGGGTCAGAATTTTTTCCAGCTTTCAGAGTGTATTCAAACTATTGAATACTTCCGTAAAAGTAAACTGATCCTATGTGCGTTTGACTTAGCTATCCAATTTTTCTGAGAAATATTTCCAGGCCGAACCGCGAAACCTCAAGGTATTGGAATAGATTTCGAATAAGCAGGTGTAGCAGGGGTGAAATACAGAGTACATAACATTCGTAATTTATAAAAAGAACTTATCTTACTGCAGACATAGGGTGTTTACTTAGGCACAGGATAAACAACATACACAGATATTTATGTGGTGGAATAAAGCCAACATTATTTTATTTTTCAAATACACATCATCAATGACTTATAAAAAATGACAACAACATGACACTTGTATAGGTAATCTAATTATTCTATCCAATGAAACATAATATTATACATGTATGTATATATATATATATATATATATATATATAATTTGTTTTCCTGTGAACAAAATAATTATGGGTATCATTCAAATTGTAGGATATAGAATGTGATTTATTTTGAAATGACTGACATATAATATAGTTTGATCACACTAGTCGTAGTTGTATGTATTTGGCAACAAATTAGACGTGACTATTTAGATTAATTTAACACTCTGTGGTTGCTATTTGCCTATAGTTGGGACATGTGTCGGTGAAAAGGCAGAGCATATCCACACGCCGGTGGGTCATGCACATTTCACCTCTGGGACCCTGAGCTGATCCGAGATCCCTCCTTTAATTAGCTTTAATTAGCCTGATGCCCTACAGTGACCAATATCCACTGGTTATCTCGTGGATCCCTACAGTGACCGTGGAGTATACAACGAGAGTCTTGTTTTATGAGAGGCTATATACCGGCAGACATGAACGAAATATGCTTGCCATTTCGTATAAATCGCCAGTAGTGGAAGAAGAATGTAGATTCGACAAACATATCTATCCATAACTTACCACCTGAAGCATCAATAAAACGTGTGCCAACATGTTAAACAGCACGAACCAGTAAACATGTTAAGGCTCTGAAAAGAGCTGTTTGTTTTCTTGGTGTAGAAGTAGGCGGCATCAGCCTCTCCGTCGTATATTCGAGGCTATATTTGGCGGAGATAGATCGTAGAAATTGGCCGGTGGTGCTGTAACAACATTAGAGACCAGGAGATTGAGAGGAGATCAGATAGAAATGTAAAAAATATTGAATGGTTATGAAAATATTGATAGAAATATTTTTTTCTCAGTTAAAAAGATAGACGGACAAGAGGACATGAAGTTACATTTGCAAAGGAGCAGTGTAGATTAGATGTAAGAAAGATTATCTGCTGATTGTGTGGGTGCGAATATGTTTTAAAATAAAATCGACACATACCTCAGAAGGGCGGGATACACATAGATAAAAGGGTCGGACTCTCGATAAGCCAAATGGCTTCCTTGTCCACCTGCCACCTAGAGTTAATTCTCTGGGTGGCAATCTTGTTAAATCTTGTTAAATCTTGTCGTCTCTGCCCTGTAACATCTGGAAAAGTACAAATACCATAAGGCATGATCACACACATTATGATGACAACCTAGATATGGTAATTACAAGTAGACAAGAAAACCACACATGCAATAGGAACATACGGCGACAACCCATTTATTAACTAAATGCCAATTGTTTAGTAAGTTTGTGTTGCTTTCAAAGCAGGGCCGCCAGAATGCTTGGAACTACTTGTTGGTGGTACATCTGAAACATAATACAAAGCAGCAGCAGACTTTTGTGTTAAAATGTCTGTGTTAAAAGAACATGCAATGTTTCTTACTCAAAATTACTTTTTCTGTTGACTAACTGAGCCAATTCTGGGTGTAACAGAACCGATTATTCTATTACTGGCCTCACTATATTCTCACAACCACCATCGCAATATCATCTTATGGAAGTTGTAAATTAAGACTAGCAAGACCATAAAAACCTTTTCGGTATAAATATGCCATTGTAGCACCTACAATTACTGAAACACCACAGACAGATTAACATGTCTGTAATGGATAATTAGGCGCACAAAGATTTGAGCAATTATGATCTTACAATGAATTATATTGTAGTTTATGTACTTATGAGGGTCAAAATAAATACTGTCTGTCTGCCTGCCTGCCTGCCTGCCTGCCTGCCTGCCTGCCTGCCTGCCTGCCTGCCTGCCTGCCTGCCTGCCTGCCTGCCTGCCTGCCTGCCTGCCTGCCTGCCTGCCTGCCTGCCTGCCTGCCTGCCTGCCTGCCTGCCTGCCTGCCTGCCTGCCTGCCTGCCTGCCTGCCTGCCTGCCTGCCTGCCTGCCTGCCTGCCTGCCTGCCTGCCTGCCTGCCTGCCTGCCAGCCCGCCCCCCCGCCCGCCCGTCCGCCCGCAAAATAATGGTTCCATTGACTTTTAAATGACCTAATTAACAAGTGAAATGAAGACATGCCTGGTGCAGAAAGGACAGTGGATAGCAGGACTACGTGGCACTGGTCTCTGTCGTGGTGCCTCAAGTTGATTCCTCGTCTGATGCACTGGCCTCGCAGAGTGGTGCTGGAATGAACAATGTAATTGACAATAATTACATCAGGTAATTTGGAGTGCATTTATGCATCACACCAACACATCAGCGTACAGACAACTTGTAATTTGGGTAATTTAATTGTTATTATTACTACATTTTCTAGAACTTATCCTCACTCATCATAACGCGAGAGTACACCAGGCACTACGATAGGCACTCTAGGGCACGTATCCTGGGCTTTTTGAATCAGTCGGTGATGTTGATCTAACGTACGATGGAGATGACGAGTTTCGTTCCATGTAGCCGCCAGATTATTCATTGCCATATGCAAAAGTACTGCATCGCACAACTGTTGGCTCCACCTCAGCTAATAATAATAAAAATCTTTATTTTATATAGCGCCATATCCATAATGTTCATAGCGCTTTACATAAAACTAAAATATAAATAGTAAACATTAAACAAATTTTAATATAAAAATAAACAAATTAAGATAGGAATGATGTATAAACATCAGTAGAACTTTGTTATGTTAAAAATCAAATCCCATTTAAAACAGCAATGGCAATGCTCTTCCAGGCACCTGTTCCATGTAACTGCAATTAAAACCATACAAAGTGTATCATGAAATTAAAATATATGTTGTTATAATGTCATAAAATATAAAAATAGAATAGATTACTTAACAATCTTCAGGGCAGTTCTTATTCAATTCAAACTATTTCATTTTGTATATCCAAACATTTGGATATATGCAAAATTAAATATTTGAAGCCAATAGAATAGGCTCTTAATCTTTCTAGAAGATTGGAATTTGTAATTACATTATTATAGAGTATGTATCAAAATATAGTTTCGGAAATTGACAAAACTGTAACGCAATTTCTGTCATTGTTCCATGCTAACAAAATAAGTAGTACCCGTCCATTGTATTACCCGTTTGGGTAGTAACTCAAGTAGGGGTTAGGTCTAGCTAATTTGTGAAACATCCAGTTACTGTTTTCAGTATGAAAACATCAGCAGGAATTGAACCTGTTTCACAAATACAAGGCATAACTGGACGAGCACCAACTGTTTTAAAAGCCTAACATGTCAGAGTTTTTATTTAATAATTCATATAAAAAATTGAATAGGATCTTACCTCTATAGCCAAAACCGATATTATTGCCCAGTTTTGCCTTTTGGCAGGGGAAGGTGGAGTGAAGGATGAATTACTTAGGATTACTTAGGTTGTTCCCGACCGTAGGCGGTGGCCTCGGTGGTCAGATCTACATATGTCTCTGTAAATGCCCTACGACTTCCTGGGAAGTTATGCTAATTATGCGATTTTGTTATGTATACTAAACTAACAATTACAAAAGTAACCGTATCATTAACGTAAACTATAATATAATTGGGTCACGCATAGTTTCGGCAAACACCGTGTTTACGCTGGCCAAAATAGGCGCTAACCTTTGACATGTACAGTGTGTACGCAAAACAGAACCGGAATTTACTCTTAGACCGGAACTTACTTCCAGACCGTAAAGCTGCGGGTCGAAAGTAGGCGCTAACCTTTGACATGTACAAGCGCATGCGTAATACGCAAAACGGAACCGGAACTTACTCCCAGACCGGAACATCCTTCCAGACCGGTCCACCGGCAATAACTGCGTTGGCGCACAACAATTATTGTACGATTTCCGCAAATTATACTGGCCAAAATCAACAATTCAATTTAAAGCGATGTTAAATTCACTAATTCACCCGAACATTAAACGACAACTATAATTAAAATGTAGGCGGCACCAAGAAGTTAAACCAGAAAGAAGTTCGGCCGCATCACTACCTGTTTTTGTCTGCTCTGTCACTCAGTCACCCACTCACTCCCTACCTCCATCCGTCGCTCCCTCCCTCTCTCGCTTCCTCCCATCCCCTCTTACCTCAAATGATTCGACAATGAGGATCCACAACCAGAGACTGTTAGCGAAGAACTAAAATGGGCTGAATGGTGCTCATACCAGGAAGGGAATACAGGCAGAGGAGCTTAGATGGGGGTCGATGTTTGCATGGTAAGGAAGATAAAATTGGCGAAGGCGTCATCAAAATTGTATCCGTTATAAATGTGTTGTGTCCAATAGTGTTTATTTTCATGGTTAAATATCAACGAACCTGTCCTATGCCCAATCATTCTTATGACGAATGTCGATCAACGAACGAAAAAAGTAAGTTCGTGTGTTGCGTGGTATTTGGTCACCAGGATCGTTGTTCTAAAGGCTCTCTACCCTGAGCCCACTAGGCACAACCAGATACCCCCACGACACCCAGGCACCCGCAGGCAAACCCATGCATCCTGCTAAAAATGTACTACAGTTTATTATGGTAAACCATGATACATCCACAGTAAATCATGTTGAATTATAGTAATCCATAGTATATTGCATTTTACCATGCTTTCACCATAGTAAATCATAGTAAACTATGATATTCACTGTAATAAACCATGGTAAAACGTGATATTCATCATAGTAAAATGAAGTATTTACAATAGTAAACCATAGTATTTACTATGGTAAAACATGATAAAATATTCCGCAAAAACACTCCAGTTTACTATAGTGTTTACTATAGTAAACTATAATAAATTTAACAATATTTAACAAGATTTAACAAGATTGCCATCCAGAGAATTAACTCTAGATGGCAGGTGGACAAGGAAGCACTTTGGCTTATCGAGAGTCCAACCCTTTTATTTACATATATCCAGCCCTTCTGAGATATGTGTCGATTTTATTTTTAAACATATTCACATTACTAGCACCCACACAATCAGGAGATAATCTGTTCCATTCATTCACAGTCCTTTGTGAAAATGAGAACTTTCTTACGTCTAATCTACACTGCTCCTTTACTAATGTAACTTCATGTCCTCTAGTCTTTCTATCTTTCTTAACTGAAAAAAACATATTTCTATCAATATTTTCATAACCATTCAATATTTTAAACACGTCTATCTGATCTCCTCTCAATCTCCTGGTCTCTAGTGTTGTTAAACCACATTCTTTTAGGCGTTTTTCATAACTAAGATCCCTCAGTTTTGGTATCATTTTAGTCGCTCTCCTCCGTACTCTTTCTAGCATATCTATGTCCTTCTTGCGGTATGGCCTCCACGCTTGTATACAATATTCTAAATGAGGCCTAACTATTGTTTTGTACAGCGGTATTATTAGTTCTTTTTGTTTATATGCTATATTTCGCCTAATCAATCCAAGGATTTGATTTCCTTTTGAAGCTGCAATTCCACACTGGTCTGAAACCTTCATGTTAGCACTAATTGTCAGCCCTAAGTCGTTTTCTTTTACAGTAGTACTTAGAACAGTTCCCCCCATTGTATATTCTACATATTCGTTCCCATGTCTTGTGTGAAGGCATTTACATTTCCCAAAATTGAACAACATTTGCCACTTTTCAGACCATTTGATCAACCTGTCAAGATCTTCTTGTAAATGCTGTCTATATCCATCACTTTTAATCCTTCTAAACACTTTTGTATCATCTGCAAATTTCAACACCTTGCTAGCTATATCATCGTCCAAATCGTTTATATATATTAAGAATAATATAGGTCCCAGTACTGATCCCTGTGGAACC
Source organism: Paraescarpia echinospica (assembly GCA_020002185.1). NCBI lineage: Eukaryota > Metazoa > Annelida > Polychaeta > Sabellida > Siboglinidae > Paraescarpia > Paraescarpia echinospica. The sequence continues at coordinate 78,813,602 of CM034531.1, forward strand.
CCACTCAAAACTGATTTCCAGTTTGAAGCCTCCCCATCAACAACTACCCGTTGTCTTCTGTCAATCAGCCATTTTTCTATCCAGTTAATTATACCATTTCCTATGCCATGGGCCTTTGGTTTAAGCAGTAATCTTTGATGTGGCACTTTGTCGAAAGCTTTTTGAAAATAGATGATATCTACTAGTGATCCCTCGTCTACCCACTCAGTGATATCTTCCAAAAAACATAACACATATTTGTTAAGCATGACGTCGATTTTAGAAACCCATGTTGAGATGGGTTTATCAAGTTATGTTTAGCAAGAAAATCCACCATGTGATCTTTAATTAGTCTTTCTAATAATTTACAGATCACCGATGTTAAACTCACTGGTCTATAATTATTTGACTTGTTTCTCGAACCTTTTTTAAATAACGGTATAACGTTTGCTTCTTTCCATTCTAATGGAACCACTCCCTCTTCTAATGACAAGTTGAAAACTGTTGCAAGCGGTATGCTAATTTGTTCTACAATTTCCAATAGTAGTTTGGGTGGAATCCCATCCACTCCAGGTGATTTATTATCCTTCATAGCCCTAATTTTCTTAGCTACCATTTCTGGGGTTACAATTAACTGTCTTAAATAGTCTGAGTCTGTCCCCTTGAACTTAGCCTCTGGTACTGGCAATGAACTAATGTCTTCTCTGGTAAACACTGAACTAAAATACTCTTTCAGGTCTTCTGCCAATAAGAATCCCTCTGATATTACATTTCCAGCACTATCTTCTAGAGGACCGACCTTATCTTGAACTTTCTGTTTGCTTCGAACAAACGCATAAAAACTCTTGCTGTCATGTTTTATATTACAAGCTAAGTTATGTTCATAGCTTCTCTTTGAATTTCTAATTTCAGCTGTAGCTTGGTTTAGTGCTTCTTTATAAATGTTGTAGTCTTCGTCATTTCCAGTACGTCTATATGACTTCCACATCATTTGTTTACTTTAGTAAACCGTAGTATTTCTTTAGTAGGAGAACACCTGGATATATTAAAGTGTAATCGATGTACGAGGATAACTGATGTTACTACTTGTTTTCAGAATAAGCACTTGCGTGGTTCTACTTATATTGTTTATCGAGGTCCGTGTGTATACCATCCTTTCCTTTTTCGTTTTGAAATTAGCGAACGAAAAACGAAATACCATGCAAACAATGTTCGTTTTTCGTTTTCATATTTGAAGTACGAAAAAGGAACACAATCTACTATTCGCGGTATTTCTAATACATGTTAGAAAAAAACAAAATAACGATAAAATAAACCGTTTTTCGTTTTCACACCATCAGAACGAAAAACGAAATATGACTGCAGTGACACTTGCACTTAAGAAGCTTCGGTTGCCTTACCCCTTCGGCTAGGCGACAAAAGTTGGTCGCTGTCTCGGCTGTGAACTCATGACATCCGAACACGGGAGGGGGGAGAGGGAGGAGGGGTGAGAGTGCTTTTGAAAAAAAACTTTGCCGCCGCGCCGCCTATTACCTGGGGGGGGGGGTAAGAAAATAATGTATGCCCTTCAATTGCACAAACCTGTTACACTCCATAAAAATACACATTAATCGTGTAATAAATTTTACATTTCCACCCGCCATTGACGCTCGCCACAAAAACAAACATATTCACGCTCACATTTAATAGGGAGGGCAGAACCATATGTCTGCCCTCCTGGAGAAATTCCAGGGGCAGCTGCCTTCCCCTGCCCCCATCCCTGTTTCCGCGCCTATGTTGGTGTCCCACCTTTAGAAAAGTCATTCTTCCCGAGGTGACCATTTTGTACGTATTATATTGCAAGATGATAATATGTGATATCTTTTCCGCGTTGCATGTTTTGCAACCGAAAGCATATTGGACAAAATAAATACATTTGTAAAGGAACATCAGCTAAAATGCGTTGTTACAAGAACGATGTATTCCACTTAAAAAGTGGACGTATTATGCAAATTACGTCAACGCAATTGTCACGGCACACGTAATAACATAAGTAAACATCAGGGGTATGTCCAGAGACAGTAGTCTACGGGGGGACACCAAACCTCCTCTGGAGGCCGAACCAAATGGTGACGAACAGTTTTTGTTGCCGCGCTGCCGTCAGTAACTTCTTCGCTGTCTCGGCTCGACTGGTGACACATAGGAAGACGGGGAGGGGGTACGGTTGAACAGTTTTCGTCGCTGCGCGGCCGTAACCTTTAGTTACGGGGGCCCATACAGAAATGTAATAATAATAATAATAAATAACTTCTTACGAGCCAATATCTTCAGACAATCCGAGCTCAGTGGCGCACCAAAACCAAAGGATTAAACATTCTCGTACTCGTGTGACAGGCGAAAGCCGTAAACAAATGGATGGATGTGCTAGGAAGCTAGGGTGGGTAGGCGATATTGAAAATATAGGTTTTGAGGTGACGACGAAATGTAACAATATTTTCTGCTGATTTAACATTAACGGGAAGCGAATTCCATATAGTTGGCGTGGCAACTGAAAAAGCTCGAGTTCCAGCCTTTGGCTTAACTCTAGGAACAGATAGCAACTTCGAACTAGACGACCGAAGTTGTCTGGCTTGTCTAGCTGGTGTGCGCATTGAGTGTAAATAACTAGGTTGTTTGGATAAAGGGCTTGGTAGGTGATTGTGCAGATCTTAAACATAATGCGATATCGCACGGGGAGCCAAAGCAGTGATTTTAGAATTGGCACTGAACGGGAGAATCGAGGAGATTGTGTGACTACCCTTGCTAAACAATTTTGGACGCGTTGTAGTTTTGCAATATCCTTGATAGCAATATTATGAAGGAGGGAATTGCAATAATCTAATCTGCTGCTAACAAGAGCTGTTGCGGTAGTCTTAGCGACAGAAAGCGACATATGTCGGCGAATGCGGCGGAGATCACGGATATGATAAAAACAGCAACGGCACGTTTGGGATATGTGTTGTCTGAAATTGAAGTCGCAATCAAAGGTCACTACTAGATTCCGTACTGATGCTACTGGTGTGATATTTTGACTCAGGATGGAAGTTGGAAAAAAGTCATTAAGTTTACCTCGCTGCATTGGAGTACCAATTATGATGAATTAAGTTTTGTCTGCATTTAACTTTAATTTTGCTATCGGTCATCCATGAAAAAAACATCTTGGAGACAATCGTTGAGTCGGTTTAGAGAGTGACTTGTATCGGGCGTGGCCAATGAAATGTAGATTTGTGTGTCATCTGCATAAAGGTGATGATCCAAGTTATGACTTTGGATTACAGAGCTGAGTAGCGTAGTGTAGAGAGTGAAAAGCAAAGGCCCAAGAACGGAACCCTGGGGAATGCCACATGAAGTGGGGAGTGAGGTTGAAAAGTAATTATCTATCTTTATACATTGATGTCTATTGGTTAGATATGAAGAAAACCAGGTCAGAGCTGTGCCAGATATGCCATACCACAATGATAAACGTTTGACAAGAGTGTTGTGATCAATGGTATCAAAGGCGGCAGATAGATCAAGCAAGGTAAGTGCAGTTACTTTGCCTTTATCAATGTTTAATATAACATCATTGTGTACTTTTAGGAGAGCAGTCTCTGTAGAATGAAATTGTTTATATGCTGATTGGAGCACACTGGATAAACAAGTTGAGCTGATATGACACTTTAGACGGCTTGCTACGACGTTCTCAAGTATCTTAGAAATAAAGTTAAGATTAGAAATTGGCCTATAATTTTTGAAATCATCTTTTGGCAGAGAAGTCTTCTTGAGAACAGGATTTAGATGTGCGTGTTTAAAATCATCTGGGAATTTACCCGAACTCAGTGATAAATTTATGATATTCGTTATTGTACCAAGTAAAGAGTCAAGACATGCTTTTAGTAGTATGGTTGGTAATGGATCTTATTTGGTAGAGGACATTATTATTTTCCTCACTGCATCAACTGTGGCTGGCTCAAACAATATAAGTGGAGAATTTACTTGTGGGGAGTCCACATTTACAGTACTTAAAGTGTGACATGGAAAAGCAGAACGTATAAGACTTATTTTATCTTTGAAATGACTAGAAAACGAGTCACACAGAGATTTGACTAACACATAACTAGGTAGAGATGCAGGCGGCCGTCTGTGTAAAATATGATTTATGCAGTTCCATAGCTGACGTGGGTTATCAGAGTTACTCGAGGCCATGTTTGTGTAATAATTTGATTTAGCTTTGGCCATTTGTCTGTTGCAGTAGTGACACTGTTTAGAATATCGTTCAAGATAGCGCCGGCGCTTTTTAGATTGTAGAATTTCAGGAGTCATCCATGGAGCATGTGGCTTTTGGGACACAGATTTAGATCTCAGGGGTGCATGTTTATTAAGTAAATCTTTAAGTATTTGACAGTACTGTCGACACAGATCTGACAGATGTTCTTTGGGGTTACTGATGAGGTCGGATTTAAGGATGTCTGTCATTAATGCAGCAATGTCAATCTTATGGATGGGTCGGTAAAACACATAGTGTTTGGACTCTACGGGAATTCTAGGAACTTTGAGATCAGCAATGACAGTGTGGTGGTCTGATACACCATCTGAAGCAGTAGGTGTCTGAATATTGTTACACTCTGAACGGGTGATTAAGAGATCGAGCCAGTGGCCATGTATGTGTCTTGAGAAGGTAACATTTTGTTTCAAGTCAGGATGCCAGAATATAATTAATGTACTTGTTGTTGATGAAGGTGTGTCCAGATGAAGATTAAAATCACCGAGTATATAAAATTTGAATAAATAGTTGCCAGATTTTCAAGTATATCCTGGAATTCTTCAAAGAAATGGGCAGGGTGTCCTGGAGGGCGATAAATGCACACAAAATAAGCAGAGAAAGATGAAACGGAAATTTCGGCACAGATGGCCTCAAAGCTGGAGTAATCAGGGTTTGAATGCAAATTAACTTTGAACTGTTTTGAGACGAGAAATCCAACACCACCACCTCGCCCAACTGAACGGGGGCGATGATGGAAGGTGAAACTGGAAGGAGAAATGTCAGCAATGCATGCAGCTGTGTTATGTGGTCTGAGCCAGGTCTCAGTGACTGCAAGGATGTCTATTTTCTTGGAAGTTAATAAATCGGTAAGCGAGGCTGTTTTGTCTCGAATAGATCGAACGTTAGTGCTGGCTACTCGAATATTGCGCCTGATAGCAGGTCCAGGATTAAGACTTACATCTCCTGCTAGTAGTAAAATAATTGCCAATTTAAACGTTGGCTTAGAGCGGGGGATTGGCAGTAACTTTTTATTAAAGCAAATATTAAGACATGGCAAACGGTGAAGATGTGACAAGGAATTTTGTGTTCTCGTGTACTGAGAAACTGTTAAAATGACAGCCGACCGTTGGGGACTAAGTGGCTTGCGTCATGACCTCTCGAAGCAGCAGAACAGGATAAAAATAAAACACACAATAAAAGGTCTGGGGGCACGCCAAATTCAAAACGTCTAGGGGGCACGTGCAACTCGGCCAGTCCCCCCATCCCCCGTAGACACGCCTATGAACATTAAATTTAAGTATGCTTTGTATGTATTATCACGCACAACAAATAAATAAATAATTTTGAAATCGACAAACAGCCATGTAGTACCGATGTTTTGAGTACACTCCCTTACGAACCACATCTTGATGCATTGAATTATTGGCATGAAATTTTCATCGATTTTCAATAATCAACACACTTAGACTTATACTTAGTTCCTCCTGTTCCTTTCGGGACATCGGGCGACGGTCTTTCTCAATTTCTTTGGCCTCATTCCAGGTCATTTCCATTTCTGCCAGATCTACTTTAAACGTCTTGCGCCTGGTCTTAGTCGGCCTTCCTCTCCTTCTGTTTCCACTTTCAGGCACCCACTCTATTGCTACATTTGCAGTTCTCTCTCTTGGTAGCGGATATGTCCCGCTAGTCTTCGTCGTCGAGATTTAACTATGTAATGCAGGCTATCCAAACCTGCCCTCCTCATCATTTCTTCATTGGAGCAATCAACACAAGTCATTGTCAATAGTTCGACTTGCATCAGCAAAGTGAGCAAACATATCCAACTTTCAAAACAGTTATGTGCCTTTGTTCATGTACTCTATGTTTTATCTAGTAGATTGTCGATTCCGTGCATTATCAAGAGTTTATATATGATACGCATAGAAAAACGAAATAGTATACTTATAGATCACCCGGTACACGTTAGATTCTGAGCGGAATTTGCAAAAATGCGCATTTGTTAGCATGAACTAATTATATATGTACCTTGAAATGGAAATGTCGACTCCGTTACTTCGGCTCCGTTACGATTTGAGACGCCGGCGCCGTTAAAGGGATTCTTTGTAAGCTAATATAAATTCTAGGTGTACCGTATCAAAACGTACTAATGTCCCACAAATATTTTCTCTGCAACTTACGTCTTGCATGTTTATGCATAATTTGGGTGTTATCTGCGCAAAAAGCCGATAAACAATTGTGTTTACGCGAATCATTTTGAGCTTGTTGCCACGTGGATGATTAATTCTGCAGCCCGAGTATAATGAATATTCATGCACGCGCAGTGACCCCCCACAAAGACCGTTGACGACATACACACAGTTGACATGTTAGATTCCAAGGTGAGTTGATTTATGCAATGGCATTGTAAATAAGCAATTTGTAGGCAATACATATTGACATATATTTTATAAATGTAGGAAGCGTATGTATTGTTTAATTATCCTGCTTCCCAGTGCCGTCAGCCGAGTAACGTTTCGATCAAGTACACTGCCGCTGGCCAAAGTAATGGATTGAGATTTTAGTCTGACTGAATCAACAAAACAAGGTTCTCTTGTATTTTTCCCCCATTTAGCCAGCTGTACACTTGGTGATAAGTCCCATAATCCAATATCTAAACTGAATTAATCTGCACAGTGTTGAGTTAGTTAACTCATATTTAGGCTCAGTTTCCTAAATTCAACTTTGTTTATTTGCAGGAACATTGGAAATAGCTGAGTTGATGGAAAAAGTAAATTTAAGAGCTCTATTACAGGACAATGGGTCACCTGACATAAGGTGATGTCTGACTTTGTTCTGCCCTATTCTGTTCTGTGCGACATCTACTGGGAAGTGTAAGTTTCAAATGGATGTGTGCATCTGATAGCTTTGTGTATAAAAATGCATAGCAATGCCATTAATAGGACACTATGTTAAATGACACAGTAGTGAAGAAGATGTCTGACTTTGTTCTGCCACATTAGTTCCGTGTGGCTTCTGCTGGAAATATGTACATCACTACGTTTCAAATGGATTTATGCAATCGATCAAGTTGTGCATCCAAATGCACATCATCCTGTCATTATATTGCAAAGTAGGAGTACACAATAACATTTATGCTTTCTTATGCTCATCATTTTGGACTGCGTTCTACAGTATATTCTTCAAAATTTGTTGAAACAAGTTTGTGTTAAGTGACCTATACTGGGAGTAGTGTATAAAAAGGTGTCGTCAAAGTTGATGTAATATTAATTTAGAAAATTAATAAAATATAAATGTTCCACAACATTCAAAATGTTTTAGAGATCTTCTTGGGCTAAATACACAAATGATGACTAAAACCGTGTTTTAAAATATGCATTACTTTTGAAGTTTTGTAATTTTATAACTTTATTTCCATCCTTCCTGTACAAAATAAAACATGTTTTTACACTGATGCAATATATTTTAATATATTTTGTCGACAATAATGTTATGCTTTTTATAGATCTACATTTTTCAAACTAAAATTAAACGTTATCTAAATAGGAAAGTACGTAACCACTTATCCTATTTTAATACCGTAAATTACTTTAGTGATGTATTATGTATTTATATTGCTTATGGAAATAGCAGCTGGATTTATGGTACAAACAAAATGGTTTCATTATTGAATGTTTCTCGGCTTCAGTAAGTTTCTGTTATCTAAACGTTTCATTAAAACGTCACTTCAAAATGTATAGCCATATGTACCTAGTGAAAATGGAACATGATACTACCATAGTTTTAATATACCAACAAAAACAATGCCAATCATTCAATATGACATCGGCGTCGCCATCGCCATCGCCATCGGCGCCTTCGTACATGGAGGTGGTGTTTTTCGTCTGTCATGAACTGTCGCTATGTTCAGTCTCCGTTTATTCCATATATTTTCCTTCTTTTCTTTGCTGAATCTGTGACATAAACAGCAGCTGGTCCACGTTTAATTTTGATAATTTAATCGGTTACGTCTCATTCGCATGGCGGTGGCTAATCCATATACACACATGTTGATGACGTATTTCTTGTATATATATTAACTCGGCGTAGCTAATCGAAGTCTGACGGACAATCCCGAATATTCATGAGCATGCCTTATAACAATAATAACAAACTTCTATAGCGCCTAAATCCCCAGGAATCTGAGCTCAAAGGCGCAACATATAAGAATCATTGGGAAAAATCGTTAACAAGGACAAGCAAGAGTCGTCATTACAGCAAGGGACTCCCGAATGTTAGGGTGCATGGGAATGCAATTAAAAAAAGTCTAGTTTTTTACGGAGGTATTTATAGTCTCAGATGATTTTAAAGCGATAGGGAGTTGATTCCAGAGTTTGGGTGCAGCTACAGAAAAAGCACGTTTACCGACATTATGCTTCGTTTTCGGAACAAAAAGTCGTTGTTAAACAGATGATCTGAGATTCCTGGGGATTTCAGAAAAACGAAAGAGACTAAACAAATAGGATGGGTGTTGCATAGAAAGGGTACAATATGTGATAGTGACTAATTTGAATTGTATTTGATATGTAACTGGAAGCCAATGCAACTGTCTAAGTAGGGGTAGAGATGGTGAGAAACGAGGTGCTTTTAGTACTACACGTGCTAAACAATTCTGTACACGTTGGAGTTTAGCTAAGTCCTTTTTAGCAATATCGTTTAGGAGTGAGTTGCAGTAGTCAAGGCGACTACTAATTAGAGATACTGATATTGTTTTAACAGTAAATAAACACAAATGACGCCAAATTCGGCGGAAATCACGTATATGGTAGAAACAGGATTTACCTACTTGAGAAATGTTCTGCTTAAAGCTGAAATCACTGTGAAAGTTAACACCTAGATTACGAACAGTATCTGATAGTGATGTATCATTGCCAAACAATTTAACTGGAAAGTAGTTAACAAAACTCCGCCATGTCCGGTCCCAAGCCCGGATGAGAAAGGAGGAGGGTTGAGCGTGGGGCTAGCACCCCCACCTCGAAAAAAACTACTTGCTACAGAAACGTCGACAACAGAATTTACAGAGAACACATGCCTGGAAGAGGAAGGGTCTTCATCTCGAGGACCTATGACACCATGTGGTGAAAGCCGAGAGACCACGGAAGTCACAGGGCCGAGCACCCTTCTTTCGACCAAGCAAATTAATATGGGAACATGGAACGTGAGGACCATGTACCAGACAGGAAAGACAGCACAAGTAGCAGCGGAAATGAAAAACTACAACCTTGCACTGCTGGGAATCAGCGAGACAAGATGGACACAGACTCATGCTATCAAGACAGGCACAGAGGGCGTTGATAGGATGGGAAGCGCATGGACCAAGAATCATCACAGCAACCTTCAGAACAAAGAAAAAGAAAATCAAGATGAATGTCATCCAGTGCTACGCACCAACGAACGATAGTGATGAAGAAACCAAAGACCAGTTCTACAGCAGACTACAAAGCATCTTGGACAAGTGCCGAGAAAAGGATGTGACCATCCTTATGGGAGATTTCAATTCGAAGATTGGAATGGACAACAATAGATATGAAGAAGTGATGGGAACCCATGGTGTTGGAGAGATGAACGAGAATGGAGAGAGATTTTCGGACATATGTGCACTGAACAAGGTTGTCATCGGAGGCAGCATTTTCACACACAAAAGGATACACAAGACTACATGGGTGTCACCCGACCACGTTACAGAGAACCAGATAGATCACATCTGCATAGGCAAGATATTCAGGAGGTCACTTCAAGATGTAAGAGTGAAGAGGGGAGCTGACGTTGCATCCGACCATCACCTGCTGGTTGCTAGACTGAAACTCAAGCTGAAGAAAAATTGGATGGAGACAGCAACAAAGAGACGAAAGTACAATGTCGGCCTCCTGAAAGATCCACAGACAAGAGAGGAATACAAGCTGAACCTTGCTAACAAATTCCAAGTGCTACAAGAGCTGCATGATGAAGAATCTGACCTGAACAGCCAGTGGCAGAACACCAAAAAGACACTGACATCAACTTGCCAAGAAGTGGTTGGCCTGAAGAAACAGCAACAGAAAGATTGGATCATAGCAGAAACCTTGCGCAGGATCCAAGTGCGGAAGGAGAAGAAATCAGCAGTAAACAACAGTCGAATAAGAGCAGCAAAGGCAAAGGCACAGGAAGAGCATACAGAAGCCAACAGAGAAGTAAAGAAGAGTGTAAAACAGACAAGCGCAACTACATTGACAGCCTGGCAGAAGAGGCATAGCAAGCTGCAGGCAGCGGAAATATGAGACAGCTGTACGACACCACCAGGAAATTATCAGGCAAGCAGAGCAAACCAGAACGACCAGTTAAAGACAAAGAAGGAAAGATCATCACAGGAACTGAGAAACAGCTGAACAGATGGGCTGAACATTTTGAAGAACTTTTGAACAGAACTACCCCACCGGACCCCCCAGACATACAGCCAGCAGAAGCGGTGACAAGCCTACCAAGGAAGAAATCAGGAGGGCCATAAAGCAGCTGAAGAATAACAAAGCAGCAGGACCGGACGAAATTCCTGCAGAAGCACTCAAGGCAGATACAGACATCTCTGTGGAACTACTGTACCCTCTCTTTGGAAAGATCTGGAAAAAAGAAGAGGTGCCATCAGACTGGAGAGAGGGATACCTCATAAAACTCCCCAAGAAAGGAGACCTCAGCAACTGTTCCAACTACAAAGGATTCACACTTCTGTCAGTGCCAGGGAAAGTGTTCAACAGGATCATCTTGGAGAGAATGAAAGATGCAGTCGACCCACTGCTGAGAGATCAGCAAGCTGGATTCCGCCCGAACAGATCATGCATAGATCAGATCGCAACACTGCGCATCATAGTAGAGCAATCCTTGGAGTGGAACTCCTCGCTCTACATCAACTTGACTTGACTACGAAAAGGCGTTTGACAGCATAGACAGGGAGACTCTGTGGAAACTACTACGACATTATGGCATACCAACCAAACTGGTCAACTTGATTAAGAACAGTTATGAAGGAACAGGCAGCAGAGTAATCCATGGAGGACAGCAAACGAACCGTTTCGAAGTGAAAACTGGAGTTAGACAAGGCTGCCTGCTGTCCCCGTTTGTCTTTCTCCTGGCCATCGATTGGATACTGAAGACATGCACAACCCAGGGAAGAAATGGAATCCAGTGGACACTGTGGACGCAACTGGAGGACTTGGACTTTGCCGACGATCTGGCACTGTTGTCCCACAGCCACCAGCAGATGCAGGAGAAGACCACTGAACTGGCAGCCATCTCCTCACAAGTGGGCCTCAACATACATAAAGGAAAGACAAAGGTCCTCAAGGTTAATACAGCCAGCACTGAGCCAGTCACACTGGAAGGGAGTGCACTTGAAGAGGTAAAGGCCTTCACATACCTTGGTAGCATCATCAACAAGCAGGGTGGCACAGACGCGGATGTTAGAGCAAGGATTGGCAAGGCGAGAGGAGCATTTATACAGCTCAAGAACAACTGGAGCTCCAAAGTGTTGTCATTACACACGAAGATCCGACTGTTTAACTCCAACGTGAAGTCAGTCCTACTGTATGGAGCAGAGACATGGAGGAAAACTAACACCACCACCAAGAAAGTACAGACCTTCAACAACTGTCTAAGCATAATCCTCCAGATCCGCTGGCCAGACACCATCAGCAACATGGACTTGTGGAGGAGGACACACCAACTGTCTGCCAAAGATGAAATAAGAAGAAGACGATGGGGATGGATTGGTCACACGCTCCGGAAACCAGCATCAACTATCACCAGACAGGCTCTGACATGGAACCCACAAGGCAGGAGAAAAAGAGGTCGTCCAAAGAACACGTGCGGACACCAAGAAGACAGGACACAATTGGAGACAGCTTGAAACAAGAGCCCAGGACAGAGGACTCTGGAGAGCTGTTGTCGACGGCCTATGCCCCAGGAGGGAAGATGGGCACAAGTAAGTAAGTTAACAATTTTGTTTCGTTGTTGTTTGGTTGCAATAATAATTAGATCAGTTTGATCTGGATTTAGTTTCAATTTACTTGCTTCCATCCACAGCAAGACGTCAGTGAGACAGTCATTTAAAGTTGATAGAGATGTATGTGTGTCAGTTGAAAGTGATATATACACCTGCGTGCCGTCAGCACACAAGTGATGATTTATATTATGATTAGTTATGAGTCGACTAAGGAATGTAGTATATAAGCTAAACAGAACAAGGCCAAGGACAGAACCTTGTGGAACACCAAATGGAAGATGTTCTGGACAAGACAGTGAGCCAGATATGTTAATGCTTTGGTATCGGTCTGAAAAATATGAACTAAACCACTGAAGAGCCGTGCCAGATATACCAAAATGTATATTAAGGCGATGCAAATGAATGTCGTGATCTACTGTATCAAAAGCAGCTGATATATCTAGTAAGGTGAGAGCAGTCAATTTGCTATTATCCATATTGCATACAATGTCATTGTGTATTTTAAGAAGACCTGTCTCAGTTGAATGAAATCGCTTATATGCACATTGTAGATCATTTTATAAATGCTGTGAATAAATGAGTGCATGGAGTCGATTTGCAACAGCCTTCTCCAATACTTTCGACAGAAAATTAACATTTGAGATAGGACGGTAATGTTAAGGTAATTTTTGCATAGACTTTGTTGTTTAATAAGAGGATTGACAAGAGCTTAATTGCGTGAATTACGCGTAGAGCAACACCCTCCTGCATTGACATATTTATAATATTTGTAATAGAATAAACCAGTTGATCAATGCAACTCTTCAGTAGAAATGTTGAAAAAGGGTCAAGACCACACGATTTGTTAGGACACTTTAGTATGATAGTGCGAACTTCACTTGTAGTTGCAGGTGTAAAACGTTGCAGTGTATTATCAATAATCGGCTGTTCAGTAAACTTGTAATCAACTTCATTAATAACAAAACGTGATCGAATGTAAACAATCTTATCCGTGACATATTTTGAAAACATGCTGCATAATGTATCCAATGAAGAGGTATCAGGCAATACTTTGGGTTTCTCCCGATGAAGGACACTGTTGATGGATTTCCACATTTGGCAAGGTTTTTCAGAATTTTTTATATTAAATTCGTATAGTAGTCTGATTTTGCTTTTGACATAATATGTGGTTGCAAAGATGTAACTGCTCAGTATAGCGGATCCGATCAAGGGGTGAATAGGTACGTCGCCAAAATCTTTCAAGATATCGACGGCGACGTTTTGCTTGTACTATGTCTAGTGACATCCATGGTGACGGTGGACGAAATTTTACTTGTTTTGTTTATTTGGGGGCATGTTTATCAAGAAGATTACTTAGTGTAACGTAGTACTGGTTTACTAGCTCATACAGTGTAGTTTTTGGATGAATTAATATATCTGAATTTGCACGGTCATCACGAAGAATGTCTATATTAATGTCATGTATCGGTCGGAAAGTAATAAATTGTTGTGCTGGTCTTGACTCGACTCTGACACAGATCAATAATTACAGTATGTTGATCTGATGATCCATCAGTAACAGATACCGCCTATTGCAGTTTGACATAGTCATAAACAAGTCGAGCCAATGCCCATGAGTAGGGAATGTGACATGCTGTTATAAGTCAAATGTTTGAAGTGCATCCATTGAAATCACCTAGAATATATAATTCTTCATGTAATTGTAATGTTGTTTCAAGAAAAACTTAAATTCATCAAACAATTTTCTTGTGTTTCCAGGAGGACGATATATGCAAATAAAATTAGCAGACATAGATGAACATTTTATAAGAATACATAATGCCTCGAAGCTGTGGTATACACGTGAATGAAGAATGTCTACCTTGAACAAATCAGAAACTAGTAATGCGACACCACCACCTCTACCTGACTGGCGTGGATGATGGTGTAGAGAAAAGCCAGGAGTGATGTTAGCAAGACAGGAGACTATCAATTTTTGTCAACCATGTCTCAGTCATTGCTAAAATATCAATATGTTTTGATGCTATTAAATCAGAAATGGCCGCAGATTTGTGACGAACAGATCTAAGATTGGTAGTCGCACAGCCTATATTATGAAACGTTTTTGGACTAGAATTAATTGAATCATCACCTGCCAGAAGGAGAATAATAGATAATTTAAAAGATGGATTGCAACCTGATTTTTTCACTAAGTTTTTGTGCGTACGTAGACCAAGACAGGACATATGTAAAGCAGGGGTTTGGGCAAAACTGATCGGTGCACTATTTTGAACGAATATTCTAGGTTGATTATAGGTATGGTGAATTTCATCTTCACTAGAGTAACGTTTGTTTTGAAAAAATACAGGTAGACACAAGAAACATATTGTGACCATGAAGAGAAAACACATTGTGTATAAATACTTAAATCAATGTATACTTAAAAGGCTTACTGAGATATATAATTAATACATGACACTGAAAATAACGAATTAGAAAGAGGTTGCAAAGACCAAGACTAAGTGCAGCTGCAGGAAAAGGAGTCACAGTATATTTATGTATGAACTAATAATTATTTAGTTATTTTCGACCAGGGCCCAAAGTACTGTACAATGACCAATATGGATTTAGAAAAAACACTCAACACAACAATGACAATATTAGAACTGGTGGAGGAAATGACATCAGCAATGGATAATTCAGTCTTCAATAGCAATTTTTGTTGACTTAAAAATGGGCCAAGAGGCCCTGAAGTCCTTTGGACAATATTGTGAGTTTGTAATTATCAATGAATTGTTTTTTTGGCAAATCATAGTTACAGATCATTAAGGGTTATGATGGAAGTAAAATATTGACATGTTTAGTGGAGACTATATGCATGCCAGTGAAGAAACACTTGGAAATAAAATATTCGAGTAGACCGTTTCGTGAAGATTATATATATTAGTTAATGTTATATTAAAAATACTATATAATTTGATCTCGGCCCAAAGGACTAAAAAGGCATTCGATACTGTTGACCACAGCATTCTGTTACAAAAATTATGGCATTAGAGGTGTAGCATATAATTGGTTACATAGCTACCTGAACAACAGAAAACAGTACGTATCTATAAATGACATACACTCAACTTGTCGAAACATAACATGTGGTGTACCGCAAGGTTCTATACTGGGACCAATTTTATTTATACTATATATTAACGACATGTGTAAAGTATCATCTGTGATGAAATGTATAATATTTGCTGATGACACAAACTTCTTGTACACAGGTGATGATGTATCAGAAATGTGCAAAATAGTATCTTTAGAATTGGATAAGTTAAGTACATAGTTTAATGCAAATAAACTATTTATAAATGTTTCAAAAACAAACTTTATGGTAACAAGTCGGAAAAAGAGTGTCAATAATCTTACAGTTAGCATAAATGGAACTGATATTGAAAAAGCATATACTACAAAATTTATTGGTGTTCACATTGACTATCAGTTAGATTGGAATGACCATATCAAGAAGATAACAAATAAAATTGTCAAGAATGTGGCCATCATAAATAGAGTTAAGCACCTGTTAAATAGTCAGGCATTATATGCTTTGTACTGCACTCTTATCATGCCATATCTTAACTACTGTTGTGAAGTGTGGGGAAATCTGTATAAGAACAAAATACAATCGTTATATATGTTACAGAAAAAAGCAGTACGAATATGTAAACACGAAGGGTACTTGTGACACACAAGACCAATTTTCTATTATGTTAAAACTCTGTGTGTGTATGATATGGTTGACTTCAACAATATGATCTGTTTGACACAACCTAATGTTAATATGTAATTGTAGTCGTATACGCTTCAGTGCACAGCACAGCATTGCAGTCTGAACATGACAGGCCCAAATAAACAAATGTTCATAAATCACTTAAACCCGCAACATCACAACTATTAGTAGTGCACGTAGTATGTTCCATATATGTTTATGGAACAACTGCATCAGTGTGGTTACTAACATGCCATTAATACGTATCAAAAATTGAGATTAAAACGGAATCGGAATACTTGCTGCCAACGTGGGCGCACTGCATCCGGGTATAATAGTAATTAATGCTGCAATGCTACAACCACAGGTCTATAGGTCTTTTTGTTTCGGGTCAGCAATGCACCAAAGGGCTGGTTGCAATGCACCACTATTGTTCTGAATGCCGCATTGATTTCAGTATTGTCAAACCTATGTAGTATACATAATTCAATTGAATACCTATAGTATATTGTCTATATATATATAGGCCTATATATATATATATATATATATATACATAACATAAGTATAACATAAGTTATCCTCGTTTATCGATTACACATTAATATATCCAGTTGTTTCTCAACAATTCATTTATAAACCACATCGCGCATGCAAGTGGCATGTGTATGCATGCATGTGTGTGTGCGTTCGTGCGTGCGAGCAAGCGTGCGTGCGTTGTACATGCGTGAGTGAATGCGTGCGTACACACATGCACATGTTTGCGCTTGGGTGTGTGTATTTATCTTCAAAACAGTGGCCTTTTTACCATTGAATGTACTCTTTTTTTGGACATATATTAATTGCCCCCAGAAGATCGTTCGAAATTCTAATGACAGACGCCCTGCAGGGTTCTGTCTGATGAAAAAATACACTATCCATTCGTTTGTTTTTGCCTTGGATGCTATAGTGAGGGAGTTTGCAAGTTAACTTGCATAACATTATTTTGAAAAACCCATCACTATGACTGCCTTTAGGGTTTATATTTGGCCTAATGCTGGACCGCACCGATCACGTTATTGGTAGAAAGAAAGATATATGCAGTGTATTACATGGTTATTTGGGTTTTGGACCTCTTGACTCAGTCCGACTTCCAGGCACTTGAGTTCTGTTTGTTGTTTCTTTTGCTGTGTTTGACGCCATTTGCATCAGCTACATGCCAAGCAAACAACAAGGAACATGTTGGAGTTCATTGTCTCTGTCGGCATTGTCGTCGTTTGTGTTGTCGTAGCTGTGATGTATCTATATCCCGTGAGTAGCTAAAACTTAAGTCAACCCGATCTTTCACGCTGTCATTCATTCGGGACCCATTCATTCCATTATCACAATCCATTGGCATCGCCATTGACTGATTGAGTAATTGACAACAAACTGTGCCTGAGGTATGTGAGTCTGTGCCTGAAACTGCGCAGTAGCCTGACAAAGAGTCAAAGTCCAGTCAAAGCACTATTCACATTTAATTAAGGTAATGTTTTATTTTGTTGTAGGGATCAAAAAAGGTCACATCTGATGACTTGTATGTATTCACACACATTTAGACACAAATTTGTTGGCCTTGAATATTGATGGTCATATAACTATTTTTTATGGAAGTAACATTTTACGTGATTCAGTAATACAAGCTAAATCAATAAATTCATTTAAAAACCACCTTGATAAATTCTGGTCAACCCAGGAGATGCTATACGACTATGAAGCCCCATTAATTAACATTAAACACTGGAACCGGAAACCATCAACTTTTAATATTAGATTCTGAAGGATCATTGAGGAACCGAGCGGATCCTGCGATCAGGACAGTCCTAAGGTATCCTAAGGTAGGTAACTACAAAACATTAAAAAAAAAACTGTTGAAGACGAGGTCGTCCAAAAGAGACGTGGCCAAGAACAGTGGAGAAAGAAATGAAGACCTACCAGCTGACGTGGAGTATGATCGATGCACGAGCTGCTGACCGACAGTAATGGCGCTCTCTTGTTGATGCCTTATGTGCCACCTAGGGCATGAAGAGGAGTGAGTGAGCAAGTGAGTGAGACGAGACAGACAGGAAGGTTATGGCGGAATCCTCATTGCTACCAAGTATGACCTGGTTGCCCACAAAGTTCATCATGACACAACAGCTGAAGCAGTGTTAGTGCAGATGCAGACCAATAAAAAAGCAGCACCTCTTGTAGTTGGCTCCATGTATTGATCCCCGTCATACACGAGTGAAGAACAGATGAACGAAATCCTTCAGACTATGGACCTTGTCACACCCAACAATATCATGTGGTTTGGAGGTGACCTAAACCTCCCAGATATCGACTGGGAGCACCACCAAACATCGGGAAGGAATAATCCACTCAAGGTAAACACTGCCTTCCTTGACAAAGTTGCAGACCTTGGAATCCACCAGATCAATAAAACACCAACGAGAGGCAACATAATCCT
Organism: Paraescarpia echinospica; assembly: GCA_020002185.1. NCBI lineage: Eukaryota > Metazoa > Annelida > Polychaeta > Sabellida > Siboglinidae > Paraescarpia > Paraescarpia echinospica. Next base: position 78,832,056 of record CM034531.1, read on the forward strand.
AGACCTGTTCCTCATAAACCGTCCAAACTTATTTACCAGAACAACTGTCATTCCTGATTGACAGCCGAGTAAAAGTACAGAAAACTGAGGCAGTCCCAAGAACCGTCAGTGTATGGAAAAAAGCAGACTTCATCTCCATCCGAGAAGAAACACAAGCCTTCAGTGAGGGAACAAAATCATCAATAGGTCACGTTATCTCTGAGGGAACATGACATTGTCCTGATTGACAGCCGAGTAAAAGCACAGAAAACTAAGGCAGTCCCAAGAACTGTCAGTGTTTAAAAAAAAGCAGACTTCATCACCATTTGAGAAGAAACAAGCCTTCAGTGAAATCCTGGTCACCAAAACTAGTACTATGACTGTTTAAGATATCTGGAAGAACATCAAGAACCATCTGAACACCATGATGGTGAAGTATGTCCCAACAAAGATATGTTACACCAAATATCACCAGCCGTTGATTACAAATTACTTGAAGCGCCTATCCAGACGCAAACAGAGGGCATGGGCCAAGGCAAAGAAAACAAACAAACAAACAGAAAGACAAGGACAGGTACAAGAGAATCAAGAAAGAAACAAGAAGAGCTAACCGGCAAGCTTATCAGGAATACGTTCATGACTTCATCACTGGAGACAAATCAAAGAACCTATAGCGTCTCATCAAAAATCAGTGATGTGACTCAGTTGGCGTAGTTCCCCTGAAGATGGATCGGCTCATGTACAGCGAAAGCAGGGTGAGGGCAGACATTCTCAACGAGCAGTTCTGTGCTGTCTGAAGATCTCACCACAATACCTACTCATGACAACAGCCTACATGACAGAACTCAGTACTAGCGTAAATGGCATCACAAAGCTCCTTAAAAACCTAAAACCCCGGAAAGCAGCTAGCTCGGAGGGCATTCCCTGCCATCTTCTTCAGTCAGTAGCAAGAGCTCGCACTCACACAACTGTTCCAAAGATCACTACAAACAAGCGAGATTCCTGCGGTATGGAAACATGCAATGGTACAACCAGTGTTTAAGAAAGGAGACTGAAGTCAGACTGCGAACTACAGACCTATCTCCCTCACATGCACCTGCTGTAAACTCTTCGAACATATCATCAGATCCGAGGTTATTGCACATCTGGATCGAAACAACATCATCACCAATACCCAACACGGTTTTCGGAAATGGAGATCATGTGAAACACAGCTAATACTAACCATCGGTGACCTGACAACTGAACAAGATAAAGGGGGACAGACCGACACCATCCTTCTAGATTTTGCCAAGGCCTTCGATAAAATCCCACACCAGCGCCTCCTGAAAAAGCTTGACCACTATGGGGTCCAAGGCCGTACACTAAAATGGATCGAGACATTATTCTCTGGCAGGACACAGGAAGTAGTTGTTGAGGGAACAGAATCATCAATAGGTCATGTTATCTCTGAAGTACCCCAGGGATCTGTCCTGGGCCCAACACTCTTCTTAGTATACATAAATGACATCGGTGACAATATTCAAAACAAAATCAGACTATGCAGATTATACCATCCTGTACTCTCCCATAAAAAACAAGAATGTCAGCCAAAAGACTCCAACAAGACCTGGACTCTCTGGAGTTATGGGAAGAGAAATAGCAAATGCAATTCAACTTAGATAAATCCCAAGTGATGACAGTCACAAAAAAGAAAACCGATTAAGTTCAAATATTCCCTACATGGTCAGACACTCAAACAAGAAACCAGCGTAAAGTACCTTAGTGTCGATATTAATGAACACCTCCACTGGGGGAAACACATAAAGGCCACCACAGCAAAGGCAAATAAGACAAGGGCCTGCATCTATAAAAACCTCAAAGGATGCCCGCCACCATTTAGTCACATTGCTTCAAAAGTCTAGCATGCAACCAGAGGACATAATTACAAACTCACGATTCCATACTCCAAGACTGTCACATACCTCCACTCATTTTTCCCCTTAGCTGCACGTCTCTAGAACACCATCCCACCAGCCACACCAGATACCACATCACTGGTAGCTTTCTAGCAGCAGCTGGGAGGCTGGGCAGCAAACTAATCCAACAGTCCATGCCATATAATATTTAAGGACAATGAAGTGTTTTTAACCACATTTTTATTCACCATTTACATAGTGTTTAATTATATTTCGAAAAGCCGGCATTGCGTCACACGTGCGCACCAACAAAAAATAAAAAAAACTGGGACATTACCCAGAAGTCGGAGCTATCACAGAGTGTCCGACATTTAAATTGTCTGCAAAGTCCCCGCGACGAACACAAACGAGGTGTTCCCAGCTTTGACATGTGTACGCTAAACAGATCAGATAAGTAGTTTGGCGCATCGCCGTGCACAGCTTTCCATGTAAACTCTAACAGCTTATAGTCTGTTGTCAAACATGTGCGCAATGATGCATCACGGATGTCCACTCGCTGGGTCCGACCCTGCAGATTAGATTGCAACTGGCCAAGCGCTATGCTAATAATGCCGTAACGCAAGCGAGGCCGCTGAATCAATATCTTGTGGTTGATTGTGTCAAAGGCTGCATTAGAGTCAATGAGAACAAGTGATGTACCTTCTCTATTGTCAATTGCAGCTTTCATGGCATTTGTTACTCACAACAATGCGGTTTCTGTTGAATGATTTTTCCGGTAATCTGATTGGAAATCCATTCGCTGATTTCAAATATGATAGATAATCCTTCACGTAATAACTTTCTCGATGACCTTGGACAGATGGCTTACATTGCTAACGGGTCGGTAGTTGTTGAGTATGTCCTTGTCGAATGATGCTTTCTTTAGCAGTGGCCGGACAACTGCCTGCTTAAGCAGCACAGGCATAACTGCATTCTCGATTGAAGCGTTCGTGATACATGTGATGATAGGCACGATACTTTCCATGTTGTCATTTAGTTGCTTAGTCGGAAGAGCGTCAAGCATGCATGTCTTACTGGTAGTGCCAAGATTAGTTATGTTTCCTAGTAGACCATGGGCCAGATATGCCCCTCGTGCACCTCCCCACAACTTTACCATCCCATGTTTTTTTGAAGCTTTGGGGTCCCTTGAAGATGATTTCAAGTGGTAACAGTGAAAAAGTTGGGTCTCACTACCCATTTCCAGCCTATCTTGGATGGTACCCTAAAATATCGTATTTCTCATCAATGTCGCGTGGTATTTAATCACCCACACCACAGTCGTCATTGTATAGTCATATATGTCTCAATATGTACTTGTAATACACAGGGAAATAGAAAAAACCTGTCATGGACTCACTGAATCTCACTGTGCAGCTGCACCAGGGTTCACAACCCAGTTCCTCTGAACGACACTCCAGCCCTCTAACCACTTGACCACTGCGCCCCTGTGATTGTTGCCTGTGTTTTTTGAAAGAGACACAAACAACCGTTAGTCCTTTCTATCTGGTGTATGTCCCAGGGGAACTAAAAGATCCCACACAGGAGGTAAATGTGTAACCTGTCATGGACTCACAGAGAGATGGTGTCTACCGGTAACCATGTTATCTTGTTAACAGCCATTCATATAGCTGTCTGGTCAGGCATGTGAGAGGCGCTGACCAAGCGTGGTATATAGCAGTGTGCAGATGGAACAGTAAACTGTGCGAGCTCTCCTGGTGGGGTCACTTCACCCGTCACAATGATGTTTAAAAAACTATAGGGCAAGAGATGACGGGGACGACAGACGATAACTAACTGGATACCATGACTAGTCTACACCTACCGATTCTGCGGCACACCACTAAAAAAGACCAAGGGGTTGCAGATTCACAATGAACATGGCACCCTCAATAAAGTAATCTTTTAAATTGGCCTGCAGTTTTCACATTGTCATGAATTTTTATTTAACTAATATTGCTACATGTAAAAAAAAAATTGTTTCTGTTGCTTCGTAGCTGCCTGAAGCAATATTCAGCAAACTTAAATTATAATGAGTTTAGAGCAAAATGTTGTTTGTTTTGAAGATACATACATACATACATGCACACGTGAATGAACACAGGCATGCTCACACATGAATGAACATGTGCATCCTCACAGACACATGCACGCAGATAATATTATGACGTACAGATAGGTTAACCAACATGCGTGTGCATGCATGCATGGGAGTGTGTGTGTGTGTGTCCATGCATGCATGTGTTTATTACATCAATATATGCATGTATTCATGCATGATGGGTAGTTAACAAGCATGTGTGCATGTATATATCACCAACATCAATATAAAAAAATTGTAATTTACACATCTTTCCACAAAAACAATCTGATATTGTCTATGGATAATGTTACGTGTTCCCAACATCCTTTATTGATAGTGGCGTAGTATGCTGTCATAGCCTGATCATTGTAGCACCGTCCATATGACACATGTCTTTGGCGAGCCTCTTCTCCATTGCACAATTGGATGCTGTCAGGTCCAATAAATGGCTCTAAATATTTGAAAAGAATCGCTGAAAAAAAAAAAAAATTTAATAAGGCTGGTAACACAATGTTTTGGGGGAGAAAACTGTTAATTTGTTTCTGCATGCTTACAAAAATGCTTAAAATACGACAATGTTATCATTGGCAGACTACAATAAAAAAGAGAGAAAATACAGGTATATGAATTAACTAAGAAACTTACTCAGATGGAATATTTACAAATGAAACTTTCAAGACATTGACTAATGACATGACACCTTCAAATTGAGGTCAACATGGCAACATCACAAGTTCGGAAATACCAAATGAGTTTTCAAAACTTTCCTTCCGCAAGGGGGCACCTCTTGATTATATGGTCTACTGACCATTTTTTGGTCGAGAATGGCTGATGTAAGGCATCCTTTGTTGGACTAATCCATATGTGGATGTCTCCAATACTCGGCCGTAGATTCGGGACATGACCATCACAAAAGCACGAAAACGCCCAAAATATGTGTTCTAATAAAGCTTAGAGCTTTAGAGACACGTCCACTTAATAATAACACCAAGAAATGTTTTCACTTGGTTTCTTAAAACTGCATTTGCTCTTTGATCACGTAAGTTACAAGGTTTCCATTAACGATAATTAATTTAGTACTAAAATAACTTACACCAGTGAAATTTGTTTTTGAGAGTGCTGACTTTCAGCAGTTATTGTTTGAAAAACTGGAGAAAGTTTTTTATTAGAAAGGATAGGTGGAAACCGAATAACTTACACTATTTCAGACTATGTCAATTATCCATGCCACTGAGAAGACAGAATAAATACATTGGTCTCAGGTCACTGTGTAAACACAAAAAAATAAATTTAAAACGCACTTAATAATTTCGTTTGCAAGTAGCCGATGCCACCGATCAAAGGCAGCTCCTGCCATGATTTCGATATCTTTTTAATAATAATAATAATTAACTTCTTACGCGCCAATATCCTCAGACAATCCGAGCTCAGAGGCGCACCTAAACCAAAGGATTAAACATTCTTGTACTCGTGTGCTAGGCGAAAGTCGTCAACAAATGGATGGATGTGCTAGGAAACTAGGGAGGATAGGCGATATTGAAAAGATAGGTTTTGAGGTGACGACGAAATGTAACAATATTTTCTGCTGACTTAACATTAACGGGAAGCGAATTCCATATAGTTGGCGCGGCAACTGAAAAAGCTCGAGTTCCAGCCTTTGTCTTAACTCTAGGAACAGATAGCAACTTCGAACTAGACGACCGAAGTTGTCTGGCTTGTCTAGCCGGTGTGAGCATTGAATGTAAATAACTAGGTTGTTTGGATGAAAGGGCTTGGTAGGTGATTGTGCAGATCTTAAACATAATGCGATATCGCACGGGGAGCCAATGCAGTGATTTTAGAAGTGGCACTGAGCGGGAGAATCGAGGAGATTGTGTGACTACCCTTGCTAAACAATTTTGGACGCGTTGTAATTTTGCAATATCTTTGATAGCAATATTATGAAGGAGGGAATAGCTATAATCTAATATGCTGCTAACAAGCGCTGTTGCGATAGTCTTAGCGACAGAAAGCGACATATGTCGGCGAATGCGGCGAAGATCACGGATATGATAAAAACAGCAACGGCACGTTTGGGATATGTGTTGTCTGAAATTGAAGTCGCAATCAAAGGTCACTACTAGATTCCGTACTGATGCTGCTGGTGTGATAGTTTGACTCAGGATGCATGTTGGAAAAAAGTCATTTAGTTTACCTCGCTGCATTGGAGTACCAATGATGAGGAATTCAGTTTTGTCTGCATTTAACTTTAATTTACTATCGGTCATCGATGAAAAAACATCTTGGAGACAATCGTTGAGTCGGTTTAGAGAATGACTTGTATCCGGCGTGGCCAAGGAAATGTAGATCTGTGTGTCATCTGCATAAAGGTGATGATCCAAGTTATGACTTTGGATTACAGAGCTGAGTGGCGAAGTGTAGAGAGTGAAAAGCAAAGGCCCAATAACGGAACCCTGGGGAATGCCACATGAAGTGGGGAGTGAGGTTGAAAAGTAATTATCTATCTTTATACAAGTACACCTTAGACGGCATGCTACGACTTGCTCAAGTATCTTAGAAATAACGCTAAGATTAAAAGTCTTCTTGAGAACAGGATTTACATGTGCATGTTTAAAATCATCTGGGAATTTACCCGAACTCAGTGATAAATGTATGATATTTGTAATTGTACCAAGTAAAGAGTCAAGACGTGCTTTTAGTAGTATGGTTGGTAATGGATCGAGATCGCATGACTTATTTGGGGAGGACATATTATTTTCCTCACTTCATCAACTGTGGCTGGCTCAAACAATACAAGAGGAGAATTGACTTGTGGGGAGTCCACATTTACAGTACTTAAAGTGTGACATGGAAAAGCAGAACGTATAAGACTTATTTTATCTTTGAAATGACTAGAAAACGAGTCACACAGAGATTTGACTGACACATGACTAGGTAGCGATGGAGGCGGCCGTCTGTGTAAACTATGATTTATGCAGTTCATCAGAGTTACTCGAGCCCATGTTTGTGTAATAATTTGATTTAGCTTTGTCCATTTGTCTGTTGCAGTAGTGACACTGTTTAGAATATCGTTCAAGATAGCGCCGGCGCTTTTTAGATTGTAGAATTTCAGGAGTCATCCATGGAGCATGTGGCTTTTGGGACACAGATTTAGATCTCAGGGGTGCATGTTTATTAAGTAAATCTTTAAGTATTTGACAGTACTGTCGACACAGATCTGACAGATGTTCTTTGGGGTTACTGATGAGGTCGGATTTAAGGATGTCTGTCATTAATGCAGCAATGTCAATCTTATGGATGGGTCGGTAAAACACATAGTGTTTGGACTCTACGGGAATTCTAGGAACTTTGAGATCAGCAATCTGTCCAAAGGCTAAACCACCTGCACACAATATTATGTAGTTGTACTACGATTGAAACATGAAAGATCCCGATCCATGATGTGCTAAATCAGCTGTGTAAGGAGTGTTACGATCAGACTTCAGATCAGTCATTCTGTTACACTACACAGCAACTTACGAGGGCGGTCAAACACTTTGGCATGCTCCTTGAATAGCCGCGGTAAGGCAATACTGACAATGAGTTGTTGACCAAACCAGAAGGAGTTCTTGTGCAGGATCATAAGAAACTCATGCAGGCTTCCAGCTTTTCAATATCTGGGAAGTTTCCCAAACTGAAAAATTAGATAGAATTGATAGACTAATTTTATTGTCCATTTAAAACATTGCATTAAAATGGAAATTAAATAAGTCAGCTACGCGCCTTTGTTATATATGACGGCCGTATGTTGAAACTATACAATTCATGCTAATTCTGAAGAAGTGCAACTGAAACGTTTACATATATTGTCATTGTATGTGAAAATCAGTTAAATAAAATAAAATCCATGCGGCCCAACTCAGTTTGATTGCATTTTTCAGGTGAACCAATTTTCAGATTTAATAAGAAATAATAATTACAATATGTTTAATAAATTATTATTTAGTTTCTTTAGAATATTTACATGTTGATAAAATTTAATATACTCCAGGTATTTTTTTTATCTTTCTCTCAATTTAAAATCAATGACTAAGTCTTCATGTCAGCTTTTTTCTGCCAAAAATAAAGACTGGGTTTTACTTCATAAAAATATTAATTGAACTTTTTTATACCAAACCAGTCTCCATGGCAACCAACACAATATCCACTAGTTTGAACAAATATTGGCAGTTATGTACACATTCTATTATGCAACTGGGAGAAAACATTTGCAACAAAGTTGGTTTTGTTTTTTAAAATGTTTTCAAAGTTACCTCCACAAATTTTTTTTATAACCATCAAGGTCAGCAAATGTGTATATAAATGTGTGTGAATACATACTAGTCATCAGATGCATCCAGTCCGGGCACCGTAGTGACCTTTTTTGAGCCCTACAACAAAATAAAACATAACTTTAGTTAAATGTGAAAAGTGCTGTGACTGACTTTGACACTTTGTCAGGCTACTTCGCAGTTTCAGTCACAGCCTCACAGACCACAGGCTCAGTTTGTTGTCAATTACTCAATGCCATTGGATTTATTATGATAATGGAATGAATGGCAATGTGAAAGATAGAGTTGACTTAACTACTTACAGGATATAGATACACAACAGCTACAACACAAATGACGACAATGCCAACAGAGACAATGAAGTCTAACATGTTCCTTGTTGTTTATTAGGCATGTAGCTGATGCAAATGGCGTCAACACGACAAGAGAAACCCAAAAATTGGGCCAGTAATTATTAATGAAATGTTTTTTGGTGAATCATCGTTACAGATCATTAAGGGTTACGATGGAAGTAAAATGTTGACATGTTTAGTGGAGACTATATGCATGTCTGAGAAGATACACCTGGAAATAAAATATTCAAGTAGACCGTTTCGTGAAGATTGTATATATTAGTTAATCTGTTATTAAAAATACTGTAGAATTTTATCCCAAAATTCTGCTATTTAGGCCGATTTCCAGTGGTTGTAGAAACCTTGCAGGAGAGTTGGCGAGCTGCAATCTCGCATGTAGCACAGTTAAAGGTTGTTTAAGAAAATGTGCACACATTTTCTGTTCTCATTTCACCCCTACCACCCTCCCCCATAATGGAAAGAAGAAAGAGGTGAACCAGGTAAAACTTTATTTGTTCACAAAGTACATATACATAGCATGCATTTTGACTTAAAAACAGTAGCAATTAATGACATAATACTGACTGAATTGGAGTGAAGTAATAGCTGCAACATGTATAGTAAAATATCTGAATAACATTACTAATAATTTTGGCTAAATATGCTTTAACCTTTTCGAGTATACCTAAGTTATTTTATATATTATTTTAGACCTAAGTTATTTTATTTTAATCCTAGATCATATCTTTATATTGCATTGATAATTATGTCTATTGCTGTTTTAAAGTTTCTCAGGTTCTGCCATTGCAGTAGGGATTCAAATTACACACTATAGTTACAGCCCACATGGAGGCATTCTGTTTGACATTAGGACAATGGCAGGTAGTGAGCCAGGTAGTGAGGTCTATAGGTCTTTTTGTTTCGGGTCAGCAATGCACCAAAAGCCTGGTTGCAATGCACCACTATTGTTCCGAATGCCACACTGATCCCAATATTGTTAAACCTATGTAGTATACATAATTCAACTGCATACAGATATATTATATCGTATATATATATATATATATATTACTACTACTTAGTATATCTGAGCAGGTATTTTGTTAGAAAAGACAGTGTTGTACAAACTTCACTAAGTTACAAATTGCACTGAAATAAAGCTTCATACATCAGCAGTATCTACCTGAAGTTTGATTCCTTTTGACTTTGGTGACGAAAAGACCTGCATAGCTATCCATTATTTACTAAGTCACCCTTGAATGCTTTGAACAGAAATTAGGAACTGAGCAGAATCAGCAGATCATATGTGTTGGGTTTGTGCGAGATTCTTCTATCAGTACACCACATAATAAATCAAAATATGTTATATAGTATTAATTGATTTTTGTAGACATTCACATAAATACAAACTATAATTAAAGTGGTGAAGCTGTAAGGCTAATAATATTAATATCATTTAACTAACAATAACATGTAAATTACGTGTTTCCAAACAATGAATGTGTCCAACATAATGAAAAATAAGACACGTAATGAGATAACAAGGTATTTACATAAACAAGATTGTGTAACGTGGGGTAAACATGCAATTCTTTTGATCAATCTAAACTTTGAAACCCATTTTTTTGAAATCTAAGTAATGACATATTCTAGATCAACTTCCAATTATGTTGTTGTAGTATATAATATTTGGAAATAACAAAATAAAACAAATTGAAATACTTTCATTTTGAGCCATTGTGGGACAATTTGAATTAAAATTACTATTTGTGTAGTATGTGTATCCTATACATGAAACTGAAAGCACCAAACAAACCACCAACATTATTACACATAAACTGCGTTTTATATAATCATTATAAATTAATGTATTAGACTACACAGCAATTCATTCATTAAACTGGGGCATTCCATCCACAATTGGTGCGTGGCGGCATCTGGCATCGATGAGCTAACCACCTATTTGAGGCAACAGTCTCCACTCAGATGCATGTTTCACTATCCCAATGAATCAGCGAGGTGAAGTGATGTGCCAGTGTCAGGCTAATGGAGATTAATAGCAACAACGATCAATGGAATTATGAACAACGCCGAAAAAGTGTCAGGGGCTGGGACACTGCCAATGAATAAAATCAAATAGCTGTTGTTGACACTGTCAGTCGATGTTGTTCTGGTGAGCACATGGTAAGTACACGTATTTAAGTAATGTTGGCAGTTCCAATATGTATATATATATATTGATTTGTATATAATTTGGTCTAATCTTCGCTATTACACCACATATTTTCTATTAAATGTTATATTTGGGTAGATACATGTAGTAAACAAAGTAGGCACTTCAACAAAAAATTTAATATCATGCTAGAACTTTGGAAATGGGCTTAAATTAAAGATAATAGCTTAAGGGTCACATAACTGGTTATTTTATTACAATATATATTTAATATATCAAAAGTTATTCCGATTTTAAGAGGGCAAAACAGCGTAATTTTGGTGTCTCTTACAATGGCAAAATGGACTCATGTTTGTGTTTTCTGTGGATACATATTTGCTTTAAAATGTCATATTTTTTATTTATATAAATATTTAAATACTGTTAACTTAAACACATTGACTAAAGTAATACATTTACACATATTATGCAATGTATGTAACCACATTAATAATGGTAATAAATATACATTAACTAATAATTTAATAGATTAGTCAATATTTTCTAATTAGTGCGCAACCTCAACAGACTGACACATTTCAGTAAAAGGCCATAATGATTGATTGAAAGCAGTAAACCACATTAATTATGGTAATAAATATACATTAACCAGTCATTTCACATTAACAGTAACTTAATTAATAACTTAGTAATGGCTAATATTAGCACGCTAACGAATGAATACTACATTTCGATAAACGGCTGGAATGTCCATAATTATGAAGACAGTTATGTAATTTATGCAATGTTTACAACCACATTAAACATTATAATAAATATACATTAATCATTCATATAGCATTAACAATAACTTTATTAATAAATAAATATTGGCTAAATAGCATACAAACTCAACAGATCAATACATGACAATGAAATACAATATTCATACTCCTAGTTCACTGTGTCTACGTGTGACTGTGTCGTGACAGGTTGGAAGAATACTGCAGGCTCTGTACAAACAAGTAATCAATTGTCACTGCTTCATAATGTAATGTTCTGCATTTTAACATGAACTTGATGAAGTAATGTTTATAAATTGTTCACAGTATTCCGTTGCTGAATCCAAATGCACCAAATGCAAGACTGTTTTCTTGCATTTGGTGCATGGGCTCTGCTCATAATACAGTCTTTTTGTAATATTGGAAGTTGATTGTCTCATAATTTAATGCCAGTATGTTGCAACAACTGTGCAGCAAGGTTCATATTTCAGTATCTTGTAAAATAATGTTGTGTTCTTCAACATGATGTCTATAAGTCATGTTGAGTGGACACTGTTAAATGTAGGTATCATATATATAATTAGCCATATTAAATGTGTACGTGTGCAGGCAGATGATGGGTGTCATATTCAGACGATTCTGTAGCGTGGTACCTTCACAGTTAACTGTCAGACACTGATCAGCATGTAATTGCGAACAATATCTGAAATAAAAAGGCCATCGTGTATCATATAATGATAACTGTTTTGATTCTACATGCAAATCTTGTAAAATAATTTTCATATCCCTGCAATGCATTATGTCACACATAAATTCATAATAATTGTGATATTTGAGAGGTATAACAGTGATGTTTAATGTATTGTGTGTTGTCACACAATGAAACGAAGGACGCTACAACTGATCAAGGCATTTATGGTTTATATTACATTTACAACATGCTCTCTCTCTCTCTCTCTCTCTCTCTCTCTATATATATATATATATATATATATATATACATTAAATATGCTATTACTTCAATAGAACATGATACATGTCAGACAACGACTACTTTTTTTTACTATTTATAAACAAATAGCTTCACAAACCTCTCAGAAATGGTGTATTAACTAATACACAGAATGCACCACATCGATGTAAACAAAAGCACAAATGTATTCTTTTTTGGATTAAATTGTACGTGACTATTTTCATTGCAATCGCCACAGCAAAGTTATCTAACTGTCTGATATGTACACATGCAGTGTGTTCCATCTAGTATTCTAGCCGCGTAGTGAAGATTTTTGAACACATACAAAATCGGACGGCGACAGTGCCCGTGGTGCGTTAATTAGTGTCACCGACATTTCATTGTCTAAAACAACATTTATAACCGTTTGTTTGCATTCCGTCGATCAAATAAATGTTACTGATTTAGAATACTGACACTTTTAAACACATAGTAGTTCCGATTTTGATTTAAACAGCTTATTAAATTCAGTATGTTGATGGGAACTCAGTAATATTATGTGATTTATGATTGATTAAAGGACGTTGTTACGTAGCCGAGCATCGGAACCGTGTGTGCCAGTGATAAAGGTCCGAGCACTCAACACGCATACGTGTGCATGTTGTGGTGCTCGGACATGGCACATCGGAACTGTGTTCATCGGTGTTATAGGTCCGAGCACATTACGACCGCGCTGCGTTTCAGTTCTCCCTTTGTCTCGGACTCATTACTTATCGTACTGCTTACTAAAATAGGTCTACTAACATATACTTTGAATATATACTATTATTATCTAGGTAATGCCGCCAGTCATTTGCACGACGCAACATGATCATAAGAACATTTATATGTTCAAATGATATAAAGAAAACTGTGTTTACTACTTTATGATGGAGTCTTCATAAATATATGCTATTAGAAAATGTGATGTTTCTTACAACAATATGTTCCAAATGGTGTTAGGATTTGACAGATATTGTAGTGCTACTGACATGATTATTTACAGTAATTTGCTTAGTGTTCCTGGTATTAGAACTTTTGACATATAGATTTACATGCCGGTTGTAGTTCTAAATTCTCTTTTTATTGATGGTTCAAGTAGCAGCAATCTTTTACTTATTGGCCATATGCAACTATTGTCAATATCACAACTATAGAACGCAATGATGCATTTGTATGGACTATTGGCCACTAACAAAGTAACACTTGGACTCCACCAGTGACAGTGTCTTAGCTTTTATGGGTCAAATATAACACCCATATAGGTCTACCCCTACACTGAAATCTCTTAGTGTTATGAATTCACGAGATATGGAATATAGTGATCCCATGGCCGTTATGCGTGGGACAAATGCTCTATTAGTCCTGCAAAAACTTACAGCTAGAAGAAATACAAAACTAAAATTAACACTTAAACTTAAATTACATTTTTTATAAGAAATACACTATTGTTTAAAAAAACTTTTTGTGTCATATTAACTACTACCTTAATGATTCGCTTCTACGCCTAAACAATATACCAATCACTACCGAATTAACAATCGGCTAAAACTGTCTTCATAGTCGACATAGACAAGCTCAAATATTACAGGCAAACACATTGTATGACTGTTTTTGGTACCCGGGTAATTCAGAACACCACCTTTTGGTACCAGTAATTTCAAACACAAGGTTCATACAATAAGCACTGTACTTAGATTTGATCAGAACAGCTTATTTACATGCTTATTGTAAGCATGTATAGCTTCAGGGACCAGACCAATCTGATGTGTCAGGTATGTGGTACTTTATGATGTATGTATGATGTATGCGTATGTAGCCTTGTCTCACTTCTATAATAATTTATTTTTATAACATCCTCACATGCGGTGAAACGATGACAACTGTGGAGTCGAAGGGTTACTTTGTCATAGCGGCCAGTCGAAATGCCCTGCGGCGAGGCTATTTCAGTACACCGCCGCGCCCGGTCATCTATGACACCCACACCTTTCCAGTGAAGTGTCTGCTGCGTGTATCAACCACTTAGCTATTGGAAACAATACTAAATAATAGCTCTCATCATGGCAATAAAACCTGACGTTTTCTCCTCGTAGCTATGAATTCATGATATATAGCGATCCCATGGCTATGCGTGGGATAAATGCTATATTAGTGTAATAAAACGATGTAACTATTGGAAATACACCAGCTTAATTTTAAACTATTATAAGAAATACACATTGGTTTAAAAAAAAAACTTCAAACCACACAGACAAACTTTGATTTGTTTCATATGAGGCGTTGAGAACGACAATGGCGAACCTGCCAATGGCCCAAAAAAAGGTTTTTCGATGTTATCGGGTAATAGAATCTTTGCTCTTTTATCAGGAAAACTCGCGGTATGTCGGGCTCGCCTTTATCGACTTGTAAAATATATTTCCTTGTAAGTGGTATCTATGCCCCGTGAATCTTTTAATACGGCATCGTTAGTTAGAACGACAACGGGGAAGCGGCACGCTACCTTGCGACACGGAATGCAGAGTTAGGACGACAAAGGCGAAGCGCCAAGACGCTTTTTGACGCGGAACCAATCAGCATCTTGGAGACTATAATTTTAGTTATCGGGAAATCGTTTTATGGAACAGTGTCAAAGTTAAGAATATTTGCTCGCTATTTTGGCGAATAATATACCTAAATTAAGACCATTAGTAATTTTCAGGAACAAGTGTGGAGGACAAAATAATAACTTGAATATGGTTCATGCCTGTCTCCAGAAAATTCAAAACGGCAGATGTGACACAATTGAACATTATTCCGTGCTTCCTGGCAATTCCTACTTATCATGCAACAGGGATTTTTGCAACATCGAAAGAAAACTGAAAGGCAAAGTGTTTGTTTTCTAACACGTACAAAGAAGGCTTTACCATTAAGCCCACCTACAACCTCTCAGCTCCTGTTAAAATAAAGCTACAGATGGGCAGATCGCAGTAATACAACCAAGCAACCTGGTTCCGCATCAGAAGTATGAAAAACAGTGCATTTATCAGCCCAGAAGGTGCAGGACATCAAAGCCTTGTTGATGTACGTGCCACCGCATCACAAACAATTTCTAAGTGACCTGATTGCAGTACAAGAGAATCTTGACACTGCAGCAGTCGACGAGGAGGTATTTCCAGACCACGATGTACAGGAGTATTAGCTTCATCACCAACAACCTCCTCGTACAAGTAAACAATGAGGTACTTTTAAAATTTTGTTGAGAAAACAATTATTTTTTAGATAAAAAAATTATCGAAAAGAATAAAATTGCAATACGAATTTTGACTGAAATTTAGTCATTAAAATGTTTTTTGAATGAGTACAGTTGTAGGAGCCGCTTTGACAAAGTGAATTTTAGTATTATTGTATTATTATTATTTCATTTTTTTACATAAAAAGGATGACCTCTTACATGGACACACCTTCAAAATAAAACGTAATTTGTCAGTATTGGATTATTTTGTGACAGCTTATTGTTGTAAAACTTTGAAACTCCTTTACTAAAAACTTTAATTTGGTGGGCTCGCCCTTGTCATTCTCAACGCCTCATATTAACCACCACCTTAATGATCCAGATTCTACAACTAATGAAAATACCAATCACTACCGAATTAACAATTGGCTAATTATAACATCTTATTTTACAGAGACAGGCTCAAGTATACTCTATTACTAGGCGAGCGGTAGGCACCATCTAACGGGCTTGAACGCCTCCCCCCAATCAAATCAAATCAAATCAAATTTATTTATACACCACATGTCTCTACAAAGCAGATTCAGGGGTGTTTACAAACTAAAATATGATGCAAGAATACATTACGTAGTCGTTGTAATATTACAACAGATGTGTTACATATACTAACACAACTACCCTTTTCGATTATTATCCCCCCACACAAATGTTATATAATTTGAAATCCCTACAACTCCCAGTCAATATGCGGTCTGTCGTAAAGCTGCCAAGAGGTGCGTGAATCGAAATTAAGTCAAACAAGATCATCGTCTAAAGATGAATTTTCGAAATTGGGCGCTTCCGCATACCTTTTTATGTTATAATGGTAGCTTATTTACTTATTTAATTAGGACACGTTATATATTTTTGGAAAGCATTACAGTTTCATTTATGCCTCATTTTAACGGGGAGACAGTAGGCTTTCCAATGGTATATGACATAGCCATGGATTTCTAATTACCGTAGATAGGCAACCGTTGATATTGCATAACGTTTGTTGGATGCCGCAACTTCGATTACAGGCAAAAGGTTTAAGACCAGGCACGATTTTTTGAAGAAATTTGACAAAACTATGATTTTTTGGCCTTCACATAACATTATATCAGTTTATTTCGCCAAATATACGTAGTACAACATAATATGAAACTTTATGTCGTCCAAAAGTGTCAGTGTCTCTACTTTTCAGTATTTAGTGTGGCCTCCTTTGCTGTCAATGTCGGCCTGGATGCGACGTGGCATGCTAGAAACCAGAGATTCGCAGAACTACTGGGTGATTTCGGTGACCCAAACATCCTTGATAGCTTGTTTCAAGTTTTGAGCGTTTGATGGTTGTTTGTCTGCCACCTTATCCTTCATTATAGTCCACAGGTTCTCAATGGGATTAAATCTGGGCTGTTCCCAGGCCATTCCAGCACGGAGATTTTGTTCTTCTTGAAGAAATCAGTGACTACCTGGGATCGGTGACAAGGAGCGCCATCTTGCATGAAAATCGTACATTTGTGGATATCCATATGCAGTTTCAGCTTCTCCTTCAGCAACTCCACGTACCTAGGTCCATTCATAGTGGTGTTAGGTGGAATAAAATACAGACCAGAAGGACCAAAACATGACATGGCACCCCAAATCCTCTGACTTGGCGGGTGTTTAATTGTGGCTGCTGTATATTTCTCATCAAATCGCTTACATACTGGCCGCCTAACGTGCCTCTTGCGAGGTATAAACTGTTGCATGGTCGATTATCTGAGAACAACACATTCTTCCACTGCGCGAGAGTCCAGTGGCGATGTCGTCTGGCAAAGTCCAGTCTCTTTTTTTCATCACAGGTGTCACGGATGGCTTCCGGGCCGGCTTGCTTGACTTGAGCTCAAATTCTTTGCCGAGACGTCTCGAAACAGTACTGAGACTTATTTCCGTACCTTTTAAGCGTAAAGCAGCCCGAATTGTCTTGCATGAACTCATTGGCGAGCGCATCATGATGCGTCTCATTGCGTGGTCATCCCTGAGCGTAGTTTTCCGTTGACGACCACTCCTTTTACTGTCATGAAAAGTGCCATCAGTATTGAATTTAACGATGGCGTTGTGCACGGCTGTCTTGGAATAACGTAATTTAGCACTAATGTCTCTTTCCGTATATCCTTCTCCATGTAGAGTCACTATTTGTGCCCATAGAACCTTTTTGTCAAAGACGATTTTTTGCCCATTTCAGGGATGAAGACAAAACTGAAAAACACCTAATCGATACTGACAGCAGCAGACAAATGACCTGGAAATACTGACTAGGCGTATTGCTTCAATGCCCAAATAGGATGATGCAATCCAGACATTATCTGATGCAATCTGATGCCATACCGTAAAAGGCTTAAAAATCGTGCCTGGTCTTAAACTTTTGCAAATGACTGTATATATCAGTTGATGGTGACTCTGTCTAAACGTCGCTCCATACATACTGCACCACTTGACAGCTCCGTGTCATATATCATGATGACCGGGATAAATTGCTCTTCCACGCAATATATAATATGTATAAAGAAATAAAGTAGATGCACAGTCATTGTAACTTTATGACGTTCGCAGAATTGCAAAAGTTCGAATATTCATAGTTTGAGGGGTGACTTTGTTTGACCTTAGCTCCACACTTACGATACCAGGTAACAACTCCACATCGTACGTCATTTTAAAGGAGCAAATCAATTGTATGACTGTTTTTAATACTTGGGTAGGCCTTTTTCAGAACACCATCTTTTTGGCACCAGTAATTTCAGACACAATAAGGCTCATACAATAGGCATAACTATAACTCTTTACAGAACTAAAATACAGGTACTTAACTTTGATCAGAACGGTTTACATTCATGCTTATTGTAAGTATATAGCTTCAGGGATCAGATCAATCCTTTTGAAAAAAATTCTAGCGTTATGCGTTGAACATATTGACCAACTTGAGGGTCATTGTTCCAAATAGTGTACAAATGGATTTGTAGCAGGACCAAACATAAATGTTTGATTCTAAACAATTAAGCTATGTTTTATTATTATACATATAAAGAGGCACATTTTCTATAAATAGTTCATTGTAATATGTGTTACTTTTGTTATGACAGTTACTTGAAGTCAAACTTGATCTTCATCGCGGGTCCAGTGTCATTGACGAACAATTATTATACTACCTACAATTTGAGCATTTAACATTACATACAAATGGTAAAATGCTCTTGAATCATCAAGTATATATGCCATATATATTTGAAACATTTGTTCCCGTCATTGTTACTTTGGTGATAGTTTTAGCGCAGTGTTGTTTTTGGAAATGCACACATACTTCTTTAGGCTGTATGCTTATTGTGTCTTCCCATGCTGCCATGATATATATATATATATATATATATAGACGCGGAAACAGGGGGGAAGTGGGGGCAGCTGCCCCTGGAATTTCTCTGGGGGGCAGACATATGGTTCTGCCCCCCCCCATTAAATGTAAGCGTGAATGTTTGTTTGTATGGCGAGCGTCAATGGCGGGTGGAAATGTAAATTTTATGAGACGATTAATGTGTACTTTTGTTGACTGTGAAAGGTGTGTAATTGGAGGGTATACGTATTGTTTTCTGCCCCCTCCCATTAATAGGCGGCGAGGTGGCGAGAACAATTTCCAACCGAGACAGGACAGCCACAAGGAAGATGTGAAGATATGCGTCGGCGAAATGTTTTCAGTGGTGCTGAAGCTCCGTTAGTCCCCCAAATATGAATTTCGTTCCCGTGTCACAGTATATATATATTGCCCTATTGCGCAAAAAAATGTGCAGACATTGTGTTTTCTCACGTGTCACATGCTCACGTAATATAGCCATACCCCAGTGAAGGGTTTGTAGAACTACCTCAAGCACACTTGCTGTATCCGCTATATGTACTTGCCATCTGACAGGACAATGGCCATTCGTCGCTACTCGGCAACATAGCTGTGGTTGTTTCCAAACTGTTCAAGTAATCATCTATAAACTTGAAGTTACGGCCCACAAATGCATTGGCGGGCTCTCCAAAAATATATCCAATAGCACCCCCTTGACGCTCACCAAAAACCTCCAACTGCAACCCCTTTGAGGCGCTCCAAAAACCACCAACGGCAATCCCTTTGAGGCTCACCAAAAACGTCCAACTGCAACCCCTTTGAGGCTCTCCAAAAACCTCCAACAGCAACCCCTTTGAGGCTCTCCAAAAAACCTCCAACAGCAACCCCTTTGAGGCTCTCCAAAACACCTCCAACAGCAACCCCTTTGAGGCTCTCCAAAACACCTCCAACAACAACCCCTTTGAGGCTCTCCAAAAAACCTCCAACAACAACCCCTTTCAGACTCTCCAAAATCCTCCAACAGCACCCCTTTCGAGATTCTTCAAATCCAATTCCACCACTCTCCCTTGAATTGAAGCTCATCAGTTGCTCAAATTGCAGGCGCCTTGACACTCACCAAAACAACAAAAAACGTAAAAAAGATGTACGTTTTCTAGGTTTTTGTACGTATCCTTTTCCGTTGATGACGCTGGACACGCAGTCAAAATGCCACACTACATTTTTTAAACTTTAATGTGCTGTATTTTCATCAGATTAAGATTTAACTCCATCATTTGTTTCAACATTCCCTCGTTAACTCTGTAAGAAAATAATACATGTCGAAATATCCAACAACAACAAAAATTAATTAATCTAGTGAACCAATCAATATCGATGACGTTGGACACGCAACAAGTGGTCTTTATAGAAAATACACTGTCATTTGTTTTCATTTTTAAACATGATTTTTGTTTCTGTCACTCTCAAAGCATACCTCATTTGCATTATGAACTCAGAAATAAAAAATGATTTTGTGGTAGCGCTTCTAACTTTGGAAACGTCAATTGAACATGTACTTTTGGCCGTTTTGGGCTCCTTGCGCCCATATTGTCCCATTTTAAAAATTAACAAGGCGAACAAACTTACATAAATATGTCCTGAAAGGTCTTAGCGAGATCAATCTATGGTGAAATTATCATTAGTTTGATTTTATGATTCATGGTGTGAGAGATGAAAGTCACGATTGTTACTAATTGTACACATATTAAGATTGCGTAGCTATCATTTTAAGTGTAATACACTTACAAACTTCCATTTTTCAAACAGCAACAGGACAGCGTAATCACAAGAAAATGTGCATTACATGTGTATGACCAACTCCACTCACAAATTAATTGGCGACTATATATAAACTTGGTTTTTTACCCCCATCTGTCGTATTTGTTTTCAAGGTAGAGACACCTTAGTAGCTTCCAGTACTATTTAAATAAATATAGAAAACCCTGCAACTCCCAGTCAAAACGAGGCCTGTCGTAAAGCTGCCAAGGGGTGTGTGAATCGAAGGTCAAACAAGATCATCGTCAAATTATGAATTCGAAATCGGGTGCTTCCGCAAACCTCTTTATATTACAATGGTTGCGTATCTACTTTATTTCATTAGGCCACGTTATATATATTTTGGAAACCATTGCAATTTCATTTATATCTCATTTTAACGGTGAGACAGTAGGCTTTCCAATGATGTATGACATGGCTATCGGTAGCTAAATACCGTAGATAGGCAACCGTTGATATTGCATAACGTTTGTGGGATGGCGCAACTTCGAATATATATCAGTTGCCGGTGACTCTGTTTAAACGTCGCTCCACACTAACTGCTTCACCTGACAGCTCCATGTCATATCTCATGATGACCAGAATAAATTGTTTTCCTCGCAATGTATGATATGTACATAGAGATAAAGTAGGTGCACAGTCATTGCAACTTTACATAGAGATAAAGTAGGTGCACAGTCATTGTAACTTTACGCAGAGATAAAGTAGGTGCACAGTCATTGTAACTTTACATAGAGGTAAAGTAGGTGCACAGTCATTGTAACTTTACATAGAGGTAAAGTAGGTGCACAGTCATTGTAACTTTACATAGAGGTAAAGTAGGTGCAGTCATTGTAACTTTACATAGAGGTAAAGTAGATGCACGGTCATTGTAACTTTATGACGTTCGCAGAATTGCAAAAGTTCGAATATTCATAGTTTGAGGGGTGACCTTATTTGACCTTAGCTCCACACGTACGATACCAGGTAACAGCTCCCCATCGTACGTCATTTTAAAGGGGCAAATAAATTGTATGACTGTTTTAGTACTAATGTAGGCCTAATTCAGAACACCACCTTTTTGGCATCACTAATTTCAGACACAATAATTAAGGCTCATACAATAGGCATAAATGTTTACAGAACTAAAATACAGGTACTTAACTTTGATCAGAATATTTTACATTCATGCTTATTGTAAGTATATTGCTTCAGGGTTCAGATCAATCCTTTTGAATTTTGTTAGCGTCGTGCGTGGAACATATTGGCCAACTTGAGGGACATTGTTCCAAAAAGTGTACAAATGGGTTTGTAACAGGACCAAAATAAATGTTTGATTCTAAACAATTATGTACCGTATTCACATTCGTTTCTGATACAATTTCCTCTAAATTGAGTAAACATCGGTCCATTGTTCGCAACATATACCGTCTAAGAATCGGAAAAGGAGGCGTCTGCATTAACCACATTAATGGATCAAGGCGCTTTGAGTGGTGTTTTTCAGTTTTCTTTATGATATTAGTACTGCCATCGAGGGAGTTATCGCAGGGGGTAGCTGGTAGGCATGAAAAACATAAAAAAATTGTGTACGTTTTCTAGGTTTTTGACCGTAGCCTTTTCCGTTGATGACGCCGGTCACGCAGTCAAAATGCCACACTACATTTTTTTAAACTTTAATGTTCTATATTTTCATCAGATTCAGATTTATCCCTATCATTTGTTTGAGGATTGCATCGTTAACTCTGTAAGAAAAGAATACATGTCGAAATACCCAGCAATAGCAACAAGTTAATGTATTAATGTAGTGAACCAATCAGTACCGATGACGTTGGATACGCAATAAGTGGTCTTTATAGAAAATACACTGTCATTTTTTATTTCTCATTTTTAAACATGATTTTTGTTTCTGTCACTCTCAAAGCATACCTCATTTGCATTATGAACTCAGAAATAAAACAAATACAGCACTGATTTTGCATGGTAGCGCTTCTAACTTTGGAAACGTCAATTGGACAAGTCATTTTGGCCGTTTTGGGCTCCTTGCGCCCACTTTTTCCCAATTTAAAAATAACAAGGCGAGCAAACTTATATGTAAATATGTCTTGAAAGGTCTTAGTGAAATCAATCTAGGGTGAAATTATTATTAGCCTGACTTTATGATTCATGGTGTGAGAGACAAAAGTCACGATTGTTACTAATTGTACACATTTTAGGATTGCGTAGCTATAATTTTAAGTGTGATACACTTGCAAACTTTCATTTTTTCAAACACTAACGACAGAATAAACACAGGAAATGTGCGTTATATGCATAGGACCACTTCTAGTCACAAATTAATTGGCTATATATAAACTTGCGTTTTTCACACCCATATGTCTTATTTGTTTTCAAGGTAAAGAAACCTTAGTAGCTTCCAATGCTATTTAAATAAATATATATGTTGCTGCCAGTCGCAAAGTGGATGTAAGTACAGTTTGAACATCTGTTGGGCGACCAACCCGCAATGTCCCAAGTGCCGCAGTGAGGATGGTCGGGCAGATAGGCTGGACTTGTTTGGGTGCTACTTATGTAGAAGAATTAATTAAAAATGAAATATATATCTTATGTGTGCGCGTGCCACATTAAAACACAGGTAAAACATTAGGAGGAATCAGAATACCTTATTACCGCCTATTCCTGTTTTCTCCACACTGTGACATTTACTGTTAGTTCCATTGGTCATGGATTCTGTTGTGTCAAACCATGTTATTTTTGTTAAGATATTATGGCATTAATAAATACCTGTTGCGTTCAATTTAATATTGTTTCACGATGCTGCTGGTTAGCGCGAGTATTACCAGGGCTCAGCTTTATGGTGGTTAGGATAGTGCGAAATTATTCGTTGATTAAAGATCAAACAAGGTAAATTTACACGCACAGGGCCCCACATGTTATCTAATACGTGATGCACTCCTGGCAACACAGTTGACATCGTTTAACCGCATGTGAGAGTGTTATAAAAATAACTGATTATAGAAGTGAGTCATGGCTACATACGCATACATCATACATACATCACAAAGAACCACATACCTGACAGATCAGATTGGTCTGATCCCTGAAGGTATATATGCTTAAAATAAGCATGTAAATAAGCTGTTCTGATCAACGCTAAGTACATGGTGTACCTGTGTGTTAGTTCTGTAAAGAGTTATGTTTATTATATGAACATTATGTGTCTGAAATTGCTGGTGCCAAAAAGGTGGTGTTTTGAATTACCCGAGTACTAAAAACAGTCATACAATTTGCCTGTAATACGTGAGCATGTCTATGTCGATATGATGACAGTTTTAGCCGATTGTTAATTCAGTAGTGATTGGTATATTCTTTAATCGTAGAAGCGGAACCATTAAAGTATTCGTTAATATAAAACAAATCAAAATTTGTTATGTGGTGCTTGACATTTTTTAAACCAAAGTGTATTTCTTATAAAATGTTTAATTTAAGTTGGTACAAGTGTGTCGTTCCCCTAGCTGTAACTTTTTGTAGGACTAATAGAGCATTTGTCCCACGCATAATTAACGGCCATGAGATCACTGTATATCATGTCTCATGAATTCATAACACAGCAGACACTTCACTGGAGGAGTATGGGTGTTATGTTTGATCCACGAAAGCTATGACACTGTCACTGGTGTAGTCCAAGGGTTACTTTGTAAGTGGCCAGTAGTCCAAATGCCCTGCGGGGAGGCGCCGCGCCCGGCGGCTTAGGATTTGGATTTGTCACTCTTACGAAACGCCGACTTCCATTGCGCATGCGTAATAGCGCATCACTACCGTTTTTCGTTTTTGTGGTGTGCAAAACAGAAATAGGAAAACGGTTGATTTATCGTTTACCTATTTTCATTTTGGAAAAGTGGAAATGGGAAAAGGGTTTGATTGCTGTTTTATCGTTTACCCATTTGAACATTACTAAACGAAAATAGGAAAATGTATCGTTTTCCTATTTTCAATATATAGTTTTCAAAACGGTTTAGTAAATAACGATAGGTACCGTGATTGCGCTGCCGTCGTATTTCGTTCTGGTGCAGTGAAAACAAAAAGCGGTTTGTTTTATAGTTATTTTGTTTTGTAACATGTATTAGAAATACCGAGAATTGTAGATTGTATTCATTTTTCGTACTTCAAATATGAAAACGAAAAACGAACGTTATTTGGTTTTCCTTTTTCGTTCACCAATTTTAAAACGAAAAAGGAAAAAAGACGGTACATACACGGACCGCTACCGGAGCTTCAGCACCACTGACAAATTTCGCCGCCGCGCCGTTCCTTCACGTTGTGGCTGTCTCGGTTGGCTCAACTGTGACATCGAAAGACGGGGAGGGGGTGCTGTTGAACAATTTGCATCGCTGCGCGGCGATAACTTCAGTCACGGGGGCCCACACAAAAGGTCTGGGGGCACGCCAAATTCAAAAGATCTAGGGGGCACGTGCAACTCGGCCAGCCCTCCCCCCACCGTAGACACGCATATGAACATAAAATTGAAGTTTTCTTTGTATGTATTATCACGCACGACAAATAAATAAATGATTTTGAAATCGATAAACAACCATGGAGTACTGATGTTTTGAGTCCACTCCCTTACGAACCACATTTTGACCCATTATTGGCATGAACTTTTCATCGATTGTCGATAAATCAACACAAGTCGTCGTCAATAGTTCGACTTGCTTCAGCAAAGTGAGCAAACATATCCCACTTTCAAAACAGTTATGTGCCTTTTTTGTTCATATAAACTACCAGGCTTAAAAACAGTTTTTACCCACAGGCTGTGAGACGGAGAGATCTTCCTCGTTACACAACTATGCTTTCTGCCAGTTCCGTTCTTGTGTCGTCATGCTTATTCTACTTTTTTAACTACTACTATATAGTTTTGTACTGTTTTGTTATTTTTGTTGTTTTAGATTTAGACAGTTGTGTTGGTGCATTCATGGAATTTTATTGTTATTTTTTAAAACCAAATTATTGTATTTTTATGTCTGGTGATAGTGGGGCATTTCGATGTTGACTAGGTAAGCCCTAGTTACTATTGCTATGCTACTAAATCCCACTATTACTGTACTACTATTACTACTACTAGTAGTAGTAGTAATAGTAGTAGTATAGTGATAGTAGGATTTAGAAGTAATAGTAGCATAGCAGTAGCAGCTAGGGCTTACCCAGTCAACATCGGAATGACCCATG
Source organism: Paraescarpia echinospica (assembly GCA_020002185.1). Taxonomy (NCBI): domain Eukaryota; kingdom Metazoa; phylum Annelida; class Polychaeta; order Sabellida; family Siboglinidae; genus Paraescarpia; species Paraescarpia echinospica. The sequence continues at coordinate 78,858,229 of CM034531.1, forward strand.
TTCTAGTAGTGGTAGTCATATAGTAGTAATACCCCATAGTAGTAATAATATTACTACTACAATGTGGGGTACTACTACCATTACTACTACTACTATTACTACTACTATTACTACTACAACAACTACTACTACTACTACTACTCGAAAGGCTGTATATTATAAGTAACAAAAACACAAAAATCCATTGTATATTACCACTTTATTTATTTGCAGTTTTGGTATTCGAAAATTCACATTTACTGAAAAATCAACCATGCATCTTACGCAAAGTGCGGAAGTATTTCGCTAAACTGTGTCTGAGCCCCCTCCGACATTTTGGTGGAGAGGCTGGAGATAGGATTAGCTCCCCAATATTTAGGGAGAGTGGTGCATGCATTTTGAGGGAGGATGTGTGTCGTGGCTGGAGATAGAATTAGGGAAGGCTGTGAACTTTGTGATTAAATCGCTGACGAGATCAACTCGATCCGCAGCCGAATCATGGTTCCGGCAATTAATCAATCAATCAATCAATCAATCAATCGATCGATCGATCGATCGGTCGGTCGGTCGGTCGGTCGGTCGGTCGGTCGGTCGGTCGGTCGGTCGGTCGGTCGGTCGGTCGGTCGGTCGGTCGGTCGGTCGGTCGGTCGGTCGGTCGGTCGGTCGGTCGGTCGGTCGGTCGATCGATCGATCGATCGATCAATCAATCAATACAACTGTATTCATCCCTGTAAGGGCAATTACAGTGTCGTTTGGACGGGCACAGTGTATACAAATATGTATAATATTAAAATATAACATTGGTAACATCGTATTACTGGCACACTTCATCATGGTCACAAAAGAATAATTTATCACATGAACGCATGGAGTGCATTTCTTCACACTGTAACTGCTAAATATGTAGTACATGCACACGCTATGTTCATTTCACATCGTTAAAAAGACTGATTGCAACTGGAATAAAAGATAATTTCTTACGGTTTGTTTTGTACGAGGGGCACCTAAAACGGCGGCCCGACGGCAGAGTCTCAAACATGGGGTATAGAGCATGACTATCATTGGCTAAAATAGAGCATGCCTTCCTAAGTACCTGTTGTTCACAAAACTGAGTGATGTCTCTCCGAGTCTCTCCAATTATTTTTGAGCTGACACGTACACACTTCTGTAAACTGTTCTTGTTTTTAACACTTAGGTTGAAATACCAGCAGATAAACGAAAAGCAAAGAACACTCAATAAAAGACTTGTAAAACAGGTTTAAAATTGTTTTATCAACTGAAAATGAGTTTAATTTTCTAAGAAAGTACAGGCGCTGCTGACATTTCTTGACGATTATTTCAATGTTTTCATCCCATCTAAATTTATTATCAAACACAGTACCTAAGTATTTGTACTTGGTGACAATGTCAATCTCTTGATCATGAATGGTGGTTTTTTCAGGACTTTGTGTTTTCTGAAATCTATTACTAACTCCTTGGTCTTACATACATTAAACTTTAAGTATGGGTCATCACACCACTCAACAAAATCCCGTAGTGCCGGGCCATAATCTTGTTGAGAACCAAAGAGAAGTGAATGTAAGTCATCAGCAAATTTAACTAAAAACCAGCACTGAGCACTTCTACAACTGTCAGTGTACAAGATGTATAGGAGGGGTGAGAAACAACAACCCTGAGGCGACCCCGTGTGTGTCTACCTCGTGTCAGAAAACTACCCATTCACACAAACATACTGGGGACGACCCGACAAAAAATCAACAATCCAGGCAACAAGCTGGTTTCCAAGATTAAAATCAGAAATGAGTTTATGGGCTATGATATGAGGCTGCATCAAATTAAAAGCCGATGAGATGTCGGCGAAGAGAATCTTGGCATGTGCAGTTGGCTTCTCAAGGTGAGTATACACTTTGTCCAGAATGGATAACTTCGCATCTTCAACACCTCTTCCAGCCCGGTACGCAAACTGGAGTGGGTCTAATTGACTCTCGGTGATGGGCAGGATCAAAGATTTAACTAGCTTTTCCAGGGTTTTCATAACAAGGGATGTTAGAGCAACTGGTCTGAAGTCGTTTAACTGTTTTGGGTTGTTTGTTTTAGGAATGGGGATGACAGTAGAAGTTTTCCAAGCAGTGGGAATACTAGCAGTGTCTAGAGAGGTCTGAAAGAGATGCTGAAAGACGCCACTAAGCTGATCTGCACAAAACTTCAGAGTTCTGCCACAAATGCCATCAGGGCCTGGGCTTTTGTTTATGTTGATCATCTTAAGATAATTAGCTACACTCTCCTGATCAATGACAGCAGTTTTACCAAACGTCAAAGACGACTTTAGATCAAACACGTAGGATGAAAAGTTGTGTTCTTCAAAACGTGTAAAGAAATCATTAAACACTTCGGGCAAAGACTCATCACTCACACCCTGCAGCCTGACTTTAGATCTAATTGGGCCTGTCATCATGTTGACAGCTGCCATGTTCTTTATCCCCTTCCAAGCGTCACGAAAATTACCACCAACAAACTTGAGTTCAACCTTCTATTTATACTGTTGTTTTGCCTGCCTGATTGCTGCTTTTACTTTTTTATTTACATGTTTTCTCTCTTCATTCGTAACCTGGAAAAAGACTCTTTTGTTTTTATTTTGAACGGCTTTTAGATCTTTTGTAACCCAAGGTTTATTGTTGGGAAAAACAATGATTTGTTTATTTGGAATCAGAGTCAACACAGAACGAAATATAAGATGAAACAACATCAACAAGTTAATTCAGATTTTCACACGTGTCGTAGAACATGTGCCACTCTGTGCAATCAAAGCAGCCCTGCAGCGCAACAATACTATCGGCAGTCCAGCATTTCACGGTTTTCACCACCCGAAAGACCGGCTTGTACACGGGGGCTAGTAGTACACAGTTGTGGTCAGCTGATCCAATAGGAAGTAACGCCATAGACGTGTAGGCTGCAGGCACTGAACGGTAGCAAAGATCGATTGTCTTGTTCAGAGGAGTCGGACATGTGACATATTGATGAAACGTCTTCAATGTTTTGTCGAGGAGGCAGTGATTAAAGTCACCCAGCACAAATTTCGGAGTATCTGGGGAAATAGAATCTAGTTTGTTGATGTGGTGTGATATGAGTTCTGCAGCCCTTGCGGTATTGGCGCGTGGGTGAATGTAAACAAGTGTGAAGAATAACTGGGGAATTCCCTTGGCAGATAGAAGGGCCGGAGTGAGACGGACAGGAGCTCAATGTCAGGCGTGCAAAGTGTGTCACGAACAATGACCGTTCTGCACCATCTCCGATTGACATAGAAGCATACTCCGTGTTCTTTCCCAGTGTCACGTTTGTTTCTGTCCAATCGAATGGGTGTTCCAAACCCATCGATAAATAAATCACTGTCTTGCCAAGCCAAGACTCTGTAAAAGCAAGTAGACAGGCTTGTCTGTATTCGTGCATATAGTTCACGTTTGCTTGTAACTCGTCCATTTTTGAACGAAGTGAGGTACGTTAGAGAGGAGTACGGCGGGGAGGAGTAATTTGCAACTCTTCATCTTTTTCAGTTGTTGTCTTATCCCTCCCTTTTTCCCTCTGTTCCTCTTCTTGCGCTGCTTGCTGTCTGTCGTGTTTTGCTCTGTGTCTGAACGTAGCAATTCAGGAGGGGAATCAGAGTGTATCAAAGGTCCAACAGCGCTGGAACCCCGCAGACTGCATATTAGATTCTGAATATTTCCAAGATAAATTCAATGTATATAGAAAGGACAGAACAGAAGAACAGAGAGGAGGAGGGGTATTCATTGCAATATATTCTGACCTGCTTAGTGAAGAGGAATTTGAATTAGAGATAGACTACTAAATCATTTGGGCTACGATTAGCATAGCTGGTTGTAAATTACTTCATATATGTGCCTACTACAGACCTGACGTAAATGATGAACACAGCATAGAACAATTTGAAATATCTCTAGGCAGAGTAAATCAAAAGCAACACTTATTCATTGAAGGAGATTTTAATTTTCCTGGATGGGACTGGCAGAATGGAATGTTAAAACCAAACTGCCAAAACGTACTACTTCATAATAAATTTCGAAACATTCTAGATGACCTTGGTCTTATCCAGATTATAGACAAGCCAACAACGGGAGAAAACACTCTAGACTTAATGATCACAAATAACCCTACCAACGTCAACCGAACAGAGATATTACCAGGAATCTCAGATCATGACTGTTGTTACACAGAGCTAGACATAAACCCAATGAAACACAAACAGAAACCTAGAAATATTCCCCTTTTCAATAAGGCAGACTGGGACAAATTTAGAAAACATATGAAAGATGTAAGCAAAAATCTTCAAAATTGCTATGAACAAAACAGTGCAAACAAGTTGTGGTGTATGTTTCGGGATAGCATTGTCAAAGGTACTGGGTTGTATATACCATCCAGAATGGCTAGATGTAGTAATCCAGGCATGGATACCCCTGGATTACACCAACACTAAAGAAACTTAGGAAAAAAGGGACAGAATGTACAAATGTCACAAGCTCACTCCAAAATACAAACATTTGAAACAAACTATACAGCAACAACTGAGAACTACCTACCGGAACTATGTAAATGAAATTGTCACCTCTACTGAAGATAGTAAACAAAAACAAGGTTATGCTAAGAGATTCTGGACATACAAGAACCACTGACGTACAAACCTCACATGGGTATCGCCTCTCAAACAAAATGGAATCCTACACTCAAACCCTAAAGCCAAAGCGGAGATACTAAATCAGCAGTTTCAATCAGTCTTTACAGATGACCCATCTCCCCAAGTAACCAAACTACCCAATCCAACACTACCAGAAATGCCAGAAATAGAAATTACAGAAGCTGGTGTACTAAAACTCCTACAGAATCTTAAACCTTATAAAACACAAGGACCAGACAACACCAACCCAAGAATTCTAAAAGAATTGGCTTTTGAAATTGCGCCATCGCTAACTTTAATCTTTGAGAAGTCATATGCTACAGGAGAAATCCACACAGACTGGCTAAAAACAAATGTCTCACATATTTTCAAGAATGGTCAAAAATACATAGCTTCAAATTATAGGCCCATTTCCTTGACATGCATAGCATCAAAACTAATGGAACATGTCTTGGTTAGTAGTATAATGAAACATGCACATTCACACAACATTCTTTATAATCTTCAACATGGCTTTCGCTCCCAAGTATCTTGCGAGACACAGCTTATTCAGTTCATACATGACTTAGTTACCCATATGCAGTCTGGCACGCAAACGGATGTCATAGTGATGGACTTCTCTAAAGCATTTGATAAGGTCACCCATAAAAAAGCTGATTTACAAACTCCATCACTATGGCATCCATGGCAAAACAAATTCCTGGATTCGATCATTTTTAACAGACAGAACTAAAAGAATCATAATAGAGGGCGAGGCCTCCTCTGAGGTACCCGTAACATCGGGAGTACCACAAGGCTCTGTACTTGGCCCTTGTCTATTCCTCTTTTACATAAATGACATCCCAGACAATATTACATCTACAGTTAGACTTTTTGCTGATGACACCATAATGTATATAGCCCTTAAGCCTAAGACAAATACAGCTGTGCTCCAGGAAGATCTTCACAAACTTGGGAAATGGGCCATAACCTGGAACATGGAATTCAATGTTAAAAAATGCCATACCTGTAACAACAAACAAAACTGTCATTAACAATCAATACATGCTTCATGGTCAAACACTAGAAACTGTTTCACAGGTAAAATATCTTGGTATAACCATAACCTCAGATCTCCGGTGGAATGCCCACATAAATAACATTTATCTAAAAGCAAATAGATCACTAGGCTTCCTCCGCAGAAATCTCAAAGTTCCGTCAATTCAAATAAAAACTCAGGCCTATTTCACCTTTGTCAGACCCATCCTGGAGAACAGCTGTACTGTCTGGGATCCATATACCCTTACACAAATAAACAAACTAGAAATGATTCAACGCCGTGCAGCCCGATATGTCTTATATCGCCACCACAATACCTCCAGTGTAACAAACATGCTCCAGACATTAGGATGGAGATCCCTATCAGACAGAAGAACCGATGCAAAACTATGTATGATGTACAAGATAGCAAATGGCCTAGTGGGTATACCAGCAAACCAATACCTTATTCCTATAAATATAGTCACTAAAAAACAACATTCCTTATCTTACCTTATCCCTCACTCCAGATGCAACTACCACTTGTATTCTTTTTTCCCCAGTACCACTCGACCATGTTTTAGACGTTAACAAGTTCTTCTGCACGTATATCTGTTTATGTACACGATAATTTGTGTTCTTATATATTGCACTCTAAAAACAAACAAAGAATGTCCTGTTCGCCTGCCATGCCACGGCACCGCCTGTATCCTCGGCATGTTGAGGCTAGGCGTGTATTGGAAGAAGACTCAACAAGTACACACGGGTGTATTGAAGAAAATGGCCGCCATTTTGTTGTCCGTGCACCGGTCCAAGAAGGCACAAAAAAGTCACAGCACATGCACATGCCAACATCAGTAATCTACGAATATCCATCCTGGTACACTCCAAACACTCAGGAGCCACTCTGCCAGTTCGGACAACGAAAGAAACTCGAAATACACAGTAAACATTTAACACAATAGCCCGTCCTTGCGAATGTGTCGCCACTCGTGCAGCGCCACCTATCCGATGTTGACAACGCACAGCCATGTGTGGTTTCTTCGCCGCTGCTAGCGTTTCAATCGGCTACTCACGAAGAAGTAACGACACTCATCACAAGTGGCAAGACCAAGAGCCGTCCAAGCTTGATCCACTGCCCTCTGTTATTCTGAAGGCGAATACATCCATCTTGGCGCCGATTCTCGTGAAATTGATCAACCTGTCCTACAAGTCTTCCACTGTTCCCGCCCGGCTGAAGCACGCAGTCGACACGCCTCTTCTTAAACGTTCCGGTCTTCCCGCCGACGACTACGCCAGCTATGCCGACCTATCTCGAACCTTCCGTACGCATCCGAGTTACTTGATCGCCACGTCTCTGCCCAACTGCGTTTGCATATGCAACACAACGACATCGGAGATCCTTTTCAGAGTGCCTACCGCCCGTCACAAAGCGTTGAGACAGCGATTTTGTGTATCCAAGACGACGTGTTAAGATCACTGGATGCTCGTAAGCATGTAGTACTTGTTTTACTTGACCTCAGCGTTGCGTTCGACACGATCGACCATGACATTCTTGTCGCTGAACTAGACCGAATCGGCGTGCTAGGCAACGCACTTTGGTGGCTCGCCTCTTACCTAGCCGACCGGACACAGTGCGTCAGCGTTGACGGTAATCTTTCTTGCGACAGCCGACTACGACATGGAGTTCCACAGGGCAGTGTTTTGGGCCCTCTGTTATTTTCTATATACTGTGCTGGTCTTTCCGACGTATTCGAGAAGCACGGTGTTCGCTACCATGTCTACGCTGATGACACCCAACTCTATGTCGATTTTCTGTGAAACAATTCTGCGGATATCCCGTTGTGTGACTGACGTGAAAGCATGGCTAGCATCGCACTACCTGCTTCTGATCGAGGCGAAGACAGAGGCGATATTGTTTGCAGCACCAAACAACCGTTTTCCACAGCCACCGCCTCTTCCCATCGACGTCTGCGGTTGCAACGTCAGCACTTCCGCCAACATACGTGGCCTTGGAGTACAGCTCGACTCCACGATGTCGATGGCCGCACACATTAGCCGTACCTGTCGGGCTGCCTACGCCCAACTACGTGGCATAGCGCGAATACTACCATCTCTCCCGCTTTCAGCGTGCAAGTCGCTTGTACACGCGCTAGTCACGTCGCGACTTGACTTCGGACGCAGCCCTGTACGGCATTACTGGAACCTTCTTGCACTGACTAGAGATGGTTCAGCGATCAGCTGCGCGTGTCGTCCTTTGCTTACGTCGGCGTGACCAACACAGCATGACGGCGGCACTACGATAGCTGCATTGGCTACCTGTGGCGCAGCGAATTCAATTTAAACGGTTGACATTGATGCACGGCGCTGTGTATGAAAACACCCAACAGTACCTTGCCGACCGTATATGTGCATATGTTCCCTGTCGTACTCTTTGCTCGGCCGACCAGTTTCTCATGGTTGCTCCTAGAGTTAACCTGGAACGGTACGGCCGACACGCATTTTCATGTGCAGGTCCCACTCTCTGGAACTCTCTTCCACTAGAGCTAAGAAGCCAACGTGACTCTGGACGTTTTAGGAGAGACCTGAAAACATTTCTCTTTAATCAGGCTTTTTCGTAATTTATTGTATTTTTAAATACATACATGCAATGTACATCTTAATGTTATATATGGCCCACATAATAATTGAAATATGTAGTTGTGTTAGCATATGTAACCCATGTATTGTAATATTTTAACGCCAACGTAATGTATTCTTACATCATGTTTTAGTTTGTAAACACCCCTGAATCTGCTTTGTAGAGATATGTGCATGCATGGTGAATAAATAAATTTGATTTTGATTTTAAATTGGATGTTTTTGTGAGCCTGAAGGTGATACAAATCGAGGTTTTTGAAAAGCCTGAATATGGTTTTTGACATCTGACGAGTTTGGTGCGTTCCATTTTTTATGATGCCCCGGCCTCCCCATCCTACATCACGTAGTATCGCTTAGCCGACTATCGCCTGGCTGCGTGACTTCGCCATAACGATAGACTGGCTCTGATTGGCCCATTTGAATGTTATGCCATGAGAGCTGCCACCATTTAAGTTGTTATGATAAATTGTACAACTCCTCCTTCATACATCGATATTCTAGTGATATTATAAGATTATACACTTATACACGTTACTTTCTGTAGCTGGATACAATATAATATGCTTGTTATGTATGTTTATTGGTGTAGATTATCTCTTGGTTGCATCCGATATAATTATTCTAAAAACGAGCCCATTCGCTTTCATTGTTTTGAATACAATTGAATTCCTGTGGAACCGTAAGATAACTGCTTGTTCCTCTATGATGACTAGTGTTTGTATTACATCGGAATATCGCATAATAACTAATTTTGACGCTCGTTTCGACCCAAAAGCTATCTTTGTAAACATGCTCTGAATGCATGGAAAGGGTCGGCCTGATGCGACTATGAATCATATGTGGCGTCACATCTCGGCATCCCGAAAAGCGCACCAAAAATATGCAATTTTTGGTGCGCTTTTATTGTATCCAGCTACAGAAAGTAACGTGTATAAGTGTATATTCTTATAATATAACTAGAATATCGATGTATGAAGGAGGAGTTGTACAATTTATCATAACAACTTAAATCAATCAGCGAATTTCTGTCGGTCCTGTTAGCTCAGTTTGTAAAGGCGTTGGTTCCTTGGCATTTATTTTGTAATCGGGCGACGCCACTTCAATCCAGACACCAAACCATTGATTTTCTTTACACTTTTTTTGTTTATGTTTTCACCAAGTAATATAAACCAAATCATTTTTTATACTATGATGCACTGTTTGTAAATATTTTTTTATATTCTTATAGTAATTATTTATTCACCACAAAAATTAAAACATGGAAATTATGTAACGATGTTTCTAAATTTTATTTATCCAAACAAATGTAATGTAATGGATACATAATTTATTAACTGTATGTATATATTGTACGGTAATATATTGTAATTATATATGTGAAAACATATGATGATCTGTCTGGATAAATAAAATTTAGAAACATCGTTATAATTACCATATTTCCATTTTTGTGGCGAATAAATAATTACTACAAAAATATTTACAAACAGTGTATCATAGTATAAGAAATGATTTGGTTTATATTACTTGGTGAAAACATTAAAAAAGTGTAAAGAAAATAAATGGTTTGGTGTTGGGATTGAACGGGCGTCACCCGATTGCAAAATAAATGCAAAGAAACCAACGCCTTTACCAACTGAGCTAGCAGGACCGACAGAAATTCGCTGACTGATTTAAGTTGTTATGTTAAATTGTACAACTCCTCCTTCATACATCGATATTCTAGTGATATTATGAAATTATACACGTTACTTTCTGTAGCTGGATACGATATACGTTTGCTATGTATGTATGTTGGTGTACATTATCTCCCGTTGGTTGCATTCGATATCATTATTCTGAAAACGAGCCCAAGCCAAGGCCAAGCTCAAAGATACCTAGTCGACTTGTAGGCTCATTCGCATTCATTGTTTTGAATAAAATTGAATTCATGTGGAACCGTAAGATAACTGCTTGTTCCTCTATGATGACTATTGTTTGTATTACATCGGAATATTGCACAATAACTCATTCTGACGCCCGTTTCGACCCCAAAACTATCCTTGTAAACATGCTCTGAATGCATAGAAAGGATCGGCCTGCTGCGAGTGTGAGTCGTATCTGACGTTACGATACCACGTGATCGCGTAGCTCATTACATTTTTATTTTCCGCGGGAATTACTACAATTTATGCTACAAATGTATTTTTCTGTATTGTTTTAATGTTCTCGAATGTTACATACAATGTTAAACTTTGTGTACACATGGAAAACGGATTTTAGCTAATGCCTTGTTTTATTTCCTTTAATATTCCAGTCCGTTGTGACGGGCCAATGCAGCCACCTCACGGCGGCTGGATAATCGAATCTATACTACACGCGCTAGTTGAGTCTAGAACAAAACAGTCAGTATAATATGAATGGTATTAAATATGAACATGCAATTTCCCGCTGCTAATCAACTTTAAATATTGTCTTAATGCATCGCAGTGATAATATATCATAGGTATGTTATAAGCTGATCATTCGGACGCTTGCATTGTTGGCGCGCCGCGTTGTTATAGCCACTGATGTTATTTTATACAAATCACGAAAATAAAAGCAACCGCTCTAAATTGGTTGAGCGATAATATAGCATTTTAGACCTCGGACAAACATACTCGCATGACAGCATTGCATAGCAGATAACGAACAATGCATATCCCTGACATATCTACATTCAAAACGTGGGCACTTGTGTAGAATCCGGACCCACCTCGATTTCGCTGTTATAACTTGAGTTTTGCCTAACTTTGATATATCAGAGCATTAGTTCCATCATTCAAAATCATCCCAGTCATATTTATATTACGAAAATATTGTGTCTTAGTGCACTTTTGAAGACCAAATAATGACCCGGTTTGTGCTAGTCTGCACCGCTGCGGTCGTGCGTTACCGTATCGCGCTCGTAAAATGAGCGATATATCTGCGTATGTTGATGCAAACCGGGGCGTTATTTATGCCTCAAAAGTGCATTAACACGCAATATTCTTAAATGTAAATATGCCTGAGATAATGTTGAACAATGGAACTAACGCACTGAGGTATCAAAGTTAGGCAAAACTGAAATTATAACAGCGAAATCGAGGTGGGTCCGGATTCTACACAAGTGCCAAAACGTGTATTTGTTCATTCCTGCATGAACCAATCGTGTACTATTATTCAACACTGCAACCAAGTGCAAACAACCACAGCCCACACTGCCACAGTGCAGGTTCATCGTCAAGTCAAGTGACACTAACAATCTGTTTTATACTGGTGTGAGCAATAATCGTGGGTCCAATTGTGTATTTTGCCATTTTTACTAAAACCTGATCAAATTCTAAGGGAACTGTAATGTATTTGTGTGCTAAATCTCTAACACATATTCCTTCTAATTTCTGCAAACAAACTGTTACAAAAGTTGTTTTGAATGAAGTACTTATGAAAATATACTGGCAAAATCCAAATCTCGTTGACGCCTGCATTAAAATGCATGGGTCTTATCTACACTGTGTAAATTGTTTGCATATCACATCAATCGGTACAAGAGCAGTGTATTAAAATAGACCAAGAGCGTTAGAACACAAGATTTCAGTTCCACAAATTTTGACCTGCACCGAATATTCCGGACATGAGTGTACAGTTGACCAATTCAGTTGATTTTGCTGGACATTCACTCGATGTACAGACGAGACATTAGGCACTGGGGCGATTCTGATCACTGTTCCAATCGCACAGGTACTCATTCTAAAAATCGGTGAACATTTATTCATCACTAATTAAACCAAACCCGTAGGCTGGACTACTGAAGTGCGAGGGGTGACATGATTGAGACACATAACTATAATATAAGTGTTCACATTCGGGTTTTCAAAAATGGGGTCAAGGGACCCAATACATCTAGAAAACAGGGTTCCTGTTCACTACAACAAAAATGGAGTCCAGAGATGCTGAAACCAAAACCTGAAAGTGTGATGCTCTATGCGGTTTTTGTATGCTCATAGTTAGTTATACACAAGCATGCACACACACACATTTTGTATGGATTTATATATTATAACACTGGTTCAAAATCAAAGTATATATTATTATAGTGTCCTAATCATGCGCATGTCATATCTCGCACTTCAGCCCGTCAAATTCTGACAGCCAGTCAGTGTAAAATTTTCTATCTCTGGCATTTTAGCCGCTTGTGATGTCATGATATCAATGACTTCAAAGTTCAATTGGATGTTGACCGGATAGCAACCGATGGTGTATGCATCCAGATGCAAGAATCATTCTACCTAGTTTCTGAACTAGCAGGCAGGTGGGAACTCCAATTTTAATTTCACAGTTTAATCATTAGGTGGCAGCATAATTTTTTTGCATAGACATCATTTCGCCATTGCGAAACAAGTGCGTCTGGCAACATAATTTGGATATATATGTCGTGTTTCTGTATAAACAACCAAGCGCCAAGAAACACCTTTGAACTTTTGTGATGAAGACACACGTGATGAAACCTGAAAAACTGCATCCCGCCTCAAAAAAATGCTCATAAACGATGTTAACGTAAATGCTGATTATAATTTATAAGTATTTACAAAGTCAACAAAACACTGCTTCAGCTAGATTGTAACATGGAGATGACCAGGGGGCACAGCCTGAAACACAAAAAGCAATGTATGAGGTAGTGTTTGAGTAGTAGAGCTCCGGACCATTGAACGAGGGGACCAGGATTTGGACGAGGGAACCAGAAATCCTACAACTGACTGCCGTTTCGAAAACTTAGGCAATTTTGTTCACCCCACATTACCTGTGTCAGAAGAGATACTATATAAATTGTGGTATGCCTTTTCATGTACAGATGGACTTTGCCATTGCAGGGTATTCTTCAGATATTCAAGGTACAAGAGATACCAAGGACAATGAGTCTGCTGTTGTCTTTTCCTTCACTTCCACCTGAGGGCTACGTGTCGGTGTGTGAACAGAATGCAGAGTTACTTGCTCTGCCAAAAGAGGTTGCAGCGGAACAGTTGGCTATGCAGGTAAAATGATGAAAGCTCCCCAACTTAATTTTTTATATGTAAAAAATGTATCGTTTCAGATTCATTTTGTAGAATTGTTCAACTTGTTGACTAGATTAAGTGCCGGCTGATATCTAGAAATTTATTCCATTTTAGTGAAATCATCAAAACAACACAACTGACAAACTAAAAAGAATTTTTGATCAGCTCAGATCAGTATTTGGCAAAAGACACTTCCGTATGATTATAACTAATTTTAGTGGGGAGAGGTGGTCGATTGGTAGAGCACCGAACTGTCAATCGAGGGGACGGTGGTTTGATTCCACCTGCTGTCGTTTCGAAACTTAGGCAATTTCGTTCACCTCAAGTGGCCTGTGTCTTTCAGAAGAGACACTAGAAGCCGTTGGTCCCATCTATTTGGTGTCTACGCCAGAGGAAGTAAAAGATCCCACACAGGGGGTAAATGTGTAACCTGTCGCGGACTCACAGAGTGGTGGTTTCTATCTCTAACCCACTGGATCTTGCTCCTAGCAGCCAGAGTTGTTTCCCAGTTGGGCGTGTGAGAGGCGCCGAGCAGGCAGTGTAGACAGTGTAATACTCTGTATCATTGGACCCACTGGGTCCTATACCCAGCCCTGCCTATGACATGTAATGTTTACGTCACATCTGCTGTTGTCTCCTCCAGGGGCTGCCGTATCCAGCTGTTGACATATCTCAAGACCTCCTTCGTCCCTCTATCTCCAGAGTCAGCGCCAGGTCAGCTTTTATTGAACACACAGAAACGCCCCACAAACGTCTGCTCCAAGCCTGGTAGGTTGCTTAAAAATTAAGGTAAATTCTTATTTCGTGAAACATCCAGTCTAGGTGTGCTCAAAGTGCTTTACGCTTTACTCCTTGGTAGACCTGTTCAATCGAACACCATCTCAACTTCTCTGGGAAGCATTTTGCAATGCTGCAATTAATGCCAGGTACTCATTCATACAGCTGAGTGACCTGGAGCAACATTGAGCGATCAAACTTGTCCAGTGTTTGATGCAGCAACAGAGGATTTGAACCCAGATTTTCTCATTTGAGAATGATGCTCTAGCCACTGCATCACTGTGCTGCACTGCACCCCATTGCTTAGTGATGTGTTAGGGTTGACTAATGAATGTAACGATATATCACGATACATAGCCTGCGATACAATATACCAATATACTCTGCATATCAATATATTACGAATGTAGTACAAATTTATGTTACACGTCACTTTGGGTGAACTGACAATTGTTTAAGTGCAAATTTCAGTTATTTAAACAATTTACAGTAAAAAACATGTAATGTTAAAATGCATATTTTTATTGTTCAACTATCATCAAGGGAACAGGTGAAACTTCAAAATGCACCACATTTTGAAGCAAGTATTTAACAAAATACAGATCAACACTTACAGAACTAAATTTAACAAGATTGCCATCTAGATAATTAACTCTAGATGGCAGGTGATCAGGGAAGCCTTTTGGCTTATCGAGAATCTAACCCTTTTTATCTACACGTATCCTGCCCTTCTGGGGTATGTGTCGATTTAATTTTTAAACATTCATGCTACTAGCACCCACACAATTAGCAGATAATCTGTTCCATTCATTTATAGTCCTTTGTGAAAATTAGAACTTTCTTATATCTAATCTACACTACTCCTTTACTACACTTTATTTACTATTTGAGTAAATATTGTGAATGAATAACTGACTGCAAGTTAAGATAATACATGCATTAAAGAAGCATTATCAACAAAATCACATTTTTGCTTAACTCCAGGCCTGAATGAGTAAAACCCAAGTGTTTATACTGGGAGGAGGGACGGCGAGTTTTCTGCACCAACAATACAGTTTAATCTCCATATATCTACATGACAACTGAGACTAGGCACTGGGAATGTGTCCTTTTACTGATGTCCGGCCACTGTGTTATCTAGGCATGAACATGGCCTCTCTGGGCTTTTGGAGGAACTGGCAGCGGGCAATAGACAAGATGTTGTAGGTGAGGTGCATAATGGTTGTAAATTTATTAAGTTAAATTGTACATACCAATGGTATATATATATTCTGATTATCCGACCGACCCAGGTAAACGTAGCCGCCACTCGAAACTTATAACATAGCAAGGCAAATAAATGATTTATTTGCAACCCTCTATAAGTCTTAACACAATAAAAACACAACTCTTTGCAGCCTGACCCAGGTTCTAGCTGTCAAAATACCAGAAATGTGTTCATTACTTGATTGTTTGTATATATCTATTTGAATACACGTGGCTTTATCTGGAAAATGTTTTCTTTCTGATGCAGCTTTTCGTGAAATATGTGAATAAATTCCATATTTAGATTGGAAATTCAGTTAGATTTCATGTAACATAAAAAAGGTTACCAGGAGAAACACATGCATTAACATTAAGTTTATGATTTTGTGTCAAATTAGCAAATGGAAGTTGTTTACGTACAATATAAGATCTGCTGTGCCTAATTCTTGGGTCATACAGTCTTCTGATTATGGATTTTTACAAACAATATCTATTTTATGTTTGTAACTCTAATTAGCAGAGAATACTGCTGTAAAATAAATCTAAATATACCGTACAACTTCTCTTCCTGTAAGAGACATAGTAATACTAAACCAATCATGGTCTCCCAGATTTCCACGAGTACAACTATGCTGTATGACTGTGAAATTGTTGGTTCGAATGATGTTGGAGTCATTTGGTTATGACATTTCATTACACAGTGAGTCGTACTGTAAGCCTACTGGCTTCTGTCTTGCTTGGCGCGGTGCGATGGGGCAACTCACTGAGAGGAACCATATGTCCTCATCTCATGGTAAGTCTTCTTAGATCCTAGTAGTTATTACCAGCACAAATGTTGGTCGGAATAATAGAAGAAAACACTGCTAAAAGTAGCCCACAGGTGAATTTTACAACATAAAAGTGAACATTACTTTTTTTATGGATCATAGAATTATCGTTGAAAGTTTGCCGCCCGAAATGCAAACTGTCTAGGAAAATATTAACCATTTCAGTACAATAGGCCGGATTTCCAGGCGCACTGTTTGTGACTCTTCGGTACGACAGGCCGGTTATTCGGCATTGACAATGTCTGCTATTCAAATCGTTTTTACTCATAATTATCCACTATGTGGAGCCACTTGTGTACAGTTGTCAAGGCAAATAAATTAGCTACTCAGCAGTGGTCATCATTTATTAATGATGGATTATCAAAATGTGCGGTGGTCACAATGGCAGACAGCATTATTTCAATGAGCGATTTACCACTATGTTTTGGACAGATTATTTGATAGTTTTATTTAAGAATCTTTGTCGGATGTTGACGATCGACACAATAACGATGTCAGTGAACTTGGTGTACAACTGTGTTCAGCAACTGCAAAAATGTTGAAATCTTGGTGGCCATCTTGGATTGCTGGTTACCATGACGATGGAATGTAAAATGATATGGCTAATTTTACTAGCTGATTATCATACTTTCCGAAAATATATAACATTCCTATTCATAAAATGCATTTTTTGTTGCTCAAATCTTGACTTGAAGTGAGGTAGTCCATTTTCTTGCAAATTCATTGGGAATGCAGTATTCAGTGGTCACAGCTGGTCAGGGCTGTAGTACTGAAATGGTTAACACACACTGGCACACACACACATACACACACACTCTCTCACATGCACGCACGCATGCATGCACACACACTAATTCTCAGATCCCTCCCTTCCCCTGACTTAGTACTTTCAAATGTTGATAATTGTCCAGATTGAAAGTCATGTAGGTATATAACAGTGTTGTGACATGATGCATGCGAAAGGCTGATAATAATCATCAGTATATTGTAATCGCTATGGCTACGTAATTCACACATAACCGACATTTTTATAATTACTGCGCAAGCTTTGACCCGCTTTTGTACACTTCGTTCCAATTCATAAATGTCGACAGTTGTGAATAACCCATTATTTACTCTGATATTTATTAAGTTTAAACTTTATTTCCCTGCACTACAAAATATGTTTACTATGATGTTATGCGTGGTGTTATTGGCCAGTGCTCTCACCAACATAGTATGTTGTTGTACTGCTATTTCCAATATTTGTATGATTATATTTGTATTTCACACAAACTTAAATGTTGATGTTTCAGAAGGCTTTTAAGAGTTATCATAAAACAAATTACAATGTTTAATTGTGCTTCTTGAATGGTTTCAGATGACAAATGAAGATATGATCGCAGAATTCTCTCCTAATTCAAACTGGTACGTTGTCTTTTGAAGTATTTTGTGAAATAGTGTATGAGCATACATTTATGTTATTATTGGACATATAGAGAGATAATTTTACATACACAGTATATATATATGTATATATATAGCTTGAAAACACCAAGAAATATCATGGTAGAAATGGTGTCCATATTAATGTATTGTTTTGCCTTAATTTTTGTACATGAAAATCATACCATGTTATTTATTAACATGCCCATTTGCAACCTTTGTGCTCAACTTTCTTACAGCTTCCTAATAATTAATATCACTATGATGCCAGGATTGAGTTGGACATGGATGTTCTAAAATGCATAATACATGGGCGCAGTGACATAGTAAGTCAAGACAACCAGGGCCCACTTCCTCTGGCTGACATTTCAAAGCTCGGCCATTTTTGTTCATTCTACATTTTTGAGCAGTAGTCGTAGCGTCGCTGAATAAGAAACAACATTGTGTTTGAATGATGAAATGCAGTAAAGTTTCATGTTTTTCTCGGAACATTTTCTATTGTTCCATTAACACATATTTACTACTGCATGTTTGAGAATGTGTTGTCTGTGATGTTGAAGGCGAGAGGGCTTCATAAGGTGCTTTGCGTGGCACCCACACACAACCAAGTTTGCGATTGCCCTCCAAGACGACTCGGTGAAGGTGTACACAGCCAACAAGACAGGTGTGACACCCGTCCTCAAACACAAGCTACAGAAAGGTGTCGCAGACGTAGCCTGGAGGTACAGTATACACAACTCACAGGAAATGTATGTCTCAACAGCTGATAATGTTAAATGATCGACATACATTACAAATGGAGGGAAATGCAGGCACACCTAACAAAACTCCATTAGAATAATGGTAATAGTATTCAGTCATTAATTTCCATGTTGTTTTCATGCTAAACTATGAATCCTTTTATGTAATACTTAATTAGTCTGTAGAGCCCACCTCTGTACACTGTGAAATCAGACATTCGTCTGGAGAGAGTGCAATGGATGATACCAGTATGTCTTAATTGCACTGACTAAATACTCTTCCTTTTAACCCTTTGCTTGCAGCTACATGTCCTCCTCAATACTCGCGGTGGCATGTCACACTTGTACCCTTATATGGCATGTTGACCCTACATCTCTCTCATCGAGGTAAGTCATGTTTACTGTCAATTTAAAGTTGTCTCCGCACATTGATTTTTCACACTTTGATTTCTGATGTACTGTTACATTATTATTTGTTTAACTGAACCAAAATGTAACCAATAATATTTGACAATATATAGGTCACTTCTGACATAAATAAATATGACATAAAATATAAAGGAAACAGTACGAACAAGGATACTTTAAAAATATATAAATAGTTAAATAACAAACATTTGGTGATTCTATAATAATTAATTATTCTTATTTTCTTGAGCAAGTTATATTTTATGTATAACTAACAATATATATATATATACCAGATTCAGAATTAAAGTAAAAATTAGTTTTGTTAACAAACAGATGAATAGGTGTCCATATTGTAACGTGCAAACAGCAAAGTGAAAAGTTAGGTTGCAAAATTGTGAAATGGAGCTTTGTACCTTTTTGAATTCCACAAGACCTTTAAAATGATACCTCATATTTTGAAATATCTTTGGTAGTTTTTTATTTATTGCTAAAATTGGAGCAGACTTTAGAAAGCAACGTTTTGAGAAACGGTGTTGTTTTGACTCATGTTTTTATCTGTGTGTGTACTTTATTTGTTTTGGATTGTGTGTTGAGGAAAATAAACTGGACATGGAAAACTTAGATTATGAGGCATGTATTGTTTGCCAAAATCACCACATTTATGACTCATGACTTGGACAGCTATTTTTGGCTCATAATTATGCAGAATAGGCCTGTACTACTTAATCCCCGGTTCACTCTGACAGGTCACACATGTTGTTTTCCAGAAACTTGTTTTCTATCATTGACCGGATGTTCAGGTACATGTCGTGTGTGTGTTTGCCAGGCCATCCACGAGTTCTGTTCAAGTGTTGACGAGACCTGGTCACAGCCCTGTCACAGGCCTGGCGTGGTGTCCCACAGGAGACACATTGGTGACAGGCTCAGCGGCCGACGCATCTATCCTCGTATGTCTACGTCAGCCTTACTGTCAGACTCACATTACCCGCATAATGCAATACAATACATTGTGTAAACCGATGCCAATCAATCAGATCGCTGTGCTCGAGTGAACATAATCAATTATGTATTCGACATGCAAGAGTCTGACATCAACAACAGTGTGAAATGCTGTTTTTAAATCGAACCTTAAGACTTACCAGTTTTCCAGAACATTTTATACGGTGCCGTGAGCAACGATTGTTGGAACGCCGCATTATAAATTTCTCGATTTGATTTGAAGATCTATCTCATTGACTGCATCACAACATTTTATATATATATATATATTTATAACAAACTAGCTTATACCCACCCATGGAGCAAACCAGGGGCATCAGATATTGCCTTGAATTTAACTTTTTTACTTATCCTCTTTGTCCCCGCTGGGACATAAGGCTTCGACAATATCTCTCCACTGGGTTCAGTCTTTTGTAATGGACTGTGCCTTGCTCCACGAAAGCTTCATTTCAGCCAGTCACTATCACTGTTTTGAATTTTAATTGTCCTTAATTTAACTGTCCACAATGACATTCACAAGTCAATTGTTAACACAATCATTTACGCACCAATAATTTAATAATCTTTCAATATTGTTAACAGTCAGAATTTGATCTCCTCAAATCAGTATGTATAAAATTCAAATCTCTTCTATTGTTAAGCCAGATTGGTTTTCATAACTTTTCCATCAGTTGCTTTGCAAGGTAAGGATTTGATAAACATAGTTTTTCTTCAAAATCTCAATTTTTATTTAACGTAATTGATATGAAATCTGTTTTCCCTCTCAGTCATTTATATGCATTGTCATATACTAAGAAAACAATACATATTGGGAGACATACAGATTTTCTGTATATAATACCGACTTCATATTGGAAGGAATGTGGCCATATCCTATGTTATTACACATTTGGTTCAAATGTAAAAAAATTGATAAAATACTTACATTCTTGTATTCATCTCACAAGTATAAACTCGAATGACAAATTTATGACAATCAAAGTGCAAATATTCTTGATGTCATGCAGATTTCCAAACAAAATTGTGTTTGGTGTTGGTACATTTAGTAGCTGAGTACACGGCCATACTCAACTGGAATAGGAATACTGTAAGCTGGTAATTAACAAAAGGCATAACATGGATCTATACAGAATTTACAGTTTAACTGACAATGGTTGCTCTATGACTTTGCTGTCCCTTGACTGATCTATCATTGACTGTGGTTCATGTCTGACTCACCAGGTGTGGGAGGTGTCTCGTGAAATGTGTACAGCATTGCGGCGATTTGGATGCATCGGAAATTCGGTTCTGTCATGGTCACCAGATGGCAGTAACCTGCTGGCAGCGTCACCAGCAGCAGAATTTCGGTGAGGAGACAGACAAATTTGAAAAAATGACGACCACATTATCTAATGTTATATAACATTCTGATTCATTACATTTCATTAGTGTATTAAGTAATTTGGTTTACTGTTTGTGACATGATAATTGTGTAAGTTGTGAACAACCTGTGTCACAAAACAGTGGGTTAACTATCAGGGTAGCAGGAAATGCCCCATAGCTTTATGTAAACTGTAACGTACATTGAATAATAATATAGTGCAGATTACAAAAAAGTTCTAAAACATTAAATATAAAAAAAAATATAATTAATTTTGGTGTGATAGTTACCATTTCCACAGTTTGACTTATATAAAAATGCATATTAATTTTCGCGGATTCTCAATAATGTTAGGCAGGTAAAGGAGTGTGTAATTTGCAGTAATTGGTGTTTTGTTTCACAGTGTGTGGGAATGTCGAAGATGGACGACTGAGAAATGGTGTAATCTGTCAGGCAGGATCAAGGTCAGTTACATATAAACTGTCGGGCACAGTCAAGGTCTGATATAATCTGTCGGGAAGGGTTAAGACAGATTAACATTCCACATTAAGATTGAACTAATTCACTGTTTGCTGAATTGTTGTTATATTTTAAGAATCTTTGAAGAATTGTATTATGTAATAACTGTGTTGTTGGATGAATTTTTCCATGACTTTCTGACTTTTGTTATCCATTCGTTATTATCAGTTCATTCATTTTAGTGTGCCCAGTGGAGCCCAGATGGCAGCACATTGCTGTTTGCGACCATCAATGAACCGATCATTTATTCATTGGCATTCCAATACAGTGGCGACTTCAAAGTTCCTAGCACTGGGGGGTCAAAGGTCGCAGTACAGTGTGCTGACTTGAGTGAGACAACAGTCGGTGGCATGAGGTGAGGTTTTATAGGACAGCTGTATTGGCGTTTATGTTTTATTTTAGTAGTTTCACAATCTTGTATTTCAGACTCTTCTGAGCAAAATATTTATGATTGAGCTTGTGTTCAGATTGTTTCCTGTGGTGTCATGACGACAAATTATGTTGTAGAACTGTCACTTTTTCGTAATGTTACAAAACGCATCAATCTGCTATTTTCAAGCCCAAATCAATTGCAATTTCTAGAAGAAAAAAAATGTTTATTCAGATACACTGCCAAACAAACATAATTTTTTTTATTTGCCAGCAATTGCACAAGAATTATATAACTGTACCTTAGAATTGAATTGTCCCACCAGGAGGGGAAACCCCTTCCACACACCCCTCCCTTTACAACCGCATCTGAAACCTCCAGATCTTCATCTCATCATGTCTTGAAAAACATTACATAAAATGTAATGTAACGTTACTTGGCACCTTTACCCTAGTTGTCTGCCGAAACGTTTGGTGTGTACATGTCATTTCTGTGATCTTCTTTAGTGTCGGTGGAAACATACAGACCATGGTGTGGGACCAAACAGGAGAGAGACTGGCTGTACAGTTTATTGGTATGGCGTATGTTTACACATCTTTTATTATTATTAAAGATTTATAATGTGTCATATATGTACATAAAATACCTGCTCAAAGGCGTTAAATATAATATAGATACAAGTAAAATACATTAACATTATGTAGAACATATTAAAATGAATTGCTATTACTACATATACATTCAGTATTATCTATTCAATTCATTATATACATCCAGAGTGGGGCACAGTTATGACTTCATAAGCTGACTAGTCTGATTATGACAAAACTAAGTGTGTTGTCATTGTGATCTGGTCAGCATGTGCAAATGACTTGTAACAGTGACAGACAACCATTTGGTAATAAACTCCTTTTACATGTGTCATCTAATCTTGTGTGAAAGAAGTTTATTGCCAACTTTTGAGATGCCCAATTTTCTGCACTTTTGTAGTATCACATTGACATTGTTGACTCCATGTATACAGGGCTGTATATATAAATATATTCCAAATTGCATTTCCGCCATTAATCCTTTGCTGTGATGATGACTCTGTGATAATTCTTAACAATTCTGGTTTGTTGTAATTTTTAGCTAGGGTTTTTCAGGATGTATGTAAGCACTATATAAATTAACTGTAGTTATTATTTAACTGAATGGCAGCCCGCTGTACTGAAACTGTTATATTTGCTAAAACCCATTTGGCATATAAACTGATTATACATATAATTATGGCATTTATTTTGTGCAAGATCTGTTACAAAGCTTCTGGTTTTTGTTTATCTGTACAAGGCTACCTTTAAAGTGTATAGTTGTGTTACTTTTTCCACAGACTTCTCTGTTTGCTGTGTGATGTGTGCTAGCATTGTATTGTGTTTTGTGTTATTCAGTCTCTGAATTCCTTGTAATGATGTAACAATATGTGTGTTGTAGCTTCCGAGTTGATCGCCCTCTTCCAGACGAGAATGCAGCCTGTACTCGAGATCATCCCATGGTAATTAGATCCTACGTTACAACATCACTTTGTATTCATTTATGCACACATGTCCACGTTTTCACACGCACTGACACAAGCGCGCGCACACACACACACACACATACACACACACACATGCAGACACACCACACAAAGATCACCAATTTATAAATGGGAAAAGTAGTTATTCCAAGACATACCTAATAGAACTTAATTGTTTTGTCTCTTCATTCTTCATATCCTTTGTATATGCAACATATGTATGCAAAGATATTTATGTCACATTTTTCCTAGCTAATTTACCTAGTATTTTATTTAGCGTCGATAATATAATGCTTGAAATGTCTTAATACATTTTTATATATAACATTTTAGTTTTAATATTGTCTCACCTGGGAATGGCCAAAGTGGCCATATTTGTGGCACGGAGAAATGAAGAGTTATAATAATTATTATTACATTACTTTCCTCATGTTCTGTGGCACTGTCTCTTGTAGTGGCTTCGTGCGTGGCAGTGTGGGGGACATTCCATCTCTCATATCCTTCCAGCCCTCCTTTGCACATGGAGCGCTGCTTACTGTTGTAAGTTTCACCAGCTAAAATATTTGTGGACCTCATGGTAGAATTATACAAAATGACCAGTAGTAAAGCCACTGGTAAAAACTATTTAGTTTGGATCGAGGGTTACCTTGTTATCTTACATGTCTACAAAGTTTATTAATGTTAGGTATTTACAGGATCACGTGACAACCATATTGTATTGGGTGAATATGCAGAATATCTTTGCAATAGTTTCATCAAGACTGAAGTCGTGTTGTAATCAACAGTTCCGTCAGTGTTTTGAGTGAGCTTTGACTGGATACTACATTACGTCCTGGATGTATGTGGAATGCGGTGGCGCAGTGGCTAATGCATAGGACTCACACTTGAGAGGTTCTGGATTCGAACCCTGTGCTCCCATTTTGAACCTTGGGCATGTTCATTCACGCTAACTTGCTTCAGTTCACTCAGCGATAA
The DNA here is from genome assembly GCA_020002185.1 of Paraescarpia echinospica. Lineage (NCBI taxonomy): Eukaryota > Metazoa > Annelida > Polychaeta > Sabellida > Siboglinidae > Paraescarpia > Paraescarpia echinospica. Next base: position 78,882,806 of record CM034531.1, read on the forward strand.
CTACCTTGCTACAGTGGTAGATATTTGTGTACGAATAGTTTTCGCGCATTAATTGCAGCTTGGCTAATGCTTCCCAGAGAAGTCAAGATGGAAAGTTAATTAATTAAATTACAAGTAACTCAGATTTTTTCCAGTTAAATTAAATTAGCCTCACATTTATCAGATCAATTAAATTAACCTCTCAAAAGTGTTCTATTGAACATGTCTGCCAGTGAATGAAATGTAAAGCATTTTCAGCAGTCCTAAGGACTGGATACTTATGTTTATATGTTACCTTTACCTCGTGATTGATTAGGCTGCTGTTTGCAGGTGTGGACTCGTGGCACGGTTTCATACATTCCGCTCTACTTCGTCCCTGCAAAAGCAATACAGAATAGCGCCCTCTACCTGCAACGATCTGGCAATGTGCCTACTCCAGTTTCCTTGCAACCGACCACTCTTTTCTCTCGGCAGTGATGTCATCACACCACCTCCAATGGCGACAGTTTGCTTTCTGACATGTTGGACACAGTACCATCTACCACTAAATTTATGCTTGAGTGCAGTCGTTACAAGAAATGAACTGTAAGATAGGTATAATCAATGCAACTGTTATCCTGCAAAATGAATATACAGGTATCACCAGATCATAACTACAATGTTTTAACTTCAATGTGTCAACCATTTAAAGATGTGTGTGACCAGAAGAAGATTTGATTTAATTCTTCCATCTTAATGAACATTTTCACCGTAAATATCATTTACCATTGCAATGATTTGTGTATTCCTGTAAAAATACATTTTTGTGTTAAAAAAATACTTTTTGATGGATTGTTGTATTAAATTTCAAGCTTGTCTATTGACTGTTGCTATTAGTTGTGTCTTATTTTTGTCGTCAGTAATTACCACGCATGGGTGCATTTCAATAGTTAATTTGGTAATTCGATTAACTCTGCATAACTTAATTATTGGTTTCATAATGGATGATATTATTGTATGTCACTGCTGCATTTCCTGATATTGATTTTAAGTGAACTGTGGCAATGTGAATCTAACAATAGTCTATGCGGGAACGTTCTTATGTCTATCCTCGTGCATGTAACATAGCAGTACGAATATTATTTGACATTTCTACACTATCACGACTATGGCCTATCGATGGACGTGAACTTCCCATTCTCTTGGGCCTTCGTCATGTTGAACAAGCAACGAGTATCTGCGAGTACGTTATGGTGTTTATGTAACGATGATGTGTATTTTCTAACATTTGGTAAATATTACTGTCACGACTGTCAACTATCATGGCATCCCATCAGGTGACGGGCATGTTTGCTAATAAACATAATTATGGCCTGACCAAACGGAATCCCATCAGCATACACGGGTGTTCTAACAGTGCATTATAATTTTTGATACGACATTCAGTATAGACATGTTCAACGAACAATTGAAACAGACGCACATAACATTAACTACTATTGCTGTTAGTCTGCAGAAGATTTACTCGTTACCTAAGATTATACACAACATCGTCCTCAAATTCCCACGGTGCACACAAAACCCTACAATGACTTCTTTGAATGCTATTTTTTGCTCTAGATATCTCTTAAAACAAATTAATAATTGCGAACTCGATCGAGCACACATTAATTTAGATACGCAATTTGTAGTACACTACAAACAACATAACATTATTATTATAATCATCAAAACAATACTTGTAATTTAAGTTAGCATCCTTTTATTGAATAGATCTACATGTCTACACAATCGACGTTACAACATACGACAGATACAAAGCTTAAAACGAGGTTGCTATTAACAAGTAACAACTTCTAGCCACTTAATTTCGTTCTTATTTTAATATATTTTCTTTTAGAACAATATTCGTGAAATACTCGTATGAAACAATTAGAGAGCAGGACCTCGTTCTCAGCTCTGTGTAACTAGCGCATCTGACGTGCACCTACTATCGAACAGTCAATCAGCGTCAGAGTATACCGTAACACTTTCCACCGGTGGGTGGCCATCTTGCTTTAAGCAATAGGTCGTACATATGGAACATGTTGCTGTAGATCTGAGTATAAAAAAAAGCGCGTGTAACTCGCATGACATTTTTTAATGTTCTCTTCTTTGTATTACTTCATCAGACCAATACAAAACATCATCCCACCAAAGTCAATTATACGAAAATACATTTCCCTTTATGAAACTAACACAGATTATGCACATTTTATAATCACCGCCTTCACTTTGAAATCACGTACGAAAAAGAAGGTGCGACTTGTAGTGGCAAACCAAAGAATAGTTGCACCCACTCGTTATGCACACCCTCTCGTGTTCTTGTGGATGGAGTGGTGCAACAGTAGAAGGCGTCGATTAATTGGTTGTATATATGTATGTATATATACATACATGTATATATATATACTCTATACCGTGAATACTCAACACATGATACCTTATTGCAACCTACGAGTCACCTTTCCGAGGCGTAGGAGATTCGATACTCCCTTTGAACTTTTCAACGGCGGCCTTCACAGCCGTACTAAGATGTCGCATCGTAGACTCGGATCCCTGCGCTACACTCAGTCGAGAAGAGACCTTCCGTTTCGAGCCAGAATACGCAAGAACGTTCGGATTGGATACGTTCGATGCGAGCCTCTCTTGCACGGTAGATTCCGCCTTATGCGCTGTACTTTCACGCATTATTGACTCGAGGCGTCCGGCCGGCGCCCGATAAGACGGCGACATTTCAAGGGAAACAACATCAATGATCGACGGCAGATCTATGTCTCGACTTTGCGTGTTCATTTGACTGATTCTGCGGAATGCATCTGAACTAATTCTGCCGTACGCGTTAGATACGGAGTGGAATTTAATCGCCGTCTGCAGTCCCTTGTCCAATGACATAGTCACGGGTTTCGTCAATTGTTTCTGTCGTTTTCGCAAACCCACGAAGCGGGGGTGACTCTGTCGACTGGGCGGTTGTTTGGTCTCTCGATTCTGTTTGGCTATGGCTGCGAGTTCCTGTTGTCGCTGGCAGACAAACCCTTCGTGGTGCAGGGACCAGCCACCAACAATGCTCGATCTCAGGGCATCTTTACCGACGTACCTGGTCTTTTCCTCCGCGATTCTTGGAAGTGATATGCTGAACCTGTGAACGCTCGCAAAGCCTTCCTTACGAAGGATATCTGCAATATTGTGAAAGCCAAACTTCTGAGCGTATTGATAGGCAGTTAGGCCGCTGCGCGAAGCAACATCGGTGCTTAGTCCGTATCTCATGAGATTCGTTAGGACTAGTCGAACGAGAGGAACACTCCCGGTAGAAACAGCGTGGTGCAACGCAGTAAATCCGTAGGCGTCACATGCGTTCATCTCAATGTCCCCCGGTGCAAAAGAAAGCAGCGTGTTTAGCTCTTTCGTCCGTTCCAGCTTACAGGCGGTCGCGAACACGTTTCTTCCAGATTCCCGGTCGACGCAGTTGTAGTTAGCCCCGCAGTTGAGAAGAAACCGGAAGAACCGGTCACGTTTGCGGTCATTGGCGATGTGCAGCGCCGCCTCAAGGGCGCAGTGCGAATCGGGTCCATCTATCGGAACACCGGAGTTAATGAGGTACTGAACTTGGCGGAATCGTCCGTTGATTATGGCGTCGTATAAAACGGGCGACATGGTCAACGACAGGGAAACGTTCACATAGCACTTTCATGCAGCGTCTGAATCAACACGTGCGTTCATTTATCGTACAACTTATACCGAACCTGTAGTAGTGAACTCGGAACGTCGACGTATTCGACTTTGTGCGGTAAAATACGTAATTTGTTAGTGTCAGGTCCCGCGCAACCAGAGAACATTTTTCACGTTCTCTGTGACACGTGCTTCAGTGAATACCGCAAACGCCGAGACCGCTCATATCGATTTGACACATCCTGACTCTAACGCTGTGTGGCCGCAGTCCCGAGAACCCCCGAACGGCCCTTTTGTGGCGTTACCGCGCGTAATTTGCCAAACACATAATACTTGCCAGAATTGACTTTAGTGAGGTGACAACAATGCTTGCGCTAAGTTGTGATGTAACTGCTCTGGCCTGATGTTCGAATGTTGGTCGTTGCGTAATTTGAGCGCACGTCCGACGAAACGTAATGGTCCATAACGCGCAGTAACGCACTCTCATAACTTCGGCTCCACGTGTTTAATAAGCTTTGCATACAGCGGACTGGTCTAAACCAGCAGTTGTTCCTAGCGCACCGTAAAACCATTAGCCTTTGTCCTAAATGTGTTAATGGTTCTGGACTGTCGTTCTCAGCTGACCACCCCGACTGTGATATATTACCTAATTTGTTTGATATCACTGCATCATATGATGTCATGTTAAGATGTACCTGATGTTCAGACTTACGGTACTCGTATAATGCATTATTAAATAAATTTTTAGTTTATTATGAAGATGTTTTTTTTTTTTTTTTTTTTTACACGAATCATAGATTTCATTGCATATATGACATGAATAAGGAACACAAGCAATGTGTTGCTTCGTTCCATTTGATACGTAATGTATACATGTTTCATATTACTGCTACATCTGTGCTATACTTAACATTATGTATCAATAAAGATTATTATTATTATTATTATGATTGTAAACATTACCATATGCAACCAGCATGTGATCGGCAAACACACTTTCTGAGATATGCATTCGTGCATATATATATATTTATGAACAAAATATGATTTTTGGCGGCCATTTATATATATATATACGTGCATTCGTGCATATATATATTTATATATATATATATATTTATATATATATATGCACGAATACATTAATTTGAACCAAATGTGTGAACAAAATATGATTTTTGGCGGCCATTTATATATATGTATATATATATATAATATATATATAAATGGCTGCCAAAAATAATATTTTGTTCACAAATTTGGTTGAAATTAATGTAGGTTCATGATTTAAAGTTTTGTCGTCACAATATAATATAAACATCATCAGATAGTTGGTAAATGTCAAAAATAGAAAATCACGGTCGCTTAATATTATCAGATAGTATAAAAAGCAAATCATCAAGGAACAATTAGTTGTGCATCGCACACATTGCGACAGGAATTACTCTCTTTGATTCCGAAGCAGAATAGTGTCATAAACCACTAAAACCTCCTATGAAATCCTAGCCCGTGAACGTCCTTAAGTTATACAAAATGGGCGCAAAAAATCTTACTGCTTACGATTTTGGTTCTAATTTAAAGTTTATTATAATTTTGACATCACAGAATCCACCAAATGCAACATGAATATCATAATTACGATAGTTTTACATGTCAAAACTGGAAGGTCGATGGGCTCGTGTATATCGTGAATACGACTTCGTAGCGCCTACGTGACCCAGTTGCATAAATTTACCAGTCGCAAACTCGGGCTGCTTCTGAACTTTCGAGATCACCAAGTTGTGCTTACGATATTTATAAAGGAGCTCATTGGAACGCAGCACAATGTCGATATTCCGAATGGGTCGCCATATTAAAGCAGTTCGAGTCTTTAAAACCCCGATAATCTAGCAGCGCCATCAGACGGATTCAAGTTCCCGTGAATGATGTCGATATGCCTTCGGCCATAAACGAACACGCAAGCAGTTCGTTTTGAAACTATATGAAGAAGCAAGGCCACGGTTGAATATATGAGTACAATCACTCTATTTCATGCGGCCCGCGGATTAAAAGCGAGACTGCACACAATGCTTCCCGCGGTATGACAATATACAGTGTATACGTTTGCATGGTGCACCTTCCATGGGAAGAAGATCATAAGTTGTTTCGCTGAATGGAAAAGTTCGACACGATGCATGTTCCACTGCGAATCTCCATAGGCCCGCAGCACCATCTATGCAAATGATAGTGAGCGTCGTCGTGAATACCGTGAACTACGTTCGCGCTCGTGGCTTAAACCTCCAGTGGTTCAAGCGCCTTCTGGTAGAGTTGAATGCGCAAAAATAAAGATCTCCTCTACTACTGCGAAGTGCGTTGGCTGAGTCGAGGTGCCAGGCAAGGTTGCGTGCATGAGCTGCGATATGGAATTAGCGCGTTCGTTGAGCAGACGTGTTCAGACGTAAGGCATAGCTGACCCCCAGGTGTATCTACGAGTCTCTTTTCTTCTCGACATCGTGACATTTCTCAATCTGATGAATTTTCAACATACAGAACGAGAACATCTAACCAAAGAAAACTTCAAGTTCGTTCCTTACAGTTTGTTTCTGCTTTCGAGATCAAGTTCGATTGTGGGAGACACCACTATTGCATTTCTCAACACTCCCAAAAACGAATAGTGGATGACGCGCCGGAAGCTGTGTAGATGAAGTTCACCCAAATGTAATGTTGCTCTGCGGCGCTCAAAGTTACATTCTGTGCGGTGTATATTGCAACCAGATGCACATGCCGTCGGAACAGTTTCTGAAACTGACCACACACGCCATGCTCACTTGGACTTTGGGCAATTGCGACAACGCGGATTTGGTTATAAATAATTATTGTCAATAGTTAATTGTTCAAAATTAGCCATTGATGTTTCATAACAATAATAACAACTCCAAAATATGTAAGTTCAGCTTCGAAGATATGAGCTAGAATGCCTATATAGATATTATATACGCATATTAACATATTGTACCAGTTTCCACGAAGATTGGGCTAGTGACAATTCATTTTAAGAAACAAATGTGTGGCCCGCTGACCTAGCCCAAGTCACTTATTTGGCCGTCCATTCAAAACGGTTGCCAGCCCCTGGCCTAGGGTAATACAAGGCAGTGTGTAACATACTAGCTCTACATTCACAGTTGTCCATTATCAGGCTCAGGACACTAATGTACTTTTTTACCAGCAACACAGCCATGCCAAGCTAACGTGTACACAATACTCATATTTTCAAATATTACCAGGGGTTGAAAACAGGAAATGTTTACCGAAATATATCTGAGGGTATTAAATATGAAATACCCCATGTATGTATAACTTCATTCCTAACAGCAACACGTGGTCCAGAATGACACATCCCGTCGAGTGTCCTCCAGACTAATGCATAACGTTTTTAACTGTGTTTTTTCATGGAAAGCTTCATCTGGCCAAGCTGAGATGGGCAGTTAAAACCAGCTAACTGGCAATACTATTGCAGATGAGTATAATTTGCCTGACATACAGCATATAATTGTTTGACAATGTATATAACATGTAATAAATGTCAGGCATAGGAAAGTTTAACTTAGATATGTGTTACAGTGCTGCCTAGATAAGATATATCATGACTAATTAATGGGGTAGGCCAGCGCAGCCACCAGCTTAGCGATTTGGGTTGGTTGGGGGTAGTGATCTAGAGATTTGTCATCCTGCTTCCTTGACAAAGTGACTGATGACTAATTAATTGAGTAGGCTGTAGTCTCCAGCTTATTCATTTGGGGAAGGGTTGTGACCTGGAAATGAGAGTTTAACCAGAGGTCAATATCCCAATTAGATGATCCTAAACGGTAGACAGTTGAGTAGCTCACACTGGCGTGAGCAACGTGTTTCTGTTTTTAACTCTCGACAACATTTGGAGGCTGGTTACAACAGTTATTGTGAAACAGCAAGTATGGTTATTTCCTGTGTAGCTTACAACTGTACCAACCGACAGAAGACAGGATCTTGCATCTCTTTCCACATGTGAGAATCCTCAATTATACAATATAGCTTAGGTAATAGTCTGCACAAACATGCCTCATTGCCATTAATTTAGAAAATTAACAGTTTTAAAAACATTACAATCATGTGCAAATTTACAATATATAACTTAAGTTGGTTGAATTACCGTATATACCAACACGTTATTTAATAATATTATTGTGAAGAGTCCTAGCATGGTCGACACGTTTTGTATTAATCTAAAAGCTTAATGGGATAATATATATTACGACTAATAATTACTAATAATGGATATTGCCCCCTGCAGATTCCCAGACGAAAAGAAATGGCGAGAATGCCGATTTGCGTGGGTTGAAGCAATCAGGAGAAAAGACTGGACACCAACAACGAACAGCTTTCTCTGTAGTGATAATTTTTAAGTGAAATGTTTTGTGGTTCGTCCCAACAAGATCGGAAGAAGCCTCCATGATTCGGCAGTTCCCTCAATTTTCAATTTCCCTTTCCACCTGCAACCTAAGCGTATGCCAACCCAGAAAGGCTAGAAAGCACCCTGCTGAAGCATATGGAGGCAGTAGTCACATGAGTACTGTTGTGGAAGATCAGCTAGATGTTCCAAATCCAACCGAAGTATTGAGGAGATTAAATATAGAACGCAGTTACATCTCGCGAGACCAGCCATTATCTTCAAAGATGCATGGTTCAAAAACTGCAAAATTAAAGAGGAAAATAAAGACCTTGACTCAGAAGGTTAGGCGGAAGCAGCAGAAGATAAACAAAATGATAGAGCTTCTCAAATCCATTGGAGAACAGAAGCTACTTGAAGAAGATGAGCTGGCACTGCTACGAAATAACTTTGGGATGGCCCAACATTTCCGCAGCCAACTCCCCAACAGCCGAGGATCGACAAGGAAAAGAAAGTACAACCAACAAATCAAGCAGTTTGCACTCACTCTCTACTACTACTACTCGGTAATCTAAAAAAGACTCATCCCTCAGACAGTGAATGACTGTGCACCAATTACAGGCCTATTGAGATGTCACAGACACTGGCATATTAGTGAGGCAACTGTCTGAACCCATTGTACATTTACAACACTGAGTAACTGAAGTCGGTTAATAGTTAGCATGAGATATTATGATGAAAATTTGGTGCTGTGCTGTATAGGCACTGGGACAGCAGTGACTTATTGCCGTACGTACGACGGCATGGCTGTCACTGTCCCATGCAGCCGTCACTGTATCATGTGTCAACTGATAGCGGCTTAGCGATCTTGTTCAACTAGCGTGTTCTATTTATATCTATGTACTAAATGCATTCCCATAGATACGCGCACGCGCAGAAACGTCACCCGGATATTATTTAACGCCCGGATAAATGTAAGCGTAACACCGTAGCGAAGGACGAATAAGTGCTGACACCTCACGGCTCCTGGGTAATCGAGGATATTACTACTATATTTTCATGGCGGAAGGCGATCTTGTCCATATCGGCAGATTCGTCGAAGAATGGACTTCCATCCTCAGCGACACAGATTTTGATCCCACAAACGGTGCCACGGATTCATCATCGAGTAATATTTCCGATGACATGATTGCCGAGGAACTGAAAGTAGTGTGTGGGTGCGTGATAATATTCCTAATATCGCCCATCGAACGTTGACATCAACTCGTTTAGCATCAAACTGCTCTTTGTAATTTTATACATTTTTCAGGAAAGTTTCATGTACTTTTCCAGTGTCCGCAAAAAACTAAACGAACGAACTAAATAAACAAACTAAGCGTCGCTACCAGTAGTGCACTGTAGTGTAGACCGGTATGACTGTCTATTACTCTATAGTACTATACTATACTATAGTATAGGCGTGCAACCACGCACGACCAAAATGTATGTAGTGTTGGCAACCAAGCGGCTGTTGGTGGCACGTAGGAGGTATATGTGTGCAGGTCACTAAATTTCAGATATGTTCTTCATAATGAAGTAACAAAATTCACAACTTTTATCATCTATTGTGGTAACTAAATTTGGGACGTAAAACAACCACTGAGGACGACAAGCTCCCTGGCAGTGACCACCCTCAGTGCCAGCAAAGGTCGGCTTGGCGATAATGTTCTGAAAAAGGCTGGCTAGTTGAATGAGACCTCATAAGATCATAACATTGTAACCACAATATATACAGACTAGTTAGTTAATAGAACGTTGCCGAGTGCTGGAAACAACTAGGAACTCGCCGGTTCCATTCGCCAGGTGGCGCCACTGTGCCAAGACTAAATGCTCGTCCGGAAGATCGGATATAATGCATAAATTGTGTAACTCCTAGGTGAAATAGAATCAAATTTTTTAATAATGCAAACACAAACCATATATATACCATCAACGGCCAAACTATCTACCAACACATGATATTACAAGGTTGTTCATGGTCGTGCGCCTTTTAGTCAAACTCCTGTAGACTGTAGTCTCAATTTACAACAAAAATCAAAACATTTAAAATTAATACAATATTAAATCATGTTATTCAAAATGTTCCTTCTGATACGTTTTTTTCAGTGAATCAACGTTGAGTTGTCCAGAGGAACCGATGGAAGTGTACACACTACTCAAAGCAATTCCTCCTGGACTGGAGTTAGTAACAACCAGGTAATTTTCCACTAGTAGCACTACCAGTATCATTCCGTATTGTTATTGTGGACTTTTTTGCACTTATTAATTTATTATAACCACTTAGTATTCGTTTTTAAAGACTAAGCGAAATGAACCTTTGTATTCCCAATCTGAATGAAATATACTAAAAAAAGTGTGCTGATATTCAACTAATTTTTGTACCCCCTCCGTCACCCTATTCAAGGACCCTTTTGGTTGCGCTTTTCTGTACATTTTCTGCACAATTTGTTGTTGTTGAGGTACTGCTATTTGAACATTGCGAATGGATGTACCCAGGATTTGTTTTTCGTTTTTGAGTTATTGTTGTTTGAACATCACAAAGGCTTAAATCCTGCAATCATGTATACACAGCAGTTTAAAACAGGCCTCAACATTAACACTGACTCGCTAGCCCGGCACCTTTTTTTGAGGCTCTCGGGCCAGTTGGGGCCACCAGTTTTCATATTTTACTGGCCCACTGGGTTCAATCCGATTAACCACCGTCGTATTTCCAGTAACTCGACCTTAACTAGAAAAATAGGACAACCCTAAAGCCTAATCTTTTTATTTGAAATTTAAATCAATGTTTGTTTTGTTACATTTTTGTTATAACTAATTAAATATAACAGTAACTAAAACTCAGCCATACACATACAATAACACGTGTGCACTGCCAAATTCATTTCGCGTGATCGGCTAATGGGTGGAACGAGAACAAGGACTCTGGACAGCGTTCACATTGTTGTACACTACGCATTGTTTACATCAGCATCAGTCATCGCCAGTCATAATGATAACGTGATACACATGGTATCAGCATTCAGATGCACATTTATCATGGTGTAATGTGCCTGATCCTGGAAATACCGGCTTTTGCATTGAACTTCAGGCACAGCCAAAACTAGAAATGTTTGAGATCTGCTGAGGACAGCCAGCTAAAGTATCAAGCCCCGAGCTGAAAATAGGTCGGTGACATCTCAGATTTTGCACTAGCAGCTGCAAAGTGATACCATGATTTAAAATCTTCGTTTAACTTTGCATTATTACTTATTGTCGCTATCTTAATTTTGTAAACGATGTGCACAAATTAGAACTTCGGAAAAGTCAGCATGACGTCGCACCAACCAAACCTTTGACTTTGTGGACTTCTTGTGAAGTGACTGACAAGCACCTCACCCTTGGTATCAACATATTTTTTTTACAAAATATGAGCCAGTAACTTTTTGGGGGTGGGCAAGTAATTTTTCAAATCTACTGGCCCCCGATAAGATTATTGTTATCTTTACTGTGATATTTAAAAAATGTTAAATTCATAATTGCAATTTCATGTACAGTCTGATACAACAGGCTGCACTGCCGCTCACCATGCTGCAGGATAGGGCACGCTCAGAGGTCCTACCTATGGTGACGTTAGCAACAGCTGACAGGCTTTGTGATTGAGCGGGCTGAGTAATATGAACAGACTTCATATTTGGCACATTACTTGACAAGAGTATTGAGTTTACATATACATACAAACTTTCAAAGACATTTAAAATTTAATTTCCCTTCTAAAGTCTTTAAGAGATGGCATTTATTTTATAACCACTTAGTATTCTTCTTAAGAGATGGAATCTTATTTTTAATTAAAGTCAATCACTGGCAGAGAGACAACGTTTCTTGAGACTTGAGTCGATTACAAGTGGATTATTAGATGTTGTGGTCTATTCAGCATCAGGGGCGTACCAGAAACCCGTCTGCCTGTCTCCAAGACTGGCAGATGACTGGCCAAGTCATCTTAAGTTGAAGACAGGTAATTATAGCTGATAAGATGGGTGGAATTTAGAGGGGGCCAGTGGCCACTAGATTAACCAATAGTTCCAAGTCTAGAGACCAACAATTAATGACTATCATTGGCACTGGTAGTAAAGTCAAAGTAAAGTAAAGGTAAGTTCTTATATAGCAATGTTGGCAAGTTTAACCCACTCACCGGATTTAACCCATGTTGGGCTAAACTAGGTTAAACCCGGGTTAAATTAAAATAAATGGCTCAATTGACACTGGTTTGTCATTGAAAAAAACACTAATCTGTCTAATAATTGCTGTGATTGACATGAGTGGGTTCCACTCAAGCTGTCCATGCACTAAAAGGCACACTTGATTAATTCTAGACTGGCAGAAAATTATTTCTAATTAAGGGCCTGTTCAGCATGTATTTAGTAAATCAATTCAATTGTATTATTTGTTTAAGAGATTTAACAAGATTGCCACTCAAACCTACACATTGGAGATGCTATGTTAAGAAGGTCATCAGCTTATCAGTAATCTTGAAATTATGTTTGTCTATTGTGAGTGTGACTATTGTCAGTTATGGATGAATCTACATCGGACATGTTACTTATAAAATACTGACCTGCCACATAACATACTTTGTACTACGGATTTCCCATGTAGAGCAATGCAGATTGATGAATTTATGGATACATATGTGGCTGCAAAAGAAGTATGTTAAACATCACATATCGGGAGAGAAAAACAAACATCTGGGTAAGGCAGAAGACAAAGGTCATAGACATGATAGAACAAATCAAAAGACAGAAGTGGACCTGGGCAGGGCACATCAGCAGACTATGAGATAACCGATGGACATCGCGTATCACAACCTGGAGACCTTATGAAGGGAAATGATCTAGAGGAAGATCTGGCAGAGGATAGCGCAAGACAGGCAGATTTGGAAATGACATGCTGAGGCCTTTGCCCAACCACAGGATACTACGGCTGCACAGTGATGATGATGATATGGCTGCATACCATTTTACTGTGCTTTTTTGCTTTTTTTATGGAAATAATTGTGATAATATACATATTTACTTCAGCCTGCATCACACATGTGTAAGATTAAATGTCAAACTAATAATATTCAAAACTTGTGAAAATACATTTTATGATAGGCAGATTCCTGACAAGACCTAGTGGATTTGATTTAGGTTTTTATGACTGTTGTGTTTGTCCGTATGTATTATGATAGTGGTTTTGTTTCAGACTTCAGCGGAATGAATTGGACAAACGGAAAGACCCAGTATACTGGGGTCACTTGAAAGGCAAAATGAAATACCGGCTTCAGAAAGGACCGTGGGTAATGTAGAGCTGACAAAAACACATTATTCCATGGCCAAGTGGTAGAGTTGAATGCATGTTATCAGTTTAAATTGGACATCTCCAGTCAGCTTTGTTCAGAATCCACAAATCGGTTCAACAAATACTTGACGAATTATGTCAGCATAACAATAATGTACGTTTCTAAATAAATATTGCAGTCCCGGTATATGCCTAGATATTGTACTCACGGCACTTACTCCATTAATAAGGTAGATGTTTTAGCAGCAGCATAATGTACTGTGTAGTCAAATTTACAGGTCGAGGCCATTGACTCTGTGGCTGCATAACAACGCTTTCCCATTTCCCTGCGTGTGATATTTTACTTCCCCTGGCATGGACACCAGAGACCAATTGCTTAGATTAGTGTCTCTTCCGAAAGATGTATGCACAGCAAAGTGAAAACAAATCCCAAATTTCAAAACAAGTGTAGGTGGGCTTGAATTATTGTCCTTTTGATTGACAATCTGGCATTGTACCACACAGTGTGCAAATTACACTATATGTTACTTCGTACAGTCAAACTTAATTTTACAGTCACCTCGGTAATACAGCTATCTCGCAATTAAGGTTGCCCTAGGATAGTCCCGTATTATTTCTGTAACAGTTATGGTAAAGTATAGGAAATGAGTCCCGTTAATACAGTCACCTAGCAGACATCAATTATATAACCTATTCACACATTACACATCTGGGTAACAAAGAATCAGATTTGCAGTGGGCTAAACTAGTTGAGGAAGCAGTTGTAACGAGCTGTTTGTAGTAGTTTCTTGTCCTGCACTGTATGACATTGATCAAATCTTTAAAGGCCATATCCTGGAAAAAAATGTGCTCTGTCCCTTAATAACAAATGGTTGATACCCTTTCAAATGATGATAGTGCCAAAATGTTTAAATTACCTCTATGAGCATACGACATAAAAAGAGCCTTTAAATTTGCCATTTTACGGAAACTGTCGAGCGATGCTGGGTTTGCATTTGTTGCTGAAACGTGACGTCAGTTGTGGTTCCGCCGTCAGTTAGTGCACCGGCTTCACGCCTGCGGCCCTGCGCAGTCGCGCGGTGTCATGTAAACAACTCTATACAAATGGCGGCTTACTCGAGTAATTCAGAGAGCGATATCAATTTTGACACGGATCACGAAACGTTTGATCATATATTTCGGTGACAGTGAGGATGACATTGCCGAGATCGACAATGTTGATGTTAGTCAGTACGTTGTGGCACCGTATAGACACGAACCAGTGAAGATGCTCCGACAACTGACCGGGCCCACTTGCGCAGATTCGCCGGTAACCGATTCGCCTTAGGCTTCGCCTCTGTTGTGTTCTTCAAAGGAACGGCAGATTTCTTTACATCTGACTTACGCCTGAAACCCATCTTCCATTGTACGAAGCCTTCGAAGTCGTCAGGCGCAACGAAATGCGAACCACAAATAATGCTAGTTGCCGTAGCATGCGTCCAGTCGGCCCTGCCGTTTCGAACAAAACGTTCCCATTTCTGCCGAGTAACTGGCTCTTTGGAAAATTTGTGCACAGAATGGGCAGTCAGATTCGAATTGTGTGACAACCCCAAAACAACACATTTGTTCACCATTTCTATATGTGAACGAATGTATACCAGTTCAAACATCCACCAAAGAAATCCAGCCGCCGAGAACGCTTGCGATCCCGGGAATGTTTTCCACAACTGACGTCACGATTCTGCCCCTCGCGGCATTTCCGGAAAACAGACTTTTCGAAGCCTGCACCAAGACAGATCCCGTTTAATGTCAATTTTAGAAATGTTTCAGCAAATGTGTGGTTTTGGGGTTGTCATTATATTGCAGAACACATATGTACATGCATATTTTTATACTTATTAGCAATTTTTTTTCTCACAGGATATGGCCTTTAACCAGTGCAAACTAATTGTCTTACAAGTGGTAAGGTTCCACAGAGGTGATCTAAGTCAATGTCACGTTTAGTCGTATTATCATTGTATTATAAAGCACCATAGAGTGCTCAGTAAATGGTTATGGTGCTATATGAATATTGGTTTTTATTATTATTTTATACAGATTCACCTGAATAGCAAGGCAACTGAGCCAGTGACTGCCATCACACACAGGGAGGCCATCATCACTGTCAGGATCTACAGGCCCTACTTCAAGACCAAAGTGAGTTCCACCTGTAGACACACGCCCCCTGATGTTACATATACTATATTACATATATAGACTAGCCAACCACAATCTAATTATTGTGTTAATACATTTCTTATGTCACATTCAAGAAATAGTTGACTATCCTTGAATTCTGGCTTTCAGCCTTGAAAAGCTTTGATTATACTCTGCCTCTGGCCTTTGTTCACTGGTAGCCAGTACATTCAATGCTGGTCTCAGTCTGAGACCCAAGTTGCCTTATCTGATTATTTTGCATAATCCAAGGCACTGCTGTTGGCTTACAGTTGCCAACTGACTGTGCTAGTCTTTGTTCATCAGTGGCCCCCACCCCTGCAGGGGAGGTGATTCTGTTTATCTGCTTGTATTGCACAACAGTTGCCTGTGGTCCCCTTTTTATGATGTCCAACTTCCTGTTCATTCAAATTGATCTTCCTTGACCAAACACTTTGTATGTGTATGCATGTTACATACTTAGATTTAGCTGCTCATGCTCAACTCATATATAGATGCATGAGGCAAATCAGGCAATGCATTCCGCCCCCCTATATATGTGATTGTTAGCATTTTGATGTCACTCCATCTGTTGCTGTAGGTCGCTGTCAATGGTCTGGTGCCAATTCATTCTAAGTTAAATAGCCTTGAATGTTCCTTTCATTAGCCTTGAATTTGGTATCTGTCATTGTGTATGGACCCAGTTCTTACCAAGATGGTTTCATCGGTACATCTGACATGCCGGTCCGATGACATCATCGCATACATGTGGAGGCTCATTGTTCCGTTTGTCATGGCTGATTGCTATCCACCTAGCATCTTCTGCATGTACTCTCCTGTTAGACGTCCAGTGTACTGCTTTCACTCCTGCCCAGTCTGTGATATGGTTCTCACTGGTCGTGTTGTATCTATAATATGGATACCAAAAAACTGACTAAGATGAAGGTAAATATGAACGTGCACGTATGTGTGATGACATGATCTGACTGGGATGGTGGTCATACTGATTAAGCCATCTTGTTGAGGAAAGCAGAAGTTTTTGCAGGTAAATAATACATCTTTGGATGTGATAACAAGTTATGTATTCAACAGTCAGTAAAATGAACTATCATAAAGAATGTTCAATGGTATAATTATTGTGTTTCTTTTATACAACAATATTCCTATTTCTTCAATTCAAAGCCAACATTACTTCTCAAGAAACTTATTTTTATATTTTTTATATATATTGCAACTGTGTCGGTCTTGGTCGACTGAACCGATGTCACATAGGAAACCGATCCTTCTGAAGCTCATGTCATATGACACTAGTCATATCACATACCCAAAGTGTGACTGCAACGTTTGCTGACGAAAACTTTGACACAGTTGACTATACAAAAACATTACATACCAGTTTCTTGAGAGGTAACGTTAATTTGGCTACCCATATAACCTATTACCTAGCAACAAGGCCCGTCAAGCTGTCAAAAATAGATGCGAGCATGTTAAACTTTCAGACATTCCATCACATATTGATGAAATTCTGGCTCCAAATGTTTTTCTTTACATACTTTTTGACAGAAACTTAAGTTGTTCAAGTGAGAACTGTGTGTGGGAAAGGTTGATTTTGTCTGCCACACTAGTTATATAATGCACATATATTACTTATGTAAACACTCATCTTGATGGGGTCACTCGCGTAATATTGGTTGGCAGATGGCAACATTGTGGATCCGTCAGTGTTTGTTGCTGTCTAGACGATCCCCTACCCCCTGCTGAGCCAGGAGTTCCAAGTACTAGGCTGTCAGTTCCTCACTCAGCTAAGGGATCTCATTGACTGTCCAGCAGATGACATCGTAGCCGGCGACTTCAGTCAGTGTCCCGATCGACCAACAGACGACAAGGCAAAGGTGATTACAGTCTCTATAATGGATTAGAAGTGTAAAATTGGGTGGCTGACATGGTTTGAAGCTCGGCGGACATATTGCTTTCCCCGTTGTTGTGCAGTTTCTCATGTATATACCATTGTATGTGTACATACGCATCCAAAGGTTTTTAGTTGTCCATGTAGAACACCTCTAATGCAGGTACTCAAATGACTGACGCAAAATGGCCTGATGGGGGGGCTTGATTAGAGATGCTGTTTTGATATGGAGATATACAGTTCAGGCAAAATGTGTTTATACGTGTACATGCAGATTACTGGCAAAGGTGTTATTTGTTTATCATAAAATTATAACAATAATAGTAAGGTTATTAACGTAAATATTACCAGGTACCTGGGTACCATCCCCTTTCCAGTGCACAATTTTTAATTTACGTATATTGCTAGTCTGGTTGTATTACGTAATATTGGAATGTGTACTGTTTATTGGGACATTAATTACTGAGCATAATCTTTATTATACACTGTAATACTTACTGGGCAGAGTATGTTTACGTCTACAAGATGCATTACAACCACTTCTTATTTACCAAATGTTGTTAACATGGCAAATGGACACATCAGTAATACCAGTACTTAATGCAGTATGTTCATAAGGGTATACTTTGCAGGACCTCTACAAATCTGGCACGTTCTTCATTGAAGATGTCTTCTACAATGACATGAGATATCCAAACTGTCGAGACTACAGCAGGTGCTGTGTCCTTTTCCTGGCTGCATGTCTTCAATCTTCTATCTGTCTCAAAAACTACACAGTATCCACTATGACGGGCACAGTTTTGAAACTGGTGTAGGTGTAGTTGTGATAAAATCTTCAGGCAAGCGAGTGACTTAAGGCCCACTTACTTGTTGCCCAACTAATCCAACAACTAATTGTTCGAGGGACAAGTTGTCTAGTTGTTGGTGGAGTCATGCAGAGTCGTTCAGGTTGGAACATAGTCATTCGGAATCGTTGGACGTCGTCACCATCTGGCACAATCAGTGTGTCAGATGGTGATGATGTCTATAGGTCATCTGTGGGTTCATCTGTGGGTAAACAGTTCATCCGCCATTTTTCTTCCACTTTGTTTTAGAAGTTGATCTAAATAACAAACATAAAGAGTGAATGTGAAACATGCACTCTGTGACCTACCATGGCACAACCCAAACATGCTCTCTGTGACCTACCATGGCACAACAAAACATGCTCTCTGTTACCTACCCTGGCACAACCCAAACATGCACTCTGTGACCTACCATGGCACAACCCAAACATGCACTCTGTGATCTACCATGGCACAACCAAAACATGCTCTCTGTGACCTACCATGGCACAACCCAAACATGCTCTCTGTTACCTACCATGGCACAACCCAAACATGCACTCTGTGATCTACCATGGCACAACCAAAACATGCTCTCTGTGACCTACCATGGCACAACCCAAACATGCACTCTGTGACCTACCATGGCACAACCAAAACATGCTCTCTGTGACCTACCGTGGCACAACCCAAACATGCACTCTGTGACCTACCATGGCACAACCAAAACATGCACTCTGTGACCTACCATGGTACAACCCAAACATGCACTCTGTGACCTACCATGGCACAACCAAAACATGCACTCTGTGACCTACCATGGCACAACCAAAACATGCACTCTGTGACCTACCATGGCACAACCAAAACATGCACTCTGTGACCTACCATGGCACAACCAAAACATGCACTCTGTGACCTACCATGGCACAACCAAAACATGCACTCTGTGACCTACCATGGCACAACCAAAACATGCTCTCTGTGACCTGTCACGGCACAACCCAAACATGCACTCTGTGACCTACCACGGCACAACCAAAACATGCTCTCTGTGACCTACCACGGCACAACCAAAACATGCACTCTGTGACCTACCACGGCACAACCAAAACATGCACTCTGTGACCTATCACGGCACAACCAAAACATGCACTCTGTGACCTACCATGGCTCAACCAAAACATGCTCTCTGTGACCTACCATGGCACAACCAAAACATGTTCTCTGTGACCTACCATGGCACAACCAAAACAGCTACGAGTAGCAGAAGACAGCGTCGTCTTTAGTACAACAAGGTAACAGGTATTTTACCTTTTGTGTAAATTTGTTTCGATAGTTTCAGCTGGGTCGAATCTGACCAACAAACCAAGGCAAGTCAACAACATACTTTTATCTAATCTATCTATTTCCTTTAAATTTTCTAATTTATAAAGATATTATATCTGCCGCCAACTGAATGGCGAGGTGACGGTTTTAGCGGGACTAATTTCCCACAATTATCTGTTACGAAAACAATATCGCACTGTTCACACATGACAAGCCTGCATGGGGTCAGGCCTGTCCATGCAGGGGTTGCTCCCACTTCGGCCTTAAGGTGATCTAAATGTACACTTTAGTATATCCCCAATAAAAAGTATGCTAGTCAACTTCATGAAAAATAAAAAGTTTTATTTACATTGTGATATTTTTAATGTGTAAGATAGTCTAAAATACATCGGTACATAACATAACCAGAATGTCAATAACATAACAGTGACATTTTGTTTTAAAAATTCTGGGACTTGGAAGTTGGGTGGATGTTTTTAAACCATCATTGACTTGTTGCACTAAACCATTATTTAGAAACATTTTTGTTGTATCCATACATAACTATCAATTAACTTATTGAAATGTTGCTTGTCTGAATACATATATATATGTTATGTTTATCTGTTTTTGTGTATCTTTGTATGCCAACAATAGTGTACAGTCCAACAATACACTATTATGTACTAGCCTCCACTCTTGTTATTTTCTTCTGCTGATATGGAAAAACGTTTCTGATGTGAAATTATACAATTAAAAATTAAATTAATCATATCGACCGAGTGATAATACATAGGGCGGGGTTCAGTTAAAACCGTCAGTTACCCTGGTATACAGCTTCATAATATATAAAAACTCAATGCAACTGTCCAAACAAAATACATGACGTGCCCCAGTGAACCAATTCAATCGCAACGGCCTATTCTGCACACCAGCCAAAATAACTCTTTCGGTCCAGTTTATTTTCTCTACAAATAATCCAGACTAATAACACAGAATTTACGAACCCACAGATTAAAAAACAACAGACAAATTGAGTCAAAATTACCTAATTTCTCAAAATTATAGCTTTTTACAAAATTACTGCTATACAATGAGTGATTTCTAGCTGTTTGTGTGTAGGATGGATTGAAAAAAATATATGTTATCTTATAAAGGAAGATTATGTTAGCTTTGTAGAATTACATTGTTATTGTAATTAACTATAAATTACATAATTACAATTGAACCCAACTATGAATATATGTATATCATATGGCAGCTGTCATATGCATAATGCCAAAATGAGTAATATTAAGTTTCCATAAATTGCTTGCATAGTACTTTAACATAATACAGTTGATTTCTGGTCAAACAACCAGTATCGATCTACCGGAGAGTGGAGACAGACAAGTGCACATATGTATGACACTGAAGCTACAATATTCTGTGATGATCGACACACTTCACCTGCATGGATATAATATTATACACAGGGACAGCAAACTGTGGACACTGTAAACAGAAGAATTTACAGTGTACTGTGGACATGTTGTGTGTGATTTCATGCTGATGAAACATTAAAACATTGTTGTCCTGAACCTGCAGGATTATGCAAACATTGATGCGGTACATTGGCATGGGTTGTGAGGCAGTGAACTGTGAATATTACTTAGCTGACTGACTATGCGGGTCTATGCTTGAAATGTATTGTGAATAATCATCATGTTTTTGCGCACAGAGGGAGTAATGTACAAACTGTCAACAGTCCTGCATTTGACACAAGAGATGTCGGGTTCATCTACAAAATACCGTGCACATTCTATCAAGATTACCTGGTACTTCATTTTGAAGTGCTGAATAATATTTAATAAAACAATGACATTCTTGCAGTACCTGCAGTGTGCTGTTAACCAGTTATGACATAGTAAACTATATTTCAATTCTGTTTTATTGTGCATGCAGGAAATTACAAGTATCTCAGAATGTATAATAAATTGTGTTAATTTTATGCACAGTCTCCAGTAACACAGTTTGTTCTTCACAAAAACGTTTAGCACTCAAGGGACACCAACTTACATCATGTATATGTGTTTTGGGCAGTAGTGATCACAACCAAATACATTTTACCATCAACGTAAAATCAGAAAGGAATAGTAAAAAGCAGTATAGGAGAAATTTCCACAAAGGAAGGTATAAGGACATGAGGAAATATTTAGCAAAGATAGACTGGAATAACACACTGAAAAATAAGACAGCAACAGAATGCTGGAATATATTAAAGAGTGAAATTAAGTGCATAGTTGAGAAATTTGTACAAAAATTAAGTATAAACAAATGATGTGGAAGTCATATAGATGTACTGGAAATGATGAAGACTACAACAGTTATAAAGAAGCACGTAACCAAGCTACAGCTGAAATTAGAAATTCAAAGAGAAGCTATGAACAACAATTAGCTAGTAATATAAAACATGACAGCAAGAGTTTTTATGCGTTTGTTCGAAGCAAACAGAAAGTTCAAGATAAGGTCGGTCCTCTAGTGCTGGAAATATAATATCAGAGGGATTCTTAATGGCAGAATGAGTACTTTAGTTCAGTGTTTACCAGGGAAGATATTAGTTCACTGCCAGTACCAGAGGCTAAGTTCAAGGGGGCAGATTCGGACTATTTAGGACAATTAATTGTAACCCCGGAAATGATAGCTAAGAAAATAAGGGCTATGAAGGATAATAAATCACCTGGAGTGGATGGGATTCCGCCCAAACTACTATTGGAAATTGTAGAACAAATTAGCGTACCGCTTGCAACAGTTTTCAATTTGTCATTAGAAGAGGGAGCGGTTCCTTTAGAATGGAAAGAGGCAAACATTATACCATTATTTAAAAAAGGTTCGAGAAACAAGTCGGAGAACTATAGACCAGTGAGTTTAACATCAGTGATTTGCAAATTATTAGAAAAACTAATAAAAGATCACATGGTGGATTTTCTTGTTAAACAAAACTTGATAAACCCATCTCAACATGGGTTTTTTAAAGCGAGGTCATGCTTAACATATGTTATGTTTTTTGGAAGACATCATTAAGTGGGTAGATGAGGGATCACCAGTAGATATCGTCTACTTAGATTTTCAAAAAGCTTTCGACAAAGTACCACATCAAAGATTACTGCTTAAACTAAAGGCCCATGGCATAGGAAATGGTATAATAAACTGGATAGAAAAATGGCTGATTGACAGAAGACAACATGTAGTAGTTGATGGGGAGGCTTCAAACTGGAAATCGGTATTGAGTGGGGTACCACAGGAATCAGTACTAGGACCTATATTATTCTTAATATATATCAACGATTTGGTGACAAGTTGATCAAATGGTCTGAAAAGTGGCAAATGGTGTTCAATTTTGGGAAATGTAAATGCCTCCACGCATGACATGGGAACGAAGAAGTAGAATATACAATGGGGGGTACTGTACTAAGTACTACTGTAAAAGAAAAGGATTTAGGGTTAACCATTAGTGCTGATATGAAGGTTTCAGAGTAGTGCGGAAGTGCAGCTTCAAAGGGAAATCAAATCCTTGGATTACTTAGGCGAAACATAACGTATAAGGAAAAAGAGCTAATAATACCGCTGTACAAAACAATAGTAAGGCCACATTTAGAATATTGTATACAAGCGTGGAGGCCATATCGCAGGAAAGACATAGATATGCTAGAAAGAGTACAGAGGAGAGCAACTAAAATGATACAAAAACTGAGGGATCTTAGTTACGAAATACGCCTAAAAAAAATGTGGCTTAAAAACACTAGAGACCAGGAGGTTGAGAGCAGATAAGATAGAAGTGTTTAAAATAATGAATGGTTATGAAAACATTGATAGAAATATGTTTTTTTCAGTTAAGAAAGATAGAAAGACTAGAGCACATGAAGTTACATTAGTAAAGGAGCAGTGTAGATTAGACGTAAGAAAGTTCTCATTTTCACAAAGGACTGAATGAATGGAACAGATTATCTGATGACTGTGTGGGTGCAAGTAGTGTGAATATGTTTAAAAATAAAATCGACATACCTCAGAAGGGCGGGATACACATAGATAAAAGGGTCCAGCTCTCGATAAGCCAAAGGGCTTCCTTGTCCACCTGCCACCTAGAGTTAATTCTCTGGTGGCAATCTTGTTAAATGTGTTATTATTTTGTATGGATTTAAACATGTTAAATACACCACATGTTTGCTTTATGTCTATAGCCCAGGCTCTGCAGAAATATACAAATATATTTTTAATCATGGAAATTAAAGTATGAGTATGTTGAGTTTGCTTGCTAATTAATTAATATTGACTAATTCATTGAGTTATGTTATTGAAAAATGACAGGATGATGCATATTCAAAACACACTTACACAAATTAACACAAAAATAATGTGTTTTATATATAATATATATATAAAATTGCAATAATACCTTTGGAGTTAATTATTGTATATTAGTACATTTTATAATAAAGATTAATAATGTAAATAGGTCTTAGACATTAGTTCATTTAGCTGTCATCTTTAAGTCAGTTGCCACTGTTCTATCATGGAGTAGTATATCAGTTGCAAGAAAACGCAGCATCAATGGTTGAAGGAAATTAACCAAAGCTTTCACATAAAAGAAAATGCATTGTTATTGATAAAATGGTTTGCACACACAAATAATGTTTCCACAAACAAAATTGTTTTGTAAACAACGAAGCCATGTAACTTGTTGACATGGAACTCCTGTCGATTTAATTTCTGTTTCTTTTATCCGAGAGCTCAACATCGTAAATAGTCACAGTTGAGGTCAAGGTCGCAGTTGTTCACGGTGTCGAGACATGTCACGCGTGTAAACACCCACATAAAAGTTGTCAGATTAGCGTGGTGGTGAATGCATTTTGCCAAAAAAACTTTTATGTACATCGTCTTTATTAATTATATATATATATATATAGCACAACCCTGGTCATAAATCACTGTATGTATATGTACTGCAGCTCTCCATCATGTACAAAGGCACAACTTTGTGTATAAGTTCAGTCCATGTTATTTCGTGGAGTGCTGTGGCATAGTGTTTAGAACAGCGACTCAATTGAGATAATCATGGTTTGAATCTTCTTGTTACCGCCTCAAAGTTTGAATAATTTTGTTCTCTCCACATTGATT
This sequence comes from Paraescarpia echinospica, assembly GCA_020002185.1. Lineage (NCBI taxonomy): Eukaryota > Metazoa > Annelida > Polychaeta > Sabellida > Siboglinidae > Paraescarpia > Paraescarpia echinospica. Next base: position 78,907,596 of record CM034531.1, read on the forward strand.
CAGTTCACTCAGTTATATAAATGAGTTCCTGGCTATATCATCACCGACATTTGTGTATGAATAGTCATCATGCAGTAATTGCAATATGGCTGAAATCTTCCCGAGGAAGGCAAGATGGTGTTCAAATGAACTGGTTTGCCTGGGGATAAAGTGCATTGTTTGGAGTTATCTCAAGGACTAGATACTGAGCTATATAAGAAATTTAAGAATTCATCAGTTGAATTTCTAAGTTTGACCAATCACAGTTTGAAATGTCATGCATCGTACGTTGTGGTGAAAATGGAAAATCTGAGTCAGTCAAATAATTCAAAGCTGAAAAAATACCACATTTTGTGACTACAGGTAAATGCTGTGTTAGATGGTTCACTGTGGGTATTTATTATTCTGCATTTTCTTAGTTTAAAAACTCTAAACATTTTTCATATGAACCAACATGAATTACTACAAGTGGTTAAGGATTATTTTTCACTTAAAATGCATTATTGTGACTAACATTGAACTTAACATGTTGGTACTTTCAGACAGATCATCGAGTGGTCGAGGGAACCGACTCGGGGCGTGGGACCTTTTACCAGTAGGGCAATGGAGACAACGACCTTCAATGACCTTCAGGTGCGTCTAGGCCATCCCTACCTGTATCTGCACCAAGGAGACTGTGAACACCTGATAATTTTCTCAGACATCAGGTAGGGTTTTGTTTTCTATTTACATAACCTTTTAAGACATTTATGTAAAAAAGGTAAAGGAAAGTTCTTAATAAAGCGCAATAACCAATCCTTAGGACTGCTCAGTGCATTACGCAAATATGATACTACACGAAAGGATTGTTTTTCAAATTCAGTCTTTTTATACGTGTCATTTCTGACTCATTTTGTAAATGTTTTATGCTACTTAATATCTACCATGGTAACTTGTTTGTACACATTTGCTACTTAGTCTTGATTACATCTTCAAGCAAACTGATTTTTGACCAGAATGTAAAAATTCGATGGAGTGGACAAAAGTGGCTTAGCTGTACGTGCACTTTATTGTGCTGTACATCTATAAAGTCCACAAACAGTTCAGCGTATCAATGATTATTATGACATATCGCAACAAAACAGCGAGGTCAACGACTCATTTTTTTGCGTTAATAAACTGCACAGTTCGTGTCCCGAGTTTCTCTTTCGGGTCATTCATCTGAGTTGATTTCCCACAATTCTTAGGGTTAGTTGTTATTCCTGATAGTCCGCCAGTGCGCTTTTTGGTGGACGGGCGCTCCTGGCAAACCGCTCAGCAACAATGTTGGCATAGCAACGTTATTTCACAAATTAAAAAGTCTAAGACTAAGCTAAGAAGTAGAAATGTTAGAAGTCGTGGAATATAACCACATAATAGGTATTTCATTTCTGCGGGAATTTTACAAACTGGTTAATGCTTACGGCTACGACTACCCTGGTTATGCGCAGGATGTTCGCTACCATCGAGTCGAAGTCCCCAAGACCAAAGGTAAACTGTATCTTTGTTTTGTATGACAGATTTCTGATCTGATCTTTTTCCAATTCATTTTATAGCCACACATTTTGTTATATACCAATATTGATTCATTGGGCCCAAATAGCGCTTCAGTTTGCATCGACCTGCACATTATTTTCTATTGCTTTATTCACGCGTGTTTCACGTAACCCATGGCCGTTGCGGCACAGACCGGAGCCCTATTGGGCCTCAACAGTGGCTTAGAACGCAATATTTTATTCTTAATTAAAAAAATCACCTGAGGTTTAAAATGCAGACAAACATTTAGGCAGTTATAATATATAATGGTGACCTCGAGGTTGGCTTGGTTTCTACACACCTTACTTAACAAGATTCCCATCCAAAGTTACAGTACAGGCTCCAGATGGCATATGGACCAAGAAACTTTAAGCTTATCGATAGTCCAAAGATTACCCCCTATGTATAACCTGCCCAAATCAGATATTGATCAATTCTACTTTTAACATATTCACACTGCTAGAATTAACACAATCAACTTGCTAGATCCTTTCAAAGTGTCATATTTGTATAGTAATATGTGTAATTTATGAATATTTGGCTGTGCCTAGTGGCAAACAGAATGTTACAATCTTGTTATGTTGAAAATAACATATAATTGATGTTAATTTAAATAATCAATCTTCTTTTGCATTATAGAAATGGTAGACTGAGTGTATATCAACTCGATGAGTAGGGATGGGGATTTTGCTAGCAGTTTTTTTTATGATGGACGTTTAAATTATAAAGCTTATGATACCATTGTGAAACACTTAAATATTATGTGAAATATTTATTTTGATAGTTATTGATATTATGAAACCAACTTATGAGCACTTGAGGAAACAACCATCCTGTGCTTCAACTTGGAGCTAGATTAATCATGGCGATTCCTGGATGCATGGATTCCATTTCTACAGGAGTGTAGGAGAATTAATGTCCTCATTGCATTGTCTACAGATAACAGCGTCTGTAAACTCAATGATACTTAGGTGTACATTATATTAACTGATTTTTTAAACAATTAACACAGTCAAAACACATTGTCTATGGTTTAAGTGTTACATTATATTGTAGTCCATTTGTATCCATAGTGGTCCACGATGCCAGAGCATGTTATGCAGTCCCTGCTTTGGGGGTGGTGGTCCCTGTTATCAGCACAGTTAACAAAAACCATGGTTATTGACATCTATTCATGCAGAATGTACTAATTGTCAAATCCCCTCCCTCGCCCTGGATTAATACTTTAAAGTATCGATTATTGTTCAGATTGAAAGCTATACTATGTAACAATATTAAGATACGGTTCACGCAAAGGACATATATAACAACAACCTTCAGTATATTTACACTTTTATTTTCAATTGATATGGTTATGCAGTTTACACCACTTCCTCTTTAACACTACGTACGAATAAATAAATGTCAACAATTGTGAGTGACAACCCTACCATACTGCTTTTCACAAGATATAATATTCTAGTTATTTGTTCTTCAAATTTGAACCCTGATTGACATGTGCTTGTGACAGATTGCTGCACCCCGAAGACTGTAAGGACCTCACGCAGTATCCCTTGTTGACTGGGCAGAGGTCCGAACGTCAGTGTCGCTGTCGTATCTGTCAGACATTCACTGCTAGGTGAGTTACCATCGTATCTGTCAGACATTCACTGCTAGGTGAGTCACCGTCATATCTGTCAAACATTCACTGCTAGGTAAGTCACCGTCGTATCTGTCAGACATTCACTGCTAGGTAAGTTACCGTCGTATCTGTCAGACATTCACTGCTAGTAAGTCACCGTCATATCTGTCAGACATTCACTGCTAGGTAAGTCATTGTCACATCTGTCAGACATTCACTGCTATGTGAGTCATTGTCACATCTGTCAGACATTCACTGCTAGGTGAGTCATTGTCACATCTGTCAGACATTCACTGCTAGGTGAGTCATTGTCACATCTATCAGACATTCACTGCTAGGTGAGTCATTGTCACATCTGTCAGACATTCACTGCTAGGTTAGTCGCAGTCACATCCACCGTTCGATAAAACTGTGGGCCCAGGGCCTGCGAATCTTGTGTTCAGCCTGCAACTGCTAGAAGTTACAGGCCCGGTTGGCATGTGCGTTTGTTTATATATATCTGCCGATCTAGCAACATTAGTGGGACATGAATGACAAGAAGCGTTGCAACTTGCAAGCATGGACCGAGTCATTCTAGAAGCATGGGTTGAAGATTAGTCTTGGTGATAAAGAAATGGTGTGGTTACCAACGATGTACATTTGTATACATATATAGTGCTTCAGCGAAGGATTACATATGAGAGTGCAAATGCACGGGGTAAGGCAGACGAATCATGACAGAGGGGATATGCCAAATGAGTTGACAGGGAGTCTTAAAAAGCGACCATGTCTGTCATGTTAACCGAAATAATTTTCTCGAGCCAGGAGTGGTAATGGTGTATTGGCAACAGAAATGTACGGTTGTTTGCTGAATCAGTTCTACTTCGTCCCAGCTTACTTGCTGGTCTTTGCTGGTCTTCACTGTGGGAACCAGGCGACATCAGCAAACAATTCCAGGGATTTGTGGTTAGGATGTTAGCTCTGTTATTATTTAGAATTGACTATTTAAATGTTTCGTATACAATTTGAACTTTTTGTTGGTGAAACAATGAAATTTAGAACAAGGATTTGGGCTTACTAAGATCCAATTTCATGGTATACCTTCTACATTAGAGTCTGGTTAAGGTCGTGTATAACGTCAGCATACCAATATTGGTTAGAGACAGTGGCATAGACAGAGCAGCAACTATTGAGAACAACTAAGTTTGGAGAATTACAGGGGCAAAGATGGATGATTTGAGGAAATGGATTGGTATGCATTGGAGTTCAGAAAAGAAGAACAGTAAGAAGCCAGATATGATGGGACATTATTGCGATGCCGATCTAGGCAGGCCAACTATCAAAAGAACAGAGACAGTGAAACGGCAGGAAAATGGGGCTGACCATATTTTAAGTTGAGAAAATTATAATATATATATATACATTAATATTACATCTTTGATATTTGTAAGATGACAGCAACAGCTTGATCACTGGAAATATCAGGCCTTCAAATTCATTGTTGGGCCTGCCACATTCTTATGTTACAGGCCCGGTTGGACCTTAACCATTTTAGCACACGTGCAGTTTGTTATTCTTGCAATGTCAACTGTTACTGACATGCTGTTGCTTGCATCATTTGATGTCACGTAACTTATTGTTGGGTCTATCGTAAAATATTTGAAATTAAATTTTATTATTTGTTATAATCTATTTAAATAATCAGCTTTCACAGATCGTCTACTCGCAAATGACTATGCACAATATGAACACAGAGAACCACTCGCAGACCATAAACTAGGTTTATTATTTACAAACGGATTCGTATACATTTGTTTATGCACAGGTGCATGATTGTATTGTTGATAGATGGGTGACACATGAGAGTCCGCTGACCCCCGAGGACCCGTGCTTCTTCTGTGACACTTGCTACCGGGCGCTTCACTATGGACTCGATGGCAAGAGTCTGGCCACCTTCACAGCACACCCGTGTGGCAAAGACACGGTCAAGACTGGACTGGTCAAGACACAGCCAATGTGACTTCATCATGATACAGTGTTGTGTCTAGACACAGACACTGCTAATGCGTCTTTGTCACAACATGGTGCTGTCTAGACACAGACAGTGTGACTTTGTTACAAGGCCCTCATTTCGAAATCCTATGGTTTGAGGATAGACAGTTGTATATATGTCGAGTTGACAGTTAGTGTGTTCACTGCACTGGCGTTTGGAGGAGGGATCTGTCAGCTGGTTCTTGGTTTCTTTGTGACTGGGTCTTCTTGTGGAGTTGATGAAACCTGCAAAGTAACCACAGGATCTAAAGAACACAACCAACAGTAGACAATGGGCGCTATTTAGAGTTGTACCTCTACGATAAAATTAATGTCGCTGCATTACTTCACCTGTTATCCTGTAACATGTATATGGACAGTCACGGCAACATAATAACAGTTAAAATGAATCATTAATAAGATCTGTTGTTAGTCGAATTTGTAGACAGCATACTGCTGCTAAAATCACTGACCAGTTAGATTAGATAATCTATGAAAGTGTGAATATTTTAATGCAATAGTATTTTGAAAATTATTGTATACGTTCGTTGTGTGTATTTTTCCAGAAGCAGGTATTTAATCGTTTATTTGTGTGCATTCATAATAAAAAATTTAACAAATTTGTAAGTAAAATATGCATCGTTTACACCTGATCCACCCACGTAAGCAACCCCAACTATATTAGCAATAGCAAAAAAAGCATACCTGCTTGATGGTCTGCCGAATCGAGGAGATGGTCTTCCCATATGATGCATCACATACTGTAGCTTGGTCTGTATGTGTCGATGACGGGTCCTTTGTTCGAGACCCATTTGGCAACGTTGGACCACTGACAGAACCCAAGACACACGCGTTCAGACGCACCTGCTCACTGTTTATATCGACAGCTGTGGGGCGCGTCTTTACTGTCTTCCCCTTACCCAGTTGACGGGGCACAAACTTGGGTGCTGCACCTGTTGTTTGTTTGTATTCCTTCACGACGAGTTTTCCTGCAGATTGCAGCTCTGTGAGGCGGTCCGTCGGGGCGGGGTTAGACACAACTGGGGTGGTTTCATGAGGCGTGCTTCCTGAATATTTGCCGGGGGTCATGCTTGGATAAGGGGCGTGTGTGACTGGGATATTGTGTGCGATGTAAGTGGGATCGCTAGAGCATGGCGCAAACGACCTGCTATCTTCGTTTCTGTGTTGGATTCCTGAATGCGGTGGAAACCGATTGTGCTCCCATGGCATTATGGTATGCTGAAAAGGCGGTGGCGGAATATTCCGCCAGTCGACGGATACATCTAAGTTGTGTCCATCTGGTGGTAGTGGTGGGTATCCACCAAGTGCATGATGGGAAGGGTTCGGGATGCTGCCAATTGTCGGATTCTGTGGTGCTGGGGTGGCGTGGACGTCGGAGTCGGTGTTGGCGACAACTGTATCTGTGTCATATTTTGTGGAGCCAGTCTCTACGTGGGTCATAGTCTTCTTTTCAGGGGTCGACTGGTGCTCAGCTTCTGTCAACAAACAATGTCAACAACAGACCCATGAACAGCTTCTGGATGTTAACAAACAAACACCATATGTTAGCTATAAAACTAACTAATATAAAACGAACAGGGTGCACTTGGTCACCCGTCTCAAGTTATTGGGTGTCTCGTCATCACAAGTGCTACATAGACCTAAAGGCATGTTTTTATATAGCACATTATCCAATCACTAGGACTGCTCAAAGCGTTTTACAATTCAACCCCTGGCAGACCTGTCCAATCGAACACCATCTCTACTTTGGGAAGCAATCAGGCAGGCTGCAATTACTTTGTGAACATTATTTGTACATAAACATCCACTGCTGTCTAGTACGAAGTACTTTTTCGTACAGCTGAGCGAACTGGATCTACAAAGTGAACAAACTTGCACTGAGTTCGAAATAATGGCAAGATCTGAACCAGGAATCTCTTGATTGAGAGTCTGATGCTCTAAGGTACCATGATCCACTTCCCATATTACACTGTACATGTGACATTTGATCATCCATTAAAAAGGCCATGGAACAGTTTTGTGTGCATATTAAAAAGAATTCTGAGTAGGTGTTGTCCTCTAATGTAATGAAATTGTTTACGGCTAAGCTTACATGAGAAACAGTACCATGGACCGTGTACTCTTACAGGGACTTTCGACATAAAATGTATTAAACATAACTGAACAAACGTAGAAGACACAAAGCAGGAACCTCAGTAACTCCCCATCAACGATCAAGGCATAGTGCTACAAGACACTCATTAGACCCATCATGGAATATGCCAGCTCATCATGGGATCCCCGCACAAAGACCAACATCCAAAGGCTGGAAGCTGTCCAATGGCAGCCCGCAAGATTCATGACGGGTAGTCCCACTGAAATGAACCAGAGCCTTGCCTGGAAATCTCTACAACACTGAAGGCCAACCGCCAAGATAACCAGGACATAGGCATCAGCAGCCATGCCTTCTTCCCAGCTGGTATCTGTCTATGGAACCAGCTGCCTGAGTGCATAGTCCCTTGCCCTGGACACCTTCAAGGGAAGGTTGGCCACTCTGGGCATTTAGACACTGCATATTTCAGCCAGGACTATAACTTATAAGGTAGCACTGTTTTGATACAAAACATAATGCAGTCACAACACCTGCAAACAAGTTAGGTAACAATGTTCAGTTTCCTTTGTACAAAGGTTCTTAGGCCAAAATTGTGGAGACTCGCAAACTGGCCTTTTTATCTCTGGTAATGATGGTAGTACACTATAGTAAGTAATAGCAATGGTGGTACCCACACCTACAGACTGACAGGAGTCAATTGCAACACATTTATATAGACTTGCTTAAAATCTGTTTAAAAATGTCTCTGGAGATGCTTTTAGGTTTACATGTTTTTCAGCACATGCTCAAAACATGGCTGTCTTTTGCATTAAGCCGTAGATAACTAGCAGTCTAGCAACTTTACTGAAAAAGAACTAATGCAATTGTGTTAACATGTTGTGACAGACTGTTTGTTAAAAACATTGAACTTTAAAAAAACATCTCTATTAACCAGACCTGGGGCCGAGTACATTTTTATGAGTACAAGTACGAGTACTTTGACGATGGATGAGTACGAGTACATTGCTAAAAGCTGAGTACGAGTACAAGTACGAGTACATTCTTACGAGTACGAGTAAAAGTACGAGTACATTTAAAAAAAAAAAAATATTAAATAATAACGTATTTTAAAATTATTAATTAATCTAATTTATATAACTCACCACAAGTGAATATGTAATGGCAGTTGATCAATTTTTATGAGGAAAACTAAAAAACCTCTATTTCATCAACAATGAAATTCACTTCATTGGCATTCATTTCAGTGGCATCGTATGATCTTATCATCTATTTGCCATTGCACCGAATGAACACGAGTTGTTCACAGGTTGTCTTTCAGGCTGCACCATTCAGGGCAGAATACTTTCTCAGCTATGCTAAATACTCTTTCAACTGGGGCTGATGAGGCTGGAATGCCGAGATGGTGAGGGACCAACTGAGCCAGAGTTGGAAAACTCAGAAATGCAGTGAGTCACTGTGACAATCTGTACATGGCTGACTGAGGTATTCGTTCACCTCACATTCATCTGCTGATGTTATAAGTTTGCAATTTATATTTTCTGATCGTAGACTACTAGTTGTTGAGAGGGTTAGCACATGTCCACATAACAGACTCAGCATCCCCTTTGGACTTTTTAGTCAGGCTGCTGGCATGCGATTACACTAGTGTAGGAGACAGCCTGACTTGAGCCACCTTACTTCTACAGAGGAAGACTGGCAGTTCTTGTTCTTAGCAGTTAGCACTGTCAATCAGTGCCAAGTGGCATGGTCTCCAGACTAGATCAAAGGCATTTCCTGTCTAACTGGTGGGTTAACTGCTAATTGGCTCTTTATGGCTTAATTAAACAAACAGGTTTATGGCCTGAACTGCAAGCCTACAATTATTATGTTTGCTTAACAGGGTGTTTCTGACTGGGAAAAGATGCTGCCTGTTGCCATGTTTGGGTATCACAGTCATTGTTATCAGAGAATGAGGATGTACTGGGATATGTAGGGATAGTAAAGTTGTATACTATCAGAAATAACAAAGTATTTAAAAAATAGTTGAACATTTAAATATTTCAGGAAAGTTTAATTTTATAACCAAATATATTTATTTTCCCCAGTACATATTGAGAAAGTACTCAGTTGTACTCGTAAAATCTGAGTACAATGCGTATGAGCACAAGTACGAGTCCATGACCCATAAGTTTCATGAGTACGAGTACTTCAAAAATGTACTCGAGTACACGAGTACCGAGTACTTCGGCCCCAGGTCTGCTAATAACAGATTACTTTCTGTTTGCACTAACTCCAGCAAAGCCTGCAGGCATATCCTATGAAGTGGCAATAACATAAAATAAATTACAATGATTGAATTGCTTGACGCATTGTTACACTGAGAGGCAACACAATGAATTTGTAATTAGCCACAATCAAATATATTTGATAAGACCCAGGTAAGTGTCAGAAACTGCATCATATCTCATCAATCATACACACACACATATATATACAAACACACACGTATATATAGATATGGATATATAAATATATATATATACACGTACATACACATCATGGTTTGGTTATAAACCAAGAACGATGCTGCTAACCAGCAAAATGTTATATCTGAATAAATTTGAATACTGAACCAAATATAATATCAAATCCTAAACACTTATTTGCAGGTTTAACTAACTTCAGTGATAACACTAACATGGACAACATTTCTTTGCACTTAGTTGTGTCATACCCAGTAAACTGTCACTTGAATACTTATGTTGACTTGATCAGCAAGAAAATAGCCTGACGAATCGCAAACAAAATGTACCTGTTAACATTTCTCAACAGAATTAATGGATTAGCGAACAGTCTGTTCTCTTCATGCTTAGGTTTGGTTGCTTTTTATACAACAAATTAGTCATAACTGTTTACCACCACGACAGGTCTAGAACTGAAAGGTCTCGTCACATTGGGGACCTGCTGGCAATATAAAATAATAAAGTGCTGCACCAATTTCTCTAGACCAGTTTCCACAAAGAGCTGCAATATTGTTTTGATAACAGTGCATGTATGCAATAACATATAGTAACAACAGTTACCAACAGTGCATGCAATAACATATAGTAACAACAGTTACTAACAGTGCATGCATGCAATAACATATAGTAACAACAGTTACCAACAGTGCATGCATGCAATAACACATAGTAACAACAGTTACTAACAGTGCATGCATGCAATAACACATAGTAACAACAGTTACTAACAGTGCATGCATGCAATAACACATAGTAACAACAGTTACCAACAGTGCATGCATGCAATAACACATAGTAACAACAGTTACCAACAGTGCATGCATGCAATAACACATAGTAACAACAGTTACTAACAGTGCATGCATGCAATAACACATAGTAACAACAGTTACCAACAGTGCATGCATGCAATAACACATAGTAACAACAGTTACCAACAGTGCATGCATGCAATAACACATAGTAACAACAGTTACTAACAGTGCATGCATGCAATAACACATAGTAACAACAGTTACCAACAGTGCATGCATGCAATAACACATAGTAACAACAGTTACTAACAGTGCATGCATGCAATAACACATAGTAACAACAGTTACTAACAGTGCATGCATGCAATAACACATAGTAACAACAGTTACCAACAGTGCATGCATGCAATAACACATAGTAACAACAGTTACTAACAGTGCATGCATGCAATAACATATAGTAACAACAGTGCATGCATGCAATAACACATAGTAACAACAGTTACTAACAGTGCATGCATGCAATAACATATAGTAACAACAGTTACCAACAGTGCATGCATGCAATAACATATAGTAACAACAGTGCATGCATGCAATAACACATAGTAACAACAGTTACTAACAGTGCATGCATGCAATAACACATAGTAACAACAGTTACCAACAGTGCATGCATGCAATAACACATAGTAACAACAGTTACTAACGGTGCATGCATGCAATAACACATAGTAACAACAGTTACAACACATGCATGCATGCATGCACATAACACATAGTAACAACAGTTACCAACAGTGCATGCATGCAATAACACATAGTAACAACAGTTACTAACAGTGCATGCATGCAATAACACATAGTAACAACAGTTACTAACAGTGCATGCATGCAATAACACATAGTAACAACAGTTACCAACAGTGCATGCATGCAATAACACATAGTAACAACAGTTACTAACAGTGCATGCATGCAATAACACATAGTAACAACAGTTACTAACAGTGCATGCATGCAATAACACATAGTAACAACAGTTACCAACAGTGCATGCATGCAATAACACATAGTAACAACAGTTACTAACAGTGCATGCATGCAATAACACAATAGTAACAACACAACACCAACAGTGCATGCATGCAATAACACATAGTAACAACAGTTACTAACAGTGCATGCATGCAATAACACATAGTAACAACAGTTACCAACAGTGCATGCATGCAATAACACATAGTAACAACAGTTACTAACAGTGCATGCATGCAATAACACATAGAAACAACAGTTACCAACAGTGCATGTATGCAATAACATATAGTAACAACAGTTACTAACAGTGCATGCATGCAATAACACATAGTAACAACAGTTACCAACAGTGCATGCATGCAATAACACATAGTAACAACAGTTACTAACAGTGCATGCATGCAATAACACATAGTAACAACAGTTACCAACAGTGCATGCATGCAATAACACATAGTAACAACAGTTACTAACAGTGCATGCATGCAATAACACATAGTAACAACAGTTACTAACAGTGCATGCATGCAATAACACATAGTAACAACAGTTACCAACAGTGCATGTATGCAATAACAAATAGTAACAACAGTTACCAACATTGCATGTATGCAATAACACATAGTAACAACAGTTACCAACAGTGCATGCATGCAATAACACATAGTAACAACAGTTACTAACGGTGCATGCATGCAATAACACATAGTAACAACAGTTACTAACAGTGCATGCATGCAAACACACATAGTAACAACAGTTACTAACAGTGCATGCATGCAATAACACATAGTAACAACAGTTACTAACAGTGCATGCATGCAATAACACATAGCAACAACAGTTACTAACAGTGCATGTATGCAATAATACATAGTAACAACAGTTACTAACAGTGCATGTATGCAATAACACATAATAACAACAGTTACTAACAGTGCATGTATGCAATAACACATAATAACAACAGTTACTAACAGTGCATGTATGCAATAACACATACTAAATGTGGTGAAACATGTGAAAGATAACAGTGTTTTGACAAACATGAATGTTTCAACACAACAACTGTTTCACACAAATTGGGATTGTTTGGGCATATTCATTCATTTGACAAATTCATTCATTTTCCAATATTTTATCTCTGCTTTATTTCAAAATATGACATTTTAAAGAATAAAGGTTCTTGTCTATGTAAAGTTAAACTTATTATTAAAACTGCACACAAGTTACATACAATTATATCAGTAGTAATGGAACCTCTCAATTAATGTAGAGTAAAGCGAGTATGTGACATGTACATTTACTTTGTTACCTTACCTGAAATACAATTTCATAGATCAAGGTGCAAACAAATAATTGTACTTTCCTACTGTCTGACTCGTTGGCGTAAATCTGCACATGTTCTCCAAGTAGAACATGTTTATTATATTCGAAGATGGGACATTTCAGTTACACAAAATGTTGGCTTAATTGTGGTTTTTAGTATGATTTTTGTCAGCCACTTTATATTTCGCAGTAAAATACTTTTACTGAAATTTGCATAGGCAGGTCCAGGAGGCCTAGGGACCCATGCCCCTTAGACATTTGGAATTTTGCTGTGGTATGCCTGCACTAGAGTGGTGTGCCTTTGGAATGTTCCCCCGTTTAGGTCAGTCCCATGGGGTGCAAAATTTGAGGTTTTTGGTGAGCTTCTGAAATTATCAACATGTTCAACAGTATGATCCAACAGCACAACGGCGGAGTGGCAAACGCGGAGTCGTGCTGAAGCTCCAGCTCAGCCCACCCAATATGAATATATTTGGATTGGCCATCAGTGGAGGTTTTTGGCGAGTCTCAAGAGGGGTTACAACTAGAAGATTTGGGTCCCCTAGACTATCATCCCTGGATTGTAGACATGGGATCAAGTGCAATTAAATGCATTTAAATGCGACTGATACAGTATTTGCATTTGAAAATCTGGAGCCAAAAATAGTTGCATTTAAATACATTTTAAAAGTATTTGAAAAATTAAATACTTTTTTTCAAATACTTATAGCATAGCATTTAATTCTGTCAATGAAAACTTTTATCACAGCTGTGCTTAATTATATTGTTGCTTGGTCCAGGCTGTTGATTCAGGTCACTCATGATGTGATCACTGAGGCATAAAATTCACTGAGAGAAAACTGGCCTCCCTATAGCTCTTTTATTAGCTGACCAACTGCAGCCAGTTGCATGCTTTGATCATTAACTCAGCATTAACTTGGGTCATTGTTAGATGGATGATCAGTGTATCAGCTGACATGCCACAGGGTCAGGTTTAATAGCAAGCATTTAATTGATAGTGTGTGCCTTAATCTACTTGTCATGGTTTAGTGCATTAGTGGGCACAGGAAATGGATAACAGGATTAACCTGTCACAGAGGAAAAAGTTAACAATGAGTAACCAATTAGAGCATGGTACTATTGACTCAGTGAAATCCCTTAATTCTAGATAAACAATGGTCAAGTATAGCTCTTTTTTGTCATTATTTATTGTGCATGGGCACGACGTTGTCATGAGAATTAGAAAAGTATTTGAAATACTGTTGAAAAGTATTTGCATTTGAAATGTCAACAGTATTTGCATTTAAATACTTTTTAATGTATTTGACCCCATGTCTGCTGGATCCACACCTGACTTGAGAAGCTGTTCCCTCAGTTACTTGTTCTATCACTCCAGCATAAAACAACTATAATTGAAACAGGTCTGATGTACCATGTAAACGAATTCGCCGGGCGACCTCTCTTCGACGTTCAAGCAGTTTGGCCCGAGTGTCATCCACTGTCTCATATTCAGGTGCATAGCAAGCATGCAACACACCTCCAAAGAATGAACAGTCGTCCAGCTTCCTTTTGGCAATTCTAAACATAACAAGAAAATGTATTCATTTTTCATCACCTTTGTCTAGATTAATTGTGCATTACAAATTTGCATAGTATTATAAAATACAGGTGGAAGGGTCACACAACAATTATTCTCAGACAATATCTCAGATGGAACCCAAAGACACCTAAGATTATTACAAAGAACCTACTAGTACCACTACCAGTTTTAATTCAGTTCTAACTAGGTGATTGAAGCAGCCACTGCTCTACTGCAGGAGTACACAATGAAAAAAGAAGGTAAGTTCTTATATAACACGGTACCCAGTCCTTAGGACAGCTCAAAGTGCTTTACACCCTGGCAGACATGTTCAATCGAACACCATATCCACCACTGTCTGTATCCAGGTACTCATTCATACAGCTGAGTGATCTAGAGCAACGTAGAGTGTATGAACTTGCTCAAGGTTCAACATGGCAGCACATGGCAGTTCAAACTCGGGTTCTCTTCATTGAGAGTCCGATGCTCTACTCACTGTGCTACACTTAATGAAACAACACCTTACCTTTGCAAGGATATACACTACCTACCTGGCTGCCTGCAGTTTCTGATACTTCACCCAGATGACCTGCTGAAAGTCTTCAGTGGGATATTCATGGAGGATGCGATATTCTTCCACTGCCCCATAGAGGGCACACAACTTAATGAGGTCATTGACAACCCCCAGTGCTGGCACCCCTTGAAGCAAGAGGTAGCATGACTCCTGATTCACTGTGTATACCTGAAGACAGAAGTAACAGATTGACTGAACTTGTACATAACGGAGGTGTACTTCACCAAATGTTTGTTTTATGACAACTCACACAATGTTCACCCACGGATTAGTATTTTATGTCTGAATGTTTTATGAATACCTAGATAATCTACAATTAACTCCATATAAAGTTAAAAAAGTAGCAGTGCATAACAAAGGAGGAAGATAAGCTGTGCTCTGGTCTGTATAAGATATATGATTGTGTTTGGTCCAGTATTTTTGCTACTTAATGATCACCTTCATTTTGTTGAAGATTTTCTCATTTTATGGGTAGCTTTTGTAGCAAGAGACAAGAAATGTAATAGTAAAATTTTACTGTGACAGATACTTATATGAATTTTATGACACCACTTCATTTTGGTGAATCTGCCTATATTTATCAGGGTTATAATTTATCCTAAATTTTGTAGGAGCCAACAGGGCCCCTACTTTCCAGAATCTAGGGTGTACCACAAAAACTGGGGGCCAAAACAGGTTGAATAAAAAAAGCCTTGACATGGTACCATGTCAACGATTTTCGGTCCAAAGTAAATGTAAGTCAACATACGATACAATTGCCAACTGAATTAAAATGTTGTAACTTTTTTTATTTATAATATAAATAAAAAAGTATTTAAATATATATATTATATATATTTAAATATTTTTTTCAGGGTTTTCAAACACATTGGCTAGAGTAATAAATTTACAATATTTAATAGTTTAGTACTAAGTATAACCAAATTAATGCAATTAATTAGTTAATTTTAGTTATGTAGCATGCAAACTCAACAAACCAACACATTCCAATTAAAGGTCATAATGTCTATGATTATGAAAATATTTATACATATTATGCAATGTGTATAACCGTATTAATAATGGTAATAAGTTGACATTAACAAATCATATAATAATTTAATTAGTTAGTCAATATTGGTTAATTAGTGCGCAACCTCGACAAACCAACACATTTCAGTAAAAGGCCATAATGTCTATCATTATGAAGATATTTGTATAATTTATGCAAACAGTAAACCACATTAATCTGTTAATAAATATACATTAACCAGTCATTTCATATTAACAGTAACTTAATGAATAAGTTAATATTGGCTAATACTAGTAATAGTAGCACGATAACTCGACTGACCGCTACATTTCAATAAAAGGCTGCATTACAATACAATAACCTTTATTTGTCCACAAATGGAAATTCATGTGATAAAAATTCACACTTTAACACAAAAATATTAGTACATTACCTACATTTAAAGCTACAGAATTCATTGATGTGCCTAATTAAATTACGGGGGCGCGCGATAGGGTAGTGTTTAGCACATCCGCCTTGTAACAGACCTGCAGTGGCTAATTTAGTTAATTACTATTATTATTAGTTATCAGAGAAAGACTAGAACAGAAAAACCAAAGTCACGTTATATAAAAAGCATTATAAAAGAATGCTGCACAAGGCAAGCATATGGTTGCCGTCACTGTGGGCGCGTTTCTAAAGCAACAAGGTTTGAACGATTTGTTTATTTTCGCGTCTGTAGGCGTAGTTCTTGGTGTCTACCGGAACAGAATGTAGTTGACAGTTAAGAGTCATGACTGAAATTTGGTGCAGACATTGGCCTGACCTTAGATTCACTTCGTGACCATGTCCTGGTTTTAAGATCGAACCGGAAAGATGAAATTATGCAAATAAATGCAGACCCCTTCACGTGAGTGAGCACCCTCATCCCCATAGTATGACGACATAAAAACACGCATGCGTAGAACCATAATTCTACAAATTTCATACGATGCGTTTCGATCCCTTACGGTTTAAAGACAATTCCCGGATTTGGCTTGTAAAAGGGAACTATTTTTGGAATTACGGGGAGGGCGGCAATAAACCCAGACGAAGAGACACGTTGACGCTCTCCACGGGAAACTAGGAAAATGTTTTCCACAAGTTTAGACTTATCAAAATTTCGGCAAATATAAACCACGGTGGTTTATATATTGCTTTATCGTTCGATCTTCAAAAACCACGGACACTTTAAATGTAAATTAGAGTTGAACTGTCGGCGCACATGAATGTGCAAACGTTGTACGGACATCGTGTCTGAAGTTTCTACTGATGAATAAAACATATATATTCGTGACGAACCTGGAACGCTTGTTTGTTCAATTTCATTGACAAACAAATACACCCTTAGCCGTGAGGGGACAATGCATCACCACAGCACGATGATGCACACGGTTTGGCGAGCGACATACCCGAGATAAGGCTCCGGTCTTCTTAAGCCATTGCGTACCGCCCAATTGAAGGAAGGAAGACAGAGGGGACAACAACTTTACAGCCTGACATGCCGGCGCCCTGAGTTCTATACCCGGACCGGGCAGGTATGGTATATTTGGTGTAAAAACCTGGCTCTCAACATTGGAGACTGTGTATCCCTTGTAACTCAGAGATCAAGTTAATGTTGGTCCCATCTCAATTTGGGACGTAAAAGAACCACTGAGGACGACAAGCACCCTGGCAGTGACCACCCTCAGTGCCAGTATAGAAAGGTTGCCTTGGCGATAATGTTCTGAAAAAGGCTGGCTAGTTGAATGAGACCTCATAAGATCATAGCATTGTAACCACAATATATACAGACTAGTCAGTTAATAGAACGTTGCCGAGTGCTGGAAACAACTAGGAAATACAAACCACTTTGTCAGTGACGTCTTTGAGTTTGACTTCGTTGGGGTGGGAATTTTGTCCATTAATTAATTGTCCATTAATTTATGGCTTATACACATATCTTACTTAAATGTATTAAATATTATGCATTAATCGAAGTACAGCTGTGTCCGTAAGTTCGTCAGAAAGTTGCAAAGAACCTGGCAATAGTTGAATATTATCATCTATTATCGCTCACCAAAGGTACTCGACGAAGGGTTACTAGGCAGAGTACAGCGTAGCCACACCGCTGATTGTCACATTACTGACTCACAAACCTTTACGGCCTTTGGATGTCTCCCTTCTCTATATGCAGGTCTTGTCGCACAGAGATTTTGTCGAAGGTGGTGTTTTCTTTTAATTTCATATTCGTCGTCTACATTTTCTGCCATCTTTGTATAACCCATTGCGCCATCTACCGGGCTGTGAGTACAGATCACTATTTTGAAGTGGACTAGAATAATAATTATTGTGTAGCCTACTGGAGTTTCCTAAGTTCGTGCAGCTAGACGCTTTTCACTTAAATGCTAAATATTCTTAAATATGTTATTCGAAAACGTTTCCGCTGTGAGAATGTGAATTCACCATCACTGAATAAATGCCAACAAAATGATTTATGCTTGCAAGGGGAATTTTTTAACAGCAACGCCCTGCCCCCACCGTTTTCAGATCGATGTCACCAGTAGAGCCGAGACAGCGGAATCTGAAGTGATGGCGGCGCAGCAGCGAAACATTTTTTTCGACACGATTTGGTTCGGCCGACAGTGGAGGTTTTTGTGCCCCCTCCCAACTATATATTCTCTCTGGACACGCCGCTGCCATCATGTGATCTGTTGCCTAGCAAAAGCTCCGTGAAGCCATCAAAATGGATGCCGAGTACATGGCGCGTTACTGCACTCGATCCGATCCGTCACAATAATGATTATTATCTTTTGTTGAAATTCTGGTCGCAGATGACAAAACATAAGGCAACGTTTTTAAAGTCGTCATGTTTGATCTCTGAAATGTCATGTTTATTTTGATTGCTGGAAAACTGGATTGAATCATTCGGTTTGAAAATGCATTAATGCTATGTCAACTAAATTAATTATGTAACCGGCAGGGTTACTGAGCAATAAGTAAATTATTATTATTATTAATTTTAATCTATATTATTATTCCAAAACTCCAAGTACTCCTTTTGTTCTCATTACTTTTAATATGTTAAGTCTGTAGACGCTGCCTGAGAAAGCCATTAGGTTCTCTTCCCAGGCGGTGTCAGTTTCCCCAGCAGTCACCAAGTGAGGGTCATACCCCGGTCACTAAGCCAGGATTAATTAAGAGACGCCATCACAGAGTTTCCGAGAGAAGCTGGACAGACAGCGCTCCAGTGTTTTTCCACGAGGTTTCGTGTTTTAACAGAGATATAAACACAAATGAAGATATAAGGTGGGTGGATTGAACCAGGATATAATTAACAGCAGATTTATGTAATTATCTCCCAATACTTGCTATTAATGGTACTTTTAAGTTCCCCGTGGGAAGGTCAGTTAATTGGTCTGTGTTGACAGTGTGGGCGAAATTCCCCCAGCACTTACAGCTGTTGTGTATTATGGCATACACAGGTTAAATTCCACTGTTTGGGATAAGGAAGCACTATCTACACAATTGCATGGTTCATAATCTAGTAATTAGCGTGAGTCTTTAATACTCAATAGGAGATCATTGTGTTGATATGTTCCCTGCTGAGATGCTGGCACAGTAGGCTGTGTAATGTGTCTGCAGCGGGTGTCGGGTATCGCTATTCCCTAGGGAGTAGGGACAGCATGTTGACTGTCAGTGGATAGACGGACTGCCCATTGAGTTTAGCAGAGTAGTTTCTACTGAAGCAGTGAAGGGCTATTAATGCCCAGTGTAGTGGGTAACTTATGTATTGATAGGATAGGTGTGTTTAATTAAGTTGATTTCTAATTGTTGTTAGCAATTACACTTACATGTACTTGCAAATCTAGACAACTTCAGCTTATACAGCTGTATATGTGACACTTAGCAGGTGTTCTTACAGCAGAATTTCATATGCTATTTTAGTGCATTTTAAGGGAACCATTAAGCCAGCATACATATAATTATATCGTGTTAGTCATTACTTGGTTTATTCATTTATAACTGATAATTGGCTGTGTATCAATTACTGAGTCTTGTTAGTTAGTGCAATGCTGTGCGAGTATTATATTTCACTTGCTGGTTTATTTACAGAGAGTGCATGGTGTGATTGCACTGAGCAGTGCTCAAGCACTGTGTTAGACTGCAGTTCCCAGTTGGGGTGAGCATTGTTACCTTCCATGTCGTGGGGTATTCCTAATTGGTTAGAGACAATGCAGTTAGACATGTGTTTAGTATTGATTAATGGACTCTTATTCTATGTGGATGATGAGCCGTTACATGATGATAATGGTCATGTATATGTACCGATGCTTTATTATGCATAGAGGAGTATCTCATGTACATGCGTTTAATTGTAGAAGTATTACAACTGAGTTTATACTGTATTGACATTTTACATTGATTTGATACTGTGTTAATGATACTTAGGATGCATTTGAACGTATTTCTTGATTTGGGAATACCGTGTTTAAACTAATATAGACCTATGTGTTATTGATAGTAAGTCCGTCAAGGAGTATTGCCGTTTGGATATCTAGTTACAAATATCACAGGTGCTAGCCTGCTATTTGGTATCTGAGATGATCTATATGCAATTTAATTGTATCAAAGTTATGCAAGGAATATTATGTTTAACGCTGTTGTTGAATGATCATTTGTATCCATTGTTGCACTTGTCCTAATCGTATGTTATTATGTTGCAGGTTTTTGTTTTTTTGTTTTACTTTGTATTTTAGATTATCAACACAATAAATGATAGTCATCATTTAACCGTGTTGCCTGTCGTCATGGTAAATCCCCCCGCTACAATAGCTTTTAACAGTCGAGTACATACTTGACTGTATGTATTCGACTGTGAAAAACGAATAAAGAAAACGTCCCAACAAATAATAAAACCACTCAAGCAGTAAGTTTCACTGAACACAACTCTACCTTTATCAAGACCATGCAGTCACCGGTCTCAAGAATCAATCGTCATTATCATCATCAAATCCATTATACAAATTAGTCGACCTTTCCAATCGTTTCATCTTTCTTTGTAGCCATGACAAACAATAAATTCTTCCGTCCGTTTCATGCTCGCAACATCGCCCGAGTCGCCTGAAATAGTAATATGTTCAATATTACCAGCCACACTGGCTATTAGCCCGTTGGTGACTCTGTACACTATAATGACATGTCAACGTGTCCAACCCACCAACCCATATATATATATAGGCGCCACATATCACTCAGAACATCTATATAATTATACCATCATGCAACCACTACACCAACCACTCTCACCAGCAAGTCCAACCATCTATCTCATCAATCCCACAATCACAAGTTTCCCCCGGAAATACTGTCCTCTGCCTCATCAGCTAACTTAGCACTAGTACATAGTCAACATTTTGATTGTAGCTCAGTAACAATAGTGGAAATAGCGATAATGTGTGTAGCAACGATACAATTAGCATCATATTACTTAAGTGTTACATACTGAGAAACTTTCTAGTACAAATTATGTATATACACAATTGAGCGACAAACGGTGTGCTGTCGATGTTATGCTGTTGGTGCAGATATCATATCAACAGTCACGCGTGAGTGAATCCACACTCCCATCAAAATTATCAGTAGATGTCACCATTCGATGATTTGACGTACGCGAGCCGTAAAGCAGATGTAACAATCATACATGCAGTTTCATAATAGCATAAGATAGCATACGTGAGTTAGTATTTAGATTTGGCTGTCTGTGCCACTAATTACATTAGCATTATGTACAAAACTACTGCACGCAGGAGGGTAACATCATATTTCGAATACATCTACGTATGTGTATTTCTGTCAAAGATTCTCGTAAGCTTTGTGTAGTTTGATTAGAATATTTGATATGTCTGACTGACTGATTGGATTGTGTGTGTGTGTCGAAGTGTCTGCGAGTAGGACAGTTAGACGGTATTTATGACTTCCACCTAATAATATGGATATTACTTGCAGTATAGTTCGACATGGTGATATCTAGACGATACTGACCGTGTGTGTGCTTTTCGACATTAATTTGTCCAGACTACATTTAAGAAAGCAGTACTTTCATTTTCACTGCATTACTGAGACAGTATATCACATGCATACGGTCCAATAATTTGATATGAAATGCACGAGGAGACAACTCGTTATCGCCTATAGAGAATTTACAACGAACGAATACATATGTCCAATGTTGTTTATCGTCACCTAATGTCACTTGTGGTCGCCCGCGAAAACCGCCCTTATCTGGTCTGAAGTACTCATCAATGATAAAATAGCAGGAACGTTCGGTGGTAGACATAACACATGGCCAAAAAGTCGCCACCGGGCTTTCCGGGCCAATCGACTGATCGGCTCGCACTGACATCGACGATGCAATGTTTCTGATGTCATCTTCTGTGGGCAATGAACACCAACAATCTGACGAAAGTGGCGGCGGTGGTACGAATTCAGCCTGTTCAAGTCCGTCTAGTCAGACTCCATGTGCCCATGTTGCAGGTCAGTACAGGAACAACGGATGATGCATAGAGGCAGAGCCGTGACGCTTAGGTAATCTGATTCCGCCTAAACCAGACTGTCCGGAGCTTACAGAATGCTACATTTGCGAGCTGTTTACGACTTGCAACATCCTCTTCATCTCCTAGAATATAGAATCTAATTTCTTCGTTATCCGTCATTCCTCTGATATGTGGTCTGTTTGTCTTTGAATATATGTTCTTTCCGTTTTTGATTCATTGTTGGCGATCGAGGAACCACTATGTCTGGCTGCGTGGGGCAGTTGTATAAACTTGATTAAGAAATTAAGCACGGATTGAATAGCTGACGAAATCTGTCGTATTCGTATTCGATGTCATGTGGCACGCCGATGTCCATGATTGGTTTTGTTTGTGGAGGCAGCTGTGACCGGATACTTCTCAGGGCCGCCTCGAGGTGATGATAAACAGCACTGGGCAGAGGCTATCCCATCGAAGCGTGCCTATTGTCACGAATACGGACATTCACCGAGCGATATGCTATGACAAGTGTCTCGATTGCGACGCGGTATTTCTGTGCCGTGGCTCTTAACCACCGGTGCCCAAACACTACGTCAGCCGTAACTACTTCGACCTCGACGGAATCCCCTCTGACCAGGCGAAAGGAACTCTAGTCTGTTTGACGTTCATATGTATTCAATAGCCAACCTAGAAATGTTCAATTCTATGAACTTTTTTGTTGATTTGTACTTTTTGGGGGTCCTAGAACAAATTCAGCTTGGTTGCCCAAACAGCAACTTTGGGCAACTCTGGTAATTTGCATAAATCCAAGATGGCCACTGGTCGATATGAAGGTGATGTCCCCCGCGGGGCCCACCGGCAAGACCACCGGGATCAGCTTCACCGAGGCGTGTGCTCGAGAGGCCAGTTTCATGGCTGCCCAAGAGAAGGACACACAGTGGCTCAACAGCCTGGGCCAGGGGCAAGATGCTATGGAGTGGAATGGCTTCGACAATCACCTAGCCAGGAGCCAGTACGTACTCAAATCTGCGAGCACCTATATGTTTGTTCCTTTGATTGACACGCCACCCTTTCACCCAGACACCATCCTCACAACACTCACGTACATGCAGAGGTCACTGCTTGACATGGGGATGGCTTACGTTCATCTTTCCATTGACATGGAGTTGTTTGTAATAACCAAACAGTACTGGCGCTGGTACCGTGCAGTTTCAGAACGTAATCGCCCATCCTGGTGGGATGCATACTATACAGTCGTTCATTGGCTGCATCACGAAGCTGATGAAAGTTTCAGCGTTTGAAGTTACTTGGCCGCAGCATATCGGGGGCTGACAGATATCTTCAATGGGAAGTCCTAGGAGAAAACCATGAGGTCCTTTCGGGGCGTATCAGCGGCTCTCTTGAAACGATTTCTATCAAAAGGGCCGAAGACATTTGAGCAGATAGAGCAGTATCTGGACACTGCTCGCCTCCATCCAACTGGCCGGCACTGGGTGGACAACTTCATTCTCTCTACACTCCTCATCCATCAGTTTGAGTGTGTAGAGAGAGAGAAAGGGTGACATTTACTTAAAACAGTTAACCATGGCGCGCATGCTGAAGTATTTCTTCCTCGCTAGTCAGTGCACTACGCCTACTATCTCACTCAGTACCTGCTGTAGATGCGTGCGCTCCCTGCTGAGGCTAAGGCGGACCTTGTGTCCGGCGCTTTTGTTTGTCGACACCATGAGGGATACTGGAACAGACTGCCATAAAGTTCGGCAGGGAGCTCTCAAGGGCATGGCTATGTCTGCTGAGCTTGTTTATGAGTGGATTGACGCCTTCCCCATCACCGTGCACGTGTCAGACCGCGTGGACTATATCTACTCTGCTGATCCAACAGGCCAGTCTGCGCAGAAACAGCACAAGGATGAGTTGAAGCACCGGCGTTTCTTGGATGCGGATGATCGGGATCTCATTGATGCTCAGGTGGAGAAGTACACTCACCCACAGGAAGATCACCGCCCTCGTTTGTACAATTCCGTCACCGGCCAAATTACTCCTGCTGTGGCTAATTAGGCTGAGAGTGTAGAGGATGAGGATGTAGATGAGGAGGGTGAAGAGCTTGAGGATGTTGAGGATGGTCTTGCTGATCCTGATTACCTGGATGATGAGTGACAATAGATAAAAGAGAATATTATTAGGAGATAAAACAATCTTTTATGTATAGTTATGGATATAAATCCTTGTAACATCCCTACAATGCATTTTTTACAAGATTACTTAATGGAAGAATTTTCTTCACAAAGAAATATGAATGCCAATGTTGATAATTATATTTGTACTCTACACTACGTGTAATAGATGTGACTACGTGTTTCAAATATCAAATATGGATCTCTATTCGACCTTTTTCGTCATGTTTCGTTCTCTGAACATAAAGTTTTCGAGTTAATATCCTGACTGCGTGAGACATCTTGGCTCCATCGTGCAATCTTTCGACTTCGGCTGCTGATGCATCTAATCTAGTCGAGCCATTCTCTAGAGCTTTTTGGCGCATAGCAAGAAGAAGGATGTATCGTTCCTGCTTTAATGTGTTGTTCTGTGTTGTGTCGGTGGTATTATAGATTCTCAGCCTTAGTCCTCTGGGAGATAGACATCCTGTTTAGCTCAGAGCAGTAGATGGTATGATGCCTAGCTGTCGGTGGGACTATTCCAACTATGGATTCTGCAGCAGATTTAATAGCACTTTCAATACAATCCTATCTGTCACTTGTATTGTGTTCGCAGCCACAGCCTGTAGCTAATGGGCGACGGTTGCACAATATCCAATTCTGATACTTTGACATGACAACTTCTCGGTGCAATATCGCACACATTTTTCCGAACGTGATCTGGGCATCTTGCCCCACATTCTGAACACACGGCGCATATTAAATTTAGCAACAACTCTTCGGTGGTTACTATTTACGGCTGTCCCTGCATATACGATCTCGAATCTGTAAGGAGACATTTGTGTGGCTTGATCAAGTCGATCATGCTATATAGGGACCACACAGTGGATCCATCGAGTCTCTGCCCATGCCATTTATTGGTATGACGGGCTGCATAGGCGAATGCGGTATTACAAACAAACAGGTCGTGAGTGTAAAGTCGGACGGCAGGATGAATGCAACATAATGTCGAAATGAAAGAAGACTTTAAATGTCGCCTTTCATTTTGTCACACGCCTCAACCAGTCACATGAAGTTAGCGTTTACTAAATTTGATGTCGGCTGCTAGTGAGGTGCGCGCACTAGGAGAGCATTAAACAATTTGACGGAATTAGGTCTACTACGGAAATTGGGTTGCACGTTAGAACGTATTGTTTGTTGAATTATATGACACATGTCATATGTGGTATCTTATGTGTTATTTGTTTTCCTGTTGCTTCTCCGATTCTAGGAAGGATGACACTCTATAATTCCATTATTTCACAAAAAGATATTGACCTTCTAATTGTGGTTTAAAAAGATTTATAGAGATCCCGGTAAAAACTTCCAGATATAATTGGTTAATATCGTTGCTTGTCCTCAGTTCGTGCGTCGTCCAATGCCGTGTGCCCCTGGTATTGTTTCCTGTTTTATCTTCTGTTTGATTGCTTCGGTGAACGGTTATGTTTAACTTGCAGCTAGAATAGGTAATATACCTGGTTGGCATGTTATAATTATTTTGATAAACGATTACATTTGAGAAAACCAACACAGTAACGCTTTGCAGTGGCATTTCGCGATGGATGAGCTTGTGCAACTCTAGTATATATATATATATATATACATATGTGTGTGTGTGTGTGTGTGTGTGTGTGTGTGTGTGTGTGTGTGTGTGTGTGTGTGTGTGTGTGTGTACACTGCGCCGGACTGTCAATCGAGCAGACAAGAGATCGAATCTACCTCCTGCCATTTTTAGACTGGGGCAATTTTGTTCACACTATGTTGCTTGTAGGCCTATCTTCGGAATATAACGAAAACCGTTGGTCTCTTCTATCTGTTGTCTATGTATGGGGTAGTAAAACATCCCACACATTGAGTAAATGTGTAAGTGTTGTAGATTCACAGAGCTGGTGACACCTCTATTTTTAAAGCCTCGCATTAACGTGATCGATGTTCGGGATACCTACAAGACTATGATAATGTAAAGAAAGAAAGAGAACGAACTAATATTTTAACGACAGTCTATCCTAGTGTCACATGAAGAAGATATATTATCTTTTAGTGGCGCCCTATATGGGCAGAGGATCAAAGCCAAACTGCTCTGAGAGCTCCAATTGCAACCCCTTCCGGATCACAAAAACCCTCCAAATGCGCACCCACTTGGAAACTACAGTTGCGCCATCTTTACAACCCCATGGCAAGTTATCGATATAAAAGAAAGTGGAACGGAGAGACAAACGATGTAGGACTTGCGATGATATGTGGCACTGACATAATATTATGGTTGACATTCAAAGGCTTATAACACTGTCCCAATAAAAACAACACTGTCGCGGGTGTTTTCACTGCCACCTGCACACACGCGCGCGCGCGCGCGCACACACACACACACACACACACACACTAGCTGAGTTTACTTCCAGAAAAAAACCCAACCAAAATCAACCCTGAGGAACCTCGAATTTTTCAAGAAAAACATGCGTGCCCTATTTAATAATAATAATAATAAGATAACTTCTATTGCGCCTAAATCCTTGGAAACCAAGAAAACCAGCTTAGAGCTGTGCCAGATATGCCGTACCACTTTAATAGGCGTTCAATGAGAATGCTGTGATTATTCAATATATGATTGTTCGCTTTTTGTACGATTGTGTATATATTGGCTGTCCATACGTAGATGGCAATCCATTGACTATATGTGTGTGGTATGAAAAGCCAAACACGCCTGACTATAGTTTTATATCTTGGTCGATTTATTAATGAGAAATCCGTAGTTAGTAAGATAGAAATTTAAATTCAAAATACCTGTCTGAGTAATTATGTTTTAATAGTAAAGCTAGATACTGCTGTTAAAAATGTTTACCCACAATATAGTGATGTATTATGAAGAGTGGCTGGAAAATAGTCCCATCTTTTCCAGGAACGGGTCATTGATACGGTGTGTCTTTTTTGGCGAAGGGGTGCAGTTGAAAATTGTTCGTCGCTGCGCGGCCGCAATTTCACCTTCTTGTCGCTGTCTCGCGATGTCTCCTATTTCGGCTCGTGGGGGAGCTGCTCAGCTTATTATTAACCTAAACGGGGGCACATTTCCAACGATCTAGGGGGCACGGTCACGAGGGCACATTCAAAAAGGTCTACGAGCACGTAAATTCAAAAGGTTTGGGAGGCACGTGCTACCCAGGCCCCCTGGATCCGCCTATGCCCCACATACTACCCTCTCTGGATGCGCCCCTGGTTATACAGGTTTGACTGCCAAAATCTGGACATCAGCTAAATTGTTCTGATTAGGCCGCTTGCATGGGCGTTTGCTGTTGTCGAAATCTCTAGCACGCGTAATGTCATTAGGACTAACTTTCTCGCACTTAACATCGGTATGGTCCATGAATCAGACAAGATTTGATTCTCAAATTGAGGGAATAAATCCCACTGTGAATTTCAGTTATACTAATATGTGAGGTGTCCAAAAATGGGTGATGGACTTTTCAGAAGCGTAGCTTATTACCTTTTTGGACGTCATCTTTAAAAGTGGCTGCCATTTTCAAGTGGAAGTCGAGCTATTCAAAACTCTTGTCTTACAACCAAACCTACTGATTGGATCTAAAAGTTGTATACACAAATGTTATTTGTAATAAAATGCCGAGTATGACAATACTCATATAATCTTTCTGTTATCATTATTTGCAAAACTATACGGGGAAAGTCAAGGAAAATGCAAAAAAACTTAAGTTTTGGTAACGTTTTAATTACATAGATGATTCATTTTTTAATTTCTTGTGAAACTATATATAATTTGTTACATTTCTGTTATTTTAGATAGCTTCTGTACCGCTTCTATATGTTGTAGGCACATAAAAACATAAACGTCTGGTGTCTTGAAACGGGAACATTACCATACATACTTAATTTCTCTCTTAACGCAAAACGGCTTGGTAGATTTGCATGAAATTTTGTGTGAAAACGTAAACATATATGTGTTATGCACGTGTGATGTCAGATACAGAATAAATAAGTTATGCATATGATCTATTAACCTAGTAAAAACCAAAACTTCAGAAATTATGCCTACTATTAACCTCTAGATGTTATGTATAAACTTCTGCCTTCGAATATATAAATTCACTAAAATATGTAAATGAGGTTTTGTGATCGCCAATTACGTATTGCTGTGCACATAATCTGTTTCCAAACGTGTGGCTATAAAACATGGCCCAATAATACCTTTAAAGGTGACGCCGCAATAATCCATTTTACCGCCCTCTGCATGAGCACGTGTTTCCGTCTAGCTGATACATTAGGTAACTAGCCACAACGCCTAGTTAAATAAAATATATTCCAAGAAATGTTGTATGTCGAACACGTAGAGAATGCTTCGAATTATTTTTGAGGCGAAAGTAATAATGGTATTTTGAACTAGCACACTAATGATGTTACTGTTCTGCCATATCTACAAACATTTCTTCTGGTCTTACTCGGTGCATGTGTGGGCGGTTCTGCTCGAGTTAACAGATTGGCTTGGTCAATAACTCAGCGTGTTATAAATGCTGTGAGTTTTGGTGCTGTGAAGACATCCAAGCACGTCCTACTTCTGTGAATTATAAAAAACGTTAATCTAGCTATCCGAGAAATTGCTTCCAGTGTACAGCGTTGGAAAAAGAGAAGGTCCACCTACATCAAACCACCGGAATTATCTGGACCTCTTGCAGATGCAGCATTAACAGCACAGCGGATTAACCGCCTTTGCTGGACCATCATTTGCAGGTTTGCCCCTATCAACATGCGACAGAAATGTGTACTGTTGAAGAAATGTTACGCAACACCTTGTACGAATATTACAGAAGAAATTGTCAACAAGGATACACAAACAGGAGGAGGAAACATGCTTCAGCCTCCGGCCTGGTGTAGAGTTGCGCTGCTACTTTACAGCAGAACACAGTGATGTTGCCATGAGGCAATTGTGGGAGACATTCTTTTTCCAGGACCCAATACCGGTCGAAGCAGTTGTTGATCCACTGAAAAACTACTAGGCAAATGTGTTTGGGCAGGACCCTTCCAATCTTGTCATCTCGACAAGTGCAGCTGCTACACCTGACGTCTCTGATGATCCCCTGCACTAACAGCAAAAGTGGAAACACGTGTACTAGGTGTTTCAGGAAACGCGAGTTCAGGAAGGCATAGGTTTATACGACCCTATCAAGAAAATGAAATGAACTTGAAAACATTTGGTGAATGTTAGAAAAAATGAGTGATTGGCTCAAATAAAGAAATTAAGACTGACAGGAGGTGTTTCTGTATCGTGGAATTGATTGTGCAAATAAGTTGCACACTGTGTTTTCCTATCCTCTTGGGTTGTATCTATGGTCAGTTGCAAACATTGACGGAAGCATGAAGAAAACTAGCGAGCTGCTCTTGCACTGCATCTAGAAAGTATGGTGGACCAGCCAGATTAAGGTCCCGATTGATGCAACGGCTCTCATACAGACACTAAACGGAGATATTCATACTTCTGGAGAGTTATCTAACCAGATCTTTTAATCATTGTTGCACGCTGACCAAGGACGTGATCGCTTTGGTGTGATATATTTGGGACCAGCCGATCAATGCTAAGCGAAGCATGTGAACCACGAAGTGAAGGTCCGTTTGCTTCTGTGCACTTTAACGCTGCAGTGAATTATCAGCCTTTTGTCCCTCCTGCAATTGTATATCCTTGTCGACTATTTCTTCTGTAATTTTAGTCCAATGTGATATAGCCAAATAAAAAAAATCCTCGTAGGAAATGTTGGTATACTGTTGGACACTCTCTCCAGGCTGTGTCATCAGTGCATAATACACATGTAAGTTCCTTGCCTAGTTCACCTTGCCCATATCGAGGCACAAGGAAATTACTTGTTCGATGCATGTCAAGTGAAGATTCGAGTTGCCCTCCCCGTCTCCTCACAACAGCCCAAGCAGAATGCTCACCATGCCGATGTACGTCATCCAGAACCGCGCCAAACATCCGCGATGTTGACGCAGAACATCCAGATAGACCACGAACAAGTCCATGATCTTTGTACATGAAACACGATCACGGCAGCAACAACAGCTTCCTGACAGGCTTTCATATGAATAATCTGCAATATGTGGAGGAATTGTTAAACTTGACACAATC
Source organism: Paraescarpia echinospica (assembly GCA_020002185.1). Taxonomy (NCBI): domain Eukaryota; kingdom Metazoa; phylum Annelida; class Polychaeta; order Sabellida; family Siboglinidae; genus Paraescarpia; species Paraescarpia echinospica. Next base: position 78,938,492 of record CM034531.1, read on the forward strand.
GTCAGGATGATCCAGCTCCACCCATTCCTATTCAAGGAATCCTTTCCAAGTAAGCTACATCAAAGCTTCATATGCACGCTATTGGAGACGAACGGTGCGGTTGTATTGTTTGCCTAGCAAACCCTTGTTGACAGAGCCCTCGGCAATAATGTCAGATTCTTTCGCCTGATCACAAATTCCTGCATCTCCGAACATTTTTCCAATCCGTGTCGTAAAGTTACATAAGGTGTGGAAATTGCCCATCATGAGAACAATTCTCCGGTACTGGTCGCATATACCACTGACACCTACTGATTTATCATTGAGTGATCCAGTGATACTCAGTGGTATTTGAAAATACCATTGAGAGTCCTAATGGTACTGAATAATATTTTCAGATACAACTAAGAGTACCACTGAGACCTACTGATTTGAAAATTGAATGATATCATTGCGAGTACCACTGAAACCTGATTGATCACTGAATGGTCCAGTGGTACTGAATGGTATGTTAAAATACCACAGAGAGTACCACTAAGATACTTTCAAGGAAAAACAATTTCAAGCGCCACGTCGCGCGCGGCCGTTGTGGCCGCCTGAAGAGGGCAAGTCAACCATACGGTTCGAGCCGCCATTTTAGGCGAAAGTGTACAATAACGCAATATAAAGTTTAACTCACCACCAACGCATCCAACTCGTCCTCCTCGGCAGTCCTTTACTAATCTCCTTTATAGCATTGTGCAGTTTTATATCATCCTCTTGTTGTATGCCAGAACTACGATAAATTAGTCCTATTATTAATGTTGACTTTCTGGTAACTATGTTGCACCAAATAGCTTCTGATATTTAAACATACACATCTAAGTTATTTTTTATGGATCTATGGTGAACCTTTCCTTGTAGATTTGCTTGCACCATCTCTTTTAGGTGGTTCTAAGTATCCCCCCAGTGCATCTAGTTTAAACACTCAACTGTGTCTGTACCTTCATCTACGCATTTGATGAACTCACTCCCTAGTACTGCTGCTCCTTTTACTGACAAATATCACTTCAAGAAATATGGTTTTGTCTTCCAACACTCTCGTGTAGAACTTTGCAATGTTATATGTTTTCAGGATCTCAGGGATGGCGGGGAGAGTTGGCTTCGTACACTTTTTCACCAACCCTAGAACAACTGTGGCCTCGCTGTTGAAGGTGTTCCAGTCGATGTCGGGGTAAAGGTTTCGAAACGCCAGATGTATGGCGATCTTTGCATAGGAGACTGGTCGTGGTCCACCATCGTTAGGTCCTCTGTGTCATAGTTTCAGTCGATACAAGTATTAATTTTCCACATCTTCAAGGGAGTAGGCCTGCTCAGTAGTAAATGTCAAAGTGGTTGAGCAAAATTGCTGAGGTACTGCCTATAGCTGCGTCCCATGCTCTTTCCCCGTTTTACACCTTGCTCGTAAAGTTGCCTTGCAGGTGCTCGTTGTTTTCCAGTGTAGCAGTTTTCTAGTTGCACAACAATCGTGTTTCCGACAGACGCTTCAGTGTGTTCCGATGGTGAGTGGGTTGATTTATCGTGCTTCAACCCATCCTTGCTTGCGGAGTGCACTAGCTTATTGGTGAATTCCTCTTCTGACGAGTCTTTGCGTTCCTCGTCATTGCCGTTAATGGGTTCGCCGTCGTCCTCTGATGTTGCATCGTCTCAACCACTAGGCCGTGCCTAGGACCGAGGACCGCATGGACCGTGATTATACTCTATTCGAATTGCATGGTCGTCATTGCATTGTGTAGGATTCTGGAGTACGTTCTCACCGCAAGTTGTAATAACGACCTTCCCCTCGTATAAGACGGACTGGGCTATAAATCCTGAGAGATAGTGGAACAGTTCCACCTTATTGGTTTCGTTGCGCAGATAGCTGTTGTAGTTCTCCGGCATCTTCTCATTTCCATCACTTTGTAATAGCTATCGGATTCCTGCTCTCTCTCAGGCAGACACCAATACACTCGTCGCAACATTCTAAGAGGCAGGGGACTGCTTTGATGAGGACAGCCGAGGTCTTCATTCTCGACACTAAAAAGATAATGTCAGATCAGGTCGCGCAATGTGTCCTGTGCGCAAACGAAAAGAAACAACATTCAGCCTTCGTGAAGGAGTGCATGCAATTTCAAGCTTTGGCCTTCCTGAGCTAATCATGATTAACAAAAGCCCTTTTCCCAGGAAGGATACAAAAAACTCAAAAGCAAGCATGTCAAGAGCACCGAAAAAGACCTGCACCTACTAGGAGCTCTACATCGCGCTGCATGTCAAGGAAGGCAATACCGATCACCTGTTTGATGACCCACCGTCCTTATCAAACTATGACAATCTGTGAAGTGGCCAAAAGTCCGATCTGCTGTAATGCATGGAAGCACATTTCGATGAGACTGACGCGAAACTGGTTGATGGTTCCTGCACCATGCGATGACGACCCTGTGATTCGAACGGAGTATCCTCTCAGCCCATGCAACCACGAAGAGTTCGATAAAAGTGTAATGTTGCATGGGGAAAATGAATGTCAAAAGGCTACAAGTGCATACTGATCATTGCAAACGACACTGACATCCTTGTCCTGGAGATCCCTTTCTTCACTGAGATTGGGGTTCGGAGAAATAGTGGCCGGGTGTCATTTGGAATGGGCAAGAAGTTTAGATATATTTCCTTCCGCGACATCTGCAACACCAAGGCATACGGTCTCCCCGCATTCCATGCTATGTCAGGACCAAACAACACAGTCTTCATTTCCGGCACGGAGAAGACCTCAGCATATGGAATGTGGAGCGCAAGCCCACAGCAAGCAACCACGTTATACAACCTGATGGAAAGGCCTCTCATCCTGTTTTCAGAGGATATCAATGTCACTAAGAGTTTCGTAGTCTCATTATACTCTGCGTTCTACCCTCTGACTGCAGTCAACCAAGCACGCCAGCATATATTCGCTCAGTCATCTGGACCCCTTCAGGGCTACGTGCGTCTTGGGGTCCGACATCACAGGAGTGTATTTGTGTTGTGTATGTTGGGTTCACGCTCGTCAGAATCGGACTTAAATTACACCCCCGATTCTAGGTGTCTGTATGAATAGTCGGTAAGTAGAAACGCTAGATTCCAGTTTCATGCCGAATTTATTCACGGATAATATAGAACACTTCACGTACACGTCGTCGATATAAGGTAAGTTCTGCCTTGACTCATCAGCTAAGTGAAATCAAGACTCTGGATTTGGCCGTACTACATTCCCGCCGCCTCCAGAGCCTCTACGTTTAAAATGTAAAAAGTCTGCCGGTAATTTTAAGAGAAACAACGTATGGGCTAACATACCCATATTAAAGTTGTAATTTTTATTCTAAAGTAATGCCAGAGACATCTTCGGCCGTCCCTGTAGATAGTTTCGCCGCCCCCTCTCCTCTAGATTCTCTAATCAACCTCCTTTTTAAAACCCTTCTTTATTTCCCGGCAAACCTTCTTTACGCATGCGTGTTTATGCATCCGTAGACCACTGGACATGCGAACTTCACTTATTAAGGCTTCCGTCTCTGCAAGGACGTCAGTATAACCTAACCACGTTCTGCCTGTCAATCCGGCAGGATGAGTGTTTTCTTTCAAATTACCGAATGTGAATTATAGTGTACCCTCTATTGAATTCCTTTGTTCCACACTGCGACTTCCACAAAGCAAAATAAATGAGACTCGATCACCGGTAGAGAGTACCGGCTGGATTAATGTGACACACCTGCAGGAAATTAACAGTCCGGCATACCTTGCTTATACAATTCTGGATTATTGTTGCCCCGTCCCTGATTTATGTTACCGGGGCGCCGAGCTGTGTCAACACTGCTCTATACAATTTACACATTTCTAATTATCCATTGCATTCCGAATCTCGGCTGCGTCCACTCTGTTTAGAACTGGCTAACTTATTTCTAACGATTCTGTTTACACACTGCGTATTGTCCAGCTAATTTATATGATGCAGGTGGTTTCTTACAATCTGACACATTCGTGTACCTTCCACCAACAAAAGCAGCCCTGGTAGAGCATGTAAAGAGAGCGACCTATCAAGTTGGATACGTGTGGTGGCAATCTCCCGTGGCCGAAAAAGTCTTGTCGAGCCCAGGCTCCTGGGTGTGGGTTGAGTGTGAACCTGGTTGTGTGCCTTTCTGGACTCCCCTCCCTCTAACGGCGAAAGCCTTGGAAAAGCAGGCCTGTTGCGGATGCACTATAAGCTGCACAGGAAGGTGTTCCTGCTATATGAAGGGCCTTGTGTGCACAGCCATATGCACAAGGGAAGGAAGCACAATGACACTCGATCCCTACTAACACCTTACTACTGTATACTGAGTTGATTCGTGTCGTATCTATTGTTGCTCCACGCCTGTTATATGATTGGTCTATCTATACTAGGTTCCTTTTATTAAAAAAGATAATTCCTGGTAAAATTTTCATCATTTCGGATTGCATTAATCACCTTTAAACTTGTGGTTGATCTCAACATGCGCGCCGTTGAATGCTGATGTTGATAAACCTGACACTCATGATTTTGACATGATTGCGGTTTGAACTCTCTTAACAATTAATATGTATACGGATTGAGCGGCACTTAGGGGTAATATCATTGACCTTCTGGACTTGACCTTAACATCATGGAAACATTTGTTTTTGTACAGCATGATACGATCTATCATGCAATACATCTTACTTACTTAGACTTAGTTCCTCCTGTTCCTTTCGGAACATCGGGCGACGAGCTTTCTCCATCTACTACGGTCTTTCGCAATTTCTTTGGCCTCATTCCAGGTGATTTCCATCTCTGCCAGATCTTCTTTAAACGTCTTGCGCCAGGTCTTAGTCGCCCTTCCTCTCCTTCTATTTCCACCTTCAGGCACCCATTCCATTGCTACATGTGCTGTTCTCTCTCTTGGTAGGCGTAGGATATGTCCCGCTAGTCGTCGTCGTCGAGACTTAACTATGTGATGCAGGCTGTCCAGACCTGCCCTCCTCATCACTTCTTCATTTGTGGTGTGTTCTCTCCACGATATGCCCAGTATGAACCGGAGACTTCGTCGATGAAATACGTCTAGTTTTTTTGATATCCTCGCCGTCTTCTTCCACGTTTCACAGGCATATATCGCTGTTGGTATTACGATTGACATGTAAAGACGTAGTTTTATGTCCTTTCTGATGGTGTTACTGGACCATATTGGACGTAGTCTTTGGAACACTGCTGATGCCTTGCCTATCCTCGCTCGTACATCTACTTCCGCATCGCCTTTCCTAGAGATGTAGCTTCCAAGGTAAGGGAAGTTCTCGACGCATTGCAACTCTTCCTGACCGATCACAATGTGGGGGTCAGATCCATCACCAGCTGACAATGTTTTTGTCTTCCCATAGCTGATTCGTAATCCGACCATCTCTCCATTTTTGTTTAAATTATTGGTCATCTCTTGTAGGATCTCCGGCGTGTGGCTGAGCAGTGCAATATCATCGGCAAAGTCAAGGTCTGTCAACCTATTATTTATCCATTTAACACCAAAGTTCGGATCTTTCATCGTTTTCCTCATGATGAAGTCGATAACAACAACAAAGAGGAAAGGGGACAGGATGCAACCTTGACGTACACCTGTCTCTATATCGAACATGTCTGTGTAGCCATCGTTGGTCTTGATGCAGCAGTTGGTGTTTCGGTATAGCGATTTGAAAATGTCTATATATTTGCTTGGTATGCCGTATAGCTTCAGGATTTGCCACAGCGAATTTCTGTGGACACTGTCGAAAGCAATACATCTACCATAAGATAAATAGCTCCAATTAAGGTCAGTTGTAGTGACAAATTAAAGCTATTTTAGGTAAAATGTAAACTTCCTGACCTTTACCTTGGATGATGATGAAAACCTGTTCGATCGATCGGACATACCCAAAACTATCATACTGCATACCAAACTCATCTGAATCGATCTATTATTATAGCTAAGATATGACCATGCATATCGGGTTTTAGCTTATATTGGCGACGGCCATTTTGGACGTATGCTAATTAGGGGGTGTTGACGAATCCCCAAATGTGTGTCTTATATCAGGATTGATTGATTAATACCTATCAAAAGTTACCTGTGCCAAATTTGGTGGTTTCTTAAAAAAATGAACATTCAAACCCAAGGCAGCAGCATACTGTAGGGGAAATTTGAAATCGCAAGATGGCGCCACTGAGGTTAAGGAAGCCCACGAAATATGTTGCCCTTATTATTTAGTTCGTACACTTCTCAATAGAGTGCAAATGTAAGCCTAGGGTCATTAGTGACTTTGCAAATTTGGTGTGCTACGATGGACTCTTTCTAAGAAGCCAACCAATTTCGCAGCGCTGCAAACAACCACCAACGGTAAGATGCACTACGACGTCACACTAAAACTGTATTAACAGAGAGGGAGATAAACGTTACCGCTTTAATATATAAACATTAAAAGCAGATACTATGACCACATTAATGATAATATTGTAACTTTAGGTAGTTACCACCGCAGCAATTTACGTTTCATAAAAATCAATATGGCGACCGGAACTAGCAGTCGTATGAAACTGGGTCGCCGGTGTAAGGCGCTCAAAACATTACCCCGCAAAACCACTACGGTAGTGTTTCGAGCTTACTTCTGCAGTGTTCTTAAGAGGTAGTGTTTTCAACTTACTACACCGGCATCAGACAGTGACCGCAGTGTAAACTCAAATTCAGCTAAAAAGCTGCAAACATTTCTTGTGAAATTATGAGTAGATTTATGTTATATTCAGAATATTGGCATCATGAAGGCGTCAGCGCATAGTTGAATAGACTATGTTTTTGCTGGAATGTATCGCATACTTTTAGAATGGTATTTAAACCACGTTTGCACCACACAATTAAGAAAACGTATATGATACAATTCCATACAATCGGTCAATACAAAACTGCTGCTGCTGGCAATGTGTAATTATATACAACTGTAGATCTAAATATGTATTTTTTTGTTTTGCATGATGGGTTATAAGAAGATCTGCATTTCAAAATTACACTAACAAAACAACTGTGCAGTGTAGCACTTGTAGATTGCCAGCCAACTGTTGGCAAAATGATGATCTTCGGAACAATGCAAATTACAATAGTGGAATCCTTTAAAAGCCCTTTAATTAGATCATAATTTTGCCATAACAGGAATACTGAAAACATTGACGTAAGTCTTATTCACTTTAGAAATATTAATATTGCAATTTTATTTTTGGTGTATGTGCTCATAAATATTGGTGACAATATGATCCAGACAATAGCATTTTTGTATGTTTTAAACGTTTTGCCACATACTTTCATTGTTTCTGTCATGGCAAAATTACGACCCAAGGGAGAGGTTACCTCACGTTACACCTTTACCTGGCCAAATGTTAATAAGTTAGTTCTAGCTAAGGCCCATGCCCGGCTCGACCTGAAAACGTCTATAGAAGCCCGGCCCATTCAGGCCCGGCATTATTTATGCTTGCATAGCGGCAGTGCACATACTTGCTGACACATAGTGCCTCCAGCCTAAATGTGCAACATATGGTCACGCATGACCGCACATATCTACTTGTTAACCAGTTGAATGGAACTTGTTTTCATACAGCGACTGTTATTAAGGTAGTATCTCTTTGTGTTATCTAATATGGGACATAACGTATTCATGAAGATTATCTTTCTGACAAATCTGTGGCTCTCCTACCATGGCCTAGCACCCAAATAGGTCAGGTGTGGTGGTGCGACAAGACATATGACAGGTACAAAACATGAGTGGTAGACATGCAGATACCCATACGAAAGTGTGACGACGGCAGCAGCAGCTGCCGTCGTCACACTATGTGTATATATATTATATATATTATATATATATATACACACACACACACACACACACATATATCTATATATATATATATATATATACATGTATATATATCTTTATCTTAGCTGTTCACCATTTTCTTTGCCTATGTTGACTCATGCCATTCATGTTTTTTGTTACTAAAACCATCTCATTTAACCGTGTAAATTGCTTACGAGGTCACATAAATATATTGTATCTGAATATCACGTAAATTCATACAACAAAGAAATATGGTATTTTGTCTGCCACTACACACAGAGCAGAAACATTCCTGTCAATAACATTCTGTGCTACATCTCTCCAGAAAACCGTACAAGAAATATGGGATTATAGCTCAAATAAGTCCACAAACCAAATTAATGTAGTTTAATATCAGTTTTTAAAGGGGTGGTTATGAACAGGGACGCTGGCACACAAATATCAGCAAATCACGCACTCGTGATCAAGGGAAAATACTAAAATATTTTAAGACCGGCAGTTTCTATACTTCTGAGCAGAGTTCACGTATATTAGCATACTCTCTAGGAGTTGAACTGCCGGGTTTAGAAAAGCTTCCCCTCAGAATATTTTAAAGATGACAATCTGGTCGTCGCAGTAGAACTTTTGTGAGATTCAAACCGTTACACCTGTCGTAGATGGGGATTCTTATGTCATGTGGTTGTATTCAATGCGCCTGTTCCAAGCATACATATATACGACATTTTTATGGATGAGAATTAACTGTTTTGAAAGCCACCAGGAGAAAAAGCAGAATGTCCAACTGGTCCAACAATTTAGGTGACTGTGTTCCAGTGGCTCAGAAAGTCAGATTAGTGACCACCTCCAGCAAACACGCAAAGTCTACGCAACGTTGTACTGATGTCACATGTTGGTCAGGTCATCATTTTATGTTGTGTCGACGTTGCTGCAACGTTTCAACGACACGTTGTATTGCAACGTTGCAGAGACGTTGCGTGGAGGTAAACGTATGTTTAAAAACTACTGAAGCGAGCGTTGAACTGCTGCGTATGCGCTACACAATACGTGAATGGTACGTGAGTGCGTCTACAACATTACGTCTTATACAGATTTTATGTGGTTTTAGAGACTGATATATTGATTTTATTGTAAAAGCTGCCAATATCGAGGACTCGTTATTGTCCTGCACCAGCTGAACTGCTGTGTTGAGGTCACGCGTGGCTGCACTCTTGAACCCTGACGAGGCGTCGCTGGGTGCCGATGCCGATCGACCCAATACAACATAGAATCAGCACAGGTCGTTTCGTGTTGGGTCCCCGAAGAATGCACAAGTCGTCGGGTCTCCATTACGGCGGTGACATGTGTCGACGGAGTCACACAAGCGTGACGGCCGGTTTCATCTTGATGGCTCTTCTGCCGATTCTGCTTATGCTGAGTGGGGATGTAAATCCCAAACCCGGACCTAGCCAAACCTACAAACTCTTTTACCAGAACACTACTAGCATCGTCGGCAAATTACAAGACTTTAACATTGTCTTTAGCGATCATGACTACAACTTCATAGCGATAACCGAAACATGGCTGCGGGGGATTATTTTCGACAACGAGGTATTGCCAAATACAACAACATATAACATATACAGAAGAGACCGAGACAGCACAATTGTGGCAAACAACAAGAAGTGTTGCGGCGGTGGTGCCTTGGTTGCAGTGAATAATACATACAACTCCAAATGTAGGCTGTAGACCAGGCGGTTACATACACACACGACGCCCTACACTGTAAACTGTTATGTGCCAACCGGCCAAAGCAGGAAACCGCTAAATGTTTTGTTTATAACTATCGCAAAGCGGACCTTGGTCACCTAAGATACTTATTGTCTTGTATCCCGTTGTCATTTCTCACGGATAGTACTGACGTTGACGACAGTTTTGATTATATTTTATGACATTTTGTATGCTGCCATAAACGAATGCGTTTCTCTTATCTGCATTCGTGGACGTAAATACCCAATGTGGTATGCTATCGATATGATCGCAACCTTGAACGACAAAGACACCACACACAAAGCATGGAAACGCTCACATTCGTTATCTGATTACCAAGTATTTTCTGAACTACGAACCACTTTTAAGAAACTTAAGAGAGACAGGTATTGTGACTGCGTATCGGAAATTGAAAAGTCCGTCAAACAAAACACCAAAAGTCTATTCAGTTTTGGCAAAAGCAAACAAACTAATGTAAAACGTCCTAACTCAATGGCATATAAAGGCACTGAGGCAGACAATCCAGCTGACATAGCAAAACTATTTTCTGACCACTTCGAGTCTGTCATTACATTAGTGGACAACCTTGTTTATCCAAGTATTCCCTCCTATTAACCCGACTCAGTGACTAAGATCAATGTGTCTTACGATGATGTCATCGGAGTACTAAGAAGCACCGATGTAAACAAAGCATGCGGTCCTGACAATATATATCATGTGTAATCCTTAGGGAATGTGCTGCCGAATTAGCAGGCCCACTAACTATGCTTTTTAATATGTCCTTAAACTGTGGAACTTTTTTCAAATTTGTTTTAAAAGAGCAAATGTTGTTCCTGTGTACAAGAAGGGAGATATACGAAACGTGTGCAACTACAGACCTATCTCTCTATTTAAGTATTACCGCTATTTAGCAACGTTTTTGAGAAAGTCGTATACGACTCATTGTATGAGCATGTGCGCAACACAATTTCGGGCAGCCAACACGGATTTGTGAGGTGTAGAAGTACAGTATTTAATCTAGTTTGTTACTTGAACGCCATTTCTGAATCTATTGAAAACAAGAAAAAAGTTGATTCTGTTTATTTGGATTTCAGTAAAGCCGATGATTCAGTATGCCACCCATTGTTAATTCACAAGCTTAGATCATATGGCAATTCCGGGCAATGCATAGAGTGGTTGCAGTCTTACCTTGTCAACTGAAGACTACGCGTGGTCCTCGAAGGCAAAACATCTGACTGGAAGCCGGTGTTGTCTGTCGTACCCCAAGGTTAACAAATTGGACCACTTCTGTTTAGCTTGTATATTAACGATCTCACTAATCACGTTGATTCATGTGAAATGTCATTGTATGCTGATGATTCCAAATTGTTTAAAGAAATTACGTCGGTGACCGATTGCCAGTTGGTGCAGAAGGATCTGGACAGTGTATGTTTTCGGTGTGAGACATGGCACCTTAAACTTAACATTGCGAAATGCTGCATAATCAAATTGACCGACAGTCTGACTTTTTAAGATCATATTTATTAATCGTTGTGTTTGTAAAGCTTTTAATGTGAGAGGTTTTATTAAGCGCGTTTGCACAACACTTACCGATGTACATGCTTTGCGATCCTTGTGTATATCTATATTCAGAAGCCAGTTGGAGTATTGCAGTGTTATCTGGAATCACTGCCAACGTACGTTTATTGACAAAATCGAAGGAGTTCAAAAGAAATTCATTAAATATATATGTTACAAATCCAAATTACAGTATTCCTCTGACAGTTATCCTGAGCTTTGCCATCATTTTAGACTACCGTCCCTTCAACATCGTAGGCATGTTGCAGGTCTTATGTTTTTATACAAGTGTGTGCACTCCCAACTAGACTTGTCGTATCTGGAAGGAGCTATCCAATTTCACTGTCCTTCACGATCTCTACGAAACTACATCCCTTTTAGAGTTTCCGATAGCAGAATCAACATTAGAAAACACTGTGTTTTGAATAGATGTACGACTACTTTCAACACATTGTATTTAGTTGATCCAACTCGTGATTTATTTTCAGGAGCTGAACCCTTTAGATCCTCAATTCAAACACATGTCTATGTATAACGGATGTTTGCCTGGTATATTTGATGTTGATATTGTGTGGTTTTTATGTCCTTATTGTTCTTATTGTTTTTATTATTATATTATTTTTTTATTATTTATAAGTATTGTTTCAGTTATCATTCATGTTACTGAGTCCACTGGACCTGTTGAAATCTGAATAAATACAATACAATACAACTGGATTTTTAAAAGGGGACTCAATTTTGCAATGTCGGATCTATCATTCAACCATTTCGATGGAAAACCTAATACTTCCATTTTTGCCTGGCCAGTACAATCACAATATATACAAGCAAAAATAGTATATAAATCACTGTACATTTTTTGTTGCACACATATTTATAAGTGTGACAGATGCGGCACACAAATGTGAACGATCTATTTCATAATTTTCTATGATAAACACCAGGCAATAAGGTATTTTATATTTATCATCTTAGACTTCCTTAGTAGACTTTCTATCGTATACTACAACATTATACGGGAGAAAAATGAATTTGGGAAAGCCATTTTTTCACTCTCAATTTTTATCTAAATATTATTTTTTGTGTGACTTCGCTCATACACTCTATAAATAGTGTCATGCTATCCCAATAACCGTCCCTGTCATCCTGTTCTAGTTCCCTTTTGGTCACAGTGAGTTTTCTGTACCTTTTCTGCACAATTTGTTGTCACGCCTACCGGTAGCGAGCCTTGGTGACGTCATGGCACTAAATGCGCTGAGGGCGCGTAGCCTCTTAGCATAGTGCAGGTCTGTGCGGGTTGGCGTTACAGGCTGTACCATTAATTGCTTTACTTATTGCCGTTCGAACACCGCGAATGCTTATATTTGCAATGAGATTTAATATTTTGTATCGTAAATATAATAATCGTAACTAAAAATATGCCTCTGAATGTATGGAGGATTTATTTTAAAGTGTTTTAGTTGTGGCCGCTTGAACATCAGTAATGCTTAATCTTGCAATATATACACAGTCGCGGATATATTACAAAGTTGATCATTCGTGATGTTCAAACGGCAATAACTGAAAATGTAAATACAATTCCTGTGTCCGTCCAGCGACAAATGTGTAGACAAGATTCTTATGTTATGATGATATCAAACGACATTAAATTCAGCGATTGCAATTTCATGTAGAGCCTGAAACAGCAAGCCGCACAACTGCGTACCATGCTAAAGGCCTCACGCCCTCAGTGGAACTTACCGACATGATGTCACCAACATCTGACAGCCTGGTTGTTTTGTGACACACAAATGACTATGTTTGAGCGGGCTTTGTAACGTGAGTTCAGAATCAACATACTTCATGCATATTTGGTACATTACGCTACAAGAGCATTACGTTTATGTGCATATGCTACTTTATGAAATACACCTTGTGAATGATACAGTACGGCTTATGATGCACATTGAAGAAATGTACCATTGGGAGTAGTAAAGAGCCATTTGAATTATACAATTATTGTAAGTTTATGCTTCTTGTAGAACCTTCTAGATGCTACAAAAATATTCAATAATACTTTATACTAACTGAGTTGCCCGGCTTTGTACGGAGATACATTTCCTAGATAAAACCACACATATGCCATTGGTTTTCTACAGATAATGAATGTTAAGGACCGCTCCCCTAATCATGAGTACTTGAATGTGACCCTCCTTTCCTGTAAAGTTGGCAATGCCAGGCTTTGGCCTTGCAAGGAAATTGCCATGACAGGTCTATGGCTATATCATACAGAAGTTACCTTTCATGCGAGGCCTAAGCCTGTGTCCTATTTGTATGGCTATTGACCATGCCTGCATAATTTATACTAACTATAGTCTTATACATGACTTCATGTGATACTGACAGTTGATATATTATGTTTAGACATAGTCATGACGTTGGGCACAGGACTATTGGCATAAGAAATCCCTAGCCTTGTTGCAATGCTGTAATTTATATGTAGGTAAACTGCAATTAAAAACAGAATAATGTTACAACATATGTTATTGTATCATAAATACTTTGCCCAAACAAGATGTGGTAAAACAAAACCCTGCCGGAACATAATTTATATACAGAACATAATGACTGACTGCTGTGTAGCTTTTTGTTATCAATATTGTAATGTTAAAACTTTATTTTATTATAAATAGCAGACAAAGACCTACACAGTGATACCTGCATTGTCAAATTATGATGGCTAGAATTAGATATACTTCATTACTGTGGGACTGGGAGTGCCTGGTCACAGCCACAGGCACAGCTGTCAAGTGTCAGCGCTACCACCCCGGGCAGCTTCGGTTAAAATAACAACACCAAGTGAACAACAGGACATATCAGCAAGTTACAACATTTACAGATCCCGAAATAATACAACTACAACATTGTCATACAATGTCCTAATCGAAATGTAAATAGCGTATTGATTTCGTGCAAGAATAAGGGATACAGAGTGCGGGACTCGTCTCGTAGCGTGTTTACAAAATGGGCGTGATCGATCAGCTTTCCTGACAACAACAACAACAACAACGATCGTCGAGCCGATGTATCGAACAAGTTCGCATATAATTCAGCAACATAGTATATAATATGTATTATTATTATTACTAGCGTCATATCTCCGGGACCAGCCCATTCATAGGCTCGTACACACATTATAAAACGTTCATGTAAAAACACATATGTATAAGGATGCCGGTAAATATAATAATTATTAAGATTTACAACATTGTATATGTATAATGTGACTACAATATTAAGATAATTAAGTAAAAGAATATATATTATAATATATACAATAGTATTAAAAGATAAATAATAATACATTAATTAAAATATATATAATATAAATTAATTAATTGATTAAATATATGTTCATAAAAAGTGTCATACAGCACAGTTCCTCAGTCGAAGTACGCCTGTTTAAATAGATACGTTTTATGGCAAGTTTTGAAAGTATTTGACGAACGTTTATTGGCAGAGCGTTCCAGAGCATAGGTCAGACACGGAGAAAGCTCGTCTGCCGTTGCCCTCTAAGTTGTACGCGGGGCTACAAGCAGTGTAGATCAGCAGATCGAAGGTTGCGAGTGTGCGTATACGGTATTATAAGATCTTGGATATACGCTGGAGAAAGACCATGTAAAGCCGTGAAAACAAGGACCAGCAGTTTGTACTGGATACGCCAGCGAACTGGGAGCCAGTACGGTTCAACCAGCACAAGTGTTATGTGCTGGTGCTTTCGGTGTCTTGAGATAAGTCTTGCCGCCGAGTTCTGTACCATCTGCAACTTGTTCATAAATGCCTCGGTGATGCCGTACAGGACCGCGTTGCTGAAGTCCAGCCGCAATGTCACCATGTCGTGGACTAGTGTCTTACACGCATCAGTAGTAAGACAATGTCTTATTTTTGAAATTGAGTAGAGGTGGTAGTACGCTGACTTGCACATCCGTGACACGTGTGACGACATTGTTAGTCTAGTAGTATATATGTATGTATGTATGTATGTATGTAGTATATATGAGTAGTATATATATATATATATATATATATTGTAGTATATATACATACATACCCCAGAAATACCCACAATGCATTGCCAATATGATAATGAGACACGTTCGGGCGGGTAAAATTAAGCCAATACAAAACTGTGGGTTTTTCCATGCTGTTTATGAATGCCATTTTTGTTGAACAATATACTCATCTAAGATGTAGTATATATATATATACTACACATATATACTACACGCATAATATATATATATATATATATATATATATATATATATACGGAGATAGGGAGTTTTGTTTTTGCAGTGCAACCATTTAACAACATTTAACGTTACCTCCAGTTATTCGATCTTTTATAAGTGACAAAAAGGACAGAAATATTTTTGTATTCGATCACCTCCTTGTATGTAGGTTTGTTAACCAGGCCTCTTTAAAACAAATTCTTTACAATGGAACTAGAACTGCAACTTCCAACAAGAATACCACAGCGCCACACTGAACAAGACACCAAATTTAAGAATACACATTCTGTTAGATCCAACCTCAGCAGCAAGAAAATATCGCCTCAGGAACGGTCATTAACTGTTGTCTTCTACTGTCAGAGTATCTTGTAATTTGATAAGTTTAATTTAAGATATGTATGACCAGTAACAAGTATACGTGTTAATTTTCAAAGGATTTGCAAAAGAGAGTGGTAGACAAGATTGTGGAATAGAGCGAATTACAAAACACATATACCCATCCACGAAAATAAAATATTTATTTGTTGGTTTGTAGCGAATCCTACGCCGCTAGTCAAAGATGCACACCAACCCACTATTCGCGGCTCTGTTGGGTGCGACTCTACTGATGGTAAATAGTTTGACTCAATACGACAGTAGTAAGAAGTATATCAAATACGTGCCTGGTTCCCTCAACGTGATCATCACCGCCTCACACGGGGGACACCTGTTGCCTGCCTCCATCCCCACTCGACAGGCCGGGTGTTTCATCGCCAACGAATGCGTCTTCCAGCACAACTGCGGCTCGCCAGATGCCACGAACTGCGGCATCCAAACCGTGAAAGACAGGTTTGTTATTCTACCATTCTGTAAAATTCGTTGAAATCTGAATCCGCAATGACATATCGGTCGAGGTTGACATCGGACGAGCGAAAATTATTATTTATATATAATCTTATACCATACCATGATTTACAGTTTTCGTCAGACATGACACTTTTGTTGAACTTGTATAAACAATAAGTTATATACAGCCTAGTTTAGTAATATTCATGTTAAATGCTAAAAGTTGAGTCACTGCACTTAAAAAGTGTTGTTCAGTGTTAACTGACTGATTATTGAAGATGGTCTCACGTCTTATGCATTTAGCATGGAGCAGGACATTGTATTTTAATACAGCTAATTCAGATGTTGAATGCAAATGATAACTGAAGCCAACCGCGATTAATCTAAACGCACACGGTAATGTTTGCATGTATATATATATATTTCATAAAATGACACACACGCACACACACACACACACACACACACACACACACACACACACACACACACACACACACACACACACACACACACACACACACACACACACACATATATGTGTGTATGTATGTGTGTGTGTGTGTGTGTGTGTGTGTGTGTGTGTAATTTTATGAAAATAAGGTGGCGTTGGTGTTTGATACAGCTATACGTTGTTGATTTCCACTTTACTTTATGCAGCTACGCATCCTTCATCTCTACTTCGTTTTTTACAGCTGTTCCTCATTCATTTTCGCTTTCTTTTATACATATATATATATATATATATATATATATCTTTCATCCCCACTTTGCTTTACACAGCTGTTCCTCTTCCATTTCCACTAAATTGCAAACAATCATGCGGCGATCATCTCCACTTTCTTTTATACAACAGTACTCCAGTTATCGCTACTTTGTTTTATACAGCTGTCTACGTCGTTTATCTCTACTTTGTTTTATACAGCTATATGTACGTCAACGTCGTTCATCTCCACACTTTCTTGTCAACAGCAGTACGTGATGCATCTCCTCTATGCTTTTTTACAGCTTTACGTCGTCTATCTCCACCGCCCTCGCGGATGAGTTGCAGTTGCTGACTGGTCATCGACCTCACGTCATTTACAACCGGCTTCACCGCAGCAAGCTCGACGCTAACCGTGAGGTGAACGAGGCGACGTTCAATGTCCAGGTATTGTGTGCTTTCACAATCATAAAAGCATACGCATATTATTAATACATTGTGCTTTCTACATTGCCTGTAATGTATCCCTTAATACGTTTTAATCAAGTTGTCAAAACAAACCAAACCTCTTATGGCAAGTAGACGTGGAATTTAGTTTATTATTCTGTTATAAAAAGTGTGTTTCGTCTTACAACCTGTCTAATAAAAGAGTTTGCATATGTGGAAGTGAAATTTTTATTTCCATCCAATGTGTGTTGCTATTTTACCAGTTTATTTTATTAATCTATTTTAAACTTTCAATTCAATTCAATTTCAAGATAGATTAGACGCGTGCATATGTGCGTGCTTGCGTGAATGTACCTACGCGCTTGCTTGCGTTCGTGCGGGTGTTATGACGCAACACAAACTTGACTATGGGTTGACGAAGGCACAATAACAGGGGTCAGCACGCTATTAGTTTCCCATTGGCGACCATGTTAACGTTTTGTCTGATTATAAGAAGACATTACCTACAAAATTTCTTTCACTTATCACCTGCTGTTATCATCATCTCATTGGGATGCTGGTCGATTTTAGTCAAAATCTAATATTTCTAGCTCTCGTAAAATGCCTGTATGTGTGACACCCTTCAATATTTACTAAAGCCGGCAAGCATTACTCCGCCAAAAGGTCAAACAGGCAAATTGCTGCCAAATATCCTTCCGCTTATTCATATCATCATGCAATCCACCATTTTACAGTCATTTACCTTCTATATTCACACCACCTAGAAATCTGATTACTCAAATGTATTTATGTCAGAGCAGGTGAATTTGATAAAAAATCATTTCTCAAAAATACACTGCATTTGTTTTCGACGAAACGAAACAAGAAGTATAAATGTATCATGAGCCCATGTTTCACGAAGGCACAATAACAGCCATATTGGGATGTTTTGTACTCACAGGAAGCCGTACGCGCCTACAGTAACTTCACTGCCTTCATCAACGCCGCGAAGACGTCTACTGGAGGCCGCGCTCTGTTACTCGACATCCACGGACAGACGCACGTCGCCAGCTGGACCGAACTCGGCTACGCCATCTCAAAGGCGCGTCTGAACTCGGGCAGCTTCTCGGCAACCCACTCCACCATAAAAGCCATCGGCACGCACGTTTGTGACACAGGTATGTATGGAATAATGGCGCTAAGCTAGGATTCTTTATGTACGGAAACAGAATGCGGAAGCGACACGCGGCAAAACAATGTATACAGTGCCCGGTGGAAATTAATGGAAGTAGCTCCAAACGTACACAGTCGGATGAGTTTTGTCACGCGGATGCGGAAAATTTAACTACTCCACGTCGCGATTCGAAACGTATCTGTACAAGTATCGGATAGGAAATTCACAGAAATGCCTTCACTAGAGGTATTCCACAGTATGCATGCAGCATCCGTACGAGTTTATGTACAGATGGAATCTTAGCTTTGGTTTTGTAATGTACATATTTGTTTTTTTTGTCACTGGACCAAATGCACTTTTTCTTGAGATGCATTCAAAGACAGGTGGCGAACTTATAATAATAATAATCGCAA
>CM034531.1:78962463-79159963 GCA_020002185.1 Paraescarpia echinospica
GTACACAGTTCAACAAAAATGACATTCATAAACAGCATAAAAAAAACACAGCTTTGTATTGGCTTAAATTATATATATATATATATATATATATATATATATAGACAGTAGTCCCCCTCTTCTATGGCCCCCCTCGCCGACGGCCACCCGGATTACTCGGTCATATTTTCATTGCAATAACGTTGTCTAATACAAACCACCCCTCACTAGCGGCCACCCTGCTAACGCGCCAACAAATTACATTATCTATGACAAATCAACTGTTATGTTCCAGATAAATGATTTTCACTGTCCGTATGTTTTGTTTTCACCTGCTACATTCATCGATGGATCCCCGTCACCAGAGGCCACCAACCTGATAAGGACATATTAGATTATATATATATCTTTTGGTAACCAATGAAATGGAAAGTCGGTTGAATTAAAGCTCTGTAATCTTAGTCTCAGAAAAAGCTGGTTTTGTACAAACAAAAATAGTCCGTAAGGTGCACAGGTGAATATTACTAAACTAGGATATATAGCTTATTATTTATACAAGTTGAACAAAAGTGACGTTTCTGACGCAACCTATAAATCATGGTATGGTATAAGACTATAAGTCTAACTTTCGTTCGCCCGACGTCAACTTCGACCGATATTTCATTGCGGATTCAGATTTTTCGACGATTTTCACAGAACGGTAGAATAACAAACCTGTTTTTGTCTGTACGGATGCCGCAGTTTTTAGCATCTGGCGAGCCGCAGCTGTGCTGGAAGACGCAATCGTTGGCGTCGAAACACCCGGCCTGTCGAGTGGGGATGGAGGAAGGCAACAGGTGCCCCAGTGTCGGACAGTGATGATCGCGTTGAGGGAACCAGGCACGTATTTAATATACTTCTTACTACTGTCGTATTAAGTCAAATGATTCACCATCAGTAGAGTCGCACCCAACACAGCCGCGGAGGATAGTCGGTTAGTGTACATATTTGACTAGCGGCATACGATTCGCTGCAAGCCAACAAACTAATATTTTATTTTCGTGGATGGGCATATGTGTTTTTTGTAATTCGCTCTATTCCACAATCTTGTCTCTTCTATTCCCTTATGCAAATCCTTTGAAAAGTGACACATATACTTGTTACTGATTAGACACATCTTAGATCAAACTGATTAAATTACAAGATAACCTGACAGTAGAAGACAACAGTTAATGACCGTTCCTGAGGCGATATTTTCTTGCTGTTGAGACTGGATCTAATATAATGCGTACTTGGTGTCTTGTTCAGTGTGACGCTGTTGTATTTTGATTGTAATTTGCAGTTCTAATTCCATTGTAAAAAATGTGTTTTAAAGAGTTGTATTTAGCAAACCTACAAATGTTGTAATATTAATCTCCATTTCAGTCATGCTTGACATCATTAAGGTAACGTTGACCTATGTAAGAGGGCAAATTTTACCATTTCAGTTACTGATTGGTTTATACAAAGTCAGGTTTCCATCTATTGCCAATCCAGAGAGACTGTCGATTGTGTCAGTTACCAACATTTGCAAGGTGAGGTAGGGAGAATGTGTATGTGTCCTTTGGCCTTACCCATGCATGATTTTATTCAGGTTAAAACACATGCGTCTATTCAGTTGAATGTCAACATTGGTGGGCGAGGTATCCATTCAGTCTCATCCATGTGGAATCGTAATACATGTTAAAACAAACGTGCATATTCGCTTGTATTTATAGTATGGTTGGACGCGGTCAGTGGATGTATGTACACATTCAGTTTCACAAATTTGGGATCGTATTACATGTAAAAAAAACGTTTATACTTGTGGACTTTTAGCTTTGTTGGGCGTGGTAGGTGCATGTGTTTATTCATTCAGCTTCACCCATGGGGACTCTATTACATTTTAAAGAAACAAGTGTATATCCGTTTGAATTTCAGCATTGTGTGGTGGCATAGATGACTTGGTATCCATTCAGCAATACGTGATCATATTATGAGTAGAGGACATAGACACATTCTACGTAGCTTAGTTCGGATTCGGTCAGAACAAGGACATTTCAGTCATAGGGATGGTGATACCATCACAAATACGAAAACTTATGAATACTGTTCAATATATGAGTCTATTCCTGAGCTAATTGGTAGGTCGTTGGGATGTTTTCAGTACAATACCACTTGCTTGCTATTGTGTTTAAATCAGGATACTATTAAAAATTCACTCATGCAGGTGTGTTGTTATGATTACATACATGATTGCGGTGTATATTGATTTAATTACAATTAGTTGTCAACAATTACATGTGCTGTCAACAATGACATCCTGAGTATGATCATTCCTCTGTTAGATACATCCACCTACTGCGTATGTTTTCACGATTTCACGGGCTTGGAATATATTCATAGTCCCAATGTTGGTTGCATTACATCCGTCATCTTGGCAGTTATTAATTAAATTCAGTATGGCACAGGAACTTCAATCAGGACAGGATGACAGTCGTGTATCCGCATGAGTAGTCACTGAATAATGTGTATATCAATACACTCTGTACGGCATGTGTAATTACGCTTACAAAGTTTATCATGTATTGTATCCTTCACAGTTGGAAATTGCACCTCCTTGCAGTTTTTTTGGTTAATGTTCCAGATTTGAGATGCCACCACTGAAGCGACAGGTTGCGCCATCTGGTGGGGGCTTGCAATCGTGGCACGACGTTTGCTGTCAGCCCCGGCACGCGACAGCGGACCGGAACTTCCACTGGACGGTGTTGCTCAGCCAATCGAAGAAATTGACTCGTTTCAGCCATTAGAGTCAGTGAGTGATAGGGCCGATGACGTTATGCATGTGTTAGGGATAGAGTTTCCACCTCAGTCAACAAGTTACAATGTCATAAACCGACAACTGGGGTTCAACCTTCCTATTGAAGTGAAGCAAAATATTTGAAAGGGATACTTAACTGATATCCACTTGTTGCTAAACGATCAAAATACGTAGGAGTACCAAAGCCAGCAATTATCGCTGGAAATTACCAATATTAGTTCCCAGCAGGCTTTGACCATGGCAAAAGCTGGTTCCAGTAAATCAATTGCATCATATAGGCAGTGGTTATCTGCATTTACCATGTATGCGGCTATACTCACAGAGCGCTTTCCAAACCAAGTCCCAGGTTTGTTTAAGCACATCTCCGACGTTGAGGAGATGGTGCGCCTGATTGGGGGCATAGCTCGGATAATTTATTATGAGTCTTTCCGCAGGGAAAAGAAAGTGCAGCAGTTGGGATTTGGGCAGATTCACCGGGATCACCGCTTTCTCTGCCTTAACCAACCCATACACGTCGGGCAAAACTCCTTTCGCAGCCTGAACGCCCGCGACCCAATCATCCGTTTCCTCAAGGGCTGGGCCATACACGACAGTGCTTCATTTGTGAAAAATCTGGCTCCAGCATCAAGCCGACCCATTGCTAAAGGTGTTCGTCTCCCAGCCCAGACACAAGCTACTAACGCCAATCAAAGGGGACGGGCTCGCTGACTACCTGCTAAATTATGATCAGCATGAAGAATTAATTATTCTAAACTGGTTCACACTGGGGTTCTTCATTCACTATGACGGTCCACAATACTTACGGATGTTTGAAAATCATCAATCTTCCCTCACGGCTGATTTTATAGTTGAAGATAAACTAACGAAATAATTTTTGCTAGGACGAGTAGCATGTCCCTTTATCGAGCCTTCATTCGCAAATGTCCAATCATAAATTTCTACACATGCACTACTGTTCAGTATGAATCCCTAGTTGTAGAACTTGTGCAAGAATGAGGTTAGGGTTGTCTCATCGCTAAAGACATTAAAGATGAGTTCCTGCTAATATCAATTAAACCTCAAGATTAGCATATGTTGGGTATGACCTAGGAAGGGAAATTCTATCAAGACAAAGTTCTACCAATGGGTTCTGCGATTAGTTGTCAGATAGTCCAGCGTTTCAGTCGGGCAGTGCAATGGATGTTACAACACCATTTCGCTGTTAGCAGTGTCACACATTTGCTCGTGTTACACATTTGCTCGTGTTACACATTTTGTGAATGCAAATGCATTGGTCTGTCTCAATTACCTTCAATCTTTCGAGCAGCTGTCGGAGAATCTAGGTATCCCTCTCAACAAGGAAAAGAGATGTCTGACCTCGACCTGCCAGACAGTGTATGGCATTGAGTTTGAATCCCAAAGCTTTGAGGTCAGGTTGACGGCGGACAAGGTGGCAAAGGCAACAACCTTAGTGCATCGTCTAGCGAGGCGTCATACAGTCACTTTGTGGGACTAACAAACGCTCATATGTCTTCTACAATTTTGCTGTCTCGCGGTTTCGTACGGAAGAAGATTTCTCATAAGTTAATAAAGCTAACCCTGGGAATCAGCCGTCCGCATCATTATGTCGCATTGTACCGTGACGCCCGAGCAGACTTGCAAGCCTTGCAAACTTTCTTATACTCATTTAATGGGAGATGTATGTTGTTGGAGCAAACGTTTTTGTCTTCTCAAACTATCAAACTATACACTGAAGCGTACAGTGACATAGGTTTTGTAGCAGTATTTGGCAAAAAGTGGGTAGCTGGGAAATGGCACGGATCGTTTCCATCGTCCTACATAACACTAGTTGAGCTTTATCTGTTAGTGCTGGTTATGTGGGATTTGGTTGCTATCTAGCTAACACCGCCAGGGTTGTCGAGATAGTCAACAAGTTGAGTTCTAGAAATCAGCGAATCATGAAACTGGTGCTAATGTTAGTGTTGTTCTGTTTGAAGTATAACATTTTATTCGGTTGTCAATATGTTCCCGTTTTTCAGAATATCATTGCTGATCACCTGTCTCGCTTTCAGATAGACGAGGCAAAGCATGCAGGTGGCTAGATGCAGAACCAACAGTAATGCCACAGTCACTGAGGCCTAAAATGCTGCTACATTAGAACGCGATTTGATTAGATCATCGCTGGCACCAACCACGCGAGCTTCATAACGGTACAGTCTCGGTAGGCTCAAACGTTATCTTGAATTGAGTGCACCCGGTACCAAAACAATACCTCTGTCACACGCCCTTCTTGCAGGTTTCATCACGCACATGTATGCAGCACAGTATGCAGCATCAACCAAAGACAACCATTGTATCTGCCGTTTCAGCACTAACTTTCAGCCATAAGATTGTTGACTTGCCAGACCCAGCGGACACCTTTTATATTAAAATGCTTTTGATTGGGGTTCTAAAGAAGGCGGGGTCAGTAGACTCAAGGCGCCCAGTTGATCTCCCCATGCTCGCTCAGCTGGTAACGGCAACACAGGTTGTTATACCTGACAGGTTTTTACAATGCTGCATAGCTGCTATGTTTATGTTAGCATTTCATGGTTTCTTGCGAATCGGAGAAATTACCAGGCTTCCAGGTGTACGTGCAGATAATCTTATACAGTTGGATGATATGAAGTTTGTGTAAGGACCACACACACATTCCATGCAGCTTGCTATACGCCATTATAAGCACCAAGAAACCAACAGGCCTGTTGTCCTTGAAAATGAATCACAATCTCAGCATTGTCCTATCCCTGTCATCAAACGATACTTCGGGGCTCGGGGTTCCACACCTGGCCCACTCTTAATCTTTGCTGATATAACGCCAGTCTCTGCATCATATTTCGCCAATCAGCTGGCAGCCTACCTAGCACACGGGGGGTATGACTCCAAAATGTACAAACGTTACTCATTTCGAATTGAGGCAGCGACAACAGCTGCTTCCAATGGTTGATACTTTCACACCCCAATGTTGCAGTCTTAATGTACATCTCTTTCAGGCTAAATGTCCAGGTGCTGTTGGTCTAGCTACAATTTATGCCATCCTGACATGCCCACCTGGTGCTGAATGGTAGATTTCGTGGGTAGTGCATATATGTATATCGCATGTTATTAATATACAGTGGTCTGCTCTATAGGCAGGGGAGAGGTAGGGCTGAGGGTCGATATCAACATAGTTGTGGATGATCTTGAAGAGCATGGTCAGTTGTGTCTTGGTGCGTCTTGATGCCAAAGAGTCCCACTAGAGATGGTCTAGCATGGATGTTACACTGCTGGTGTTATGATATCTGTTGGTGACATATCTCGCGGCCTTCCTTTGCACAGCTTCAACTTTATTTACCTGGTCCTGATGGTGAGGATTCCAGATGACACTACAATATTCAATGTGGGGACTTACCAGGGCTTTGTAGGCATTAGTTTTTGTGTCTTCACTGGCCGACTTCAAATTCCGCTTAAGGAAACCCAGCATGCCATGTGCTTTCTTTGCTGATCGCTCAGTGTGTCGTTTCCAAGAGATGTCTCTTTGCAGATCAACACCTAAGTACTTTGAGCAGGTGGAGACTTCCAAAGTATGGCCCTTAAGTTAGTAGTTAAAGGACTTGGGTTTCCTAGATCTTGTGCAGGTCATGATATTACATTTTTGTTGATGAGAATCCATGCTCCACTTCTTCTCCTAGCCTGCTAGGTTGGATAGGTCTTCCTGGAGAATTTGACAGTCGTCCATAGATCAAATTTCCCTGTAGATGATGCAGTCGTCAGCAAATAGACGAGTGCTGGAATGAAGGTTATTAGGTAGATCGATGATAAACAGGATGGACAGGAGCGGCCCCAAGATCGTGCCCTGGGGTACGCCACTGATAACAGAGGCTTGGTCGGATGATGCTCCATCAACGACTACTTGCTGAGATCTATTGGACAGGAATTCAGCGATCCACCTGTAAGTGGATCCCCTGATCCCATAATGATATAGCTTTAACAGGATTCGCTGATGAGGTACTCGGTCAAACGCCTTCGAGAAATCTAATATAGCCAGGTCCATCTGCTTGCCCCGGTCCAGCATCGGACACACGCATGCTTGCATGGACAGATCGATTCGATGCAGGAGCCAGATTTAAAAAAAATGAAGCACTCTCCGCTCGTATAACGCCCAGCCCTTGAGGGAACACCCTGGATGATTGGGTAGTGGGTGTTCAGGCTGCGAAAGGAGTTTTGCCCGACGTGTGTGGGTTGGTCAAGGCAGAGAAAGCGTTCATCCCGGTGAATCTGCCCAAATCCCAACTGCTACACTTTCTTTTCCCTGCGGAAAGACACTTAATAAATTCTCTGAGCTATGCCCCCAATCAGGCGCACCATCTCCTCAACGTCGGAGATGTGCTTAAACAAACCTGGGACTTAGTTTGGAAATCGCTCGGGGTGTATAGCCGCATACATGGTAAATGCAGATAACCACTGGCTATATGATGTAATTGATTTACTGGAACCAACTTTTGCCATGGTCAAAGCCTGCTGGGAACTAATATTGGTAATTTCCAGCGATAATTGCTGGCTTTGGTACTCTTATATATTTTGACCGTTTAGCAACATGTGGAGATCAGCTAAGTATCCCTTTCAAATCTTTTGCTTCACTTTAATAGGAAGATTGCCCCCCAGTTGTCGGTTTATGATATTGTAACTTGTTGACTGAGGTGGAAACTCTATCCCTAACACATACATAACGTCATCGGCCCTACCACTCACTGACTCTAATGGCTGAAACGAGTCCATTTCTTCGATTAGTTGAACTACACCGTCTAGTGGAAGTTCCAGTCCGCTGTCGCGTGCTGGGACTGACAGCAAACGTCGTGCCGCGATTGCATGCCCCCACCAGATGGCGCAACCTGTCGCTTCAGTGGTGGCATCTCAAATCTGGAACAATAACCAAAAACAACAGCAGGAGGTGCAATTTCCAACTGTGAAGGATACAATACATGATAAACTTTTGTAAGCATAATTACACATGCCGTACAGAGTGTATTGAAATACACATTATTCAGTGACTACTCGTGCGGATACACGACTGGGACTATGAATATATTCCAAGCCCGTGAAATCGTGAACACCTATCTTAATTGCAGTAGGTGGATGTATCTAACAGAGGATTGATCATACTCAGGATGTCATTGTTGACAGCACATGTAATTGTTGACAACTGTTGTGTAGTTGTAATTAAATCAATATACACCGTACTCATGTATGTAATCATAACAACACACCTGCATGAGTGAATTGATAATAGTATCCTGATTGTAAACACAATCGCAAGCAATTGGTATTGTATTGAAAGCATCCCAACGACCTACCAATTAGTTAAGGAATAGACTCATATCTTGGACAATATTCATAAGTTTTCGCATTTGTGATGGTATCACCAACCCCAGGACTTAAATGACCTTGTTCTGACGGAATCCGAACTATGCTATGTAGAATGTGTCTATGTCCTCTACTCACAATATGATCACGTATTGCTGAATGGATACCAAATCATCTATGCCACCACACAATGCTGAAATTCAAACGGGTATACACTTGTTTCTTTAAAATGTAATATAGTCCCCATGGGTGAAGCTGAATGGATAAACACATGCACCTACCTCACCCAACAAAGCTAAAAGTCCACAAGTATAAACGTTTGTTTTTACATGTAATACGATCCCAAATTGGTGAAACTGAATGGATACACACATCCACTGACCTCGCCCAACCATACTATGAATACAAGCGAATACGCACGTTTGTTTTAACATGTATTACGATTCCACATGGTGAGACTGAATGGATACCTCGCCCACCAATGTTGACATTCAACTGAAGATACACATTTGTTTTAACCTGAATAGAATGCATGAGTAAGGCCAAATGATATATACACATTCTCCCTACCTCACCTTGCAAATGTTGGTAACTGACACAATCGACAACCTCTCTTGATTGCCAATACATGGAAACCTGACTTTTTATAAACCAATCACTAACTGAAAAGGTAAAATTTGCCCTCTGATATAGATCAATGTTACCTTAATAATGTCAAGCGTGACTGAAATGGAGATTAGCATTACAACATTTGTAGGTTTGCTAAATACAATTCTTTAAAACACATTCTTTACAATGGAATTGTATCTGCAAATTACAATCAGAATACAACAGCGCCACACTGAACAAGACACCAAATACGCATTCTATTAGATCCAGTCTCAACAGCAAGAAAATATTGCCCCAGGAACGGTAATTAACTGTTGTCTTCTACTGTCAGGTTAGCTTGTAATTTGATCAGTTTGATCTAAGATGTGTCTAACCAGTAACAAGTATATGTGACACTTTTCAAAGGATTTGCATAAGAGAATAGAAGAAACAAGATTGTGGAATAGAACGAATTACAAAAACACATATACCCATCCACGAAAATAAAATATTAGTTTGTTGGCTTGCAGCGAATCGTATGCCGCTAGTCAAATATGTACACTAACCGACTATCCTCCGCGGCTGTGTTGGGTGCGACTCTACTGATGGTGAATCATTTGACTTAATACGACAGTAGTAAGAAGTATATTAAATACGTGCCTGGTTCCCTCAACGCGATCATCACTGTCCCACACTGGGGCACCTGTTGCCTTCCTCCATCCCCACCCGACAGGCCGGGTGTTTCGACGCCAACGATTGCGTCTTCCAGCTCGGCTCGCCAGGTTCTAAAACTGCGGCGTTCGAACAGACAAAGACAGGTTTGTTATTCTACCGTTCTGTAAAAATCGTCGAAAAATCTGCATCCGCAATGACATATCGGTCGAAGATGACGTCGGACAAGCGAATGTTAGACTTATAGTCTTATACCATACCATGATTTATAGGTTGCGTCAGAAACGTCACTTTTGTTCAACTTGTATAAATAATAAGCTATATATAGCCTAGTTGGTTTAGTAATATTCACCTGTGCACCTTACGTACAGTTTTTGTTTGTACAAAACCAGCATTTTCTGAGACTAGATTTTGCCTAAAATACTTCCTACAGTGATAGTCAGCCATGGCAGAGCTTTAATTCAACCGACTTTCCATTTCATTGTATACCAAGAGATACATTAAAACAATTTGTTAACTCATCATTTATGAGTGAAATGCTAAAAGTTGTCATTTCTTTAAAAAAGTGTTGTTCTGTGTTAACTAACAACAATTGTTTATAAACTGATTATTGAAGGTGGTCTCACGTCTTATGCAGTTAGCATGGAACAGGACATTGTACTTCAATAAGCTAATTCAGATACTTGAATGCAAGTGGTAACCGAAGCCAACCCTTCTTAATCTAAACGCTCACTGTAATCTTTGCATGTATACACACACTCAGACATACAGGTACATATATATAAATATATATAAGAAAATGAAAATGAATGAGAAACAGCTGTACGAAACTAAGTAGAGATGAAGGATGCGTAGCGGCATAAAATAAAATGGAAATCAATAACGTATAGCTGTATCAAACACCAACGCCATGCTAACGCCACGTAATTTCCATAAAATTATATATATATATATATATTTATATATATATATATATATTTATATATAAATATATATATATATCTACATACAATTTCATCGTCTGTGTATAATTCGTTAATTGCGTAAGATACATATATATAAAGTAAAGAACAAATACTTCAGAAACATTAGTAGTTACTCAGTAACTCCGTATCAGTGATGACTGCACACTCTAGTATGTTGATAATAATAATAATAATAACTTTATTTAGACACTCATTTCCAAAGTACAACTCTGTTCAATGATGTTAACAATGTTTCTCTAAAATATAAAACAAAGTGTAGATGAACGAGATATATCTGTATAAACGAAAACGAAAACGTATAGCTGTACAAAACGATGTAGTAATGACGAATGTGTAGGTGCATAAAGTAAAGTGGAAATCAAAAACGTATAGTTGTATCAAATACCAACACCAGCCCAGAAGAGGTTCTGGAACTACATCAAGTCACTTCGTAAGGATACTACAGGTGTATTCCCTCTTCGAGAAGGAGGCAGGCTGTAATCAGATTCGAAGGAGATCTGCATGAGTATCTGTGTTAAGTTTATCTTAAATTTATTGAGTGAGCTAAGATTGTGTTGTTTTATTTGTACAAACCTTGGTATCGCATTAGAGGTTTCTACATAGTCCAGACTTAGAAAGTACGGAAAGTGATCAGAAATATTGCTCACAAAAGTCCCAGCTGAGAATTTGAAGAATCCTTTTGACAAATTGCATAAAACATTATCAATGGTTGTTCCATGATATTCTGAAAGTTGAGTTGGCAAAGTAATTTTACGGAAGAAACCATGTGAAACGACTGTATCAAAATATTATCATATTATGGGTTTTTCGTAAATTTGAAGCAAATCAATATTGTAATCTCCTGCAATTGTTATTTCACTTTTATATTTGTGCAAAACAACTAAATTTGATGCAAATTCGTTTGTAAATATTCAGTAGTTTTCAATTATATTTCTAGGTTGTCTATATATATATTTCCAAGAATGATTTTTTTCTTCATGACACAACATGTTATTTTCATAAATTAACCTTCCCAAGTATTTGTATTCGCATGGATATTTACAGATTTGCAATTGTATTTGTTGCTGAGGTAGATTGTCAAGTCAGCATGTGCTCTACATATTTTGTCTAGGCATATTAATGTATATAAATATATTTGAAATACAGAAGTGTCAGCGTTTTCATCGAGCCATGTTTCCTGGAAACATAAAGCACTAATCTCACAACCACTACTTCTGAATGTCTCTAGCTTTATTTTAATTTCGTAAATTTTTGCATTTAAACACTAACTTTAGGCTTAGCACGATAAATTTACTTTGCTTGTTCGTTAAATGGATTATTAAATTATCGTCGTCAAAATATGGTGAATGTTGAACTGGTTTAGTATCACCATCTTCTTTCATTTCATCCGTTTCTAATAATAATTATGATGTGATAGAGATAATTTTCCTCTAGACCACCAAATTGGGCTAAGAAATAATTGTTATCAATCACATTGGAAAATTGGATAAACAATAGTGCTCCGTGTTTACGGAACTCATCACATGAACATGGACAGCTGTACTAGTCTTTGTGAAAGAGCTGCACTAGCTATGCCTTGAGCATAATACAAATATATTTGTAAAAGAGAATGTTACGAATATTTCGCATGCACGTATAACACAACGTACTGTTGGCATCAGCACAAAATGTTTGAAAATAAATTACAGCATATGCATTGCCACAACATGAACGTAAAATCAGAATAACGTAAGTATATTGAACAAAGCACAAAATGATTATTGTGTAAACACTAAGCTTTGGGGAAATACTATATATTATGCATTGCCCCAAAAATAAAAATGTAAAACGACTAACACTAAACATAGTGAAATGAAAATGTATAAACATTGCCCTCCCCAAAATGAAAACAACTTAAGTATTGACTGTAGAAAACATATTTTATACAACTATAATAAGACGTAATGATCATGAAAATTAACATAGAAATGATCATATAATTAACATAGAAAATGTGTATTACCAAAACGCATTGCGTAAAATATATCTACCTTTCGTTGATTGCCGATGTTTTTAAAGTTCATGTATCTCCAGTGAACTAGAATAGGGCACATGGAGCACCTGAGATCTCCATCAACCATGGTCAATACATGGTCAATACTCATGAAATCGTCAACATAAGTCCAGAGTGAATTAACCACTCATGTAGAGCCTCTTTCGCTGGATCTTATCTGCGTTCCATCCTAGCTTGAATAGGTCGTCCGCGCTGACAATCGTCACTTTCTTCTCTTGACCGTTCACTACGGCCAAGCAGTGAATGCGACTGTCACGGGTGAACGCGTTTTTCACAGAGACATTGTTCTTCACTTCACGCAACAGTTTGCTTCCGAGGGATGAATTTTGCGAGTATAGCTTCGGCCCGGCCTGGTAGACAATGACATACACTGATGTTTTCAACAAATTCGCCGTGGCGAACGCAAATATGCAGCTTGTTCAACATTAAAAAAAGATAAAAGGTAAGTTCTTACACAGTGCAGTATCCAGTCCTCAGGACTGTTCAAAGCGCTTTACACTTTACTCCCTGGCAGACCTGTTCAATCGAACACCATCTCGACTTCTCTGATAAGCATCCAGCCACGCTGCAATTAATGCGCGAAGACTAATCGTACACAGATATCCACCACTGTCTATAGCCAGGTACTCATTCATACAGCTGAGTGAACTGGAGCAACGTATAGTGGACGAACTTCGCGACATTCCACCCGTGAGAACAGTGCAGACGACGTTTATGACTCCAGGAAACCCTAACGTAATTACGCATTCGATTATTCTTATGAGCAGCTGAACAATTTTGTATATATTCAAGTAATTACTTCTACTTCTCAAACACCACATGCAATATGAGCTACGGTTGGCTGAAACGAAAATGAGCCGAATCACGGTTGTCAACGATATTATTGGCTGAGCTTAACTTCAGCGTTTCGCAAAGTGATCTGCAAAGTGTATTGGAACAAATTAGTCACGGAGCACGGGTCCTAATGTTAGGAGTTTTGGATACCACGTACTATGGTTGGTTGTCCTTTGTTATTGTAAACATCAAACCTTCCTGAACAACATGTCAGATGGCAACCCTCTCAAAGCTGAACTGGATTGACTCTGAAAATTGGTCTTACAATCAGACGTAAGGGATCTCGGAATGGCCGCATTTTCATAAATTGTATTTCCAAATTTGCATAGTGTTAAATGTTGTATCGATATAGGCCGATTGCTGAGTAGAAATAATGACACGTAATATCATATCAGTGTGTTTAATGTTGAGGAGGCTCGATACGTAACTTTAAGCAATATGTTGAAATATAGCCTCTTTGGTTTCTAAGTCGACATCAAATAAAATGTAACATAGTTACCTTCATACATAATCAATACATGCACGATTACTATAACTTTTAGGCATCTTCCATGGCCAGTCTTTTCTAAAACTATCCTTGAAATAGCATTCTACGATCGATTTTTACTTACCGTACTGTGGCACTACCAAACATAAGCATGACATTCTGAAATGTATCATCATCATAGATGTGTGTGCATTCTTCATCCAAATGCAATCTCATGCAAATGTTGGTCAGCTGTTCCTAGTGTGTGTTGTGTACAAACGTGTTGTCCACTGCTTATTCTGAGCCTTTAAATGATACGGTAGGATAAATTTGACTAGAAGGAATGTACCCTCGTCATCTTGTTATTTTGTATAATATATTTTATCAGTAACAACATATTATGATGAAGCCTGTCATGCTTATTCACTGATATGTGTTGGTTCAGAACTCATTCATTAATCATATTAACTCACCGGGAAAAGTGGAAATGATGTACAGTAATTGTAACACAAGTACGAATGCCAACTTAGCACGACGAGTGTTTATGGTAGGCCAGTAGTAAAGGAGGTCCTTTACCGGGGATGCTTTCCGTCGGTGGAATTCCGTTGTGGAAGTGGAAAAATACCCGGATGTAGGTCAAGGTCAAATGTCAAGTACCCGGATGTAGGTCAATGTCAAGTAGCGCCACCTAGCGGGAATTTCTGAAACTAAAATAGCGCCACCTAGCGAACATTTTATGAGCTAAATATATGGACCAAAGTTCAGTACTGGCAAAATTCGTGCGTCTTGGTTTGACCAGTAGTGTCACCTGGCGGACTTTTTGGTGAACTAAATTGCCCCTAGCGGACAGGTTTGAACTACAAGTGGTGCCACCTTGTGGATAAGTTGTGAACTAAATGTTCGAGTACTGCAAATATTCGTGTCCCTTGTTTTTGTCGAGTGCTTACTCCTGGTGGATATATCATCATCAACTGAAAGCACTCCTGTTAGATAAGTTGTGAACTAAATAACTACTCTGCAGTCCGCGCTTGTGTACATTCTACTCAGCAGTCCGTGCTTTTGAATTTTCTACAATCCATAATCTTTCGGCACGCCCACGTTATTTTTCGGCACATTCACTAACTATATAAGGCCGTGGAGACGATTTGCTTGTCATTCGTCATTCGACATGGCAAACTTCACGCGTCTTGGATTTTCGTATGCAGAGGCGGCCAGAGGGCCGCAGGCCATCGTTCATACCGTGGCGGGATTGAGTCCCATAACCTACGGGGATGCCTTTCCCCCGCTACCAACAACGGTCTCGTCGGAACCAACCCCGGCACCAGCGCAACCACCATCCCGAGTGGTAAGTGTTTATTAATATTATATTTCCATTTCACTATTTTTTCGTGTGTATAGTTATCTAGCATTAAGACACTGATGAAAACGTCTAATAACAATCCTTCGTACATTTAGAACGTCGTCTGTGAGATCCCTACGGGACCACCCCCCTCCCGCGCAGGGTTTCAGTGTCCGGACTGTAAGACACATTTCACACGCCGAGATAGTTGGAAGCGACACGTCGCTCGCGGTAGTTGCGGCCGGCCAAAAAGGACGGCCGAGGAGGCCAAGTTGGACGCGTTGGTGGTGAGTTAAACTTTATATTGCGTTATTATACACTTTCGCCGAAAAATGGCGGCTCCTACCTTCTTCCCAACAAAAAGGTATTTTGTTTACTTCCGTCAAAATGGCGTCCCTGTATATTGTTTACTTCCGTCAAAATGGCGTCCCTGTATATTGTTTACTTCCGTCAAAATGGCGTCCCTGTATATTGTTTACTTCCGTTAAAATGGCGTCCCTGTATATTGTTTACTTCCGCTAAAATGGCGTCCCTGTATATTGTTTACTTCCGCTAAAATGGCGGGTCCCACATACTTCCTGTCAACATACCTGCTCTCATCCTATTCCTATTGAGACATTGCCTCCGTATAGTTATCGTCTTCCTATAGGCTTCTGGTCACGTGACCAAAAGTCACGTGCCTTTTGATCACATTTTCCCTATAATTTCGTCTGTAATATTTAATTATTCTTGTAGAAATTCATCAAGGGCCCCATGCCTCCAAAGAGGCAACCAGTCCCGATAGCCACGGCGACAGCGCCGGCGGTCCAGACAGCCTCCGGGACAGCCCCGGTACCGACAGCCACTGCTACAGGCCCGGCACCTACAACCACCGACACACCACTGATACCGCACTTCGCGTGCTGTATGTGCGGCAGTACCTTCACCAGGCGCTATGATTTAAAAGTACACGTCAAGAAGGGCTATTGCCAGAGAAAGATTAAGAAGCAGCAGCGGCGAGAAGAACACGTTGAAGAAATAATGGTAAATCTATCATGTTGTTTAAATGTTTTTAGATGCTGCTACAAATCCCGTCTCTTTATGTTTTGTATACCATGATTAAAAGTCAACTTGTGTTTATTTCAGGTGTTTCTACAAATCCCGTCTTTTTATCCTTTGTATATCATGATTAACAGACAACTTGTGTGTTTATTTCAGCACCAAGAAAAGGAGCGCATCGCTGCTGCTGACAGTGTTCCAACTACCTCTGCGCCACGAAAACGTCGACGGTCACCGTCATCAACGACCAGGTCGTCAGCGACATCTTCACAATCACCGAAAAGGCCGTTACCTGCAGCCTCTCCGGCATCACCTCCTGCTTCTCCGTTGCAACAAGACTCACTTGTACCACCGGAGGTGGTAGATTTTGTACCTGATAACTTGTTTAATTTTTATAGTAGTCAGTGGTCGACAATTCGCACACATTATCGTAGGGGGCCCGTCCAGAGAACCTACAACATTCGATTACAAGATACTGACATAACCTCATTACATCCAACATTGTGGAACATTTTTGATGAACAAACTACCGCCTTCAAAATTAATTTAAGCTTCGGATTTATTTTATATAACCAGAAAACGAAAGAACATCGTTATTTTGATTCTTCAAAAAAATTTTCTGGTAGGTTTCTGGACAGGCCCCCTTTAATTACTAATGCCGATGAGTTTCAGTCGTTTTTAAATTCGTTTGAAGAAAAATTTATTTTAAGTTGGGCTATTATGCAAAGACCCGATTCTCAGTGGATATGTCGTTTGGTAACAAATGTTACATTTTATATAAACATCATACCTGATCACCCTATATGTACTTGTGAGCACATAGTCCTTCCCGACTATGTCCTCAAAAATAAAGGTTTAAATTCGTTGTCCTGTGACTTGTCCCGATACGGCAAGCCTCCTTATATTGTTTTTCCGTGCTCTCGCTCTAAGTCGGGGAGCTGATATACATAATCTTGAGCCTCATGTTGCCGCTTTATACAACGTGTACCAAGAGGCTATAAACAATGCCCCATCTATGATAAATTTCCCTGGCTTTAAGTTTAGTGACCTTTATGACATTGAGAAGCTTTTCCATATCAATATATTTGTTTATGAATTACTCGATCATCACGACGACGACGAGAACTTGGTAGCGTGTCATTTACTAAGGCGTTCAACTTGTAAATTCCCCGATACTTTAAATTTGAATCTTTTCGAAACACATTTTTCTTATATCCACGATATTAAAACGTACACACGGTCTTTCAAATGTATCAAATGTGACAAACTTTGGCATACCCTAAAGTACTTAAAAAGGCATCAACAAGGTTGCGAAGTCGAGGTCAAGAGAATTTTCCCTGGTGGTATATTTCATGTTCAAGAAACCGTTTTTCAGAAACTTGATGAGTTGGGTATTGACGTCGAAGAAAAATACCGGTATTATCCGTTTCGGGCCACCTTTGATTTTGAATCTTATTTTGATACGGCCAACTTACCGGTAAATACTCCAAAGGTCGAGTGGTTGGCTCGACACGAAATACTTAGCGTTAGTGTGTCATCCAATGTTCCCGGGTACAAGGAACCACGCTGTTTTATTAGCGAGGGTGAGCCGAGCCAACTAGTCGATCGATTTCTAAATTATCTTTATGAAATTAGCGACACTGCTTCCGAAATTCTTAAAACACGTTATCAGTTTGTTTTTGATGAATTAAACCAACAACTAAAAGATATTCAAGCACCAGAGGCTAGAATGCTCGAACCCGACTTAGACGAAATTCTAGATGACGGGTCACCTTTACCTATTATCCCAGAAGAACAAATTTCAAAATTAATTAGTAAGCTTCACGGATTTCTTGAAGAACTACCCGTCATTGGTTTTAATTCCAAAAAATACGATTTGAACGTTATTAAAAATATATCACACCACACTTCCTGACAACCGACGTAGGTGACGAGAACGAATCTAATAAGAAATCTAAAAATGTCATGTTCGTGGTAATGCGTCATACTAATTTGATGTGTTTAAAAACAGCGACTTTGAAATGTTTGGATATCATAAATTATTTGGCCCCCGGTTTTAGTTACGATAAATTTCTGAAAGCTTACGGATGTGTACAAACTAAAGGATACTTTCCCTACGAGTGGGTGACTTCGTTAAGTAAACTCGACTGTGAATCCCTTCCTCCAAAGGAAGATTTTCACAGCGATTTGAAAAACGAAGACATTTCTGACGAAATTGCGCGTACTGCAAACAAATTTGGCGCGATCACGATATGAAAACTTTTCGTGATTTTCTTATTTGGTACAACAATAGAGATGTCGTTCCTTTCCTTGAAGCTATAAAAAAACAGTTCTCTTTTTACAATTTGCGCCACATTGACATGTTTAAAGATGGTATTAGCGTTCCCGGTCTAACCATGAAATTTATGTTTGACACATTACCACGTGATATTTATTTCAGTCTGTTTAATAAAAAAGATTTGGATTTACACGATATGTTAAAAAAAGCCATCGTAGGGGGCCCGTCCATAATATATCACCGCCATCACGAAGTCGACGTTACACGGATTCGTGAATCGGAAATGGGCGACTCAGCTCGCCCCTGTCGTTCCATTGTTGGCTACGACGCGAATGGATTATACCTTTGGGCTCTTTCACAAAATATGCCCACCGGATGTTATACGCATCGTAGCCGAGAAAATAATTTTAGACCTAAAACATCACGTGTTTACGGAAAAATGGCTCTTGAATGGCTAGAGTGGGTAGCTCACGAAAAGAATACAACGATAAGGCATCAATTTAACGGAGAAGAGAAACGCATTGGGGATCGTAAACTTCCCGTTGACGGATGGTGTGCCCAAACTCGCGCCACTTATCAATTTCACGGTTGCTATTTTCACGGTTGTCCTTGTAACGTGGAGCACACCAACTCTATCAACGGGAAGTCTATGGCCGATCTCCTATCGGAAACTAAAAAGAACACTACGTATTTGCGTAAATATGCCGAGGTCTTCGAAATGTGGGAATGTCAATGGAAAGAAATTCGGAAAAATTCCGAAGTAAGAAATTTTCTAAATTCAAAATTTCCTCACCGTAACTTGAAGTGGGAAATGACCCAAGATAAAGTGTTGCAAACTGTAGTTGAAGGTCGCCTATTTGGCATGGTAGAGTGCGACATTTTTGTTCCAGATCATCTTAAAGATTATTTTGGTGAAATGCAACCCATTTTCAAAAACATTGACATTACCCGTGACGACATCGGCCCCTATATGCGAGCTTACGCTGAAGATCACAATATATCATCTACTCCTCGGCGTACACTGGTCGCTTCGTATTTTGGTAAACAAATTATTTTACGTACACCTTTGTTAAAATTGTATTTAAAACACGGACTGATCGTATCTCACGTTTATCAAGTTTTAGAATACGAACCCAATCCGTGTTTCAAGCATTTCGCCAATGCCGTCTCGAATGCACGCCGCGAAGGTGACGTGCACCCGGACAAGGCCATTATTGGTGATACGATGAAACTTCTTGGGAATAGTGCCTATGAAAAATGTATCACTAATAAGGATCTCCACAGATATATTATCTTTTGTAATAGTAAAACGGCGAGCCAAGGAATTAACAATCATCTTTTTCGCCAGCTAGACCAAATGTACCAACTAGCAATGAAAAAGAAATCCATTAAATAAGATCTCCCTCTTCAAATCGGTTTCATGGTTTACCAGTATGCAAAATTGAGAATGCTGGAATTTTATTACGATTTCATAGATTATTACGTAGAGCGCCCTCTCTTCCAATATTGCGAGATGGATACGGATTCCGCATATTTAAGTCTAGCTTTTTCTTGTTTAGACGATTGTGTTACCACCGATAAACGACAAGAATACTTTACAAATTTGTCCCGGTGGTTTCCTGCTGTTTGTTGTGACGCGCACGCGTCCGATTATGTCACTTGTCGGATGGAAGGGAAAGAATGGGTCCCTTCGGAATCGTGTTGTATTGCGCGTGTGGGTCACGACAAAAGGACACCTGGCCTATTCAAGGTCGAATACGAAGGTAGAGGTTTTATCGGCTTGTGCAGCAAAACATATTATTGTTTTGGTGATACGGATAAATTCAGCACGAAAGGTCTAAATAAGAGACACAACGAAATTGACAAAGACACAATTTTGAAAGTACTGAAAACCAAGGAGAGTGGTGTTGGGAAAAATCGAGGGTTTCGGGTGAAGAATGCTTCAGTTTTTACATATATTCAAGAACGTTCTGCACTAACATATTTTTATTCCAAACGACCGGTACAAGCCGATGGAGTCTCTACCTCTCCGTGTCTGGTATAATAGACACGCCAATAAATCTTCTCGTGAGCTACCCTCCCCGTGTATCATTCGGTATTGGTGTAACATTTAGTCTTGGTGTAACATT
The DNA here is from genome assembly GCA_020002185.1 of Paraescarpia echinospica. Classification (NCBI taxonomy): domain Eukaryota; kingdom Metazoa; phylum Annelida; class Polychaeta; order Sabellida; family Siboglinidae; genus Paraescarpia; species Paraescarpia echinospica. Next base: position 78,983,005 of record CM034531.1, read on the forward strand.
CAGTCTTGGTGTAACCGTGATCAGGTATGATGTTTATCGACCACTGACTCCTACTTGTCGATTATTAAAGAGTGTACATTTCACATTAACTGTTCGGTACACTCGTGAGATAGCCGTGTAATATCTTGTCTTAATATAGCCGTGATGAACTATTGTGTTTATCGACTCCTATCTTGTCAATTGTTAAAGAGTGTATCGATACACACACGTCATTGTTGCATCATCACCGTGGTGTTCTTTTTCTTTTTAAGTGACCACTGATGAAATATATACGAAGTATATTGTATACTTCAATCGCTGCAGAAGTTGTGTCAATAAACACAGAGTGTAGCATGCTGTCTATCAGTGACTGTGTATCATACGGAGTCGATTTGTATATAGTTGTTAAGGTTTACAAGATTTTATAATAGTGACACTTACTCTTGGGTGTCTCATAACAAGAATATATGTGATATCATTCACAGGGATACTTTCTCTTGGGTGTCTGAATACAATTTGTGTATCAAATGAAATCGATTAGTATTTAGTTAAAGTTTACAAGACTTTATAATAGTGACACTTTCTCTTGGGTGTCTGAATAAAACATTTCATGAACGCATATATGGTGTCCACTTTTTTATTGCTTAATTAAGGTAATACAAGAATGTGCATGCCAACATTACATGCAAGCATTACATACCACTCTTAATAAAGTCAAAATTCACTTAGGATTTTTTGAACGCCACCTACACTGACACGTTGACAAAACAATTGTTGTCAGTGAAATGGGAAAAGCGAGGTGTGTCTTGATGACTATGAAAACGAAAAACAAACACACTCATCCATAGCATCAACACGATTTTATTTGTCATTTCATATATTTCTGATAAATAATGGATAGAATATTCCCAACATGATGACTCTTGCACACTGTTCCTGTAGATTCCAAATCGTTAATGCTAATAAGGTTCCCAACGTGTGATTTGCAAAGGTGTCGCCGATTGAGCTGCGCGCCGCGACGATGCAGGCCGCCTACGATGCCGACGACGACCACTGTCAAACGGAATGCTGGTTTCCTTTGATATGTCATCGTTCACTGATGCTGTCTGCATGTAAATCCAACGATCTGAGGGATCACTGGGAAATTTGTCGATGACCGCACGCACGGGTTCTTGGATACGTTTGTCGGAAAGATCGTTGTACCGACTCAATACCTGGTTATACAACACAACTTTTTCCCTCTCGTGTAAATCGCTTCGTTCTAATATGTTTATCATTTCATTGTCGAGTCGTTGCAAGACCCTTTCGATAGGGTTAGCAGGAGAAGGACGCTGTGGTTGAATATTTTCCAAAATACGGGGATCGACCAGCGCCATCTTCTTTGTATACTCCATGGTCACCTGAGATGAAGACGGGAATGTCGAGTTTGTAGCTGAGGCCAGAGGCACATGTGTCGTAGTAGGCGCCTGAGATGGAGACGAGAATGTCGAGTTTGTTGCTGGGATCAAAGACACAGATGTCGAAGTGGGCGCCGGGACAAGTGAATTGAACAACGTAGTGTCTGTCGACGTAGTGTTTGTTGATGACCTACAACGACTGCGGGCAATGTGTCGTTTCCAGCTATCTTTCCGTGTGAAATGTCTCTTACAATCGGGGCACTGGAAGGCCGCCCGTGATACTGGTGTAGGCTTGTTGGCAGCTGGTAGACGAGTCGATAAGCTCATGGTGTACGTGTTTACTGTTCAAATGTAAAGAACGGAATGGCTCTTGGAACTCGTCGGTCTAAGTTTGGTTTAAACAACTCGTTTTATACCTGTCTATTGCAGTGGAATTCCGTCGAATTGGTGGAATCTCATGCGGTAACCCGTCTATTCTGATGGAATTCCGTCAAATTTATGGAATCTCACCCGATAAACCGTCTATTCTGATGGAATTCCATCAAATTGATGGAATCTCACGCGGTAACCCGTCTATTCTGATGGAATTCCGTCAAATTGATGGAATCTCACGCGATAAACCGTCTATTTGCCTCGTTTTGGTGGAATTTGACGCAGTAACCTGTTAAGTTTGGTGTTTCGTTTGTCCGACAAGTTTGGTTCTTGTCGCTCGCTAGTCAAAGTTTAGTGTTTCGTTTGTACAACTAGTTGGTCTAAGTTCAATTTGTGCAACCTGTTGGTCTAAGTTCAATTTGTGCAACCTGTTGGTCAAAGTGTAGTGTTTCGTTTGTACAACTAATTGGTCTAAGTTAAATTTGTGCAACCTGTTGGTCAAAGTGTAGTGTTTCGTTTGTCCGACTAGTTGGTCTGAGTTCAATTCGTGCAGCGTGTTGGTCAAAGTGTAGTGTTTCGTTTGTCCGACTAGTTGGTCTAAGTTCAATTTGTGCAACCTGTTGGTCAAAGTGTAGTGTTTCGTTTGTCCGACTAGTTGGTCTGAGTTCAATTCGTACCACGTGTTCGGCTAAGTTTAGTGTTTCGTTTGTACAACTAGTTGGTCTGAGTTCAATTCTTGCAGCGTATTGGTCAAAGTGTAGTGTTTCGTTTGTCCGACTATTTGGTCTAAGTTCAATTTGTGCAACCTGTTGGGCAAAGTGTAGTGTTTCGTTTGTCCGACTAGTTGGTCTGAGTTCAATTCGTGCAGCGTGTTGGTCAAAGTGTAGTATTTCGTTTGTCCGACTAGTTGGTTTAAGTTCAGTTTGTGCAACGTGTTGGTCAAAATGACTGCACGTACCATGACGTCACTCACTGACCATGACGTCACATGATGAAATTACATTAAACTGCGCAAGTTCAAAACGATGGCTAACCAAAGCACTACCTCTTTAACCAACTCACCTCGCGCACAACATTACTGCGCGTATCATGACGTCACTCACATTGAACTACACATACATAACTGACTAACGTCTCTACTGAACTATACACATACATAACTGGCTAACGTTTCTGTACTGAACTACACACATACATAACCGACTAACGTTTTTTCTGAACTACACACCGACATAACAGGCTAACATCTCTGTACTGAACTACACACAGACATAACTGGCTGTCATCTCTACTGAACAATACACAGACATAACTGACTTTCATATCTACTGAACTACACACATACATAACCGACTAACATTTTTACTGAACTACACACCGACGTAACAGGCTAACATATCTGTACTGAACTACACACAGACATAACTGGCTATCATCTCTACTGAACTACACACAGACATAACTGGCTATCATCTCTACTAAACTACACACAAACATAACTGGCTATCATCTCTGTACTGAACTACACACATACATAACTGGCTATCATCTCTACTGAACTACACACAGACATAACTGGCTATCATCTCTGTACTGAACTACACACAGACATAAGTGGCTATTATCTCTGTACTGTACTACACACATACATAACCGACATTAGTAAGGTTCCCAACATATGCTTTGCATTACACTATGAAAAAGACATGTTACGGAATCTACGTTAATTAAACACAATGAATAAATTATAAGTGTTTATTCAATTTGTGTGAACACAGCGGTCGCCATCTTTACCGGAACTTACCAGAGTCAAACCAAAATACGAATTCGGAATTTATAAACACATTTGAAAATTAACATTTGCGACGGCCGACGGCAATACTGTAACATCCCAGGGGACACCAACTCGAAAGGGATGTCGAACAAACAAAAGTCACTGAATATCATTAATGTCACAAATGTCACTGAATGTCAAGTCTCTCATTCCTCTTCATCAGGAGAACCAGCTTGGTCACCGGACGCTTCAATAGATGGCCATCTGCAAATTTGACCTCGACGACCCTCACGAGGTCATCATTCCCGACGTACGTCTTGACGACTTCGGTCATCTTCCACAGTCCACGCTTGGAGTTCTCATCCACGACAAGAACGACGTCTCTCTTAGTAAGGCTGTCGCAAGTATTGGACCATTTCTTCCGAGGGGAGAGCCTGTGAATGTTCATCATCCAACGGCGCCAGAATCCTTCAACCATTGAGGTGCAAAGTTCGCGTCGTTTTCGTGTGTTGCCGACATATTCCTCACATGGCACTTGAGGACTTGGAAGATCGCCCCTACCAATGAGAAAGTGGTTGGGCGTGATAGGCGGTTCATCGAGAGGCGACGACGACGAGGCAGTGATAGGACGACTGTTTAGGTGACCGGCGATTTGCGAAAAAACAGTCTCCCACTCAATGAAGGTTAGTTTGTCGGTTTGTACTAAGTGCTTCATGGACTTCTTCACTTCTTGTACCATGCGCTCCACTAGACCTTGATGATGCGGACCACCAGGAGGTCCAAACTTCCAATCGATCTCGAACTTCAGACCATGGTTGTAGAGTTCGTCGTGATTCAAGCGAAGATGAAGATCACGGATCTCGTTGTCAGCACCACGGAAGCACGTTGCATTGTCACTGATGATAAGAGCCGGAGCTCCTCGGATACTAATGAAACGTTCAAGGGCTTGCAGGAACGCGGATGTCGACAAGTCTTGAACACACGTCAGATGTACTGCTTGGACAACAGCACAGACGAAGACTGCACACCATCCCTTGGCAACGGTGTTTCTGGTAAGTTTCACTTGGATCGGTCCCAGGTAATCCAATATCGTCGTCTGGAAGGGAGGTGAAAAAGGCTTGATGCGGAAGTTGGGCAAATCGGCCATCTTTTGCTGTAAAGGTTTTCCTCGATGACGGTTGCAAACCTTGCAATCACGAACCACTCGTTTGCAGAGGTTCGTATCGCATCTTCCTGATTTCAGCGGCAGTACTGATATGTCCTCTGTGAAGAGCATGGCTGTGTCTGTCACGGGCGATGAGCAAACTGATGTGAGTTTTCCGCGGCAGGAGACATGGATGACGGATGTCGAAGGACAGCGGAGCGTTGCGAATACGACCTCCTACTCTGACGACTTGTTTGTCATCGGCGAATGGATTCAGCTTGGATATGTGCTTATCTTCCAGGTCAAGGTCCTTCTGAGCATATCGAATCCAGTACAGTTCAGCTTCTTTAATTCTTCGGCGTGACGGAAGTTGACAGATCTTTGATACGAATTGCTTCAACCACTGAGTCCTGGGCAAGTCTTTCAGAGATATCACCCGGGCTGTCATCATTACCAAACGAGGCAAACTGGAGAACTTTGTCGGATCGACGATAGGATCAAGCCGAGTCACATTCAACGTCAGCACTTTGGCATTGCGGATGTGAAACTTCTTTTGCTCAGCATCGTCCTTGTCAACTGGGACGTACTTTGGTGTTGTAGGCCAGTCGACGGGAGGTAATTTCAGGAAGCCAGGTCCATCAATGACTTTCTGCAATTGACTGACATCAACACCACGGGAGACGAGATCAATGACATTCTGACCACTCGGTACGTAAGCAATGTCAGTGACGGGATCAAAGTCATACGTTATTTCCCCGACTCGACTGGCCACGTACGAACGGAAGGATTTCGATTGTCCCCGAAGCCAGCTAATGGCTGTCATGCTGTCTGTCCATATCCTTTTGTAGGCGATCTCAATCCGAAGATAATTTTCTACAGTGAGCATCATGCGACTCAGGAGAAGAATTGCCTGAAGCTCTTTACGCGGCATACTTGTCTGCTTCAACGGAGCCAATCTTGATCGGGCGCAAACGAACGATAGCTCAGCATCATCATCTTCTTTCGCAGACCATCTCAGCCAGACTCCAATCCCCAAGGCATCTTCGGAAGCATCGCTGGCTCCATGGAGGGATACTTCTGGCAATGGCGACATTCCGCGGAACTTTTCTAGGATCAGACAGCGTTCAATCTTGACGGTGCCAACATCTTTCAGGTCCTGCTTCACACTTTCCCACATCTGAAACAAGTCACTGTCTGGACTAACTGGAGTGTCCCAATCAAGACCAAAAGTCCAGAGCTTCTGAAGCAACATCTTTGGTCGGACGAGGATTCCTGACAGCATTCCGTAGACATCGTTGTAGGATGCAGTCGTCTTGAGAATGTTGCGTTTCGTCGGAGTACATTCGTTGAGGGTTACTTCTTTGACACTAAGTGTGTCCTCTACTAGGTTCCAACGTGTACCGAGTGCCATAGCGATGTCATCCTTAAGATTGTACTCGGTGTCACAAACATCTGACTTGTTCGACATCCATTTCCGGATCTTGAAGTTCCCTCTATCAAGAGCGACGGTAAGGTTATGTTTCAGGCGGAGAGTGCCCTCGATCGATCTCTGGGAGTCGTTCAGATCATCCACGTAGAACTGGTTGGCGACAATACGCTGGATCTCGGAGTCGTCGGTAGCATTATTTGCAGCAACATGACGGAGAACGACAATTGCTGCTGTAGGAGAAGGTTTGTCACCAAAGGTAACAGTGAGCAGTTCATAAACCTGAATCGGGTCATTTGGATGTTTGCGAAACACGTAACGGTGGAAGCGGGCATCTTCTGTAGTGACTTTGACAGCTTGGAACATCTTACTAATGTCAGCGATCACACCCACTTCGTACTCTCTGAAGCGAAGTGCAACATCAAAGAGGTTTACATTGAGATTGTCACCTTTGGCAAAGTAGTCATTCAGACAGTGTCCTTGGTACCTAGCCTTGCCGTCGTAGACAACACGTACTGGAGTAGTAACGGAGTCTTTAATCACTGCGAAATGAGGCAAGAACCACATTTTTTTGGCCCTGGCTGATGTCTGCTTCGAATTCTAAAGTCGGCACAAGACGAGCAACTCCACGGTTGAGTTGATCGTCCATCACTTTCGAGTAAACTTCCCATTCGCGAGGTTTGTTCCGGAACTGCTTCTCCAGGTTCATGAAGCGTTTGACAGCGTAATCGTAGTTGTTCGGCAAACCTTGCGGTGACTTCCTCCATGGGAGGCGAATCTGGTAGGTACCATCGGTTAGTTGGACTACGCTTTCCTTCATAGTTTGCGTCGCTAGGTGATCTTGTTCTTCAGTTACACATTTGCAGTGTCTCGGTTCCATGCCCACACGTTCGATGCCTAAGAAATCTTCTACATCACTGATAGCGGACACTTGTGTGAAGTTGACTATTGCGTTAGCAAGAATGTCCTCTGTACCACGACCTCCTTGAATGTACCATCCTAATGGGCATCTAACAGCAACTGGATCTTCGAAGTCTGTACCCATGACACGTTCTTCTGATGTGAGTATGTCACCATTCTCCACACCAAGCAAGACATCAATTTTCTCATCGTGAGCTTCAACGATATCGATGTCCTCAAGATGAGGATAGCGGCGGAGTTGTGAATTGGTGACAATCTGACCATCACCACAAGGTCTCTTCATCTCGGTAAGTCGGACTTCTCTGTTAAATGTTCCATCTAGACTTTCGAGGGTACATTCAACGACACGAAGTTTGTGGTTCACAGTATCACCTCCAACCGTTGTAAGGTTGAAATCTTGCATGTGACAAGTGTCTGACTGAGGAATGATTCCTTCACGTATCAACGATATCTGACTTCCGGTGTCGAGGAGTATCCGGACCTTGGTCTTCTTTGCACCAAAACGTATATATCCCATGACGGTTGGCAAAGCACATGTGACACGTTCCTTGCCTGAACTGCTGGATTCAACCATAGGATTTGAGTTTCTGTAGATCGGCTGAGATTTCGAAGGATGGAAGTTTTCAGCATCAGCATTCAAGGCATTGCAACTGATAGCTTTCCTATCGAAGTGGTTGTAACCGTCTAGACCATACACACGTGGGCAAATCGATGAAAAGTGTGTGTTCATACCACAAGTCGGAATCTGACAGTTCGCAATGAATTGACAGTCATCATAGTTGAATGGATGTTTTCCAGCAACACAGTTGTTATGTCCACATCGGTGACATATTCCATGAGTGTTCATCAAGTCAATTTTCTCGACTTGTGGGAGATTGCGAAACTTGTAGCAGCCTTTCAAGAAGTGATTCGAGATTTGAGGATGAATCGGGCACTTCGGTGTAGACATGGTGTTATATTCCTTCCGAGTATTCACAAATTCAGATTTCACGCCATAACCTTTTCTTCCTTTAGCTCCAGAGGACACCGTAGACTGTCCTGCACTTTTCGATTTCGGTAGAACCGGAGATTGGTTAACACATTCGATTTGCGACTTTGTCTTCTTGAGAAGAATGAGGTGGGAGTTCAACCATTTGGCTAAACCATAGACTGAGTCTTCCGACTTTCCATCAGCAACTCTTTGTAGAAATAACAGGCAGTGTTCTTCCGATAACTTTCGGCGGATTTGTGTGACCAATAGTCGACCGTTTAAGTCTTGCGTCATATGAATGCCCTCTACTTGAGTAATAAAGTTCTGGATGGCTTCAATGAACTTTTCCATTTCAGCGAGATTGACTTTTCCTTTTGTAACGTACGAGTTCATGTCCTCAAGATCATGTAGAAGAGTATCGACGAGGCGGTCGTCATCCCCATAGGTTTCATCCAGAATTTCCCAAGCTCTGCTGATGTTGGTACACGGCCTTGATTTTCTTCCTCTCGACGGGACGTTGCATGGATTCGACTAGCTGATACAGACATTCGGTTTGGTCTAGGTGTTTAGTGAAATGAATGAAGAGTTCTTTGAACCGCTTGTAGTCACGGATGTCTCCAGAAAATGTTGGAAACTTGAGCTTTTGCATTTGGGCTGCCGGAGCTGGGGCGAGCGGCGCTGGTAAAAGTGATATCGGTGGTAAGTCTCGGCGTAGAACACTCTCAGCTTTCTTGATGAGTTCATGGATCATAGGTATGGCTCTATCTCTAACTTCATCAAGGTAGTTGCTTTCAATATATGCAATTACTTGTTCTTCAAAGTCCCTTTTCTCATCAGTAGATTCATCATCTAACACTAACGCACTGCATTTCAAGGTGATAAAATGTTCGTTGTCGACGTGTAGAACATCCAACTCTTTTCGAATACGTTCAGCGAGATGTCGAAATTCAGTACTTGGAAGTCCCTCATCAGCTTTCAATAACGAATCACCTTCCTTGATGAAATTCGTAATTTTGCGTTTGGTACTGGCACGGTCGCTCTTAGCTTTATTCAAAGTCTTAGGAACAGTCTCTATTTCACCGTGATTCGACATGATTGCGGTGAATTTCGGTGTCGGTAATTATGGCGATGACGGCGCACCATACATCGGAAATCGCTGAACGCTTGGCGTCGATAAGCTTGAGAGTGGAAAACGAAGGCTAGCGGTGAATTTCCACCCACAATGACAGGCCAGCGTAACAGACCTTCAAGCGGCGAATGTACAAAGTACAAATTGAATAAGATGTTACGGAATCTACGTTAATTAAACACAATGAATAAATTGTTAAGTAAGGTTCCCAACATATGCTTTGCATTACACTATGAAAAAGACATGTTACGGAATCTACGTTAATTAAACACAATGAATAAATTATAAGTGTTTATTCAATTTGTGTGAACACAGCGGTCGCCATCTTTACCGGAACTTACCAGAGTCAAACCAAAATACGAATTCGGAATTTATAAACACATTTGAAAATTAACATTTGCGACGGCCGACGGCAATACTGTAACAAGACACAAGATGAGGTTTGCACAGTTTATTCGTGAACAACACAAACGTATTTACATGTCACGCTCCATAACTACAAGAACCAGAGACTAGACATTGATACAGAGTCTTGCAAAGTTTAATCGTGTACAAGACAATACCACACCTCACTACTTCAGTCTTGCCTGCCATACGGCGAGGAGCCCTTGTGGGTCCAACAAAGTCGGTTCGGATACTTGGTTGCGGTATTGTTCCAGACAGTCAACCAGTCTTTAATCCACCTCATCCTTCATTAGTGTCAGAACCATTTGTTTCATAGTGTTTCGCCACTGTTTCGAAACGGAATCTTGGAACCAACACTTGATACTATACATGGGTAGTGTCGTCTTGAGTGTTCAGCTTTGCACACCTTGATTATGGAGCTAATTTTGACGCTAAGCCTAAGCCTAACCCTAACCCTAACGCTGCCCGAAATCCTAACCTTAAACCTAACCCCAACCCTAATCCTAATGCTAACCCAAAAAATTTGACATTGGTCACGTGGGTAGAAGTTGTGAAGTCTTCAGGAGCGGTCGTTGTTACATTGGTACCATCGATAGAAGTTGTCACATCGGTCGTATCGGCAGAGGTTGCGACATCGGCGGGAGCGGAAGTTGTCACATCGATCGCATCGGCAGAAGTTGGGACATCGACAGGAGCGGAAGTTGTCACATCGACCGTGTCGGCAGAAATTGTGACATCGTCAGGAGCGGAAGTTGGCACATCGCAGAGCCTAGTGTACCAGATGTCCTCGCCCTCTGGTTCCGTCGGCACAGAAGGGTGGTTGGTCACCGGCATGATGGATCAGTTCGTTGGCTAGTCCTCATCGCTCGAGTCTGCCGCATCGCAAGGTCGGTAATAAGGTGTCTTCAACATGATGTTAGGCGTGATGGCGTCGTAATATGAATGATGAGCCGATTGACAAAACACAGCGCTTATATAGTTAGTGAATGTGCCGAAAGGTCACGTGGGCGTGCCGGACGAGCACGGACTGCAGAGTAGGAAATAAACATTCACGGGCTGTAGAGTAGATCAGACTTGCACAGCGAATACCAGTTCAAACCAGTTTGCAAACAGGCAACAATTTGAAGTAAGTTCAACTCTACTATTTAAAGACTGTCGTCGTTTCTCCTTGCATTGCTTGGGTGTATTCAGCAATGGAGACATTCGCTTGGTGGGTCGATATTTGTCGCGACGGCAGGAGAAGGGGCAGAAGTAGCGACAGTTGCAGCAATGCGCTCGTTTTCTTGTCGCTGAAACAGTGACGAGATGAGTTTAATAATGAATGGTCAACTGGTATGTATAAGAAAAAATATAATATTATGTTCTTTGTAGCAGGCTTTGACTTAGAACAAGACCTGAATAGCATTTGACCTCTATGAGAAATTGAAACTTACTATTAGCTCTTCAATTTGTTCTTTACGTCGCCGCTGCTTATCTTGCTTCCTTTGGCAGTAGCCCTGGTTCACATGAATGTTCCAACTCCCTTTAGAACTGAAAGTACTGCCACACATGCAGCAGGCATAACGAGGCAAAAGCTTCCGACGCTTCGTCGGAGGTGACGATGTCAGGTTGATGGTTGGGTTGGTTGACGGAGCTGATGACATAGACGAAATTGGTTTGATCGTCGAACTGGTCGTCAGACTGGTCGTCGGACTGATCGTTGAACTGGTCGTTGGCTGTTGGTCCGGGTTGATTGTCAGGGTCGAGAGGTCGAGTGGGCCCGTGGCCGGAGAAGGCTGCGCCTTCGGTAGCAAAATCCCTTGCCGGACGTTATCACTAGACATGTTGTTCATCTTCCAGAATGTAAGATATAATGACCACAAAAAACAGACGCAGGCCTTTTATAACAGTTCGACAGAACATAAAGGTCACGTGGGCGTACCGAACGAACACGAAATTTCTAACCTATGAGAATAGCTAATGCTCTTTTGTGACGAGAGCTCAAAACGATGGCTAACCAGATCACTACCTGTTTGTCCAACTCACCTCGCGCACAAAATTACTGCGCGTACCATGACGTCACTGTTGATGACGTCACATGATGGAATTACATTCAAAGATGAATGTTAAAGTATTGCGAGACCTTGATTTTGTTGATAAAGATGTCTCAAAGAATGTTACATGTTCAGGAATCACTTCACGTCTGCCATTAATACCATACATAGGTACGCAAAAATTGACAAACACGCCTTTGTTAACACAGGAAGCAGTCGATGTATGCTAGTAATAAGAGACATTGATAGGGAAAAATTTACAAACAGGGTGATGGGAAGGTCGTAGATCTGTATGGTAACCGGAAATGAAAAAATTTGACTTATTTTACTAGTTCTCCACCGATTCGTCAGGTTTTGACCTATGTTAAAGTTGTAAATGTATAGGCTAGGAGGGCGTTATACCTCAAAAAATGGTCCACAACCTATAACATATAAGAAAAGACACCATTGTCCGCCAGGGATGATGTTTGTAGTTCTTGATCTATCCGTCAGGGGGTTCTATTGCACGCAAGCGTGCAAGAGACACGAATTTGGGCAGTACTCGAACATTTAGTTCACAACTTATCCACAAGGTGGCACCACTTGTAGTTCACAACCTATCCGCTAGGGTCAATTTAGTTCACGAAAAGTGTGCCAGGTGACGCTACTGGTCAAACCAAGACGCACGAATTTTGGCAGTACTGAACTTTGGTCCATATATTGAGTTCATAAAAATCCCCCTAGTTGGCGCTATTATAGTTCAAAAAATTACGCTAGGTGGCGCTATTTAAGTGAGTAAAAATTCCGCTAGGTGGCGCCACTTGACATTTGACCGTGACCTACATCCGGGTACTTGACCTTGACCTGCATCCGGATAATTGACCTTGACCTTGCCCTACATCTTGGTACTTTTCCACTTCCACAACGGAATTCCACCAACGGAAAGCATCCCCGGTACAGGACCTCCTTTACTACTTAGGCCTACTTAATTTGTTATAAACATCGACATCGATTGGCCGCTGTCGAGGGATAGACTCTTCCTGTAACACCGGCTGTTGGCCGCGTTAGCCGGTTGGCCGCTAGCGAGGGGTGGTTTGTATTAGACAACGCTAATGCAATGAAAATATTGCCGCGTAACCCGGGTGGTCATCGGCGAGGGGGGGTTTATAAGAGGGGGACTACTGTACTTAATGAAATCCAGTCCAATTGGCTGGCGTCATGCCATGGTCAGTGTTGTTGCACTGTGCATTAGCTAAAAGAACACATATATTAATTTGATGTATTATCTATTAATTTTGAATTTGCATGAAAGTACCCGCGTAAAATATTATATGAAGTCGACGACGAAACTGAAGTGGCTTTTTTGACATATTGTTCAATGTTTTTGTACTGGGCCTCCAAAAAATGAAACATATCGACTTCGGTTATCCCGATTAAAAATTTAGCATTGTAGCTCAGGTTCTAGTAAAACATCCAAATACGACAACACGTTCACTCAGAGATCCCATTGGCCTGAATGTAAGCCTAATTTTCAGAATGAGGCCAAATGATTTAAGAGGGTTGCCCTCTGGACTCAGGAAGCTTTGAAGTTTTAAAAGCAACAGGGCAACCAGAAATAGCACGGGACGTCCATTTCAGCCCCCGTGCTCTCCAACTAGAGGTAATCAGCAGCGCACATGGCGCGCGAGTATGGCTAATGATGTCAGTAAGTTATGTATTTCCGTGTATTAGTATTCTACGTATAATATACAACGCTTAAATAATTAATCGCGCAGAATGTATCACATCAAAGGCAGCATAAGTTATGCGGTGTTATTATTCACATTACAAATTGTATATTTCCCTGCGAGTCGTTTCCATTGTGTGGTTTGTTTCTATCGAAGTTTGAATGATTTGCTTGTAGGTTCAAAAGCAGTTTTCCAACGATAATGTTTCATTGCTGTAAAAAGGCCCCTGATGGCTTGCCTCAATATTGAGACGTAAATAATAGCTAACAATATAAACCGATCCTACAATGGTCGCAGCCACACCCTAGCGGATACATTTAGCAACAGCACCAGCTCGTCATGTATAGTCACCTACTCGGTTTCTGCCCTATCTGAGTTTCTGCCTCATTACGATTATATAGCTGGATCTCATATTAAATGCATCTTTAGTCAGATATATCGGACACAATGAGCAAAGGACGTCTACAAATTTGTCTCAAATGAAAACGAGGCAAACAGATTTTTGACAGATATTTTGATAGCGAACGCAGACCACGTGACTACAGTGCACCATATCAGTGACGGTGATGTAAACAACCGTAATATTAAAATTTATCGGACGAAATTGTAAGCAACTATTCACCCTAATCACCACAGGAAAGTTAACGAACAGCCCTTGGAGTTTATACAGTGAATGCGTTGCGATTTGTCGCACATTGATGATTTTGAACACGATGAGGCAGAAACCTTTTGGCGCGTGAATTGATTATCGTCTTACGAATAATTATTGTAAGTATTTCACTAAAACAACTTATTTGACGCTTCGTTTGCATGCCATTGATGAAATAAGTGGTTCTGATTAATAATATTGATACGTTGCTAACTATTTCAAAAATTGTTGGTGAAAACTGCATATTATGCTTGCGTAAGGCAGAAACCGAGTGGTCCAATATACATAAGTTGCCATTTTGGAAATCTTGATTTTCAGCGGTTTTGTTCACATATCTTCGTAAAACTTTGTTAGCTAGCAGCATGTTTTCGGCAAGAGATGTAGCCCAGATAATGCGGGATAGCGACAGCGATGATGGAGATATGGATGGTGGATCCGACGTGGAAGTCGCGATGCGGTAACGCACGACCGCAGCTTGTAGACTTGCGCAAATTGGGTCGATATTTGGGCTTCAAAAGTAAAAATAATATAATAATAATAATTATGTTTAGTTTTTCAACATAAGAACAATACACAAAGTGTGATACATCAAGAAATAACTATGTCAGAACAAAAGGGAATACTGAAGAGAAATTCTTATGCAGTGCAACACGCTTATAACGAACACGGATACAACGAATTGACGGATATAACGATACAATTTCTTACGTACGGATTTTTCCCTATCTTTTCCATTATAAGCGTTCACGCATATTACGAACACGGGTATAACGAATTCACGGTTATTACGAACACCATTTCCCGAACAAATTACGGGAAAAGTAGTTAGGTCAATGAGGGAAATCATTCGTAACAGGCCTACGCTGCAGCGCACTGCGACTGGCTTGAGGATTTCCTTTTGTCCGGTGCCCTAGTCAACAGCAAACAAACGTCAATGGAGGACTTCTTCAAAGCAGATTAAATGGTGTCATTCTGTGTGTGCTAGGTCAATGAGGGAAATCACGTCAATGGAGGACTTCTCCAAAGCAGATTAAATGGTGTCATTCTGTGTGTGCTAGCTCAATGAGGGAAATCATCAAAGGTGATTGTTAGCTGCGCGTATACGACAGTCCACCTTAACAGGGCTACGCAGTCAGACGACGCTGCAGCGCACTGCAACTGGCTTGAGGATTTCCTGTTGTCTGGTGCCCTAGCCAACAGCAAACAAACGACAATGGAGGAATTCTTCAAAGCAGATTAACTGGTGTCATTCTATGTGTGTTGTACAAGAAGTAGTAGTTACCGCGGGCGTGGCTCCATCCTGCCACGGCACAGATCATGTTTTAGTGTGCTTGTGCGAAGTGCTCGCCTATGTGTTTACATGATACTGTATTTCGTTACTTTTTCACAGAGGGTGGTCTGCGATCTTATACTATAACTACACTTAATAGTAACGTTTGTAACTGTTTTATGTGTCATCTAAATAAATGTTACACAACAAAATATCTTTGGGTTTGATAGACACCTGGCGAATACTTTAAAAACTGTCACATACAACACTGCCACCTAGCGGGTAAATGCGTACACGCATATAACGAATTCACGGATATAACGAACTCGTTAGCTACCCATAAAGTAGTTCGTTATAAGCGTGTTGCACTGTATTTGTATACCCCTATGAATTATCTGCTTACAACACATGACAAAGATTACATAAATACACATTAATAATAGTAATTTTGTGATAATCGGTATTTTATATTGACTTGCAGCAGTTTTTTTTAGCAGTGACGTACATTTTTTTTACATATATTTGTTGATAATGCACCTTTTTAATGTACAAACAAATGCATGAAATGTGGGCTTCATGGCAGTATTGGAAGGCAATGATTTCCAGCATTTTACTCCATAAATTGATAGACACTAACTTCACGTTTGTTCGAACACTTTGTCTGACATATTGATACTGAACTCGGGATGAGTGTGAAGAAGACTGTTTTGTAAACAAAGACTGCAAATTGACAGGTACTAGTAAATTGTTATACGCTTTATACATAATTGACAAGATCTTAAAATCTACTAGGTCTTGAAATGTTAGTACTCTACATCTATAAAATAGCATACGAGTATGATGAAGTCTATCAACACCACATACCAATCTGATCACCCTCTTTTGTAAGATTGTAATACAATGAACATTGCTGATATACGTAGTTCACCAAACTTCACAACAGTAAAATAGTATTGGTAAGAAGAGTGAATAATACAAAGTAAGTAAGCTATTGGTTCCTAGGATATGACTAGCATTATAAAGTACTCCAGCTATTCTAGACAACCTGGCTTTAACACTGTTTATGCGATATTTCCAAGTAAGTTTATCATCAATATAAATTCCAAGAAATGTTGTCATGTTGACTCTAGTAATTGTGTTATTATAGATTTGTATATTGAAGTCAATGTTTATCTTGCGATTACTAAAGATAATGTAGTTGGTTTTTAAAATATTCGTAGACAGTTTATTAACTGTAAACCATATTTATAGTTTGTCTATTTCTTCATTAACATCACGTTTTAGTCTATGTTCATCGGTATCAGAATATAAAATGTTGGTATCATCTGCAAAGAGCAAAAATTTAAGAAGTTCTAATACGTTTCACGTGTCATTTATATATAAAATGAACGATTTGGGGCCTAGAACAGACCCCTGTGGTATTCCACATGAAATATTTAGAAGATTAGATGAACATTCATTTATTTTAACGAATTGTTTTCTATTGCATAAATACCTTTCCACCCATTTCCTAGCCACTCCACGAACACCATAGAAATTTAGTTTTTTTACTAATATTGAATGATTTACGGTGTCAAAAGCTTTCTTTAGGTCAATAAAAATACCAAGTGTGTACTTTTTGGTATCTTATGACGTACTAATTTCTTCGACCAGGTCAAGCAGTGCATGTGAAGTGGACATTGAGGATCGAAAGCCATACTGGCTGTTGGACAAGATATAATTTTTGTCAATAAATTCTTCTAATCTTTTATATTTTCAAGTATTTTGGAAAATTACCACAACAACGATATTGTCCTGTTGTTGTCAAATTATGTTTTAGAACCATTTTTAAATACAGGAATAACTTTTGATATTTTCATGCGGGAAGGAAAAACTCCACTTTCAAAGACATGTTAAATATTGCTGTTAATGGCATAGTAATATATTGCATTACTTTTTTATGAGTTTCATATTGATATAATTTCTGTCTGTTGAGGTTCTGTTTTACATGCACTGATGATCCCAGTGACTTCTTGTTCACTTACTGGATTTAATTTAGAACATGCTGTTTTTATTTTTGTTGTTAAGATAGTCATGAACTGAGGCACCATTTACTGGCGGGTCTATTTTGGCAGTTAGGTCTTTACCAATGTGCGAAAAGAAGTTAAATCCATCCACACAGACACAAAAACACACGCACATACATGCACACACGTACTAACTCACACACACATGTACATACTCACACACAGACATCCACACAAACATACACACACGCACACACAGACACACATACACACAGACACACAGACACACACACAAGCACACACACTAAGCGCGATTGAGAACACTACGCAGTTTGGAAAATTATTAAAGACATTTCTGTTCTCAAACTAATATAATCAGACATTATTTAATCTTGTTATTGTTCATGCATATAGTTTTAATTAATTTTTAGTTTTATTTATCTCAGAATCACATTCTAGTATCCAATCAACTTATTTAATGTAACTTAAGCTTTTATTTATTATTATTATTTTATCCAGTATGTTCAGCACTTTTGTTAATCGTTTATTTTACCATTGCGTTTACCCGTAATTTTACTATGCCTAGGTTGATCTATCTATCTATCTATCTATCTATCTATCTATATATCTATATATCTATCTATCTATCTATCTATCTATCTATCTATCTATCTATCTATCTATCTATATCTATCTATCTATCTATCTATCTATCAATCTATCTATCTATCTATCTATCTATCTATCTATCTATCTATCTATCTATCTATCTATCTATCTATCTATCTATCTATCTATCTATCTATCGCTCCCTCTCTCTCTCTCTCTCTCTCTCTCTCTATATATATATATATATATATATATATACATATATATATATATATATGTATATATACTTGGATTTTGTCCTTTATTTATTTCCTTTAAATGCATTTTTTATCCTTCTTAGATGATTGCTGATTTGTAAACGGGTCATTAGCCCTGGATTTGATGGTGTTTAAATAAAGTTTATTATTATTACACATACACACACATACACAAACACACAAGCACACACACACACACACACACACACACACACACACACACACACACACACACACACACACACACACACACACACACACACACACACACCACACACACACACCAACACACACTCACACACAATGACATTCACACTATGTACGATATTGCAGTCATAGTAGTAATAAAAACACATGAAGACATAATAAGGAAACAAATGGAGGTAGTTTCGCAAAGCATCGCATAATATTGCATTTTAATGATGCAGCGCAACGCTTTATTTACCAAATCAAAACGAAACGTGAAGAAGAGCTTCTAACCGAACGATACCAAAATAGCTTGAAAAATCAGAGCACAGGCTCACACAGTAAGATACATCATAAAAGCAAACAGCCCTTTTTGCCAAGGCAGGACACTCCGTACGCTATTCGTGACACATCAAATGCAACACACGATAATAAAAAAAAAACGAATAGTCGACGGATACACGACAGAGAATGTTGAATTTAAATTAGATAGTTAGAAAACTGTATCCAGAATAACATATTTAGAACACAGAACTGATGTATCCAGAATAACGATACGTACGCAAATACTGAACGAATCATCGAAATTACAATAATGTTTACAACGCTTGCTGATTATAAACAGCAACGGAACAATAACACCAGGATATACACAATCGACTTGTATAATGGTTTGGATATTTTTCTTCCGCACCGTGATTAACAATCATATTGTTATTGCCTTTAAACATCAAAATAACTACGGAACACTTGTTACAATGGATGATCATTTCATTTGTCAGCAGAATATACAAATATCGTTATCACGGAAACTAACGCCAATCACCATCGCTTCTAGAACATAACATGAAGTACAGAACACTTCTTACCATTGAATATTTCACTTATCAGCTGACTATATAAATAGCGCTAGCAAAGAAACTAATGCAAATAGACTATTAGAACCACGCATACACATGTGTTAGCATTATTACAACTTTGATTTTCATGGAAGCAAACAAAACTGTCAATATAAAAATACACGCTTTGTCGTTGAAACGAACATATGAATGTATTACAGTGCAGATATGTTGTGTTGGTCGTTACACTAGTAATGATATAATTGTTGTTTCCACGTAATGCATTGGTCAGTCATTCAACAATGTGTAAATGTGTGCATCACAAATTACACCAATGATGATAAATTACACCAATGATGATAACATAATTTCAAACATATTAAAAGCACAAATGATTTTAATAATGTTATAACGGTAATGTGTTGATTAAGATAGAAAGCCCGCACGTTTTCTAGATATAGTGTTATTCGTGTATGTAATGTCATATTGTGTTGCTACATATACCTGAAACTAGACCAAAACAGTTGACAGAAATATTGCACCACAGACGAGTAAACAGACTAACGTAAGCAACTTAATGTGTTTTATTGAACATAAAAAGCAAAGCTCTGCACTCCCAGGTATACACAAACTTCGATGTAGGTTGTTTATCCGTTAGGTTTCAAACCCATTCCTGCCATAAAAATGAAACAATTAAAGCAGCCGCAACTGATATGTTTAGTTTATGGTTGTGGCATTAGATCAATATCCGCCAGTATAGAAAGGCTGTGCCGCAGTAAGAGCCGTGAACTCACATCTTGTTATGAACATACGTCTAAAATGACAACCAAAAGGAATTGCCGAAACAGCCCAGCTCAAAGAAGAAATCCTGGCACGCACGTGACAATTTGGTTGCGCCGAATAATAATGTAGTCATCAAATCTAACTTTCCTAACACAGACGATATGGCAGAAACTTTTAATGTTACCTTCTGTTATTACATTTTTATCGTCTCATTGATATTTGCATACAATTCCCATTGAAACTTAAGGCACGGCTTCCTATATTTTGAAATTTTCCTCGTGCTGAAATGGTCAGAATTCTTGATGATCACATAAAGATACCTTCCTGGACACTCTGTCTGCCCGGCATATTTCGTAGCCGTTGATATCAAGGACCACCTATAAAACGTATGCCTACATGTATGGACAGTATTTTATAAATCAATGTATAAAAATAACCGTCTTTGTGAGTATGAGTGTGTGTGTGTGTGTGTGTGTGTGTGTGTGTGTGTGTGTGCGCGCGCGCGCCTGCATGTGTGCGGGCATCTTTCCATCCATCATTATATAAATATCTATATATAGATATATTTATATATATACATATGTATATATGTGTGTGTGTATACATACACACACATATATATATGTGTGTGTGTGTGTGTGTGTGTGTGTGTGTGTATACATTATATTTTCAGAATTGTCTGTTCTTCCAGGGAACTACACCTGCAGCAATCTCAAGTGGGTTTGAGATAGAGACAACCACACCACGTGACAGGTTACACATTTACGCCTTGTATGAGATATTTTACTTTCCCTGGCATAGACGACACTAGATGGAAAGGACTAACGGCTCTTAATGTATCTTCGCAAAGAGACAGGCAACGTGAAGTGAACAACATAGCCTAAGTTTCGAAACGTAGGCAACTTGGATCGAATCACCGTCCCCTCGATCGACAGTCCGGCGCTCTACCGCTCCGCACCATTATTTAATCCCTATCCTTGCACTGTCTTAACATAACGGACATATCATTTAATCTTCTATCATTTTATTGACACTTCCACAAGAGGAGGGGCTTTTTACCATGACCATATTATTTTAAATCCATTTCTGTTGCACGGTTTTCTGAAGAATATAATTGATAGTGAGACAAAATTAATTAGTAATGCCCAATATGAAGTTGCTTCACATATCTCCCTGCTTAGATACAATTTATTTAAGTACATGCGGTGCAATCGACATCCTATAAAGCTCATGCGAGAGCATGTGGATTTGAATAATTTTGATTGTGCCGAAAACGATTGGTTACCTTGAATCAGTGTAGCAAATGACATTGATTTTTGAAGTTTATACGAACCATTCGAACCAACCCTTAATTCAGAGTATATAGACACATGTTATTCGCAACAATGAAACTGAATTACAAACGTAGCAGATTCACATATCCCACAAAACAAGTACATGTTTCATCCTTCCATATATTTTTCAATTGGTACGAGGCATTCGAACGAACTCTTAACTCAAAATATATTGATGTAAGTTACACGCACCAATGAAACTGAACTACAAACGTAATACATTCATGTACACCATTATAGGCAACGTATTTTGAAATGTCACCGATACCGCTGCCTTTACTTACTGTTTGTTTATTTTATATTTAAAAACATACGTTATGCATAGTATATATCCCTTCAGATCGGTGTCTTAAAGCCCACCTTTGCTGCAAACACCGAGACCATCCGAAAATAAAACGTTCATTACACAATGTTAGTGCATGAGAATAGGGTACGACAACGGACCAAGTACGACAACGGACCAATTGGGGCAGTTGTCGATGTTGTTTTCTTCAGTCAAACAATTTTTTTAAATACAGAACAGTTAATTACCTCGACTATCCAAGCTCCTTAGTGAGCCGACTCTCTATATTGTTCATGCGAGAGCATGTGGATTTGAGTCATTTTGATTGTGTCGAAAACGATTGGTTACCATGAATCAGTGTAGCAAATTACATTGAATCTCGTGTTAAGTCGTCAAGTGGGAGGATCTTTTTAAGTTGATATGAACCACTGGAGCCAACCCTTAACTCAGAGTATATAGACAGATGTCTTTCGCTAAAATGAAACTGAATTGCAAACGTAGCAGATTCACATATGCCATTATAGTCAACGGTGTTTATGAATTAGTCACCTATTTCATTGTCTTCACTCCCTGTTTGCATGTTATTCAAGCAATACTTGATGATTAGTATTTGTCCCTTTATATTGGCCTTTTACAGTACACCGATGTGCATTATTAACTAGATCGTTCGTTCCTTCCGTGCTCGTAAATCTTAATATATTCTTTTCATGTTTCTATGTTTGAATACTTCTTAACGTATCCACAAGTCTTCATCCCCATCTCTTCGTTGCTTCGTGTGGTTGCTCTTGCCATATAAACAGCGAGACCATCCGAAAACGTCCAGTTGAAATTTCATTACTCACCTCAAATCAGTGAACAGTATAGATAAGACAACGTTAATAAGCAGAGGAACAAGCGTTTTTACTGATCTCCTAAACGAATATAAGGATAAAACATTAATTTCAAAGCTTTTACCGCTGACAATTCCAGCGGCTATATTTGGCGGAGATAGATCGTAGAAATTGGTGATGCAGAAAAGTTAATAAACAAGTGGAATTACTGATTGATAAGTATTATTCTTGCCTTAATATTCATGAAGTTGCAGTAAACATATATTGAGTGGCAGTTGTGCTTAAAGTTAGTTAGCTAAAGTATTTTAGAACACCTTAGTATAGTGAGTGATAATAGGGAAACTTAGCCTTCGATAAGTTGTAAACAAGATTTAACAAACCGGATTATGTGGTAGAATATATAGAAGATAAAGTAACAACCATCAAACTACTTAAATCAGATAATATCTGTGTAAGCCAGTAGTTGCTAGATATTTTGATTAGGTAGCATTTTTGTTAAAATTAAGCAAGGGTGATAGTCGGGCGGCGTAACCTAAATAAAAAAAGCAGCCTAGCGTAACGTAATTGATTGTACTTAAATTAGGTCACTACCGGTAATGATAGCGTTCACGATAGGATAAATAGTCGGCTGTGTAATTGAAATCTGTAACATCAAGTGTGCTGTAGTACACGGAAAACATTATAAAGACTAAGTTAGCTAAGTTATTAAATAAATTCTGATAGGGAAGCGGCAAGTTAAGGCAAAGCGACACTTGGTGTGCGAACACTGCCACAGCTGGGTAGATTTTGCATTGTCCGGTTATGGGAAGTCATGGGCAGAAACCGTGGATGAAAGAATCACATTTCTGTGCATTGGGTGTTGGAAGGTGGAGTGTCTGGAGAAGGAGATAGTTAGGTTGACAGATATTGTGAAGGGAATGGAGATGGGAATTAGCAAGGAGACAGGTCGAATGGAGAGAGACGACAGGGAGAGAGGTGGGAATACTGCAAGACTGAAGGAGAATAGCAGTGGCAAGAAGACTGAGGAAAGGAGATTGAGAGGAGGGAAGGTGATTGGAGGGGAAGAGATTGGAAAATCGACGACAGAAAATTTGACAAGTGTGAAGGTGACGAGGAGAAAGTGACCGTAGAGAAGGAGGGAGGGAAGATGGTACGGGAGAGGAGAGAAGAAATGAGATGGGTGGAAAGATTTAGGGACGAAAGGAAGTGAGAGCAAATGTGATAGATTAGAAGCCGATAAAAGGGACGCTGACAGGAGGAAAGGTGACAAGAGAAAAAGCGACAGGAAAGAATGGATCGGAAGAGAATGTGACCGGAGAGAAGACAACAACCAGACAGATGAAAACCGAAGAAGGAGCTTCTCTGAGGCAGTGATTGAGGGGGCAATGACGAAAGAGAGGGTGTTTATGGGCGACTCCGTTATGAGAAAGACGGACAAGACACTGAGCGAGGGGAAGGACTTCGTTGTTTGTCTACCGGGGGTTAGGATAGAACATTTGACCGACAGGGTAGAGAAGGTATTGGGACATGGCAAGGGAGGGTCTATACTAGTATATGTAGGAACACATAATGCAGACAGGGAGAGAACAACTGGGATAGTACAGGAGTATAGACAGTTAGTGAGGAAGCTAAAGAAGACAAGAGTTGAACAGATTATTCTGTCAGGAATGTTGCCAGTAATGGGAGGAAGGGGGGCAACGTATAGAAACTGCAAGAGGATGGCGATCAACGCACTAGTTGAGCAGATGTGTGAAGAAGAGGGGGTGGGAATCACAATTTATGGGGATACTTTGTTGGGAGGGAAGATATGTACATGAGAGATGGCCTCCATCTTAGTGGAAAGGGGCAGCAGTTTCTCAGAGAACCTGCTGCGATCTGTTGACAATGGGACAGGTTGCACCTATTTAAACTAGATTCGCAGGGGGGACTCACAGGAAAGCCTGAAACTGCATATATAAAAACAGCACCAATAAATCAGCAAATAACAGTCTGGAAAACTCTTCTGAAGCTGGATATAAATGTGTTTGTTTAAATTCAAGGAGTACAGTAAACAAAAGAAATGAACTAAACATTATGGTAGAAGATATTGACCTTCACGTAATAGGTATAACCGAATCCTGGACCACCACCGATATATCAGATGCCGAATTGGGACTGACAGGATAAGCAATGTTTAGGAAAGATAGAATAGGAAGAAAGGGAGGTGGAGTTATTTTATATATTAAAGAATCTATCCAGGCTTATGAAATAAAATTAGAAAGAGAAGCAGAATGCGAAGAAGTTGTTTGGTGTAACATAGTTACAGGAAACTCAACGTTAACAGTTGGGTTGTTTTATCGAAGTCCAAACATAAGCATAGAAGAGAATGAAAAAGTACAAAACGTTTAAGGGAAGTAAGCAAACGGGACAGTATTATTATGGGGGATTTTAACCACGAGCATATACAATGAACATTTCTACAGAGTATGGTGAGTGAGGACCACAAGTTTTTAGTTTTAGTTCAAGATACTTTCCTTTCTCAACATGTGCTAGAACCAACCAGGGGTGAGAATGTGTTAGACATAGTTTTGTCCTCACAGAATGAATTAGTTGACAATGTCAAGATATGTGAGCCACTGGGGAGTAGTGATCACAACCAGATACATTTTACCATCAAAGTAAAATCAGAAAGGAATAGTAAAAAGCAGTATAGGATAAATTTCCACAAAGGAAGGTATAAGGACATGAGGAAATATTTAGCAAAGATAGACTGGAATAACACACTGAAAAATAAGACGAAGAGTGAAATTATGTGCATAATCGATAAATTTGTACCCTTCAAATAACAAGGGAAACGGTCCAAAAAGAAACACTTATCGAAAGAGGCCAGTAGAAAAATTAAGTATAAACAAATGATGTGGAAGTGATATAGATGTACTGGAAATGATGAAGACTACAACATTTATAAAGAAGCACTTAACTAAGCTACAGCTGAAATTAGAAATTCAAAGAGAAGCTATGAACAACAATTAGGTAGTAATATAACACATGACAGCAAGAGTTTTGATGCGTATGTTCGAAGCAAACAGAAAGTTCAAGATAAGGTCGGTCCTCTAGAAGATAGTGCTGGAAATATAATATCAGAGGGATTCTTAATGGCAGAAGACCTGAATGAGTATTTTAGGTCTGTGTTTACCAGGGAAGATATTAGTTCACTGCCAGTATCAGAAGCTAATTTCAAGGGGGCAGATGCAGACTATTTAGAACAATTAATTGTAACCTCGGAAATTATACCTAAGAAAATAAGGGCTATGAAGGATATTAAATCACCTGGAGTGGATGGGATTCCACCCAAATTACTATTGGAAATTGTAGAACAAATTAGCGTACCGCTTTCAACAGTTTTCAATTTGTCCTTAGAAGAGGGAGTTGTTCCTTTAGAATGGAAAGAGGCACACACTATTGTTTATTTAAAAAAGGTTCGACAAACAAGTCAGAGAACTATAGACCAGTGAGTTTAACATCAGTGATTTGCAAATTATTAGAAAGACTAATTAAAGATGATATGGTTGATTTTCTTGTTAAACATAACTTAATAAACCCATCTCAACGTGGTTTTTTTAAAGCGAGGTCATGGTTAACAAATATGTTATGTTTTTTGGAAGACATCACTAAGTGGGTAGATGAGGGATCACCAGTAGATATCGTCTACTTAGATTTTCAAAAAGCTTTCGACAAAGTACCACATCTAAAATCACTGCTTAAACTAAAGGCCCATGGCATAGGAGATTGTATAATAAACTGGATAGAAAAATGGCTGATTGACAGAAGACAACGTGTAGTAGTTGATGGGGAGGCTTCAAACTGGAAATCGGTATTGAATGTGGTACCACAGGGATCAGTACTAGGACCTATATCATTCTTAATATATATCAACGATTTGGATGATGAAATAACAAGCAAGGTGTTGAAATTTCCGGATGATACAAAAGTGTTTATAAGGATTAAAAGTGATGGAGATAGACAACTTTTACAAGATGATCTTAACAAGTTGATCAAATTGTCTGAAAAGTGGCAAATGCTGTTCAATTTTGGGAAATGTAAATGCCTCCACACGCAGGACATAGGAACGAAGAGGTAGAATATACAAATACTACTGTAAAACTAAATACTACTGTAAAAGAAAAGGACTTAGTGTTAACCATTAGTGCTGATATGAAGGTTTGTAGAGCAGTGCGGAATTGCAGCTTCAAAGGAAAATCAAATCCTTGGATTAATTAGGCGAAATGTAGCGTATAAGGAAAAAGAACTAATAATACCGCTGTACAAAACAATAGTGAGGCCTCATTTAGAATATTGTATACAAGCGTGGAGGCCATACCGCAAGAAGGACATAGATATGCTAGAAAGAGTACAGAGGAGAGCGACTATAATGATACAAAAACTGAGAGATCTTAGTGATGAAATTCGCCTAAATGAATGTGGTTTAACAACACTAGAGACCAGGAGATTGAGCGGAGATCAGATAGAAGCGTTTAAAATAATAAATGGTTATGAAAATATTGATAGTAATATTTTTATCTCAGTTAAGAAAGATAGAAGGATTAGAGGACATGAAGTTACATTAGCAAAGGGGCAGTGTAGATTAGATATAAGAAAGTTATAATTTTCACAAAGGACTGTAAATGAATGGAACAGATTATCTATTGATTGTGTGGGTGCATTTTGAAATGTCACCGGTACCACTGTATTAGCATGAATATGTTTAAAAATTAAACCGGCACATACCTCAGGAGGGGATACACGTAGATAAAAGGGTTGGACTCTCGATAAGCCAAATGGCTTCCTTGTCCACCTGCCACCTATAGTTAATTCTCTGGGTGGCAATCTTGTTAAATCTTGTTAAATCTTGTTCAATTAATTAGTGTCAATACTTTGCAGGGCCTTCTTACGAGTAGAGTAAGGACAACGACGTACCAGATGGTGCAGCGGCCGATACTGTGATATTCTCTAAAACTAGAAACACAGAACATTTAGTTACCTGGATTACCCAGACTACATGATGAAGCGACACTGTATGTGACTGATATAAGAGCATGTGATGTATTGTTGTCTTCACTGTGACGAAACCTTTGTTTTCACTGAATCACGGTAATGAAAGACATTGACTCTCATGTTAAATTATCAAATAGAAGCATAGATGTTTCAATTGATTCGAGGCATTCGATCGAACTCAAAACTCAAAATATATTGATGCAAGTTACACGCACCAGTGAAACTGAACTTCTAACGTAATACATTCACATTCACCATAGTAGGTAACGTATTTTGAAATGTCACCTTTGTTGCAAACAACGTTCTTTCTTTCCCTGCCTCTCTATTATACCATTTGTTGTCAGGTTTTCATGATTGCAAACTCCTTCACTCATCCTTGCGTCTTCCATTGCTGTCAGTGTTTGTTCAAATCATTCAAACACCGAGACCATCCGAAAATAAAACGTTCACTACACAATGTTAGTCAGGGAACAGTTTGCATTAGATGGCCAAATTACAAAAAGGAACACCCAGGTTTTTTGATCTGAGAAACAAATTTAAGGATGGATCGAGTACTACTAAGCTTTTTGCCGTTGACAATTAATTAAGGTCAACACGTTGCGTGCATGTAAATGGGGAAGTACGACAACGGACCAGTTAATTACCTCAATTATCCAATTGAGGTAATAACATTTTTATTGTGTGGAAAGTGATTGGTCTCCATGAATCAGTGTAGCAAACGACATTGAATCTCATGTTAAATCGTCAAATGGGATGATCTTTTTAAGTTTATACGAACCATTCGATCCAACCCTTAACTCAGAGTTAAGGTTTGGATCGAAGGGTTATATAGACACATGTCATTCGCAACAATGAAACTGAATTTCAAACGCAGCAGATTTACATATCGGTGTTTATGAATATGTCACACATTCCAATGTCTTCATTCTCTGTGTGCATGTTATTCAAGCAGTACTTGATGATTAGTATTTGTCCCTTTATATTGGCCTCTTACAGTACACCGATGTGCATTATTAACAGATCGTTCGATCCTTTCGTGCTCCTAATTTTTAATATATTCTTTTCTTTTCATGTTTCTATGTTTGGAAACTTCTTAACGTATCCACAAGTCTTCCTCCCCACCTCTCCTTTGCTTCGTATGTTTGCTCATGTCATATAAACATCGAGACCATCCGAAAACGTCCAGTTGAAAAGTTCGCTACACACCACAAATCAGGGAACAGTATATATAAGACAACGATAATAAGCAGAGGAACAACCGTTTTTACTGATCTCTTAAACAAATGTAAGAATAAAACATCTACTTCAAAGCTTTTAACGCTGACAAATAATTAATATCAACACTTTGTAGAGCATACACAGGAGCTCAAAGCCCACCATTGCTGCAAACAACGTTCTTCCTTTCCCTGCCTCTCTATTATACCATATGTTGTCAGGTTTTCATGATTACAAACTCCTTCACTCATCCTTGCGTCTTCCATTGCTGTCATTGTTCGTTCAAATCATTCAAAAACCGAGACCATCCGACAATAAAATGTTCACTACACAATGTTAGTCAGAGAATAGTTTGCATTAAATGGCCAAATTACATAATGGAACACCCAGGTTTGTTGATCTGAGAAACAAATTTAAGGATGGATCGTCTACTACAAAGCTTTTCGCCGTTGACCATTAATTAATGTCAACACGTTGCGTGCATGAATATTGGGAAGTACGACAACGGACCAGTTTTTGCCGTTGTGGATGATGTGTTCTTCGGTCAAACAACAAAATTTAGTACAAAACAGTTAATTACCTCGATTATCCAAGCTCCTCAGTGAGCCGACACCCTGTATTGCCCATGCGAGAGCATGTGGATTTGTGTCATTTTGATTGTGTCAAAAACGATTTATTACCATGAATCAGTGTAGCAAATGACATTGAATCTCGTGATTATTCGTCAAACGGGAGCATCTTTTTTAAGTTGATACGAACCATTGGAGCCAACCCTTAACGCAGAGTAAATAGACATATGTTTTTCGCAACAGTGAAATTGAATTGTAAACGTAGCAGATTCACATATCCCATAATAGTCAACCGTGTCTTCACTCCCTGTTTGCATGTTATTCAAACAATACTTATTAGTATTTGTTCCTTTACATTGACCTTTTAAAGTACACCGTTGTGCCTTATTAACTTGACCGTTCGTTTCTTCCCTGCTCCTCAATCTTAATATATTGTTTTTATATTTCCATTTTTGAAAACTTCTTTATTTATCCACATGTCTTCCTCCCCATCTCTCCGTTGCTTCGTGTGGTTGTTGTTGTCATATACGCATCGACACCATCCGAAAACGTCCATTTGAAACGTTCATTACACACCACAAATTAGAAAACAGTATATATAAGACAACGACAATAAGCAGAGGAATAACCGTTTTTACTGATCTCCTAAATAAATGTAAGAATTAAACATCTACTTCAAAGCTTTTACCGCTGACAAATAATTAATGTCAACACTTTGTAGGGCTTACACAGGAGCAGAGCCAGGACTACAACGTACCATATGGTATAGTGGCCGATCTTGTGATATTCTTTAAAACAACAAACAAAGAATCGTTAGTTACCTCGACTACCCAAGCTACACGGTGAAGCGACACTGTATGTGGTTGATATAAGAGCCTGAAATGTAATATTGTCTTCACTGTGACAAAACCGTTGGTTTTACTTAATCATGGTAAGGACTAACATTGACTTTCACGTTAAATAATCAAATAGAAGCATATCTGTTTTTAATTTATATGAGGCAATGGAACCAACTCTTAACTCAAAATATATTGATACAAGTTACACGTAGCAATGAAACTGATCTACAAACGTATCACTTTCATGTATACCATAATAGGCAACTTATTTTGAAATGTCACCGGTACCACTGTCTTCACTTAATGTGTGCTTATTTTATATTAAACAAATATCCGTTATGTATAATATATGTTCCGTCAGAACGGTCTCTTTGAGCCCACCTTTGCAGCAAACATCGTTTTCTTTCACTGCCTCTGTAGTATACTATATATTGTCAGGTTTTCAAGATTGCAAACTCCTTCACTCATCCTTGCGTCTTCCATTGCTGTTATTGTTTGTTCAAATCATTCAAACACCGAGACCATCCGAAAATAAAACCTTCACTACACAATGCTAGTCAGAGAACAGTTCGCATTAGACAAGCACATTACAAAAAGAAACACCCTGATTTGTTGATCTGAGAAACAAAATTAAGAATGAATCGTCTACTACAAAGCTTTTGACGTTGACAATTAATTAATGTCAACACGTTGCGTGCATGAAAATGGGGAAGTACAAAAACGGACCAGTTCGGGCAGTTGTCGATGTTGTGTTCTTCAGTCAAATAACAACATTTAATACAGAACAGTTAATTACCACAATTATCCAAGCTCCTCTGTGAGCTGACACCTTATATTGCTCATGCGAGGGCATGTGGATTTGACTAATTTTGATTGTGTGGACAATTATTGGTCTCCATGAATCAGTGTAGCAAATGACTTTGAATCTCATGTTAAATCGTCAAATGGGATGATCTTTTAAGTTTATACGAACCATTCGTTCCAACCCTTAACTATGAGTATATAGACACAAGTCATTCGCAACAATGAAACTGAATTTCAAACATAGCAGATTCACATATCGCATAATAGTCAACCGTGTTTATGAATATGTCACCTATTCCATTGTCTTCACTCTCTGTTTGCATGTTATTCAAGCAGTACTTGATGATTAGTATTTGTCCCTTTATATTGGCCTTTTACAGTACACCGATGTGCATTATTAACAGATCGTTCGATTCTTCTGTACTCCTAAATCTTAGTATATTCTTTTCATGTTTCTATGTTTGGAAACTTCTTAACGTATCCACAAGTCTTCCTCCCCATCTCTCTTTTGCTTCGTGTGGTTGCTCTTGTCATATAAACATCGAGACCATCCGAAAACGTCCATTTGAAAAATTCATTACACACCACAAATCGGGGAACAGTATACAATTTTAAGTCTACCATATTAGGCAGAGGAACAACCGTGTTTACTGATCTCTTACTCAAATGTAAGGATGAATCATCTACTTCAAAGCGTTTACCGCTGACAATTAATTAGTGTCAATACTTTGCAGGGCCTACATATGAGAAGAGTAAGAACAATAACGTACCAGATGGTGCAGCGGCCGATATTGTAGTATTTTCTAAAACAAGAAACACAGAACAGTTAGTTATCTCGATTACTCAGACTATACGGTGAAGAGACACTGTATATGATTGATGTAAGAGCCTGAGATGTACTGTTGTCTTCACTGTGACGAAACCTTTGGTTTCACTGAATCACGGTAATGAAATACATTGACTCTCATGTTAAATTATCAAATATATGCATCTATTGTTTTAATTGATACGAGGCATTCGAACGAACTGTAAACTAAAAATATATTGATACAAGTTACACGCACCAACGAAACTGAACTACAATCGTAATATATTCGTATACACCATAATAGGTAACGTAGTTTGAAATGTCACAGATACCACTGTCTTTACTTACTGCATACTTATTTTATGTTAAAAATGTACGTTATACATAATATATGTCCCTTCAGATGGGTCTCTTAATGCCCACAATTTTTGCAAACAACGTTCTTTGTTTCCCTGCCTCTGTACTATACCATATGTTGTCAGGTTTTCATGATTGCAAACTCCTTCACTCATCCTTACATCTCCCATTGATGTCATAGTTTGTTCAAATCATTCAAACACCGAGACCATCCGAAAATAAAACCTTCACCACACCATGCTAGTCAGAGAACAGTTCGCACTGGATCGGCACGTTGCAAAAAGGAATACCCATTTCCTTGATCTGAGAAACACATTTAAGGATGGATCGTCTACTGCAAGGCTTTTACAGTTAACAATTAATTAATGTCGACACGTTGCGTGCATGAAAATGGGGGAAGATCGACAACGGACCAGTTGGTGCTGTTGTTGATGTTGTGTTCTTCAGTCAAACAAAAAAATTAATACAGAACACTTAATTACCCCGATTATCCAAGCTCCTCAGTCAGCTGACAATCTATATTGCTCATGCGAGAGCATGTGGATTTGAGTGATTTTGATTGTTTCGAAAACGATTGGTTACCATGGACCTATGGCCCAAATATAATTGAATTTCTTGTTAAGTCGTGAAATGGGAGGATCTTTTTAAGTGTATACGAACCATTCGATCCAACTCTTAACTCGGAGTATATAGACACAAGTCATTCGCACCAATGAAACTGAATTGCAAACGTAGCAGATTCACATATCCCATAATAGTCAACGGTGTTTATGAATAGGTCACGTATGCCATTGTCTTCAATCCCTGAATGGATGTTATTCAAGCAATACTTGATAATTAGTATTTGTAGCTTCATATTGGTCTTTTATAGTACGCCGATGTGCATTATTTACTAGATCGTTCGTTCCTTCGCTGCTCCTAAATCTTAATATGTTGTCTTCATGTTTCTATGTTTGTCAGGGAACAGTACATATAAGACTGCCATATCAGGCAGAGGAAAAACCGTGTTGACTGATTTCCTAAACAAATGTAAGGAAGAAACATCTACTTCAAAGCTTCTACCGCTGACAATGAATTACTGTCAATACTTTGCAGGGCCTACATATGAGAAGAGCAAAGACAACAACGTACCAGATGGTGCAGCGTCCGATCTTGTGATATTCTCTAAAACAAGAAACACAGAACAGTTAGTTACCTCGATTATCCAGACTACACCGTGAAGCGAAACTGTATATGGTTGGTATGAGAGCCTGATATGTACTGTTGTCTTCACTGTGACGAAACCTTTGGTTTCACTGAATCACGGTAATGAAATACATTGACATTCATGTTAAATCATCAATTCGAAGCATATATGTTTTAAATGATACGAGGCATTCGAACGAAATCTTAACTCAAAATATATTGATACAAGTTATAGGCACCAATGAAACTGAACTACTAACGTAATACATTCATATACACCATAATAGGCAACGTATTTTCAAATGCCACCGATACCGCTGTCTTTATTTACTGTTGTCTTATGTTATAAAAATATATACGATATGCATAATATATGTCCTCTATCAAAGACCACCTTTGCTGCAAACAACATTTGTTCTTTCCCTGCCTCTGTATTATACCATATGTTGTCAGGATTTCATGATTGCAAACTCCTTCACCTTCACTCATCCTTGCGTCTTCCATTTCTGTGATTGTTTGTTTAAATCATTTAAACATCGAGACCATCCAAAAATAAAATGTTCACTAAACTATGTTAGTCAGAGAACAGTTTGCATTAGATAGCCACATTATAAAATGGAACACCCAGGTTTGTTGATCTGAGAAACAAATTTAAGTATGGATCGTCTACTACAAAGCCTTTGTCGTTGACAATTAATTAATGTCAATACTTTACGTGTATGAAAATGGGGAAGTACTACGACGGACCAGTTGGGGCTGTTGTCGATGTTGTGTTCTTCAGTAAAACAACAACATTTAATACAGAACAGTTAATTACCTCCATTATCCCTGCTCCCCAGAGCGCCGACACTCTATATTGCTCATGCGAGAGCATGTAGATTTGAGTTATTTTGATTGTGTCGAAAACGATTGGCTACCGTGAATCAGTGTAGCAAATGACATAGAATTTCATATTAAATCGTAATATGGGAGGATCTTTTTTAAAATTTATGCGAACAGTTTGAGCTAACCCATAACTCAGAGTATATAGACACAGGTCATTCGCAACAAGGAAACTTAATTGCAAACGTAGCAGATTCACATATCCCATAATTATGAACGCTGTTTATGAATAGGTCGCCTATTCCATTGTCTTCAATCCTAGTTTTCATGTTATTCAAGCAATACTTGATGATTATTATAGCTCCCTTCATATTGGCCTTTTACAGTACACCGATGTGCATTATGAAACTAGATCGTTCGTTCATTCCCTGCTCCTAAATCGTAATATATTGTTGTCATGTTCCGATGTTTGGAAACTGTTTTACTTATCCACAAGTCTTCTTCCACATCTCTCCGTTGATTTGTGTGGTTGCTGTTGTTATATACACACCGAGACCATCCGAAAAGTCCAGTTGAAATGTTCATTACACACCACAAATCAGGGAACAGTATATATAAGACGACGATAATATGCAGAGGAACAACCGTTTTTACTGATCTCCTAAACAAATGTAAGGATAAATAATTTATTTCAAAGCTTTTACCGCTTAATTAGTGTCAATACTTTGCAGGGTCTACATATGAGAAAAGGAAGGACAACAACGTACCAGATGGTGCACCGGCCGATTTTGCGATATTCTCTAAAACATGAAACACAGAACAGTTAGTTACCTCGATTACCCAGACTACACGGTGAAGCGACACTGTATATGATTTACATAAGACCTTGAGATATAATGTTGTCTTCACTGTGACAAAACAATTGGTTTAACTGAATCACGGTAATGAAAGACATTGACTCTTATGTTAAATCATCAAATATAAGCATATATTTTTCAATTGATAGGAGGCATTCGAAAAATCGATCAACTCAAAGTATATTGATACAAGTTACACGCACCAATGAAACTGAACTACAAACGTTACACATTCATATACACCATAATAGGCTACGTATTTTGAAATGTCACCGATACCGCTGTCTTTATTTAATGTTTGTTTATTAAATAAAAAAAATATATACGTTATGCATAATATATTAAGTCCCTTTAGATCGATCTCATAAAGCCCACCTTTGCTGCTAACATTGTTCTTATTTTTACCTGCCTCTGTATTATACCATATGATGTCAGGTTTTCATAATAGGTCACTTATGCTACTGTCTTCACACCCTGTTTACATGTTATTTAAACAATACCTTATGATTAGTGTTTGTATAACATAAAACAACTTACTCCAGATGGCAAGTGATGAGATAAAAGAAGCTTTTTGCATCCGTATGATAGAAGAATGTGTGATTTATATATTTGTGCAAAATGCACTAATTAGAAGGATTCAATTTGAAAGGTTTGTAGTAGAACCGATTGTACTGCTGCTATTGCTATCATTAGTGTTGTTGTTACAATTGCTTACTCACTCGGCGGTACCGTTGGTCTTCCTGTTGCCGTGGGGGTGGTTGCCACTGAAACTATAAAAACAAAACTATAGTAAGTTGCCAATGATCTACAAAACAAGTTATTTTCAGTAGTGTCATTTTCTGATCAGGCCAGAATCTGGGTTTGGATTGTTCCAAACAAGAAACATGAGTCACTATAACAAAACATTAAGTTACATTACGCAAAACTTACAGGTTGTGATAATTTTGAACTATTACTGCATGTCCACCGACTATAGTTTAGTGGTTCTCCATAACAACAATACGTTATGCATAATGTAAGTCTCTTCAGATCGATTTCTTAAAGCCCACCTTTGCTGCGAACATTGTTTTTATTTTCCCTGCCTCTGTATTATACCATGGGTTGTCAGGTTTTCATCATTACAAACTCCTTCACTCTTCCTTGCGTCTTACATTGCTGTGATTGTTTGTTTAATTCATTCATACACCGAGACCATCCGGAAGTAAAACGTTCACTAAACAACGCTAGTCAGAGAATAGATCGCATTAGACGAGCACATTACAAAAAGGAACACCCAGGTTTGTTGATATGAGAAACAAAATTAAGAATGAATCGTCTACTACAAAGCTTTTGACGTTGACAATTAAATAATGTCAACACGTTGCGTGCATGCAAATGGGGAAGTACGACAACGGACCAGTTCGGGCAGTTGTCTATGTTTTGTTCTTTACTAATAGAATACAATTTAGTACAGAACAGTTTGTTTCCTCAATTATCCAGGTTCCGCAGTGAGGCGACACCCTATATTGCTCATGCGAGAGCGTGTTGATTTGAGTAATTTTGATTGTGTTGAAAACGATTGGTTACCATGAATGACATTGACTCTGATGTTAAATCATCAAATGGACGCATCTTTGTAACCGTGTTTATGAATAGGTCACTTATGCTACTGTCTTCACTCCCTGTTTACATGTTATTTAAACAATAACTTATGATTAGTGTTTGTATAACATAAAACAACTTCCTCCAGATGACATGTGATGAGATAAAAGAAGCTTTATGCATCCGTATGATAGAAGAATGTGTGCTTTATATATTTGTGCAAAATGCACTTATAAGAAGGATTCAAGTTCAAAGGTTTGTAGTGGAACCGATTGTATTGCTGCTGTTGGTATCATTAGTGTTGTTGTTGTTATTGCTTACTCACTCGGCGGTACGGTCGGTCTTCGTGTTGCCGTGGGGGTGGTTGCCACTGAAACTATAAAAACAAAACGATAGTAAGTTGCCAATGATCTACAAAACAATTTATTTTCAGTAGTGTCATTTTCTGATCAGGCCTGAATCTGGGTTTGGTTTGCTCCAAACAAGAAACATGAGTCATTATAACAAAACATTAAGTTACATTACGCAAAACGTAGAGGATGTGATAATTTTTAACTGTTACTGCATGTCCACCGACTATAATAGTTTACTGGTTCTCCATAAAAACAATACGTTATGCATCATGTAAGTCCCTTCAGATCGATTTCGTAAAGCCCACCTTTGCTGCAAACATTGTTCTTATTTTCCCTACCACTGTATTATACCATGAGTTGTCAGGTTTTCATAATTGCAAACTCCTTCACTCTTCCTTGCGTCTTACATTGCTGTGATTGTTTGTTTAATTTATTCAAACACCAATACCATCCGGAAATAAAACGTTCACTAAACAATGCTAGTCAGAGAACAGTTCGCATTAGACCAGCACATTACAAAAAGGAACACCCAGGTTTGTTGATCTGAGAAACAAATTTAAGAATGAATCGTCTACTACAAAGCTTATGCCGTTCACAATTAATTAATGTCAACACGTTGCGTGCATGACAATGGGGAAGTACAACAACGGACCAGTTGGGGCAGTTGTCGATGTTGTGTTCTTTACGAATAGAACACAATTTAGTACAGAACAGTTTGTTACCTCAATTATCCAGGTTCCGCAGTGAGGCGACACCCTATATTGCTCATGCGAGAGCGTGTAGATTTGAGTAATTTTGATTGTGTCGAAAACGATTGGTTACAATGAATGACATTGACTCTGATGTTAAATCGTCAAATGGGAGCATCTTTTTAACCGTGTTTATGAATAGGTCACTTATGCTACTGTCTTCACCCCCTGTTTACATGTCAATTACACAATACTTTATGATTAGTGTTTGTATAACATAAAACAACTTGCTCCAGATGACATGTGATGAGATAAAAGAAGCTTTATGCATCCGTATGATAGAAGAATGTGTGCTTTATATATTTGTGCAAAATGCAGTGATAAGAAGGATTCAAGTTCAAAGGTTTGTAGTGGAACCGATTGTATTGCTGCTGTTGGTATCATTAGTGTTGTTGTTGTTATTGCTTACTCACTCGGCGGTACGGTCGGTCTTCCTGTTGCCTTGGGGGTGGTTGCCACTGAAACTATAAAAACAAAACGATAGTAAGTTGCCAATGATCTACAAAACAAGTTATTTTCAGTAGTGTCATTTTCTGATCAGGCCTGAATCTGGGTTTGGTTTGCTCCAAACAAGAAACATGAGTCATTATAACAAAACATTAAGTTACATTACGCAAAACGTAGAGGATGTGGTAATTTTTAACTGTTACTGCATGTCCACCGACTATAATAGTTTACTGGTTCTCCATAAAAACAATACGTTATGCATCATGTAAGTTCCTTCAGATCGTTTTCGTAAAGCCCACCTTTGCTGCAAACATTATTCTTATTTTCCCTGCCACTGTATTACACCATGAGTTGTCAGGTTTTCATCATTGCAAACTCCTTCACTCTTCCTTGCGTCTTACATTGCTGTGATTGTTTGTTTAATTTATTCAAACACCGAGACCATCCGGAAATAAAACGTTCACTAAACAATGCTAGTCAGAGAACAGTTCGCATTAGACCAGCACATTACAAAAAGGAACACCCAGGTTTGTTGATCTGAGAAACAAATTTAAGAATGAATCGTCTACTACAAAGCTTATGCCGTTCACAATTAATTAATGTCAACACGTTGCGTGCATGAAAATGGGGAAGTACAACAACGGACCAGTTGGGGCAGTTGTCGATGTTGTGTTCTTTACGAATAGAACACAATTTAGTACAGAACAGTTTGTTACCTCAATTATCCAGGTTCCGCAGTGAGGCGACACCCTATATTGCTCATGCGAGAGCGTGTAGATTTGAGTAATTTTGATTGTGTCGAAAACGATTGGTTACAATGAATGACATTGACTCTGATGT
Source organism: Paraescarpia echinospica (assembly GCA_020002185.1). NCBI lineage: Eukaryota > Metazoa > Annelida > Polychaeta > Sabellida > Siboglinidae > Paraescarpia > Paraescarpia echinospica. Next base: position 79,021,767 of record CM034531.1, read on the forward strand.
TAAATCGTCAAATGGGAGCATCTTTTTAACCGTGTTTATGAATAGGTCACTTATGCTACTGTCTTCACCCCCTGTTTACATGTCATTTACACAATACTTTATGATTAGTGTTTGTATAACATAAAACAACTTGCTCCAGATGACATGTGATGAGATAAAAGAAGCTTTATGCATCCGTATGATAGAAGAATGTGTGCTTTATATATTTGTGCAAAATGCAGTGATAAGAAGGATTCAAGTTCAAAGGTTTGTAGTGGAACCGATTGTATTGCTGCTGTTGGTATCATTAGTGTTGTTGTTGTTATTGCTTACTCACTCGGCGGTACTGTCGGTCTTCCTGTTGCCTTGGGGGTGGTTGCCACTGAAACTATAAAAACAAAACGATAGTAAGTTGCCAATGATCTACAAAACAATTTATTTTCAGTAGTGTCATTTTCTGATCAGGCCTGAATCTGGGTTTGGATTGCTCCAAACAAGAAACATGAGTCATTATAACAAAACATTAAGTTACATTACGCAAAACGTAGAGGATGTGGTAATTTTTAACTGTTACTGCATGTCCACCGACTATAATAGTTTACTGGTTCTCCATAAAAACAATACGTTATGCATTATGTAAGTCCCTTCAGATCGATTTCGTAAAGCCCACCTTTGCTACAAACATTGCTCTTATTTTCCCTGCCACTGTATTACACCATGAGTTGTCAGGTTTTCATAATTGCAAACTCCTTCACTTTTCCTTGCTTCTTACATTGCTGTGATTGTTTGTTTAATTTATTCAAACACCGAGACCATCCGGAAATAAAACGTTCACTAAACAATGCTAGTCAGAGAACAGTTCGCATTAGACCAGCACATTACAAAAAGGAACACCCAGGTTTATTGATCTGAGAAACAAATTTAAGAATGAATCATCTACTACAAAGCTTATGCCGTTCACAATTAATTAATGTCAACACGTTGCGTGCATGAAAATAGTGAAGTACAACAACGGACCAGTTGGGGCAGTTGTCGATGTTGTGTTCTTTACGAATATAATACAATTTAGTACAGAACAGTTAATTACCTCAATTATCCAGGTTCCGCAGTGAGGCGACACCCCATATTGCTCATGCGAGAGCGTGTTGATTTAAATAATTTTGATTGTGTCGAAAACGATTGGTTAGATAAAAAGTATTGGACTCTCGATAAGCCAAAAGGCTTCCTTGTCCACCTGCCATCCAGAGTAATTTTCTGGATGGCAATCTTGTTAAATCTTGTTAAATCTACAATGAATGACATTGACTCTGATGTTAAATCGTCAAATGGGAGCATCTTTTTAACCGTGTTTATGAATAGGTCACTTATGCTACTGTCTTCGCCCCCTGTTTACATGTCATTTACACAATACTTTATGATTAGTATTTGTATAACATTAAACAACATGCTCCAGATGACATGTGATGAGATAAAAAAAGCTTTATGCATCCGTATGATAGAAAAATGTGTGATTTATATATATTTGTGCAAAATGCACTGATTAGAAGGATTCAATTTGAAAGGTTTGTAGTAGAACGGATTGTATTGCTGCTGTGGGTATCATTAGTGTTGTTGTTGTTATTGCTTACTCACTCGGCGGTACTGTCGCTCTTCCTGTTGCCGTGGGGGTGGTTGCCACTGAAGCTATAAAAACAAAACGATAGTAAGTTGCCAATGATCTACAAAACAATTTATTTTCAGTAGTGTCATTTTCTGATCAGGCCAGAATCTGGGTTTGGATTGCTCCAAAAAAGAAACATGAGTCATAATAACAAAATGTTAAGTTACATTATGCAAAACTTACAGGTTGTGGTAATTTTTAACTGTTACTGGATGTCCACCGACTATAGTTTTCTGGTTCTCCGTAACAACAATACTTTATGCATAATGTAAGTCCCTTCAGATCGATTTCTTAAAGCCCACCTTTGCTGCAAACATTGTTCTTGTTTTCCCTGCCTCTGTATTATACCATAGGTTGTAAGGTTTTCATTATTGCAAAATCCTTCACTCTTCCTTGCATCTTACATTGCTGTGATTGTTTGTTTAATTCATTCAAACACCGAGACCATCCGGAAATAAAACATTCAGTAAACAATGCTAGTCAGAGAACAGTTCGCATTAGACCAGCACATTACGAAAAGGAACACCCAGGTTTGTTGATCTGAGAAACAAATTTAAGAATGAATCGTCTACTACAAAGCTTATGCCGTTGACAATTAATTAATGTCAACACGTTGCGTGCATGAAAATGGGGAAGTACAACAACGGACCAGTTGGGGCAGTTGTCGATGTTGTGTTCTTTACTAATAGAACACAATTTAATACACAACAGTTTGTTACCTCAATTATCCAGGTTCCGCAGTGAGGCGACACCCTATATTGTTCATGCGAGAGCGTGTTGATTTGAGTAATTTTGATTGTGTCGAAAACGATTGGTTACCATGAATGACATTGACTCTGATGTTAAACCGTCAAACGGGAGCATCTTTTTAACCGTGTTTATGAATAGGTCACTTATGCTACTGTCTTCACCCCCTGTTTACATGTTATTTAAACAATACTTTATGATTAGTGTTTGTATAACATAAAACAACTTGCTATAGATGGCATGTGATTAGAAAAAAAGACGCTTTATGCATCCGTATGATAGAAGAATGTGTGATTTACATATTTGTGCAAAATGCACTGATTAGAAGGATTCAATTTGAAAGGTTTGTAGTAGAACCGATTGTACTGCTGCTGTTGGTATCATTAGTGTTGTTGTTGCTATTGCTTTCTCACTCGGCGGTACAGTTGGTCTTCCTGTTGCCGTGGGGGTGGTTGCCACTGAAGCTATAAAAACAAAACGATAGTAAGTTGCCAATGATCTGCAAAGCAAGTTATTTTCAGTAGTGTCATTGTCTGATCAGGCCAGAATCTGGGTTTGGATTGTTCCAAACAAGAAACATGAGTCATTATAACACAACATTAAGTTACATTACGCAAAACTTACAGGTTGTGGTAATTTTTAACTGTTACTGCATGTCCACCGACTATAATTTACTGGTTCTCCGTAACAACAATACGTTATGCATAATATATGTCCCTTCAGATCGATCTTTTAAAGCCCACCTTTGCTGCAAACATTGTTCTTATTTTACCTGCCTCCATAGGTTTTCATAATTGCAAACTCCTTCACTCTTCCTTGCGTCTTACATTGCTGTGGTTTTTGTTTAATACAGTCAAACACCGATACCATCCGGAAATAAAACTTTCACTAAACAATGCTAGTCAGAGAACTGTTGTTTTCTTTACGCTTTTTTTGTTTATGTTTTCACGAAGTAATATAAACCAAATCATTATGTATACTATGATGCACTGTTTGTAAATATTTCTTTATTTTTGTAGTATTTATTTATTCGTCACACAAATTAAAATATGGTAATTATATATATCACGATGTTTCTCAATTTTATTTATCCAGACAGATCACAATTTGTTTTCACATATATAATTACAATATGTTACCGTACAATATATATATATATATACAATTAATACATTATATATCCATTACATTATATTTGTTTGGATGAATAAAATTGAGAAACATCGTTATATAATTTCCATATTTTAATTTTTGTGGCGAATAAATAATTACTACAAAAATTAAACAAATATTTACAAACAGTGCATCATAGTATTCAATGATTTGGTTGATATTACTTCGTGAAAACATAAACCAAAGACGTGTAAAGAAAATCAATGGTTTGGTGTCGGGATTGAACCGGCGTCGCCCGATTGCAAACTAAATACTAAGGAACCAACTCGTTTACCAACTGAGCTAGCAGGACTAACAGAAATTGGTTGACTGATTTAAGTTGTTATGATAAATTGTACAGCTCCTCCTTCATACATCGATATTCTAGTTATATTATTAGATTATACACGTTTTTTTTATAGGTGGATACAATATAGGTTTGCTATGTATGTTTATTGGTGTAGATTATCTCCCGTTGGTTGCATTCGATATAATTATTCTGAAAACGAGCTCAAGGCTCCAAGCTGGGCGAAACCTATTCGACTTGTAGGCCCATTCGCGTTCATTGTCTTGAATAAAATTGGATTCATGTGTAATTGTGGAACCGTAAGATAACTGCTTGTTCCTCTGTGATGACTAGTGTTTGTATTACATCGGAATATTGCACAATAACTCATTCTGACGCTCATTTCGACCCAAAAGTTATACTTGTAAACATGCTCTGAATGCATGGAAAGGGTCGGGGTGATGTGAGTGTGGGTCATAAGTGACGTCCCGATACCACGTGATCGCCTAGCTCATTACAGTTTTATTTTCCGCGGGAATCGCTACACAGACGGGTTTAAAATCGAATTTATGCTACAAATGTATTTTTCGGTATTTTTTTAATGTTGTCAAGTGTTACATACAATGTTAAACTTTGTGTACACATGGAAAAAGGATTTGAGCTATTGCCTTATTTTTATTTCCTTTAAATAATGCAAACTGGCAATAATGTTGTTTCGTCGCATGATGCCAGCGTTGCAACATCGAATACGTCATAAGCGGCGTGAAAGTCAAACTCACTTGGCGGTTGGTCTATTAGTACCGTGTTGTATACAGGTGTGAATCTGGGAGTGTTGCGAAGTAGGACGTAGCCTCTATGTTAATGTGTCCAGACAAAATGTCCTCGGGAAAGGTGTTTTAATGCGAGGTTGTTCTTTTCGCGTAACTTTAATAAAATCTAACTATAATCGAGGAAAGTATTATATGCACTTGACTTTTCGTTGGCTTTCAACACCATCCAGACACACATCATGATGAGTAAACTTATCAATATGCACGTGAACCCACACACCATCTTGTAGGGAAACCAGTTTCTTACTGAGCGTAAGCAAGTAGTGCGCAATAATGGTGCTGTGTCGAGCTCACTCTTCACTTTCACCGGTGCCCCCCAGGGCTCGGTGATCTCCCCTGTTCTGTTCACACTCTACACAGACGACAGTCGTAGCAGCCAGGAGAGCTTCTATTTAATAATACAGCGATGGCACAGCTATCGTCGTCCTATCCGGCTCTGGTCAAGTGTGTGCGTGCGCTGAAGCTGATTTCACAGTGTTGTGCGACAATCATTTCTTAGATCTGAACACTCGTAAAACTGAAGAACTCATAATAGATTTTAGGAAAAATCGTAATCCTCCCAAGAGACTATTCATTAACCGAGAGTGTGTAAGGAGAATAGGTGAATACAAGTATCTCGGCACTATCATTGTTGCAAATCTCACATTTGGTGAAAATACAGCAGTAGTTAATATAAAGTGCCAGCAAAAGCTGTATTTCTTACGCCAGCTTAGGTCACTCGGTGTCTGCAACATGTTCTTCAAACCTTCTACAGATGCTACATCGAAAGCTCTATTACATTTGGGTTTCTTGTGTGGTACGGGGGCCTGAGCATCGTGCATCGCAACACTCTCATACGAACAGTCAGGGTTAGTGGCAAGATGGTCGGAAAAAACAAACCAGTCTAGAGGATCTAGACAGGCAACGGGCAGAGAGAAATGGAAGGAATGTCTCCTCAGATCCCGAACATCCCCTGTTGCCATGTTATAAACTACTTCCTTCTGGCCGCCGCTTTAAACTCCCTCATTGCAAGTTGAATCGCAATCGAAACTCATCCCCTCGTCAAATAGACTAAGGAATGAGTAACTGACCTTCGTTCCCCTTCATCTCTTCCAGTCTTCCCTGCCAGTCTGACACTGAGTGAACCTGAGATAATTTGTGAGATGATTTAACTTTTTAAACTTTTGTGACTTACTAAACATATTTAACTCATATTAACTTATTTATTTATTTATTTATCCGATACAACTTGTATTACTATTTTTTATTAATTTTTTTTTAAATTGCATGTACATTTGTTTTATTTGTTTTAATATGCTGCTACACTCCAAATGAATTACCTTCCCAGCGGCAATAAAGTATTGTGTGTGTGTGTTTTGTGCGTGTGTGTGTGCGTGTGTGCGTGCGTGCGTGCGTGCGTGTGCGTGTGCGTGTGCGTGTGTGTGTGTATCTGTGTGTGTGTATGGTGTGTCTGTGTGTCCGTGTGTGTTTGTGAGTGTGTGTGTGTGTATGTTGTGTGTGTGTTTGTGCGTGCGTGCGCGCGCGCGTGTGTGTATGTATGCGGGTACGTTAACGTTTTCCTCTTAGACGGCTTGAACCTCGAGCATCAAACTTTCAGGAATTAATCAACGACCCCTATGGGTTGGATTTCTAAAAATACTCCATGTATGTCAACATTCTCACCTTGTTTGGGGTAAATCAGTTGATCGGATCACAAAACGTATATGAGCGTAACACGTAAGACGTAATATAACAATCGCAGGAACGGAAGCACGCCGTGGCAAAAACTTCGGAAAAACGGCCCCTGCGTCATGGACTTGGCTACACGAAGTAAACATTAACACAATATGCTTATGTCTACCATCATGTCAGTAGCATAGCAATACGCCTATTTGTCACTTCTGCACTATCACGACTAGGGCCTATTGAAGGACGTGAACGTCACACTCTCGACTATCAACTACCAAGACATCCCGTCAGGGGACGGCTTGTTTTATTAGTGTTCTTAATGATAGAATGAATACGTTGAAAGTATACTACTCGCCGAATAGCGTTTAGTGAGGCCGAAACTCTCTTTGCAATTTGAATTTTTTTCAACGGCGAAATGTTCCAAAAGTAAAAAACCAGACAAATTCCACAAAAGCGCTATTGCCTATACTTCGCACGACGATCCTTTGATATGTTTGTTTCCCACGGTCAATTCCACGCACCAAGCCACAACCCTGCTAATGAATGTGCTGTAAATTAAATGTTATTTGTTTCTGTATAAAAATAGTTGCCACTCTTTGCTCTCTTAAAAGACAATACAATAAAACTTAATTATCCCTTGAAAGGGATATTTGTGTGCAGCGATCATTAAAAATACATAAAAACATAATCATGATAAACCGTTGCTTAATTGCCTAATATTTTAATTGTGACATATAGCATAGAATGATAGTGGAATGCATATACACATATATTGAAAGTATGGCTCAAGAAAAGGTCACAAAGATTAATAATTAAAAAGCCGAACAGACATAGGGACAAATACAACCGATTCCTATTTGTTTTGCATGCGGCAGTTCTAAACCGTCTCGACGAATGCTTACCATCTGGTGCCGACATCTATTATACAAATGGTGCATCAAAGGCACATCAAGATGATAGTGCGTCTACTACAAGAACATGCTACTTACAACTCTTCTCCCACTTGTTTGATTTCTTTCCATCAGTCGGAAACCGGAACATCCATCAGTCATATGTGCCATTCCTGTAACTACATTCCAAAAGAAAGATATCCTATTCGCTTCGCAGGCGCCAGAGCAACGGGTATCGCCAATTGACGCCATAGTGAAAACGATGCGCGAGACTTACAGGCTCTATTAGGATCTTCTCCTAAAGCAATCCGTTGATCAAAACCATCAAACAACAAGTGTAACATAAATGAAAGAAATTTCGTAATCGGTTAATGGTTGAATTCCGCTGAAACCGATTCACACTTCGCGGTCCGCTGATAACACGTTTTGCACAGTTTCGTTTGTAGAACGTTTGGGGTCACCATCTAGGATAGTTAGTCTGATCAAGATAGCTGAAAGCAGTCAGTCAATCTACATCAAAAAGAAAGAAAGAAAACTATTTACTATGATATATACAAGAAAATATACACTATATGTAACTAAAGTAGTGTTTGTGTGATACCCGTCCGCTAGCATAGCAACAGTAAAGCCCTATAGCTTTTCTATATTTCCACAGAGCTTTAATAATACATACAAGTCTGAAATAGTTCCCACTAGATCTGTGAAGGGAGTCTTCCTCGGAGTGATATCGTTGCATGCAAAGAGCCAATTGGTACAAGATTGAATATACTGCAGCATAATCGTACATACACGTATGTAATGCTTTATGTTTCGAGGGACCTGGCACACTTATGCGACTGTCTATAAGCATCTCGGCGACATCGCTTTAAATAGCACCGACCCTACTTGAAAGCGACGTCGCGAGCCAATATGAAACGGTTCTGACCTCTTTTGATGATGTTTTCTTTGCTCCGCCGCGGCTACAATGATGTATGTTTTAAACCCTTAGATAAAGACAATTAATCACATAAATATGCTCAAATGAATAAGCATAACAAAACCAACTGAACATAGAAAACAGGTATTAATTAAGCTTGCTTGCTGACACATAGGAAACACCATGTAAAGGAACGTTCTGACAGTCACTGGAGACTCTTGGAGACCCACTCAAAATAGATTGGTCACCCAATTTTATGTTTAGTTTTAGGAACGCTTTTATTATACAATAATTACTGGATGACCCGCTGGCGTACAAAGCAGTTCCAAAAACTAACCGTCGTTACTACGCGAGCACAGAGAGTGGACGTTTAATCACTCTAATACCAAAAACGTTTGTTCAGTAACTTAGCGTTTAACAATGTGGCTACTTGGTTGCGCGATATCACTAAAACACGTTTAGTAAACCGGAACTGTCAGGATAAATTCGTCTTTGTATTTGTCCATTTAGACGTGCCAACAAAGGGAATTTCTGCAAAGGTCTTTCTGCAAGATTAACCGCAGTAAGGTTTGACTGTTAACAAGAAATATCGTTGGGACGACAGACAACTTTGCAAGGAGTATAACGTTTGTTACATTCTGTTATGACACAAACACGCGCGCGCGCACACCCGCTCACTCACTCACTCATCCACTGACACACACACATACACACACACACACACACACACACACACACACACACACACACACACACACACACACACACACACACACACACACACACACACACACACACACACACACACGCACACACACAAGCCTGGTTCTTTAAATAATTTGTCCAGGCACCCTGTGTAACGCCACAGTCTTTTCTGACACAGTCATTACTGTGTCGTTTTACATCTTGTGTTACCAACTCGCAGCGTTTACGTTCGAGCAAAATAAAAACAATACAAAAATAACGTAACGCGTCTGAGGTACACTCATAATCTGAAGGCCTACCTGCAAGCGTGGAGGCATCGCTGGGCAAATAACTGGGAGTGAGTTAGTGAGTGGGTGGGTGGGTGAGTGGGTGAGTGAATGAGTGAGTGAGTGAGAGAGGGAGGAAGGGAAGGAGGGAGGGAGGGAGGGAGGGAGTGAGGGAGGGAGGGAGGGAGGGAGGGAGGGAGGGAGGGAGGAAGGGAGGGATGGAGGGAGGGAGGTAGGGAGGGAGAGGATGGGTGGGAAAGAAGGAGAACTTTTGGGAGGTCTTTCTTCAAGATTAACGACAGTACGGTTTGATTATAAACTGTATTAAAAAATATCGTTGGGACGAAAAACAACTTTGTGTGCAGTATAACGTTTGTTACATTCAGTTATGACACAAACACGCGTACACGCTCACTCACTCACTCACTCATTCACTGACATACACCCACACACGCACACACACACACACACACACATATACACACACGCACAAACACATACACAATCACACACACAAATAAAATCATATCGTGACATTTATAATGCGTCGTTTCTATAATCGTTGCTCACGGCGCCGAACAGAATTTTCGCGAAAACAGATCGGTCTTAAGGTTTGATTTAAAATCAGTGTTCACTGGAGCGCAGCAATCGAGTTGGTTTACACATATGGTGATGTAGGGGAGACCGGGATAAGTTGAGCCTTTTTTACTTTTGGCAATCCTGTGTCTTAGATATGTGGTACAGAAAAGTGGTTTGTATCGTACTGCATACTACAACATGTCAAGCACACCTGGTAGTGATGTGGACCATGGAGGATCTATACAGGTAACATGGTCAGCTCAGAAATATGGTGGTCAAACGGCTCAACTTACTCTATCGATGGGTAGTTGGGAGAAAACACATTTAACTCACCAACTATTTAAAATTATCTGTTTATATTGACATTTTAATTACATAACCAATATTTCCTTATACTGTTCTGCCACAATGGTATGGGTACAGCCCCCGTTGAACCTAGAGCAAATAACGTGATATTCAGCTACAAATTACTAGTCCAGTTTGTGAAAAATGTCAAACTGACTTTCATGAACCAAAATGGTTAATTGTCTGTACATCATATCAAAGTATTAACACGACATAAATCAAAATAACTGGCTTTGCACAATAATTTCAGTTCCTATAGGCTACAACTACACATATGCCATGACAAACGTAATTCACAATTGTGACGCTTGAATTAATTTATGTCCTACTGTCGGTGCCACTTGCTTAGGTTACATGTAAACACAAGTTGGCCACTACGTCGGACAGATCCGCCGACAATCTTTAGCTGAGGAAGCTTATGAATAATATCATCCTTTGGGAAATATGCCGCATCATCTGGATTTGGTACAAAAATTGTGACCTCAGAATCCACATGACCAGAATCTTTCTGTAGGAAAATTATCTCATAGCCATCATTGTCAATTACATCAACACGGGCTATGCTGTGCACAACACGTGACTTCCCAGCCAGCTTGACCACGACATGATGTCCACGTCTTCTGATGTTTCATCATCTGACTCCTCGTAAAATTCAACTTCAAAGATTCTGAATTGGAAGAACTCCTGGTTTGGTCCACTGCTGGTTTGAACAATAATAGTTTTTGCTTTAATGTTGGCTGTTTTCCTTTGTTCCTTTTCTAGAGCAGCGGCAATGGCATCTCGAGCCTGTGTGTATGTGAGGATATTTGTGCTGCCTTTTTCCATCCATGGGAAGCCTTCTTTCTAGTACCAGCTTTTTGTAAGGGAAGAACTGCAGACGGTGACACATTTGCATAGCTAGTGTCAGGGGGATCGGCCAATTTGTCAGCTCGGTCGGGCGATAACATGTGTGTTTCATTCACTAACTCTGGAATGTCATAGATGGTAAATGTTTTCCCAGGGTTTGATCGTAGCCATCCATCCATGGCGCGGTTATAGGCTCCTTTAAAGGGTAAATATACCGACCGATCTAGAGGCTGGAAAAGATGTGATGTGTGTGGAGGTATGGTGAGCAAAACGATTGCATTACCCTTAGCCATGTCGATAAGTCGCAGAGAAATGTGTGATTCATGATTGTCCTTAATGACGACAATTTTGTGTTCTGGAGAGCATCGAGTATGCCGAATTACATGCTCTAAATAACCAGGGAACAGGTCTTCGTTAATCCATCCTGATCGTGTGGCATGGCCAATGGAGCCTGGTGATGCGCCTCTGGTAAAATGGTGTCGGTAGTGCACTTTTTGGAAGATCAACATTGGAGGCAGAACATTTCCTGAAGCACTGATTGTATAGACAACAGTCACCTCTCTTCTTTCACCAGATGTGACAGAGCCAACCTGCGTCCTTCCCTGCTCAGAAACCACCTCTTTCGGATGTTGAATAGTGGTGCAGCAGTCAACGTTTTAGATATCCTCAGGCTGGAAAAGGTTCCTATCCGTGACAGTGGTGAGGTTGTCATAAAACTGGTTGACAACCAGTCGACATCACTGCACGCTAAAATCTGTCGCATTAACATTTCGTTTGACAAAGCTTTGGTTACGCTTATGTTTACGTATGCACAAAAACTTTGTGAAAGCAACGAATAGAGAGCGTGTTTTCTTTAATTAAACTACGAACTATTAGGTGCGTAAATATGTACGTTATGGATGGAAAATTGCTATGATTAAGATATACACATAAAAACTACCTTTGCCAATGGCGCTGATGTGTATTTGCGGTAGAAAGTTTTGTTTTTCTAAATGTATAAGTAAACATCTTTTCAAACAATTTATTTGTACGAATGTGATTAAATGTTTTACATATTTACAATGTGGATACCGTATGGATGGGTTTGTCCAGAGTTTTGTTCGAACGACTTTCTATAATGTACAGCAGAATTAGAATGTATTTATATTAACTAGCCCGGCCCCTAGATAAGCAGGAGTAACTATAGTGAATGAAACATTTGGTTTTAAACACCAAAATGTGTTGTCAAAAGATAACATGGAGTAAGTTGATCCAAGGCTCAACAAACCCTAAATTTACTCGCTCAACTTATTGCGTAGTGCATTACACAAAGGCATTAGCTTAGTGTACCCTACTGACGCATGGTAGGTGAATTCAACAAACAAGATTTCATCTTAATTTACGAACTATTTGATTCTATCCGTGGATCCGGGAAAATCTGCAATTAGAACAACAGGACTTCACATACCGGTTCACACAATTTCCATATCGCGATAAATCACATTTTTGTTCAAAGCAAGTTTGACCTTATTTGACACAGCTAGCCCTTTACATCAATAAGAAAGTCATGTTTTTAGTTACCAACAGTTGGCATCACCTTTCAGCTAATTCTTTTCATGAAGTATTGGGAAGGGGTGGCTCAACTTAACCTACGGACCAACTTACCCCAGTCTCCCTATTGTGGTGCACAGCCAGTCAGTGCTCCATGTGTGAGTAGAAGAATCTTATAATCTACTTCAACTGCTATCGGCAGCCAGTGCAGCTTTATCAGTAGAGGTGTGACATGACAGAACTTATAGGCGCCGTCGACAAGGCGGGCCCCCCAGTTCCGTACTCTCTGCAGCTGTTCTAGTTGCATCAGAGGCAGGCGGTGGAGTAATGCATTGCGAACGTCAAATCAGCTGGTGACAAACGCATGTATGAATTGATCTGTCGATGCAGGTGTTAGATAACGTCTTATTCTTGCAATATTGCTGAGATGGAACTTTGCAGACCTACATACAGCAGTCACGTGCATCTCCATCTTCATTTCGGCATCGATCTGTACACTAAGATTTCGTACATTGTGAGTTATGGTGACCAAACAGTCACCAATGGGTAGTGTGTGCAGCTCAAATTATTTGACCTGTTGCGCTGAGCCGAAACGATGACTTCTGTCTTTGTGTCATTCAACTTTAAAACGTTTGTTATCATCCACGTCCTGATCTCCGCTACACATTCTTCAATACGCACGACAGCCGCAGCAATGTCCTCTTTGTGGGGTTTCACTGGAATGTAGATTTGAGTATCATCCGCGTGGAAACGACACATCAAATTGTACTTACGTATAATCTTGGCAATTGGTGCTACACAGATGGAGAACAGCTTAGGACCCAACACGAAGCCTTGTGGTAACCCGTATGCCAGAGGACGAGCAGGTGATTTAACACCACGAATGTGACAGACTGGACTGTGTCTCTCAGGTATGACTTAAACTAGTCCAATGCATCGTGGACCACTCCGATATTATGTGAGAGTCTATGCAACTTCACTTCATGGTCGACGGTTTCAAACGCAGCCGATAGATCATGGAGAACCATAATGACAACATTGTCCATTGCGTGAAGGATGTTATTCTGCACACAGACAAGAGCCGTCAGAACGCTATGATTCGGCGTGTACGTTGACTGATAGAGCTCATAGAGATTGTGCTTTGACACGTGAGCTGACAATCTCGCGGCAATGACATGTTCTATTGTTTCCAATAGATAGGGTAGATTTGACACGGATCTGTAGTTAATCAAGACGATTTTGTCTACACTCGATGTCTTGAGTACTGGCCTGATGTGCGCTTCTTTCAAGTGAGAGGGCATTACCCCAGTTCTCAGGTTAACAATGGTTACGAGCACAGGTACAACATCATGCGCACAGTCTCTAAGTAGCCATGTCGGAAAGGGATCAAGTTCACAAGATTTCACTTGCAATGACTTCAACAACATTCCAATTTCAGCCTCAGATGATGGCTCAAATGCAGTCAGCAGACACGTTTGCGGTGCATCCTCAGCAGAGGCATTCACATTGATGACATTCTGATTCAGTCAGACCGAATTGTCGAGATCTTTTCCGAGAAATAAGTGTGTAGGAGCTTGGCAACAAACTTGAACAGCTGCTTCTGGTCACCAGATGCATCAGCAAATTGATTCGTGCGGTATTCAAGTTTTGCACGGTGCACACACGAAGTGACGAGCTGGCGCTGGAGGCAGTATGCAAGCCTGTCAGACTTCAGTCTAGATTTTCTCGATTTTCTTTCCAGCTGTCGTCTAACACACTTTTGTGTTCGTATGCCATCATTATACAACGGCGTGTGTGGTCGTACGTTCACTGTGCGGGTCTTTAATGGTGCTTGCTTGCAAATGATAGCCACACTGGTTTCATTATACATGTCAACAACACAGTTCCTGCCCTGTCATCAGACAGATGATTTGACAGTAGCAATGATCAGATTTCATCAGATATCGCAGTGGTATTGATTTGTCGATAATTTCGACTCGTCGTCGTTACCCGGATGTTTGGTGGTTTCGCGGGTTGCAGTGTGCAATGGATTGCCGAGTGGTCTGACATGTGTGGAATGTTTGTTCGTATATTGTTCAGAAACGTATCAGATGAACGCGTTATAAGCAGGTCGATGGTATGCCCCGCAAAATGCGTCGGGATTTCTACGTGCTGTGTAAGACTATCTGCAGCATTTAGGTTGTTTTGAAAGCGCTTAGTGTCATTGTCTTATGATTGTTCATGTGGAAGTTAAAATCACGTGCGATCAGCATGTTTGACGTATACATCGACATGGTGTCAAACAAATCACCAAACACTAGCAGAAGTTCCGCCATTTGTAATGTTTGGCGGAGTGCGATAGACGATAAGAAGACGAACAGATTGAGTGTCGTAGCTGATATGTCTTTGATTTCGACATCTCGAGTTGTCGCGTTGTGAAGCCAGACTTATAGACGACTGCAGCACCAACACCAGTGCCGTATGTTCTCGGGACATGTCGTAGTTGGTAAGCAGATGCAACCAGAAGAGACGGAGTCATCTGCACTCAACCACGCCTCTGTAATGGCGAATATGCCAAGGTCATTGTCCTCAATGAGGTCACATATCATGGTCACTTTCCCCGCTTGCGTCCTGTCACACACCGATCTGGCATTCAACAAGCAGAAACACACTTGGCGTACAGATGGCATGTCACATACACAGTCAAATCGACACAAATTCGATGTGTAGGTTTCACGTCTCACGATAACCGATGACGGGGAGCGAGGAGTAATCAGAACAGGGATGGGCCTTTGCTTTGACCTCCCTGCCCTACACCCCTTGCAAGTCCGCAGATTAGTCAAACGTTCTAGTGTTCCAAGTGGTGCCACACAAGCAACTATTAAAAGGTAGCATCCAATAATAATAGAACGTCCAATTCTCAGACGATCCATTCTATTGTACGTTTTCAAGCTGTAGCAGTGCAGTGTTCTTATTGCCATCAAGAGGCTGGTTCTTTAAATAATGTAACGCCACATTCTTTACTGTCAGTTTTTTTGTATTACATTTATTTTTTGAACTCGATCTCCGCTCTTTTAAAAGTGTACTACTCGGAGGCCAACGTGAATCTATGTCAAGAAAAGTTGCTCGGCGGACTCTGTTTGTTGCGTTCACCGGTTTATTTCCGAGATCACTCGACCCGAGTCTGTCATGACCGATAGTTTAGTATTGGGCGGGCTGAGCATGTACTACCGATCAATTATTATATGTAAAAAATTGAAGCCAGAGCAATATTTGACCGACGTAGTTATGGCGTAAACATGCGTCATCGTGATGATGAAAAAGAGTAATAAAGTAGTTCCTTTGTATTATGGCGTAAACATGCGTCATCGTGATGAAGAAAAATAATAGTTACGTAATTCCTTTATATGCTGACTGGAAACTTCACCCTTCCTTGCTTTCCTTTGGGTCAAAGAAAAACACACAGATGTACAAAGGAGTTATCGGAAAGAGTCCCCTCGCTGTGTTGCAATTTTTTCTACGCGAGCGGTTACTCTTCATGTGACATAATTGTTTTACATCTTATGTTAGCAACTCGATGCGTTTATTTTCGAGCAAACTAAAACAATACAAAAGCGACTGAAATACAGTTGTAATCTGAAGGCCTACCTGCAAGCGTGGAAGCATCGCGAGGCAAATAACTATATCCTAGCGCCCTGTCGCCTTGTCGCTCTGTCACTTTGTCATACCGCCGCCCTGTCGCCCTCCATTTCGTTCTTTACTAAATGTTACACTCCGCACGACCCTTCCTAATCTAACCATCTCGTTCGAGGGGGCGAAAGTGTGTATGAAAGGGTAGGGAGGGAGGGAGGAATGGAGGGAAGGAGGACGGGCGAGGAAGGGACCGGTGGGGCTATGGAGGGATGTAGAATGGGAGTGAGTTAGTGAGTGGGTGGGTGAGTGAATAAATGAGCGAGTGTGTGAGTGAGTGAATGAGTGACTGGGTTAGTGAGTGAGTGAGTGAGTGAGTGAGTGAGTGAGTGTGTGAGTGAGTGAGTGAGTGAGTGAGAGATTAAGAGATGGAGAGAGGGAGAGAGGGAGAGTAACTGTGTGAGTGAGTAAGTGAGTGGGTGGATGGGGAGTGGGTGAGTTGGTGAGTGGGTGAGTGGATGACTGGGTGAGTGGGTGAGTGGGTGAGTGGGTGTGTGGGTGAGAGGGTGAGTAGGTGAGTGGGTGAGTGGGTGAGTGGGTGAGTGGGTGAGTGGGTGAGTGAGTGATTGGGTGAGTGGGCGAGTGGTTGAATGGACGAGTGGGTGATTCGGTGATTCGGTGATTGGTTGAGTGGTTGAATGGTTGAGTGGTTGAGTGGTTGAGTGGTTGAGTGGTTGAGTGGTTGAGTGGTTGAGTGGTTGAGTGGTTTGGTTGTTGAGTGGTTGAGTGGTTGAGTGGTTGAGTGGTTGAGTGGTTGAGTGGTTGAGTGGTTGAGTGGTTTAGTGAATGAGTGGTTGAGTGGTTACGTGGTTGAGTTGGTGAGTGGGTGAATGGGTGAGTGGTTGAGTGGGCGAGCGGGCGAGCGGGCGAGCGGACGAGCGGGCGAATGGGGGAGTGGGAGTGTGGGAGAGGGAGTGTGTGGATATGTCGGTGAGTGGGGAAGTGGGGGAGTGGGGATGGGGGAGTGGGGAGTGGGGGAGTGGGGGAGTGGGGGAGTGGGGGAGTGGGGGAGTGGGGGAGTGGGGGAGTGGGGGAGTGGGGGAGAGGGGGAGTGAGGGAGTGGGGGACGGACGTACAGAGGTGTTGGGGGAGTGGGGGAGTGGATGAATGGGCGAATTGGGGAGTGAGTGAGTGGGGGTGTGGGTGAGTGGGTGAGGGGTGGATAGAGTGGTTGAGGTGGCGAGAGGGTGAGTGTTTATATATATGTATATACAGTTGAGCGTTTAGATTAATGGGGGTTGGCTTCGGTTATCATTTGCATTCAAGTATCTGATTTAGCTCTATTGAAATACAATGTCCTGCTCCATGATACATGCATAAGACGTGAGACCATCTCAAATAACCAGTTTATAAACAATTGCTATAAGTCAACACAGAACAACACTTTTTAATGCAATACGTGTGATGTATCATACATGTCTGTCCACACGTTATTCTGTACAGCTGAAATCATGGGTAAAAATAGTTTTATAGAATCACCAACTACACGTAGCAATTTGTAGACGCCCTATTCAATGATTTATGTTACGCTTTTGCAACATAATACACGCTCTCTCTCTCTCTCTCTCTCTCTCTCTCTCTCTCTCTCTCTCTCTCTCTCTCTCTCTATATATATATATATATATATGTATATATATACATATATATATACATATATACAGATATATATATATGTATATATATATATATATATACTACATCTTAGACGATTACATAGTTCAACAAAAATACAATTCATAAACAGCGTGGAAAAACCCGCGCTTGAATTATATATATATATATATGTGTGTGTGTGTGTGTAATTAAATTATCTATATATATATACATTTTATATATATATATATATATATATATATATAATTAGTAGTATTAGTGTAATCCTGGCTCGCAAAAGTGTCGAAAGATCAAAGGATTTTGCAATTTTTATTGAGAAGCAATGTACCGCAATTTACCATTTGAATTACCCTTAATTACCCCCTTAATTACCCCTTAAAACCCCCTTAATTGTATAAAGATATAAGGTTTTTACTATTTAACTAGTTAACTTATTACCTAATTAACTAATTACCTAAATAATTAACACCCCAAAGATCAAAGAGCCATTTTGATTGTCAGTTCGTGTGCCTTTTGTGTATCTTCAGCACGCTGTAGCTGAGAGCACGGGGTGGTGGTGGGTGCGCTTTACTAACTGACTAATTACCTAATTAAATAAATCATTATTTTAATTAACACTGTAAAGACCAAATGATTTAATCAATTATATAATTACCTAATTAATTAATTAATTAATTAGTGACGTTTTATAGCTCCTACGATCCCTAACAGAGTATAACAGTTTCCCATCTCCGCTTGGTGTGTGCTGCCCGCGACCGTTGGCCTGTCTCACCGCTTCCAATCAATGTTTATTGAGCTAATGGTGTTTATGAATGTTTCTGCGCGCTAAGAATGTTGTGTTTACGCGCGCTAATTGTGTTGTGTGATGGATGGTGGAATAGTCTGGGAAATACAACGCTGTGTGAAAACGCAGAGAGCGCATGCAGTATTAATGTCAGTGCACCTACCGTCACTCTAGCTGTTGCGTGGTTCGCTTGCTGGATTATCGCCTACGTATTTCCAAAGGCGCTGTGTAAAATGTGGCCTATGAGCGGGGTTGTTATAACAGCGTCAATGAGTGAATGAGTAATTAGTCAATTAGTAAAGCGCACATACCACGCCGTGCTCTCAGCTACAGCTTGCTGAAAGGCACATGAACTGTCAATCAAAATGGCTCTTTGATCTTTGGGGTGTTAATTAGTTAGGTAATTAGTTAATTAGGTAATTGTGTAATTAATTAATTGGTAAAAACCGATTATCTTTATATATTTTTGCTATTTTTTTAATAACAAATCCTTTGATCTTAGTTAGGCAATTGTGGGTAATTAAGGGATAATTAAGGTTTTTTTTAAGGGGTAATTAAGGGGGTAATTAAGGGTATTTCAAATGGCAAATTGCGATAAATTGCGAGCGTGTATTATGATGGAAAAGCGCAACGTAAACCATTTTATAAGGCGTATACAAATTGCTACTTGTAGTTGGTGATTCTATAAAACAATTTTTTACGCATGATTTGAGCGGTACAGAATTACGTGTGGACAGACATGTATGATACATCACACGTATTTTGGCGAGATCATATGTGTTTGGCCAGTCACCGACATCAGACAGAGTGTTTTTGTTTCGCAGTGCAACCATTTAACAATATTTAATGCTACATCCAGTTGTTCGATCTTTCATAAGTGACAAAAAGGACAAACATACCTTTTATTCGATCACCTCTCTGTACGTTTGTTGAACACACCCCTTTAAAACACGTTCTTTACAATGGAACTAGACTTGCTACATACAATCAGAATACAACAGCGCCACCCTGAACAAGACACCAAATTTAAGAATACGCATTCTATTAGATCCAGCCTTAGCAGCAAGAACATGTCGCCTCAAAACCACCAAACAATAATAATTGTAAAACTTACGAAAACAATTTCGTATTCGGTTAATGGTTGAGTTCGCCGAAGCCAATTCACACTTCGCTGTCCGCTTATAATACGTTTTGCACAGTTTCGTTTGTAGAACGTCTAGCGTCGCCATATAGCGATAGCGATAGTTAGTCTGATGATTATAGCTGAAAGCAGTCAATCAACACCGAAAAGAAAGAAAGATAACTAGTTACTGTGGTATACAAGAAAAGGTACACTATATGCAATTAAAGTAGTGTTTGTGTGACACACGTCCTCTATCATTGCAACAATAAGTAAGTAGGCTTAAATATGTTTATGTTTACGGTATATCATACTGATTATGTCAGAAAAAAGGGGTATACTGAAGAAATACTTGTATTTGTATACGCCTAAGAATTATTTACTTACAACACATGGAATATGGCGGTTATTACATAATAGTACAATGTTAGTTATTATTGGCTATTACAATATAAATACACGAAATTAATACATTGATGATAGTACTTATTTGACAATTTATAATTTGTATTGGTTTGTAGCAAATTACAATGCAATCATAGTTGCGATATGTTCACTTATTGAAAACAGTGAAGTGCAAGTTAGAATAAATTATACAGTTTGTGAACAACGACGTGTTTTTAATGTATTAGTCGGTCATGTTCCTTTTTAATGTGCAAACGAATGCATCAAATGTTGACACCATTGTAGTACTGGAAGGTAATGAATTCCAGCGTTTTACACCTTTTAACAAGATTTAACAAGATTGCCACCCAGAGAATTAACTCTAGGTGGCAGGTGGACAAGGAAGCCCTTTGGCTTATCGAGAGTCCGACCCTTTTATTTATGTGTATCCCGCCCTTCAGAGCTATGTGTCGATTTTATTTTTAAACATATTCATGCTACTAGCACCCACACAATCAGCAGATAATCTGTTCCATACATTTACAGTCGTTTGTGAAAATGAGAACTTTCTTATATCTAATCTACACTGCTCCTTTGCTAATGTAATTTCATGTCTTCTAGACCTTCTATCTTTCTTAACTGAGAAAAACATATTTCTATCAATATTGTCATAACCATTCATTATTTTATGCACTTCTATCTGATCTCCTCTCAATCTCCTGGTCTATAGCGTTGTTAAGCCGCATTTTTAGGCGTATTTCGTAACTAAGATCCCTCAGTTTTGGTATCATTTAAGTTGCTCTCCTCTGCACTCTTTCATTCATATTTATGTCCTTCCTGCGATATGGCCTCCACGCTTGAAAACAATATTCTAAATGAGGCCTAACTTGTTTTGTACAGTGGTATTATTAGCTCTTTTTCCTTATACATTAAGTTTCGCCTAATTAATCCAATGATTTGATTTCCCTTTGAAGCTGCAATTCCGCACTGCTCTGAAACCTTCATATCAGCACTAATGGTCAACTCTAAGTCCTTTTCTTTTATAGTAGTACTTAGAACAATACCCCCCCATTGTATATTCTACCTCTTCGTTCCCATGCCCTGCGTGAAGACATTTACATTTCCCAGAATTGAACAGCATTTGCCACTTTTCAGACCATTTGATCAACTTGTCAAGATCATCTTGTAAATGTTTTCTATCTCCATCACTTTTAATCCTTCTAAACACGTTTGTATCATCCGCAAATTTCAACACCTTGCTTGTTATTTCATCATCCAAATCGTTGATATAAATTAAGAATAATATAGGTCCTAGTACTGATCCCTGTGGTACTTCCCTGTGGTACTCCACTCAATACAGATTTCCAGTTTCAAGCCTCCCCATCACGTACTACACGTTGTCTTCTGTCAATCAGCCATTTTTCTATCCAGTTTATTATACCATTTCCTATGCCATGAGCCTTTAGTTTAAGCAGTAATGTTTGATGTGGTACTTTGTCGAAAGCTTTTTGAAAATCTAAGTAGACGATATCTACTGGTGATCCCTCATCTACCCACTTAGTGATATCTTCAAAAGAACATAACATATTTGTTAAGCATGACCACGCTTTATAAAAAAAAAACCATGTTGAGATGGGTTTATCAAGTTATTTTTAACAAGAAAATTCACCATGTGATCTTTAATTAGTCTTTCTAATAATTTGTAAATCACTGATGTTAAACTCACTGGTCTATGGTTCTTTGACTTGTTTCTCGAACCTTTTTTAAATAACGGTATAATGTTTGCCTCTTTCCATTCTAAAGGATCCACTCCCTCTCATAATGACAAATTGAAAACTGTTGGAAGCGGTACGCTAATTTGTTCTACAATTTCCAATAGTAGTTTGGACGGAATCCCATCCACTCCAGGTGATTTGTTATCCTTCATAGCCCTTATTTTCTTAGCTACCATTTCCGGGGTTACAATTAATTGTCCTAAATAGTCTGAATCTGCCCCCTTGAACTTAGCCTCTGGTACTGGCAGTGAACTAATATCTTCTCTGGTAAACACTGAACTAAAGTACTCATTCAGGTCTTCTGCCATTAAGAATTCCTCTGATATTATATTTCCAGCACTATCTTCTAGAGGACAGACATTATCTTGAACTTTCTGTTTGCTTCGAACATACGCATCAAAACTCTTGCTGTCATGTGTTATATTACTACCTAATTATTGTTCATAGCTTCTCTTTGAATTTCTAAGTTCTGCTGTAGCTTGGTTAAGTGCTTCTTTATATAACTGTTGTAGTCTTCATCATTTCCAGTACATCTGTACGACTTCCACATCATTTGTTTATACTTAATTTTTCTAATGGCTTTTTTCGATAAGTGTTTCTTTTTGGACCGTTTCCCATGTTTTTTAAGGTTACAGATTTGTCGATTATGAACTTAATTTCACTCTTGAATATATTCCTGCATTCTGTTGCTGTCTTGTTTTTCAATGTGTTATTCCAGTCTATCTTTGCTAAATATTTCCTCATGTCCTTATAACTTCCTTTGTGGAAATTTCTCCTATACTGCATTTTACTATTCCTTTCTGATTTTACTTTGATGGTAAAATGTATCTGGTTGTGATCACTACTCCCCTGTGGCTCACATATCTTGACATTGTCAACTAATTCAATCTGTGAGGACAAAACTATGTCTAACACATTCTCACCCCTGGTTGGTTCTAGCACATGTTGAGAAAGGAAAGTATCTTGAACAAAAATTTTAAAACCTGTGGTCCTCACTCCCCATACTCTGTAGAGAATATCATTGTATATGCCCGTGGTTAAAATCCCCGATAATAATACTGTCCCGATTGCTTACTTCCCTTATAGCGTTTTGTACTTTTTCGTTCTCTTCTATGCTTATGTTTGGACTTCGATAAACTAACCCAACTGTTAACGTTAAGTTTCCTGTAACTATGTTACACCAAACATCTTCTTCGCAATCTGCTTCTCTTTCTAATTTTATTTCATAAGCCTGAATAGATTCGTTCAGATATAAAATAACTCCACCTCCCTCTCTTCCTATTCTATCTTTCCTAAACATTACTTATCATGTCAGTCCCAATTCGGCATCTGATATATCGGTGGTGGTCCAGAAATCGGTTATACCTATTATGTAAGGGTCAATATCTTGTACCATAATGTTTAGTTAATTTCTTTTGTTTACTATACTCCTTGCATTTAAACAAACACATTTATATCCAGCTTACAGAAGAGTTTTCCAGACTGTTCTTTGCTGATTTATTTGTGCTGTCTTTATCTATGCCTCCAATTTCAGGCTTTTCTGTGGGTCCCCCTTGCGAATTTAGTTTAAATAGATGCAACCTGTCCCACTGTCAGCAGATCGCAGCAGGTTCTCTGAGAAAACTGCTGCCCCCTTTACACTAAGATGGAGGCCATCTCTCATGTACATATCTTCCCTCCCAACAAAGTATCCCCATGACTCTTTGAATCCCACCCCCTCTTCTTCACACATCTGCTCAACTAGTGCGTTGATCGCCATCCTTTTGCAATTTCTATACGTTGCCCCCTTCCTCCCATTACTGGCAAATTCCTGACAGAATAATCTGTTTAACTCTTGTCTTCTTTAGCTTCCTCGCTAACTGTCTATACTTCTGTACTATCCCATTTGTTCCCTTCCTGTCTGCATTATGTGTTCCTACATGTACCAGTATAGACCCTCCCTTGCCATGTCCCAATGCCTTCTCTACCCTGTCAGTCACATGTTCAATCCTAGCCCCCGGTAAACAAACAACGACGTCCTTCCCCTCGCTAAGTGTCTTGTCCGTCTTTCTCATAATGGAGTCGCCCATAAACACCCTCTCTTTCCTCATTGCCACCTCATCCACTGCCTTAAAGTAGTTCCTTCTTCGGTTTGTATCTGTCTGGTTGTTGTCTTTTCCCCCTGTCGTCTTCTCTCATTGCCACATTCTCTTCCGATCCATTTTTTCCTGTCGCTTTTTCTCTTGTCACCTTTCCTCCTGCCAGCGTCCCTTCTATCGACTTCTCTTCTATCACATTTGCTCTCACTTTCTTTCGTCCCTTCATCTTTCCTCCCATCTCATTTTCTTCTCTCCTCTCCCGTCCCATCTTCCCTCCCTCCTTCTGTACGGTCACTTTCTCCCCTGTCACGTTTATGCTTGTCACGTTTTTTGTCGTCGATTTTCCAATTTCTTCCCCTCCAATCACCTTCTTTCCTCTCAATCTCCTTTCCTCAGTTTTCTTGCCACTGCTATTCTCCTTCAATCTTGCAGTATTATCACCTCTCTCTCCCTGTCTTCTCTCTCCATTCGACCTGTCTCCTTGCTAATTCCCATCTCCATTCCCTTCACAATATCTGTCAACCTAACTATCTCCTTCTGCAGAAACTCCACCTTTCAACACCCAATGCACTGAAAGGTGAATCCTTCCTCCATGGTTTCTGCCCATGACTTCCCACAGCCAGGCAATGCAAAATGTACCCAGCTGTGGCATTGATCGCACACCAAGTGTAACTAACTTAGTCTTTATAAAGACTGTTTCCTGTGTACTACAGCACACTTTATGTTACAGATTTCAATTACACAGCCGACTCTTGATCCTATCACGAACGCTAACATTACCGGTAGTGACCTAATTTAAGTACAATCAATTACGTTACGTTAGGGTGCTTTATTTATTTAGGTTACGCCGTCCGACAATCGCCCTTGCTTAATTTTAACAACAATGCTACCTAATCAAAATATCTAGCAAGTACTGGCTTTCACAGATATTATCTTATGTAAGTAGTTTGATGGTTGTTACTTTATCTCCTATATATTCTACCACATAATCAGGTTTGTTAAATCTTGTTTACAACTTATCGAAGGCTAAGTTACCCTATTATCACTCACTACACTAAGGTGTTCTAAAATACTTTAACTAACTAACTTTAAGCACAACTGCTACTCAATATATGTTTACTGCAACTTTATGAATGATATTAAGGCAGGAATAACACTTATCAATCAGTAATTCCACTTGTTTATCAACTTTTCTGCACGACAAATTTCTACGATCTATCTCCGCCACATATAACCTCGAACCTATTATCACTCACTATATTAGGTGTTCTAAAATACTTTAACTAACTAACTTTAAGCACATCTGCTACTCAATATATGTTTACTGCAACTTACTGAATGACATTAAGGCAAGAATAATACTTATCAATCAGCAATTCCACTTGTCTATCAACTTTTCTGCACTTCTAATTTCTACTATCTATATCCGCCAAATATAGCACTGCCTGCCTTAAAGTGATAAACAATTTAGCTTAACTTCAGTTCGGACACATTGTCGGACATATTGATATTGAACTCCGGAAGGGTGTGAAAAAGTTTGTTTTGTAAACAAACACTGCAAATTGACATTGACAGGTACTAATAAATTGTTATTCACTTTATACATAATTGACAAGATCTTAAAATCTACCAGGTATTGAAATGTTAGTACCCTACATCTATTAAATAACGTATTAGTATGATGAAGTCTATCAACACCACACATCAGTCTAATCACCCTCTTTTTATAAGATTGTAATACAATGTGCATTGGTGATATATGTAGTTCCCCAAACTTCACAACAGTAACTCATTATTGGTAAGAAGAGAGAGTAATACAAAGTAAGTAAACGTTTGTTTCCTAGGATATGACTTGCACTATACATTACTCATATGACTGTAGATAGCCTAGTCTTCACACTGTTTATATGATATTTCCAGGTAAGTTGTTCATCAATGTAAACTCCAAGGAATTTTCTCATGTTAACTCTGTTAATTCTGTTATTACAAACGTTGATATCTAAGTCAATATTTATCTTACGGTTACCAAAGACAACATGTTTTAGTCTATGTACATCCATGTCAGAATATAATATGTTGGTATCATCTACAAGCAGCACACATTTAAGATGTTCTGATACATTACACATGTTTTTAATATAGAAAATTAACAGGTTGGGGCCTAACGCAGACCCCTGTGATAGTCCATACGAAACATTTAGGAGATTAGATTAATATTAATTTATTTTAACAAATTGACTTCTTTTGCTGAAATAACTTTCTACCCATTTCTCACCCAAACCACGGACACCATATAAATTTAGTTTTATGATTAATATTGAATGATTTACAGTGTCAAATGCTTTCTTTAAAGGAAAACAAAAGGCAACGTTTTAGTGTTAGGCACCTAAAAGAGTTAACACAAACTAACCATTTGAATCTAAAATCAAAATGTTCACTTTAGTGGTTTACTCAGAAAGTAGTCTTCAAGTGGAAGATTCTAACGAAATCTGCGATAACATGAAGGATGCCATCTTACTGATGACGCGTTCACTTGGCCGAAAGCAACAAATAAACGAGCAGCATTATTTTGTTGTGTACGTCGCACTGCCTCGTAGTTCGCCTAATTGGTTCATGGCTTGCGGTTCGTTATATTACTATAAGTTCGGCTTGCAATGAAAACGTGACTTGCAATATGCCATACTGTTCTGCATACGGTTGTAACAATAGTACAGCGAAGGATAATGAGCGGTGTTTTTTTGTTTCCCTTTGAATCAACAAGAAGTGAAACAGTGGATTCATAACTGCGGACAGGCTGGTTGGAACTTGGAAACCCTCGAAATATAATACTCTTTGTTCAGGTCATTTTGAAGATACGTACTTTGAAGTACATGAAATATCATTAGTTAATGGGATAAGATCCGACAAAATGTCGCCAACGTCGATTTTTGAAGCCTGGAGCAGTGCCGACAATATTTAGTTCACGGACCTCCGCCGTCGAAGCGAAGCATATTTTCGATTAAACGCGCCGAGAAATAAGTACGCAAGAAGGTTAGTACTACCACGTACTCAGTATCCAATTGTAATCTTGTGCCATTTGAGATGTTGAAAGATATGGAGCAGTGGAGGCAAGCTAGATCAGTAGCAGAATGAACTACATTGCACAATGGAGTTTAGTTTTTAGAAGAAAGCTGCAAGCCAAAAGTTAACGGCAATCAAGTCGCGTGAGCGATATTACAGTAACGGATTAACGTGGTCTGGAAAAATTGTCGTTTATAATAACATTGCCAAACGTAATGTATTTTGCGTTAAATGAACAAAAACTTGTAAATACATTTTGGTGATTTGGTATCTTATTCATCCATATTACGTTGTCATATATCGAAATTATAAATGTTTGGTCTATTATTTATAATGTTATATAATTATGTGTGACTAATGTTGATGTGACGAAGAATGGCAATGTATACTCTATTGTAAAATGTTTAAAATGTGTTCATTTGTATTTAGTAAAAATTACATAATATTACTAAATTTCAGGTAAGGGGATACAGCCCAGGTGAAAGTGTTTTTTTGTTTAGAAAAAAATACTAAAATGTTTGTTATGCCAGATTATAATAGCTTATTATGTCTACTAAGAATATAGATAATTTTACAACAATTACACATGTTTAAACCACTCTTATCCATGGAATAAGGGTGTCAATATCAAGTAATTTTATCCATTCTGCCATATGTGATTGCCATTTTATTAAAAAAACATTAAAAACATTCTGCATTTAGAAGAAGGATATATCTGGGAGTAATCATGTGAGCCAAATATAGTTATCAATGAGCTCACCAGATACACCATGTATGTATTTTAACAATACTGGCATCATTCAATAATCATATATTGTTGAAATATCTTTAATGACATACCATGTGCACACATCTTCACTATTTTGTTATTTGCACACTAATAGCAAAAGCAGGTAATAGCTTTTGTGAAAATATATTGAATTTGGATCAAAATTATAAATAATTGTATTTTGCATTTCAGCACGATCACCAACATAATGTGGCACATGGGGAAAAGGCATCAACCGGAAGTTTACTGCGAAGGCCCGAGGCAAGGGATGCGAAGACCACCTTTGGATAAAGAATGTATCAAACCATCTGTGGTGGTATTGTGCAACATGCAACGGTGACACACAGTTGCTGGAGTAAGTACCAAACTTGATATGTATTTATTGTATACCTGAGACATGTCCAAAGCAACAAGTAACCCTTAGATTTTCAAACCGCAGATGATGCGTAGGGACCACGACCCAAGTAGTGATTATTGCTGTAAGGTGGATTCCAGTCACCGACCATGTATTGTAATCAGTTTTTGAAATTACTGCATTTCATAGGCATTCGATTCGTTTTATTTCAGGATGGCCACTCAAAAGTACCAGCCAGCATGACTACAACCTTATCAGTAAATATGTTTATTCAAACTTCCAAAACTGATAATGTAAATGTTGTTTACATGTTATGTGTCAATATGTAGACCACCGATTTATGTATGGGACCAAAATGTTACGTAGTCAAAGTTCCTGATGACCAACCTTTCAGTAGTTCAGTTACTCGGATGTGAGGGGTCGAATACTCCACATATGAATAGTGCCCATTCTGTGGCACCCTACCTACTCCTTGTAATTAGTTGCTGTGTACATTTATGAGTACACTTACTTGAGAGTAATAAATTACATCCCAGAAGGCAACTGAATAAATAAGAACACTTGTGTCATTATCACCAATTGTATTAAAGAAATATAAAATCAAAACATGATATTAAAATACAGTCACTGTATATACAGTAGATACAACAATTAACAATGAAACAAGTGATCATAAACTATGTGAAGGAATGTGACGATGGAATTCCTTATTTGTAAGAATCAGTATTATTTACTAATGTACCAGTATGATTACCATGATTGGCCATTGTATTGTTACTAAAAACAACCAACACTTTCCACAGGAAAAGCATTTTAAAGTTAACTGAATTGATGCTCTCTGCTCTGGCGTGTAACTTCCGACCAGACAAACCTGTTGAGACTGGTGTCGTGTGGTCCAAAAGAAGCAAACAATGGGTGCTGCGTAACAGACCGCAGCAGGTGAACCCACGTACCCACATACCAATGCTCATGGATCGAGTGACAGATGTGTTTATAAGAAATATCAGACTGCCGCCGATCACAGTCTCCCAGCGGGGATTACAGGCAGCTTGAGTCAGACGATTTGTAAAGAAACGGTAAGTACTGCCACCACCCACATACAGCTTCATAGGTCACATGTACATTTCTTAGTTTAGTTTTCAAATCCAAAGTGGTATCCCTCGTGTTGTTCCCCATCAGGGACATGGAACCTTGATCTTATTTCATGGCTGGCGCATGCATGTAGAACTCTCCGTACCCTTCGGCCCAATTAGCCATGGATCCACCAGGTAAATTGTCTGTATGCAGCCCACCTAAGAAACCTGAAATAAATTAGGCTCAAATAAGCACCTGTCATTATAAATAAATGACATATGAAAAGTGGTTCTATAATGACCCTGTCCCTTTATTGTTTACCATGAAACATGTGTTTATTTGTAATGAGGCAAATATTGATAATTTTGCACTACAGAACAAATTATGATGGTTCCACAAGCATTGTGTCTACAAGTTATGATATATTATATTATTATATATAAGTAGAACCATTATAATATGTTCTGTAGTGAGAGAGTATCACTTTATTCTTACAGTAAAATACAATAAAGTGTGATACGATAACCCAAGTACCTTTGTGAATACAGTAAATAGCTATGTATAGTAGTATACTGAAGCAGACTAAAATAATGACTAACGGTTAAAGTAAGTCATAATGAAAATGAACACATTTATGTATAGGATTACTTGCTGATGAGGGGAAGTTTATTTTATAATTATTGACATATTGGGGTGATGGTCATCATATTTCGTATCTGGTTCAAGGCAACTAGTACAGTCTGCAGCACCACCTGCTCCAAACAAAGAATTCAAAATCCCCTGCTGTTTTTAATGCACAGCAGTCCACCTGCAGCAAAGTATTAAGCAATTATATAACAGTTTTACACGAATGATAAACAAACATGGATTATTATTCTGAACAAATTTCACAATGAATGCAGTACGATCCTCTAACTGTATTCAACCCAGTATTATTCCTGGGTCCCTAGAAATATCAAGATATCAAGCAGATTAAGGAAGGCTGTTTTGAAATGTGCCAATATTTGCACAAATATTCTTGTTCATTTTCTTTGTTACCAAAACAAATGGGGGCTCTGGCTGCACAAAATTAAATATATATACTATTCATCATACCCATTGTAAACGTTGGGCCAAAAAATTGCAGTATGCATAAAGTTAAAAATAATCCTATCTACCTGCCATGTGTTTAAAAGGTTTAAGAAGTAACACTGCCACATAATGTTCATATAAATGCATAGCCATTCCTGCGAATGTGAAGAGTATCGACGGGGATAGAACAAAATGGGAGTTAATTCCTGTTTATTTTCTATCATAACTCTGCCTCTGGGCTATTTTGGTTCACAAGATTCATGGAACCATGTTTGAACTTCGCGCAATACATAACCGATGTTGTCTTTATAATGTAGTCATTTTTTGTGTTTCTATATGACAGTAAATAATAATTGTTGTTTGCTTGTCCTAAGAAAGTTATTAGTATTTTTTAATTTGTTTTCTTTTCTTCATAAAAAACTTTCTTAGAATATAGAAAGACGGAATGTGCTTTCAGATTTATGAACCGTTCAAATAAAAAAAAAAATTATAAAAATATTTCAACATAATACAGAAGAAAGCTATTTATCTTAGATACTGTTAAAATACACGAGGTGTTCTATTTGGACGTTTTCATCAAATTCAGTGCTACAAACATGATAAACTGCTTTGCGTTTTTTACTTAGGCTTTGAAAAAGACTGATAGAACGAATGTTGCAACTGACTTGAAGTTTATGTATATTTATATCTTTACTTTCTTTCTTGAACATAACAAAAACTCTGTAATGTAATGTATGTCTCTAAACAACGCTCGATGATGTTATTTTTTCTTTGTTTTTGCATTGAATAATAATTATTATATCTGCATATCCAAAAAAGTTATTATTAGTAGTAGCTTTTAATTTTCATTTCTAATGAAAGGTTTCTCAGAACATGCATTGATGATATGTACCTCATTCAGATTTATGTACTCTAATAATCAAAAGTATGCTTTCTCCAGCGTAATATTGTTCACATTATAAAGGAAAATGCATTTTTCTATATCGCTAAATGAGGTGTTTTAAATAAATAATAAATAAATAAATATACTTATATAGCGCCAACTCTAGTTAGAAACTATTCAAGGCGTTTTACATGTAAAATAGTAATAAATAAAAAAGTAATTAATTAAGTAAAACATGAATATAAAAAAACAATATTTTTAAATATTAGAATTATCGTGTTATATAAACAAAAGATAATTGATAATAGCTTAATGCCAAGTCTAAAAGTCACATTAGCAGTTAAAATATTGATTAAAAGAGAGTGTTTAAAAGTGCTCTTAAAAGTCTCAGTGTTCATTACATGCATTGAAAACTTGTAGATGACTCCGCAGATCCGGGACTGCTGCGGCTGCTGGAGTTAAATATCGATTAAAATAGAGTGTTTTTAATACGCTTTTAAAAGCTGCTTCACTGTTTAGTTCCCGCATTGATGTGGGTAAATCGTTCCAGAGGTCCGGAGCTGCTGCCATGAAACTCGCGTCTCCGACTTTGCATCTTGTTCGCGGTCTCGCAAGTTGACGATTTCCCGCTGACCGAAGGGACCTGGTGAGCACGTAGAGGCAGACAAGCTCGCTCAGGTACACGGGCCCACACTTGTTGACAGCTCTGTGCACGAATACCAGGACCTGGAAACGAACGCGTTCTCGTACCGGCAGCCAATGTAGGTCTTGGAGCACTGGCGTGATGCTTGCGTATTTGGGCACTCGCACGATCATTCTGGCTGCAGAGTTTTGGACACGCTGTAACCGTACAAAGTTCTTATTAGCACATTTCTGAGGTATTCGTTCTTTCTAACATAATCGGTTCTTTGCGTTGTTATCTCGGATATATTGATGGGATGAATGATACGGTTGACTTGACGTGTGGGTAATGTATACATAATTGATGTTTTTCTTCAACGTAACACAATTCTTTAAGGGTTGCGCGCACAACACAAATAGGATTGTTTAATTTAATCGTATATCCTTTCAAAAGGTGCGCTTCAATCTTGCTGGATGATGCAGTTTAATTGCAGATGAGGTAGTGTATATTCTGTAGAAGAAAAAAACGACATTTTTAATTGTAAAGAATGTTTGATATTGATGTTCGTGCACTATAAAATGATAAGTTCCCAAATCTACCTTGGGAAATTTTAATACACAGCAACTAAAGGTGTTGCTTAATTATACTGTGTCAACTCATGACCTAATGTTTGACCTAATGTTGTTCCCTAATTTTGTTTCCATTTATTAATTGCATCTTGAAATACACAATGGAAACAGCCATTTGTAGATACTAGTCCTGTGCAAATGGTTTGCTAAATCATGCAGTTTTCTTCATAATCATATATGTCTGTTCATTATTTGTTATTATATCTCGGTTGTTGTATTTTTTACTATTATGTTCATAATTATGCCAAGCCTAGTGGAAGGCCAGCCAGTTAGCTGTCCTTATTATTTTTGTTCCCTAATGTTGCTTGTTTTATTACATATATATGTTTTGTTTTATTATTACACATACAATTACGGTGAATGTTACGATGACATGCTACACCGAATGTACTAAGCTGATTATTCGATTGCATTAAACAAATTTCATTTGATCCTTTATGTGGCTTCTGATAGTAGCGTAAAGACTGGTGAGATTGGTATAATATGATATACTTAACTAAATTTGTAAATTGATGATAATATTAGTATTGACCGGATCCAAACAAATGTAAACTTTGACTTTAGAAAATTTTATAATGAAATTAATCATTATGGAGATGAAATGTATGTTGAGTCCCCCTTTTCTTTAAATACCAATGATTGTAAATATTTTACCCCAACTGAATTCTCAAAAGCTTTCCACTGTGACAATATATCTCTATCGATGTTATATATGAATTGTCGCAGTTTAGAGGCACACTGGGATTCTGTGCAAGAAGTACTGTTTAACCTATCTTCAAATGGCCTCAAACTTGATTTAATTGGCTTAACATAAATATTTAGAATTCGTGATTCCCAGCAATACAAAATAAGTGGTTACCACAGTTTATTTTTTAATACAAGATTACAAAATGATGATGGGCATGGTGGAGTTGGAATATATATTAACGAAAGCTTCATCTACTCTAAACGTGACGATCTCTCTATATTTATTCCCCATGTTTTTGAATCTATATTTTTTGAAGTTCAAGGTAATCATAATAAACCTTTTATAGTAGGTGTAATTTATCGTCCTAACTCTGCTCCCCGTGCAAATATCGATATGTTTATCAGTAACATAATAGAAATACAGGATGAAATATCAAATGAAAATAAAACTGCTTATTTAATGGGCGACTATAACATTAATTTGCTAAAAATTGTCACCCATAAAAAAACCAATGACTTCATAGATAATGTAATATCCCAAGGATTTATTCCGCATATAACTAAACCAACACGAATAACATCATATTCGGCAACACATATAGACCACTTATACTCAAATCATACTCATCCTAGTTATGAATCGGGGATTATTATCACTGATTTAGCCGATCATTTTGGAATAATTCATATAATTTATGGTACACCTCGTCCACAAAAATCAGTATATAGGCAGCTAAGACAGTTGACCCCAAAAACATTGCATCATTTAGAAATTTATTAGATATGGCTGATTACTCAACTGTACCATCCACTGCCGATGCGAATGAAGCTTATGATAATTTTATGATAATATACAAATCACTTTTCGAAATATCTAGTCCAATTAAATCTGTGACAGTTAAGAACAATTACATTAAACGAGAACCATGGATTACTTCAGGCATACTGACTTCATCTCTAAATAAATCAAAGTTACTTCGAAAGAAATTAGACAGACCTAATCTAGAAATCATCAACAAATACAGAGAATATAACAGAGTCTTTAATAAGATTAAACGAGCAGCAAAAAGTGCTTGTTATACAGAAATGCTAAAAGAACGTAAGCACAATACGAAAGAAACATGGGCTGTACTACGACAAGCAATACATAAACAAAAATAATTCCCCAAACTACCTGAAACCTTCATCATAAACGGACAAGAGAATACAAATTTAAAACAAATGACAGAAGAATTTAATAACTTTTCGTTGGAATAGGTAAACAGATAAGCAACTCAATAGCTCTTCCTGTTAAGCAATTTGAAACACACCTAAGAGGAAACTATCCCGTACATTTGTTCATGCAACCAACACAGACAACAGAAATAGAAACAAATGTACGAAAACTTAAAACTAAATGCACTAAAGGTTTCGACGGTCTATCCACTAAACTACTGCAAGCGACCATACATGAAGTAGCCACTCCGCTTGAGCATATACTAAACCAATCCTTTGTCACGGAAATTGTTCCTGAAAACTTAAAAACTGCAAACGTCATTCCCGTCTTCAAATCAGGTAACAATCAACTGTTCAACAATTATAGACCTATAAGTATTCTACCCGCGATTTCTAAAATAATGGAAAACATTTTGTGCAATGCATTACTAATGTTCTTAGAAAATATAACATTTTGTATAAACACCAATATGGGTTTCGTGCAAAACATTCTACTATTCAACCAATACTGCATCTACTCAAAGATATTGTTAATGCAAATAATAAAATAACAAAAGACCTTACATTGGCTGTGTTTCTGGACCTTTCAAAGGCATACGATACAATAAACCATGATATTTTACTGTACACATTAAACTTTTATGGAATTCGGGGAATAAGCAACAAATCGAAAACATTATACTGAGATACACAAATGTCAATCATCTCCAAAAAACATAATAAGTAGAGTGCCCTAAGGATCCATACTTGGACCAATCTTATTTTTAATTTATGTCAATGATATAACTAACTCTACGTCTCTGCATTTATTATCTTTTGCAGAAGACAACTGTATACCAATCAGGTCCTCATATTGATACTTTAATTGACAGCATAAACCAAGAATTAATACATTTGTACGATTGGCTTTGTGCCAATAAATTGTTGTCACAAAGTGGTTTGTATAGAATTTAATCAGGCTTTAGAACAGTGGTTTTGATGGTGCAGCCATCTCTGGTATGTATTGTCACGGAGGTACACGTTGGTACCCTCTGGCGATTAAGGCGTGTAACGTTTTAACTGCCGACGAGTCAGATTTAATTAATTTCATTTGTAGCGTACACCACTAATTCTACGGTTAGATATACCAAATTTGGTACCAGTATAAATTATTTAACATGACTGGTAATATGGTGACCTGTCAAACTACTTATGTTGTGGTTATAAGAAGATTATGTTATGAACTTATAAAAGTTGTTTACTGAAATGTAGGTGTGAAAAACACTAGGGTCACACCTAGCTTATGAATATAGTGCGTGTTTTATTAAAATTATGGATTAATTCATGAGAGTTGGAATGTACGATGAATATTGTGGTATCCGGCTCGATACAGGGAATCCAGTGATATTAATTATGTAAGTAATTCACGTAAGTTTAAGATTGTATGAGCACTTATATAGCCAGACTTTTAACTCGCAAAATCTATTTTAAACTCAGCGAGTTGAATGGATTGCTTCGATGTGTGAAAGGTTTCAGGAGCTGGTTTTTGAAGCGACTTTAATTTGTATCGAGTGTTGTAATTGGTCAGACTAACTTCCGGTCATCAAGCTATATAAGGGCCGGACGGCCATTCGAGGCCAGGCGAACATTTGAGCAGAAGAAAGTGTTGCACTCTCGTCTCCAGGAATTGGGTTGAAACGTGTGTCCGCCCAACGCCTGTAGTAAATACTTCTACGATTTCAACAGTACTGATTAGTTGTGAGACGCTGCATTTATCATGCGTTGAAGAAGACTGAGCGATAACCGACTGCTGTTCCGTTTTGACGTGATCTTCGAATGCGAGGCCACCACCGTTTCGTCTGCTATCTGTCGTAACACAGACTTCGTGACAGACCTTCTCGACATCGCCGACGTCGTGACATCGTTTCCGTGTTGTCGCCTGGTGATTCGCGTGGGATCGACAAGATCTTCCGTCTACTTGATCGCCCGAGTCGCCTGCTTTCATCTATGTGAATTCGAACGCCGAGTGACTTTCGACTTCGTCCTGACATCACGCCGAACGCGAACGATACGAACGATGACATTCGCACATCACGAGACATTCAGGGATTACAGTTCATAGACTTTACAACGGTGTATACCCGTCTTCATGTAAGTGACCAGCTGTTTATATTGTCTCCCATGTAAAATCGTATTTGGATGCATACTCGTCGAGTACAATGTATGGTGTTAAATATAATGTCATAGCAGAGTAACGGTTGGCCAACTATCACTGAACCGCATATGTTTATTGTTGATGTATTAAATGGGAATGCCAGTTGGCTTCTCGTACATACATATCTGATGTCACGTTATGTCTCTCGTTCACTCCGAATCCTAGTGCACCTGAACCTATAACTTGCTATGTCAAATCGGGTACCGCCAATTTATTAATTTATTAATACTTACACTCGATTTTGTGACAATTGTCATTAAATATAAAAAAGACAAAAGTTTGTATATTTAGTCCACCGAATAACAAATACCAGGTAAATAACTATTAAAATAAAGAGTGAAATTATTAATCATGTTTGAAAGGATGACAAAGAAGAATCGGTGAAGTTCTTAGGAATACATATTGATAAACATTTAACATGGAAAAAACATATCAACATAATCAGTTCTAAAATATCTAGAGCAATTTTTGCAATTAATAGAATGAAACATATTTTGCCACACAATGCTTTAAAAACTCTCTATTATACCTTAATTCAAAGTCACTTAACTTACGGTATACAAGCATGGGGCAATGGAAATACCATAAGAAAGATAGAACTTTTACCAAAACACGCTATACGAATAATTAACAAAAAAAGATATACAAGTCACACCGATCCTATCTTCAAATCTGAAAATATACTTAAAATCACTGATATTCACAGGTTGCACGTCTCACTATTTATGTATGACTATCACCATAATACACTGCCTAAATCCTTCAAATAGTATATACCAAAAAGGAATCTAGCCACTAACACCAGAATTACTAGGCAACGTAACTTCTTGTATACAGAGAAGCCCAGGACACATTTTTCATCTAAATTACCTAAACACCATTTTATAAAACTGGAACAATCTCACACACACACACACACACACACACACACACACACACACACACACACACACACACACACACACACACACACACACACACACACACACACACACACACATACACACACACACACACACACACAACACACACACACACACACACACACACACACACACACACACACACACACCCACATACACAATCACACAAATACACACATACACAAACACACATACACACACATACACACACACTCACACATACACACACATACGAGGTTGTTTTTTAAATACTTTGTTCAGACACAATGTGTAACGCCATAGTCTTTACTGTCAGTTTTCCTGTATTGCATTTATTTTTTGAATTAGTTCTACGTTGTTTTAACAGTGTTCCACTTGGTGGGCAACGTGAATTTATATGTTAATAAAAGTCGCTCGGCGGACTCCGTTTGTTGCGTTCACCGTTTTATTTCCTAGGAGATAAAAATCCCTCAACCCGTGTGTGTCATGAGCAATAGTCTAGTAGTGGGCGGGCTGAGCATGTTTCACAGATCAAGTATTATATCTAAAGACTTGTCGCCAGGGCTACATGTGGCTGATGTAGTTGTGACGTAAATATGCGTCAACGTGATGATGAAAAAGAGTAATATAATAATTCCTTTGTTGCCACAGAGCATGGGTCGCCTGTCACGCTAATCATTTGTGTGTTCTTTGTGTCGACGATTAGACACCCCGCTCATGTGTGAGCTTCACCACCACCCTCGCTCGTTCTCTTGAATACGAGGTGATACCTTTCTCGTGTGTGATATATCAGAGTTAACTGTTAGCTAGATACTGTCCGTCTAACGATACATACAAGTTAGTTTTATGTTGTTATTGTTGTGAATAATCAAAGAAGGACGATTTGTTCCCCAAACTTTTGTACTAATGTGATGTGTTTTAGATCACAAGCAAACAAATTACAGTTTACGTTTACGAGTTGTGCTTGCATGCAAGCGCAAATGCAGACGTACACACGCATGCACGCACAAACCCACACACACACAGTTCAAAAGCATGACACTTTTTACATATTCATGGCATCTCACATGCATGTCGAAGAATCATCGTCAGTTTTATTAAAACAACCATAACATGTATAGTTGTCTCCATTGTGTCGCCTACACACACGTTGAGGTGCGTTGAGATGGACTGGTGGACTCTTGTAAAGTCAAGAGAGTGCTCTCAGCCACGCATCAGTCACGAGTGCCGCGGTTGAGTCACATCCAGGTATACTTATAATAAATAATCCAATTCATAATAGCTGTCGTAGTTGTTGCCCTACATCTTTTCTAAGCCAGTGGTGACTCTTCATGTATTTTTACATAATCTTTTTATATCTTACATCGACACTGTTGCACAGGCACAGCTGCTTCTACAGTGTCGAGGCTGAAATGCTGATTGAGCGTCTCGCAGATTTCGTGTTGCTCGTGAGACACGATACAGGTGGGGCTCGCACAAGAATAAGCGATTTGCGTGTGCGAGGAGCAGGATGAATTGCACTCGTAGACAACACGAGACACAATCTTGAACATGCAAGACAAACTGGAGGTTATCGTATCTGCTTGCAAGAACACCGCCAATTCGTTGTTTACTCATTTGGTTGTTCATCGTATCATGAGATATGCGGTTGGAAATTGGTAATGGCAATGAATGGCGTAAATACATCATCGCCGTGTCTCAAATGTGCTCATCTCCATCATATAAATGCACATTATGTAGTAACGTGTGTTCAACAACAATTATTAAGTACACTCCACATAAACACTGATATATATACATATATATTTATATATATATATATGTGTGTGTCTAAGATTAAGCATATGTAGGATGTTTAACATAGTCGTTTTTGTATAACTGATATATATATATCAGTCTTTATATATATATATCAGTTATACAAAAACGACTATGTTAGACACCCTACATATGCTTACTCTTAGACACAAGCAACCACCAGATCGTTAACGTGAATAACGTAGACTAAACATTATAGGAGCACGTATATCCATCACACAGTTAATGTGACGCAGAAACATATGGGGTACCCTGACCCGTTATGTGCATCAACGATTTATTGTATCGAAGATATACGATCTATTGATGAGATGGGATACTAAAAAGAAACTCGATGCGTTTACGTTTAAGCAATATAAAACAACAACAACAAAACGTAACGCGACTGAAGTACAGTTATAACAGTTATAACCTGAAAACTATCTTCTAGCGTCCTGTCACCCTGTCGCCCTCCATTTCGTTCTTTGCTAGATCCTACACTCCCCACGCCCCTTCCCCCAATCTAACCATCTCGTTTTCTCTCCTTCACGCAATATCTCTGTCCGTGATGAAAACAAACATCAGTCATAGAGAAAGGGGGAGACAAAGTGTGTGAGAAAAGGTGGAGTGAGTGAGTGAGTGAGTGAGTGAGAGAGTGAGAGAGTGAGTGAGTGAGTGAGTGAGAGAGAGTGAGGAAAACAAACACAAGTAATAGAGAAGGGGGGAGCCAAAGAGTGTGTGAAAAGGTGGAGTGAGTGAGTGAGTGAGTGGGTGAGTGAGTGAAAGTGTGGGTGGGAATGTGGTTAAATGAGTGAGTGACTGGGTATGTGGATGACTGAGTGAGTGAATGAATGAGTGAATCAGTCAGTCAGTCTGTAAGAGAGTGAGCGAAGGAGTGAGTAAGTGGGTGGGTGGGAAAAAAAGCGGAACTTTTTGGGAGGACTTTCTGCAAGATTAATGGCTGTAAACAAGAAATATCGTTGGAATGACAGACAACTTTGCAAGGAGTATAGCGTTTGTTACATTCTGTTATGACACAAACACGCGCGTACACACGCACACTCACTCACTCATTCATTGACACACACACATACACACACACATGAAGCTGGTTCTTTGAATAATTTCTTCAGGCACAATGTGTATAACGCCACCATCATTACTGTCCGTTTTTCTGTATTGCATTTATTTTTTAAATTCGTTCTCCGCTCTTTTGAAAGTGTTCCGCTTGGTGGCCAATGTGAATTGATGTGTTAAGAAAAGTCGCTCGGCGGACTCCGTTTATAGCATGCACCAGGAGAGAGAGAGAGAGAGATCGCTCGACCCGAGTGTGTCATGAGCAGTAGTCTCGTAATGGGCGGACTGAACATTTTCCACCGATCAATTATTATAATTATGTAAAAACTTGACGTCAGGACTACGTGGTTATGACGTGCGTCATCGTGATGACGAAAAAGAGTAATAAATAATTCCTTTATATGATGTTTGGAAACTTCACTCTTGCTTTTTTTCCTTTGGGTACGTTGTGTTGCCATCTTTCTAAGTGGTTGGTGACTCATCACGTGAAACAATCTTTTCCAACTTATGTGTGTCACCAGTGTCGAAGCTGAAATGCTTGTCGACCGTCTCCCAGATTTCTACTTCTCGTGGGGCACGATACAGGTGGGGTTCGCAAAAGAATAAGCGATTTTCGTGTGCGAGGAGCAGAATGAATTGCTCTCGTAGAAAACACAAGACACAATCTTGAACGTGCAAGACACACTGGACGTTATTGTATCTGCTTGCAATAACACCAGTGATGATATCTTATTGCAATTTGCAGCAAGTTTCCCGCATATTCAAACACACAACCAAAGCAATAAATGTCAGCATACCATATGCCACAATAATTTCTACTAAATTAACCGTTAGTATGTTATTTGAAAAAGTATTGCTGATTCGATTGTCCATCGATTCATGAGAGATGCGGTTGGAAATTGGTAACGGCAACGACCGTACTCTTCGATTCGACACGGATAGAAGTTCGACTGGAAAAAGGCCGATCCACCTAAGCGCATAGCCATATCCACGGCTTTGTCTCTGTGCCACCGGTTGACCAACTGGTATAGACGTTTCTCCATCGACTGTCTGACAGGGTTTAAGCGGTGACGAACCTAGGCACGCTATATATAGTCATGCACCACAACCACCCCACGCTCTCAACTACAGCGCATAAACATTTGTTTTTATACAAGCTGGTCTTTTAATTACTTGTTTAGTTAGGGTTAGGTTTAGGGTTAGGGTTAATGCTAATTAGGGTCTCATTACACTCCTTTTTATTTGTTTGTTTATATAATTAGTGATTAATTATCCATTTTTTATATGGTGAACCCTTTGATCTTGATTAATTATTTATATAATTAGTGATTATTTACCCTTTGATCTTTATTCATTAGAGGTTAATTAGTGCTAATTAGTGCAAATTAGGATCTCAATACACTCCTTTTTTATATGTTTGTTTATATAAATAATGATTAATTACCTATTTTTATATGGCAAAACCCTTTGATCTTTGATTCCATTCGGCGTTTTTTATGTTAAAAACCCTGGCGAAACCCTTTGATCTTTCATTACAATGGATAGTGAGCTACTCCCACCTACTACTGCTGACACACGTCGGCTGGATGAGAATTCTCCACAACATAGCTTCTCAAAGGCTTGTACACACGGCTTGCTGTCAGTCATGATGCACACCTTATGTTTAGACTGAATGACGTGAGCCTTGAAATGCTTCGTTGCGACAGCAATGGAAAGGGCCTCTACCTCGCACGGTAGACATGTTGCTTGACGTCCACGGAGTTTCGCACTGAAAAAACCCCGCGATGAGTGGTTTTCTCCAATGCCATAAGACTTCACTGCACCATCGGTGACGATCCATAGTTGGTCATCAGGTCGTGGAAGGACCACTGTGCGACAAGACGACAATTTGGTCTTGGCTTGCTTGGATGCTTCGTGTAGTTCGTCTGACCATTCAATGTGATCTTGAAATTCGCGTCCAGCGACGACATCTTCGAGAAGTGTCAGAACGTGGGAGCATCCAGGAATTACTTTTGACAACACTTTGTATGCGCCAAGACAGTATCTCATTCCCCGTAGCTTGCTCGGAGGGTATCAGGTTGAGAGTGTAGTGATGCGGTGAGGGCTAGCTGTAATCGTGCCGAGGCACCAGGTCCATCCCAATATCGTGGCAGTTCTTTGACAGATGACTGTTTTTGGTGTTCGCAGATTCAAGGCATAAATATCTAGCGCCTGAAGGACACTTTCCCAGTTGTCAAGAAGCTCAGGAAGTGAGTCACCGCCGCAGCAAAAATTATCTGCAATCTTTGCTAAAATGCCTTCTTCGAGAAGTTCACCCAGCACGCGGAACATTAGTTCTTCATGGACAGTTTCTGATCCTGGCATACCCATGGCAGATCGTGCATTTACACGGACTCCACGAAACGGCGTCGCAACACCACAGTAATTCATGGATTGACGGGACAAAGGGACCTGATGAAAGGCGTTTGTAAGATCCACGACAACAATGTACTTCCATTTGGCTATGTTGCGAAGCGTAGAATCTACGTCAGGAAGAAGGGTGGTTGTGGCTTGCTGTATCTGCCCATTTCAGCGAATGCAATGACCAATCTGAAACCTCCAGCGCTTTTCTTGACCAGGGAGGAAGGATTCAAATATTCAACCGTTATGCCTGCATCTTCTAGTTTGACAAATACCCCTTTTCTTTCAAGATCATTGGATTTCTGTTGAAGCTCGTCTAGTTTGTCCCGTGAGTATTGTGGAACACGACCTTTGCGTTGAGGAAGTTGGACAGAACCCTTACTGACAACAGCTTGGAATGGTCCTGCGGCACCATTGTAGCCTTTGAAAGATGCATTGAAGACGTTGTCATATTTCTCTAGTAGGGACCGGACCTTTCCCCTAACAGTGCCATACAAAACACTGTCAGGATCAACGCGAACACTCGCAGAGTGGAAGGATGTCGTTGGTGATGCGCTCTGAGAATCAACGTTGTCTCTGCCGTTCTCCGACTCGTTTCCCGTGAAGGAAACAACAGTAACAGGGCATATCTGACAGAACTGCTCATTCTTCTTCGGAACCTTCGGTTAACTGGTCAGGTTTTGGATGCGGATCTTCTCAGCTACATTCGAGATGATACCACGGGGTGGCCAAATCCGTGATGACTTCTCATGTTTCAAGTTAGTAGCATCGACACGTGGTTCCAGTGCGAACGACTCATCGAGGGATGACATTTCATTGAGCACAGCTACTTCGACATATTCGCCAGGCCAGATCGTCGTTCTCTCAGCAGGTGCCCTAAGTACACACGCACGTCGGACGAAGGAATAGCTCGGCACATTATTATCCGAACCGTACAGGTAAATGGTGCCATCACCGAGGATGACCTGGCGGGACGGATACGACACGCGTCTCACCCACCACCTTAAGAGGCGATGACCCGTCAGCTTGCTTAGCGGATTCGGATGTACTCTTGATCCTGCATGCCAACTTCGTTGCTGTTGACTCTCGCATCATGATTCCTGTGGCGCCGCTGTCTATGATGATCATAATCGCAAGGTGACTGTGAAATGTATCCATGTATGGATATTGACTCACCTGGACCCGCAATGTGTGAGATGAAATGGTTGCAACTTGAACGTCCTCATCCTCCTCCACAGCAGTGGTGTTAAAATCCTGGATTTCTTCTTCCAGACCGTCTGCTTTGTCCGATGAGGCGCGCTCTAGTCAAGTACTTGCGGACCTGCTCAGGTAGATATTGACATGCATTCAAAAAGTGCTGATCAGACCTGCCTGCCTCTTTGCATGGAAGACATGATCTACTCCTCGTTTGATTGTCGAACTCTGATCGGATCTGGTCCTCGGCTGTATGGAGTATCGTCGAAAGTGAGTCGCTGCTGATCGGATCATTCTGGCATCTCCAGCTGCGTGCGTTTCGTCAACCAAGGATTTCTGGTTTGATGGAGGCGAGCGTGCGAGACCATAATTCCATGCCGTATCGCTGCTTGACAAAGTTTGGTAGTTTTTGGTCTACTAGGCGTAACCACGTTATCACAATGAAATTATCCATTGCTGCAAATGATTCTGTGATGAGGTATGTTACCGTCAAGTTTGAGCAGGTTGTCTTCAGCGAATGCAACTAGGCGTTGGTACACGTCTTCCGGTTTCTCGTCTGGCTCTAGCCGGATAGACACAAAGTCTAAGAAATGAACAGTCGATTGAAAACCGTAAGGAAGCCGGATGCTCTGCCAAATGTTGTTGACGGGTGTAGAGTTCCGAACGATAGTGTTGCGGAACAATACCGGACACTAGTTGACAATCTGGCCTAACATCGACTCAAGTATGTTCACTTTCTGAGCTGAGGTGCGATGATTGTCCGCAGGAATGGCTGCGCCATCATCCGTGAATCCACGAAGGGGGGCAGATTTTGTCTTTTTGTCCCAGATCACCCCCTTCGACGAGGAAGGGGGAGAAATTCGGGTCAAGTGAAAGGGTTTACCTGATGTTTTGCCTCCAATTTTCAAAACTGTTCACAGTTTCGTCTT
This sequence comes from Paraescarpia echinospica, assembly GCA_020002185.1. Lineage (NCBI taxonomy): Eukaryota > Metazoa > Annelida > Polychaeta > Sabellida > Siboglinidae > Paraescarpia > Paraescarpia echinospica. The sequence goes on from CM034531.1 coordinate 79,066,448, forward strand.
TTCCCAAGCACCATTGCTTGAAGGTCCTTTACGTGTTAGCCATGCTATGTATGTGTGTTTGTGCGCTCGTATGTATGTATGTTTGTGTGTGTGCGTGCATGTGTGTGTGTGTGTGTATGTTTGTTTGTGTGTGTGTGAGTGTGCATGTGTGTGTATGTTTGTGTGTTTGTGTGAGTTTGTTTATGGTGTGTGTGTGGTGTGTTTGTGTGTTTGTGTGTTTGTGTGTGTGTGTGTGTGTGTGTGTGTGTGTGTGTGTGTGTGTGTGTGTGTGTGTGTGTGTGTGTGTGTGTGTGTGTGTGTGTTAAGAACAGTCATGTATCTGGTCCACTGCCTACTTGCCGATGTGTGCAACTGACCACTCATTGTACTACTATACACAAATTCAAGGATAGCGAAAGGCGAAGTTCAGCTTCATCCTTCGGTTCTATGTTGAAGGTATACCTACTGCCCGCCAATAAGCCAGTAAGAACGGTTACAATTGGAATGTACGACCACGGGAACATGTTCAAATAGTAAACAAGACATCCAGTTTCAAAACAAGCTTTATTGGCAATAAGGCGGAGTCGGGCTGAGTTAACTGTTGTACCTGATGATGTTCAACTTTACTTTCACACGTTAAACACAGCAGACTTCCTTTTACGAATTGCTACGCCCACTAATCCCGCGTAGACGAACAGGCTACGTCCCTTTAAATTAAGCAAGCCAATACGTTTAGCAATTATTATCTATCCAGTGTTTCTATGAAAGACACATCTTATACTTCGAATGTTCAGATACAGGCTATAATTGGTTGATTGAGTTTGTAGGAAGATTAATGCACTTGATATATCGACAAACTGTGAATCATATCAGACTGATGACTAATTGTCTGCTGTCATCTAGTGTTACTAGATGCCAATGCATTACAACATTATCGTAATTGCTACACCGCTTCACTTATTAACAAAGTATGTCAACGTTCCTTCGCGTGACATAATACGTCATTTAAATATTATAAGTTTTTATGACAACATGGCCTGTAGGAACAACTATTGTATTGGGGTCCTTCCACTTAGTGAATACTAACGTAAATGCATACTATGCGTCGTGTCATAATTATTAACACCATACACGTGTTATATCACACAAAAGTGTAATAATTATTAACACCATACACGTGTTATATCACTCCTCAAAAGTGTAATAATTATTAGATCTTGTCAAAAACACTCCTCAAACTTAGACAATTGCAACATTTTGTGGAAACAATGTGGTTATATATCAAACTGTTATTTTTCAATGCGTTGTTAATAAACTCCAAAGCATCTGACATGAACGTACATGTTTACTCTACATGCACTTGATAATTAACATTGTTTGCGACATACAAACATCGGACGTCAGAATATGCCTTTCTTTTTGGAGCGCTGTAACGTCTAATTTATCCAAGACATGTTTGAAAGCTATACGTCGTTATTTTCCACTTTGTGTCCGCAATTATACATCGTCCATCTCCAGTGTCCTCGCGGATGAGTTGGAGTCGCTGTCTGGCCATCGACCCCACGTCTTTTACAACCAGCTCCATCGCGGCAAGCTGAACGCCAATCGCGAGGTAAACAACGCGACGCTCAATGTCCGGGTATTGTACCCTTTCACAATAAGAAAAGCATACGCATATTATTAATACATTATGCTTTCTATATTGCCTGTATCCCTTAGATAGACGTGTATTATTCTTAGTATTAATTAGTGAGAAAGTTTGTTGTAAACTAATCACGTAAACACGGCATCTACGTTTCCAGGATGGCAGGCTATTTAGTATGCAGTCACAATGATTACAGTATAGACGTCTAAGCTTACCATGCCATAAGGAAATACACAAATACACCAGGATAACATATTCCTACGACTATCAAACTATAATCACGTCCTTTGTTTTTCGCAGACAACTACTGCTTCCAAGAAAAATAACCTCGGCCACTACCTAAGTAACCAGGGTTACCGCGTCATGCCGTCTCCCGTCCTTTTCAAGCCGGGAACCAATGGCTACTATGCGGGCGGGTACAACGTGAAGTCGCACGGATCCCGTTTCGACGGACTCGTCGACGCTACCCAGGTTGAGATCCATAGACAGGAGCGCTTCCCGTCCGTTCGCAGGCCGAAATTCGCCCAAGCTTTGGCCAAGGCCGTGAAGTACTTCGTGGACGACCACTCAGACGTGACTGATTTTGGTCTCAATACGTGTTGCTTTTCGTCATGATTAATATTGCTGAATTTTTGTTTTAGTGGATATTAATTATACCACCACGTTTTACCTTTGCATCATTTATTTTGTATCCTTTGCCAATAACATATTGTTGTGAACTCGGTTATTAATAATTACATACAAATGTGTGTGCTTAGTTGGAAATATCCAATCCTCCTGCGTGTACTTGATCGTTTGGGGATGCTCGTGTTACGTTTTTTCACTGTCTGTCAACCATGTTTATATCACTGATCACACCATCCTCTATACCATGGACTTTTAGTTTAAGTAACAATCTTTGATGTGGTACTTTATCAAATGCTATCTGAAAATCTAAGTAGACAACATCCACTGGTGACCAATCATCTACCCATTTTGTAAATTCTTCTAAACAAAATAAGTGATTGGTTAGACCTAGCTTTTAGGAACCCACGCTGAGAATAACTTATTAATTTGTGTTTTACAAGGAATTCCGCCATGTGATCTCTATTAAACGTTCTAATAATTTGCGTAAAACGTATGTTAAGCTCACTGGTCTATAATTCTTTGTCTTGCTCCTCGATCCCTTTTTTAAATAATGGTGTAATGTTTGCCTCTTTCCATTCCAGTAAAACGATTCCCTCTTTAAGTGAAAAGTTAACGAATATAGCAATTGGTGTACTGATTTGGTCTATATGCTATGCCATTGCTCTTCGTGCATAGCTGGAACATGTCTTTATGTTATTTGTATTAATGTGATGTTTTTGTCTGTTCCATCAACAATCAAGGAATCGATCACGAACTTCACAACCACCAACTATTTACAAAAAAACGAATGGGCTAGCTCGGTTATGTCATGAGGTTCCCATGTACTAGACCTACCTAACAAACACTATAATGGACACCCGCTGGTGAGTGAAGGACGACTAAGAATGAACTTGCGCCAGACTGTCGACCGCGACCTAAACCTGGTCAACAACAAAATACAGCGACGTCAGAATGCTAGTGAAAACAGATCTGGATGGAGTGCTTAGACTGCCTCATGCATCTAGAGACGCGGGTGCCGCTAACACTAAGCATGCCTACGTCAGTGTGATTGCGTGTATTATGTTGGAAAAACATAAATCATTGCATAAAGCGTCTACATATTGCTACTTGTAGTTGGTGATTCTATAAAACATTTTTTTATTCGTGACTTGAGCGGTACAGAATTACGGGTGGACAGACATTTATGATACATCACATGTACTTTTAGCGAGATCACACACTTCGGTGGCTGTAGCAGGAACATAAATATTCAATGCAAATATCATATTTATTGTATTGTTTTATATGGTTTTCCATGGTGATCACTGTCTGCTATTTGTTTCTCAACATACTAGAGTGTGCAATCATCACCGATAAGGAGTTATTGAGTAACTAACTACTAACGTTGCTGAAATACTTGTTCGTTACCACACACACACACACACACACACACACACACACACACACACACATATATATATGATATTGTACTTTTTTGATTTTGCCCATTCTACCAAGGTATCGCCTAGATCTTTCGTTACCCACACCTAGGCCAAATTAGCTTGTTGCCGTTGGTGCATGATTGTTTTGTTGACAGATGGGTGACACATGAGAGTCCGCTGACCCCCGAGGACCCGTGCTTCTTCTGTGACACTTGCTACCGGGCGCTTCACTATGGACTCGATGGCAAGAGTCTGGCCACCTTCACAGCTCACCCGTGTGGCAAAGACACGGGCAAGACTGGACTGGTCAAGACACAGCCAATGTGACTTCATCATGATACAGTGTTGTGTCTAGACACAGACACTGCTAATGCGTCTTTGTCACAACATGGTGCTGTCTAGACACAGACAGTGTGACTTTGTTACAAGGCCCTCATTTCGAAATCCTATGGTTTGAGGATAGACAGTTGTATATATGTCGAGTTGACAGTTAGTGTGTTCACTGCACTGGCGTTTGGAGGAGGGATCTGTCAGCTGGTTCTTGGTTTCTTTGTGACTGGGTCTTCTTGTGGAGTTGATGAAACCTGCAAAGTAACCACAGGATCTAAAGAACACAACCAACAGTACCTCTACGATAAAAGTATGTCGCTGCATTACTCCACCTGTTATCCTGTAACATGTATATAGACAGTCACGGCAACATAGTAACAGTTAAAATTAATCATGAATAAGATCTGTTTTTAGTCGAATTTGTAGAGAGCATACTGCTGCTAAAATCACTGACCAGTTAGATTAGATAATCTATGAAAGTGTGAATATTTTATTGCAATAGTATTTTGATAATTATTGTAGGTATTTAATCGTTTATTTATGTGCATTCATAATACAAAATTTGGAAGTAAAATACGCAACCCCAACTATATTAGCAATAGCAAAAAAAGCATACCTGCTTGATGGTCTGCCGAATCGAGGAGATGGTCTTCCCATATGATGCATCACATACTGTAGCTTGGTCTGTATGTGTTGATGACGGGTCCTTTGTTCGAGACCCATTTGGCAACGTTGGACCACTGACAGAACCCAAGACACACGCGTTCAGACGCACCTGCTCACTGTTTATATCGACAGCTGTGGGGCGTGTCTTTACTGTCTTCCCCTTACCCAGCTGACGGGGCACAAACTTGGGTGCTGCACCTGTTGTTTGTTTGTATTCCTTCACGACGAGTTTTCCTGCAGATTGCAGCTCTGTGAGGCGGTCCGTCGGGGCGGGGTTAGACACAACTGGGGTGGTTTCATGAGGCGTGCTTCCCGAATATTTGCCGGGGGTCATGCTTGGATAAGGAGCGTGTGTGACTGGGATATTGTGTGCGATGTAAGTGGGATCGCTAGAGCATGGCGCAAACGACCTGCTATCTTCGTTTCTGTGTTGGATTCCTGAATGCGGTGGAAACCGATTGTGCTCCCAAGGCATTATGGTATGCTGAAAAGGCGGTGGCGGAATATTCCGCCAGTCGACGGATACATCTAAGTTGTGTCCATCTGGTGGTAGTGGTGGGTATCCACCAAGTGCATGATGGGAAGGGTTCGGGATGCTGCCAATTGTCGGATACTGTGGCGCTGGGGTGGACGTCAAAGTCGGTGTTGGCGACAACTGTATCTGTGTCATATTTTGTGGAGCCAGTCTCTACGTGGGTCATAGTCTTCTTTTCAGGGGTCGAGTGGTGCTCAGCTTCTGTCAACAAACAATGTCAACAACAGACCCATGAACAGCTTCTGTATGTTAACAAACAAACACCATATGTTAGCTATAAAACTAACTAATATAAAACGAACAGGGTGCACTTGGTCACCCGTCTCAAGTTATTGGGTGTCTCGTCATCACAAGTGCTACATAGACCTAAAGGCATGTTTTTATATAGCACATTATCCAATCACTAGGACTGCTCAAAGCGTTTTAGAATTCAACCCCTGGCAGACCTGGCCAATCGAACACCATCTCTACTTTGGGAAGCAATCAGGCAGACTGCAATTACTTTGTGAACATTATTTGTACATAAACATCCACTGCTGTCTAGTACAAAGTACTTTTTCGTACAGCTGAGCGAACTGGATCTACAAAGTGAACAAATTTGCACTGAGTTCGAAATAATGGCAAGATCTGAACCAGGAATCTCTTGATTGAGAGTCTGATGCTCTAAGCTACCATGATCCACTTCCCACATTATACTGTACATGTGACATTTTATCATCCATTAAAAAGGCCATGGAACAGTTTTGTGTGCATATTAAAAAGAACTCTGAGTAGGTGTTGTCCTCTAACGTAATGAAATTGTTTACGGCTAAGCTTACATGAGAAACAGTACCATGGACCGTGTACTCTTACAGGGACTTTCGACATAAAGTGTATTAAACGTAACTGAACAAACGTAGAAGACACAAAGCAGGAACCTCAGTAGCTCCCCATCAATGATCAAGGCATAGTGCTACAAGACACTCATTAGACCCATCATGGAATATGCCAGCTCATCATGGGATCCCCGCACAAAGACCAACATCCAAAGGCTGGAAGCTGTCCAATGGCAGCCCGCAAGATTCATGACGGATAGTCCCACTGAAATGAACCAGAGCCTTGCCTGGAAATCTCTACAACACTGAAGGCCAACCGCCAAGATAACCATGACATAGGCATCAGCAGCCATGCCTTCTTCCCAGCTGGTACCTGTCTATGGAACCAGCTGCCTGAGTGCATAGTCCCTTGCCCTGGACACCTTCAAGGGAAGGTTGGCCACTCTGGGCATTTAGACACTGCATATTTCAGCCAGGACTATAACTTATAAGGTAGCACTGTTTTGATCCAAAACATGATACAGTGACAACACCTGCAAACAAGTTAGGTAACAATGTTCATTTTCCTTTGTACAAAGGTTCTTAGGCCAAAATTGTGGAGACTCACAAACTGGCCTTTTTATCTCTGGTAATGATGGTAGTATACTATAGTAAGTAATAGCAATGGCGGTACTCACACCTACAGACTGACAGGAGTCAATTGCAACACATTTATATAGACTTGCTTAAAATCTGTTTAAAAGTGTCTCTGGAGATGCTTTTAGGTTTACATGTTTTTCAGCACATGCTCAAAACATGGCTGCCTTTTGCATTAAGCCGTAGATAACTAGCAGTCTAGCAACTTTACTGAAAAAGAACTAATGGAATTGTGTTAACATGTTGTGACAGGCTGTTTGTTAAAAACATTGAACTTTAAAAAACATCTCTATTAACCAGACCTGGGGCCGAGTACAATTTTATGAGTACAAGTATGAGTACTTTGACGATGGATGAGTACGAGTACATTGCTAAAAGCTGAGTACGAGTACATTCTCACGAGTATGAGTAAAAGTATGAGTACATTAAAAAAAATGTAAATATTAAATAATAATGTATTTTAAAATTATTAATTAATCTAATTTATATAACTCAGCACAAGTGAATATGTAATGGCAGTTGATAAATTTTTATGAGGAAAACTAAAAAACCTCTATTTCATCAACAATGAAATTCACTTCATTGGCATTCATTTCAGTGGCATCGTATGATCTTATCATCTGTTTGCCATTGCACCGAATGAACACGAGTTGTTCACAGGTTGTCTTTCAGGCTGCACCGTTCAGGGCAGAATACTTTCTCGGCTATGCTAAATACTCTTTTAACTGGGGCTGATGAGGCTGGAATGCCGAGATGGTGAGGGACCAACTGAGCCAGAGTTGGAAAACTCAGAAATGCAGTGAGTCACTGTGACAATCTGTACATGGCTTGGGGTATTCGTTCACCTCACATTCATCTGCTGATGTTATAAGTTTGCAATTTATATTTTCTGATCATAGACTACTAGTTGTTGAGAGGGTTAGCACATGTCCACATAATAGGCTCAGCATCCCCTTTGGACTTTTTAGTCAGGCTGCTGGCATGGGATTACACTAGTGTAGGAGACAGCCTGACTTGAGCCAACTTACTTCTACAGAGGAAGACTGGCAGTTCTTGTTCTTAGCAGTTAGCTCTGTCAGTCAGTGCCAAGTGGCATGGTCTCCAAACTAGATCAAAGGCATTTCCTGTCTAACTGGTGGGTTAACTGCTAATTGGCTCTTTATGGCTTAATTAAACAAACAGGTTTATGGCCTGAACTGCTAGCCTACAATTATTATGTTTGCTTAACAGGGTGTTTCTGACTGGGAAAAGATGCTGCCTGTTGCCATGTTTGGGTATCATAGACATTGTTATCAGAGAATGAGGATGTACTGGGATGTGTAGGGATAGTAAAGTTGTATACTATCAGAAATAACAAAGTATTTAAAAAATAGTTGAACATTTAAATATTTCAGGAAAGTTAAATTTTATAACCAAATATATTTATTTTCCCCAGTACATATTGAGAAAGTACTCAGATGTACTCGCAATGTACTCGTAAAATCTGAGTACAATGAGCATGAGCACAAGTACGAGTCCATGACTCATAAGTTTCATGAGTACGAGTACTTCAAAAATGTACTCAAGTACACGAGTACATGAGTACCAAGTACTTCGGCCCCAGGTCTGCAAATAACAGATTACTTTCTGTTTGCACTAACTCCAGCAAAGCCTGCAGGCATATTCTATGAAGTGGCAATAACATGAAATAAATTACAATGATTGAATTGCTTGACGCATTGTTACACTGAGAGGCATCACAATGAATTTGTAATTAGCCACAATCAAATATATTTGATAAGACCCAGGTAAGTGTCAGAAACTGCATCATATCTCATCACACACACACACACACACATATATACACATACATATATATGAATATATATACATACATACACATCATGGTTTGGTTATAAGCCAAGAACGATGCTGCTAACCAGCAAAATGTTGTATCTGAACATATTTTGCAGGTTTAACTTCAGTGATAAGACTAACATGGACAACATTTCTTTGCACTTAGTTGTGTCATACCCAGTAAACTGTCACTTGAATACTTATGTTGACTTGATCAGCAAGAAAATAGCCTGACGAATCGCAAACAAAATGTACCTGTTAACATTTCTTAACAGAATTAATGGATTAGCGAACAGTCTGCTCTCTTCATGCTTAGATTTGGTTGCTTTTCATACAACAAATTAGTCATAACTGTTTACCACCACGACAGGTCTAGAACTGAAAGGTCTCGTCACATTGGGGACCTGCTGGCAATATAAAATAATAAAGTGCTGCACCAATTTCTCTAGGAGTTGGACCAGTTTCCACAAAGAGCTGAAATATTGTTTTGATGTAAAACGAACAACAGTTACTAACAGTGCATGCATGCAATAACACATAGTAACAACAGTTACTAACAGTGCATGCATGCAATAACACATAGTAACAACAGTTACTAACAGTGCATGCATGCAATAACACATAGTAACAACATTTACTAATAGTACATGCATGCAATAACACATAGTAACAACAGTTACTAACAGTGCATGCATGCAATAACACATAGTAACAACAGTTACTAACAGTGCATGCATGCAATAACACATAGTAACAACATTTACTAATAGTACATGCATGCAATAACACATAGTAACAACAGTTACTAACAGTGCATGCATGCAATAACACATAGTAACAACAGTTACTAACAGTGCATGCATGCAATAACACATAGTAACAACAGTTACTAACAGTGCATGCATGCAATAACACATAGTAACAACAGTTACTAACAGTACATGCATGCAATAACACATAGTAACAACATTTACTAACAGTACATGCATGCAATAACACATAGTAACAACAGTTACTAACAGTACATGCATGCAATAACACATAGTAACAACATTTACTAACAGTACATGCATGCAATAACACATAGTAACAACAGTTACTAATAGTGCATGCATGCAATAACACATAGTAACAACAGTTACTAACAGTGCATGCATGCAATAACACATAGTAACAACAGTTACTAACAGTGCATGCATGCAATAACACACAGTAACAACAGTTACTAACAGTGCATGCATGCAATAACACATAGTAACAACAGTTACTAACAGTGCATGTATGCAATAACACATAGTAACAACAGTTACTAAAAGTGCATGTATGCAATAACATATAGTAACAACAGTTACTAACAGTGCATGTATGCAATAACACATAATAACAACAGTTAATAACAGTGCATGTATGCAATAACACATAATAACAAGTTACTAACAGTGCATGTATGCAATAACACACAATAACAACATTTACTAACAGTGCATGTATGCAATAACACATACTAAATGTGGTGAAACATGTGAAAGATAACAGTGTTTTGACAAACATGAATGTTTCAACACAACAACTGTTTCACACCAATTGGGATTGTTTGGGCATATTCATTCATTTGACAAATTCATTCATTTTCCAATATTTGGAGTAGAAGTCAGACTTATCTCTGCTTTATTTAAAAATATGACATTTTAAAGAATAAAGGTTGTTGTCTATGTTAAGTTAAACTTATTATTAAAACTGCACACAAGTTACATACAATTATATCAGTAGTAATGGAACCTCTCAATTAATGTAGAGTAAAGCGAGTATGTGACATGTACATTTACTTTGTTACCTTACCTGAAATACAATTTCATAGATCAAGGTGCAAACAAATAATTGTACTTTCCTACTGTCTGACTCGTTAGCATAAATCTGCACATGTTCTCCAAGTAGAACATGTTTATTATATTCGAAGATGGGACATTTCAGTTACACAAAATGTTGGCTTAATTGTGGATTTTAGTATGATTATCTTATAATGGTGGCTTTGTGAAAAAAATTTGTCAGCCACTTTATATTTCGCAGTAAAATACTTTTACTGAAATTTGCATAGGCAGGTCCAGGAGGCCTAGGGACCCATGCCCCCTAGACATTTGGAATTTTACTGTGGTATGCCTGCACTAGAGTGGTGTGCCTTTGGAATGTTCCCCCGTTTAGTCCCATGGGGTGCAAAATTTGAGGTTTTTGGTGAGCTTCTGAAATTATCAACATGTTCAACAGTATGATCCAACAGCACAACGGCGGAGTGGCAAACGCGGAGTCGTGCTGAAGCTCCAGCTCAGCCCACCCAATATGAATATATTTGGATTGGCCATCAGTGGAGGTTTTTGGCGAGTCTCAAGAGGGGTTACAACTAGAAGATTTGGGACCCCTAGACTATCATCCCTGGATCGTAGACATGGGGTCAAGTGCAATTAAATGCATTTAAATGCGACTGATACAGTATTTGCATTTGAAAATCTGGAACCAAAAATAGTTGCATTTAAATACATTTTAAAAGTATTTGAAAAATTAAATACTTTTTTTCAAATACTTATAGCATAGCATTTAATTCTGTCAATGAAAACTTTTATCACAGCTGTGCTTAATTATATTGTTGCTTGGTCCAGGCTGTTAATACAGGTCACTCATGATGTGATCACTGAGGCATAAAATTCACTGAGAGAAAACTGGCCTCCCTATAGCTCTTTTATTAGCTGACCAACTGCAGCCAGTTGCATGCTTTGATCATTAACTCAGCATTAACTTGGGTCATTGTTAGATGGATGATCAGTGTATCAGCTGACATGCCACAGGGTCAGGTTTAATAGCAAGCATTTAATTGATAGTGTGTGCCTTAATCTACTTGTCATGGTTTAGTGCATTAGTGGGCACAGGAAATGGATAACAGGATTAACCTGTCACAGAGGAAAAAGTTAACAATGAGTAACCAATTAGAGCATGGTACTATTGACTCAGTGAAATCCCTTAATTCTAGATAAACAATGGTCAAGTATAGCTCTTTTTTGTCATTATTTATTGTGCATGGGCACGACGTTGTCATGAGAATTAGAAAAGTATTCGAAATACTGTTGAAAAGTATTTGCATTTTAAATGTCAACAGTATTTGCATTTAAATACTTTTTAATGTATTTGACCCCATGTCTGCTGGATCCACACCTGACTTGAGAAGCTGTTCCCTCAGTTACTTGTTCTATCACTCCAGCATAAAACAACTATAATTGAAACAGGTCTGATGTACCATGTAAACGAATTCGCCGGGCGACCTCTCTTCGACGTTCAAGCAGTTTGGCCCGAGTGTCATCCACTGTCTCATATTCAGGTGCATAGCAAGCATGCAACACACCTCCAAAGAATGAACAGTCGTCCAGCTTCCTTTTGGCAATTCTAAACATAACAAGAAAATGTATTCATTTTTCATCACCTTTGTCTAGATTAATTGTGCATTACAAATTTGCATAGTATTATAAAATACAGGTGGAAGGGTCACACGCTCATCAACAATTATTCTCAGACAATATCTCAGATGGAACCCAAAGACACCTAAGATTATTACAAAGAACCTACTAGTACCACTACCAGTTTTAATTCAGTTCTAACTAGGTGATTGAAGCAGCCACTGCTCTACTGCAGGAGTACACAATGAAAAAAGAAGGTAAGTTCTTATATAACATGGTACCCAGTCCTTAGGACAGCTCAAAGTGCTTTACACCCTGGCAGACATGTTCAATCGAACACCATATCCACCACTGTCTGTATCCAGGTACTCATTCATACAGCTGAGTGATCTAGAGCAACGTAGAGTGTATGAACTTGCTCAAGGTTCAACATGGCAGCACAGGGTTCAAACTCGGGTTCTCTTCATTGAGAGTCCGATGCTCTACTCACTGTGCTACACTTAATGAAACAACACCTAACCTTTGGAAGGACATACACTACCTACCTGGCTGCCTGCAGTTTCTGATACTTCACCCAGATGACCTGCTGAAAGTCTTCAGTGGGATATTCATGGAGGATGTGATATTCTTCCACTGCCCCATAGAGGGCACACAACTTAATGAGGTCATTGACAACCCCCAGTGCTGGCACCCCTTGAAGCAAGAGGTAGCATGACTCCTGATTCACTGTGTATACCTGAAGACAGAAGTAACAGATTGACTGAACTTGTACATAACGGAGGTGCACTTCACCAAATGTTTGTTTTATGACAAAACTCACACAATGTTCACCCACGGATTAGTATTTTATGTCTGAATGTTTTATGAATACCTAGATAATCTACAATTAACTCCATATAAAGTTAAAAAAGTAGCAGTGCATAACAAAGGAGGAAGATAAGCTGTGCTCTGGTCTGTATAAGATATATGATGTGTTTGGTCCAGTATTTTTGCTACTTAATGATCACCTTCATTTTGTTGAAGATTTCCTCATTTTAGGGGTAGCTTTTGTAGCAAGAGACAATAAATGTAATAGTACAATTTTACTGTGACAGATACTTATATGAATTTTATAACACCACTTCATTTTGGTGAATCTGCCTATATTTATCAGGGTTATAATTTATCCTAAATTTTGTAGGAGCCAACAGGGCCCCTACTTTCCAAAATCTAGGGGAGTACCACAAAAACTGGAAGCCAAAACAGGTTGAATGAAAAAAGCCTTGACATGGTACCATGTCAACGATTTTCGGTCCAAAGTAAATGTAAGTCAACATACGATACAATTGCCAACTGAATTAAAATGTCGTAACTTTTTTTATTTATAATATAAATAAAAAAGTATTTAAATATATATATATATTATATATATTTAAATATTTTTTTCAGGGTTTTCAAACACATTGGCTAGAGTAATAAATTTACAATATTTAATAGTTTAGTACTAAGTATAACCAAATTAATGCAATTAATTAGTTAATTTTAGTTATGTAGCATGCAAACTCAACAAACCAACACATTCCAATTAAAGGTCATAATGTCTATGATTATGAAAATATTTATACATATTATGCAATGTGTATAACCGTATTAATAATGGTAATAAGTTGACATTAACAAATCATATAATAATTTAATTAGTTAGTCAATATTGGTTAATTAGTGCGCAACCTCGACAAACCAACACATTTCAGTAAAAGGCCATAATGTCTATCATTATGAAGATATTTGTATAATTTATGCAAACAGTAAACCACATTAATCTGTTAATAAATATACATTAACCAGTCATTTCATATTAACAGTAACTTAATGAATAAGTTAATATTGGCTAATACTAGTAATAGTAGCACGATAACTCGACTGACCGCTACATTTCAATAAAAGGCTGCATTACAATACAATAACCTTTATTTGTCCACAAATGGAAATTCATGTGATAAAAATTCACACTTTAACACAAAAATATTAGTACATTACCTACATTTAAAGCTACAGAATTCATTGATGTGCCTAATTAAATTACGGGGGCGCGCGATAGGGTAGTGTTTAGCACATCCGCCTTGTAACAGACCTGCAGTGGCTAATTTAGTTAATTACTATTATTATTAGTTATCAGAGAAAGACTAGAACAGAAAAACCAAAGTCACGTTATATAAAAAGCATTATAAAAGAATGCTGCACAAGGCAAGCATATGGTTGCCGTCACTGTGTGCGCGTTTCTAAAGCAACAAGGTTTGAACGATTTGTTTATTTTCGCGTCTGTAGGCGTAGTTCTTGGTGTCTACCGGAACAGAATGTAGTTGACAGTTAAGAGTCATGACTGAAATTTGGTGCAGACATTGGCCTGACCTTAGATTCACTTCGTGACCATGTCCTGGTTTTAAGATCGAACCGGAAAGATGAAATTATGCAAATAAATGCAGACCCCTTCACGTGAGTGAGCACCCTCATCCCCATAGTATGACGACATAAAAACACGCATGCGTAGAACCATAATTCTACAAATTTCATACGATCCCTTACGGTTTAAAGACAATTCCCGGATTTGGCTTGTAAAAGGGAACTATTTTTGGAATTACGGGGAGGGCGGCAATAAACCCAGACGAAGAGACACGTTGACGCTCTCCACGGGAAACTAGGAAAATGTTTTCCACAAGTTTAGACTTATCAAAATTTCGGCAAATATAAACCACGGTGGTTTATATATTGCTTTATCGTTCGATCTTCAAAAACCACGGACACTTTAAATGTAAATTAGAGTTGAACTGTCGGCGCACATGAATGTGCAAACGTTGTACGGACATCGTGTCTGAAGTTTCTACTGATGAATAAAACATATATATTCGTGACGAACCTGGAACGCTTGTTTGTTCAATTTCATTGACAAACAAATACACCCTTAGCCGTGAGGGGACAATGCATCACCACAGCACGATGATGCACACGGTTTGGCGAGCGACATACCCGAGATAAGGCTCCGGTCTTCTTAAGCCATTGCGTACCGCCCAATTGAAGGAAGGAAGACAGAGGGGACAACAACTTTACAGCCTGACATGCCGGCGCCCTGAGTTCTATACCCGGACCGGGCAGGTATGGTATATTTGGTGTAAAAACCTGGCTCTCAACATTGGAGACTGTGTATCCCTTGTAACTCAGAGATCAAGTTAATGTTGGTCCCATCTCAATTTGGGACGTAAAAGAACCACTGAGGACGACAAGCACCCTGGCAGTGACCACCCTCAGTGCCAGTATAGAAAGGTTGCCTTGGCGATAATGTTCTGAAAAAGGCTGGCTAGTTGAATGAGACCTCATAAGATCATAGCATTGTAACCACAATATATACAGACTAGTCAGTTAATAGAACGTTGCCGAGTGCTGGAAACAACTAGGAAATACAAACCACTTTGTCAGTGACGTCTTTGAGTTTGACTTAGTTGGGGTGGGAATTTTGTCCATTAATTAATTGTCCATTAATTTATGGCTTATACACATATCTTACTTAAATGTATTAAATATTATGCATTAATCGAAGTACAGCTGTGTCCGTAAGTTCGTCAGAAAGTTGCAAAGAACCTGGCAATAGTTGAATATTATCATCTATTATCGCTCACCAAAGGTACTCGACGAAGGGTTACTAGGCAGAGTACAGCGTAGCCACACCGCTGATTGTCACATTACTGACTCACAAACCTTTACGGCCTTTGGATGTCTCCCTTCTCTATATGCAGGTCTTGTCGCACAGAGATTTTGTCGAATGTGGTGTTTTCTTTTAATTTCATATTCGTCGTCTGCATTTTCTGCCATCTTTGTATAACCCATTGCGCCATCTACCGGGCTGTGAGTACAGATCACTATTTTGAAGTGGACTAGAATAATAATTATTGTGTAGCCTACTGGAGTTTCCTAAGTTCGTGCAGCTAGACGCTTTTCACTTAAATGCTAAATATTCTTAAATATGTTATTCGAAAACGTTTCCGCTGTGAGAATGTGAATTCACCATCACTGAATAAATGCCAACAAAATTATTTATGCTTGCAAGGAGAATTTTTTAACAGCAACGCCCTGCCCCCACCGTGTTCAGATCGATGTCACCAGTAGAGCCGAGACAGCGGAAACTGAAGTGATGGCGGCGCAGCAGCGAAACATTTTTTTCGACACGATTTGGTTCGGCCGACAGTGGAGGTTTTTGTGCCCCCTCCCAACTATATATTCTCTCTGGACACGCCGCTGCCATCATGTGATCTGTTGCCTAGCAAAAGCTCGTGAAGCCATCAAAATGGATGCCGAGTACATGGCGCGTTACTGCACTCGATCCGATCCGTCACAATAATGATTATTATCTTTTGTTGAAATTCTGGTCGCAGATGACAAAACATAAGGCAACGTTTTTAAAGTCGTCATGTTTGATCTCTGAGATGTCATGTTTATTTTGATTGCTGGAAAACTGGATTGAATCATTCGGTTTGAAAATGCATTAATGCTATGTCAACTAAATTAATTATGTAACCGGCAGGGTTACTGAGCAATAAGTAAATTATTATTATTAATAATTTTAATCTATATTATTATTCCAAAACTCCAAGTACTCCTTTTGTTCTCATATTTTTAAAAATGTAAATCTGTAGACGCTGCCTGAGAAAGCCATTAGGTTCTCTTCCCAGGCGGTGTCAGTTTCCCCAGCAGTCACCAAGTGAGGGTCATACCCCGGTCACTAAGCCAGGATTAATTAAGAGACGCCATCACAGAGTTTCCGAGAGAAGCTGGACAGACAGCGCTCCAGTGTTTTTCCACGAGGTTTCGTGTTTTAACAGAGATATAAACACAAATGAAGATATAAGGTGGGTGGATTGAACCAGGATATAATTAACAGCAGATTTATGTAATTATCTCCCAATACTTGCTATTAATGGTACTTTTAAGTTCCCCGTGGGAAGGTCAGTTAATTGGTCTGTGTTGACAGTGTGGGCGAAATTCCCCCAGCACTTACAGCTGTTGTGTATTATGGCATACACAGGTTAAATTCCACTGTTTGGGATAAGGAAGCACTATCTACACAATTGCATGGTTCATAATCTAGTAATTAGCGTGAGTCTTTAATACTCAATAGGAGATCATTGTGTTGATATGTTCCCTGCTGAGATGCTGGCACAGTAGGCTGTGTAATGTGTCTGCAGCGGGTGTCGGGTATCGCTATTCCCTAGGGAGTAGGGACAGCATGTTGACTGTCAGTGGATAGACGGACTGCCCATTGAGTTTAGCAGAGTAGTTTCTACTGAAGCAGTGAAGGGCTATTAATGCCCAGTGTAGTGGGTAACTTATATATTGATAGGATAGGTGTGTTTAATTAAGTTGATTTCTAATTGTTGTTAGCAATTACACTTACATGTACTTGCAAATCTAGACAACTTCAGCTTATACAGCTGTATATGTGACACTTAGCAGGTGTTCTTACAGCAGAATTTCATATGCTATTTTAGTGCATTTTAAGGGAACCATTAAGTCAGCATACATATAATTATATCGTGTTAGTCATTACTTGGTTTATTCATTTATAACTGATAATTGGCTGTGTATCAATTACTGAGTCTTGTTAGTTAGTGCAATGCTGTGCGAGTATTATATTTCACTTGCTGGTTTATTTACAGAGAGTGCATGGTGTGATTGCACTGAGCAGTGCTCAAGCACTGTGTTAGACTGCAGTTCCCAGTTGGGGTGAGCATTGTTACCTTCCATGTCGTGGGGTATTCCTAATTGGTTAGAGACAATGCAGTTAGACATGTGTTTAGTATTGATTAATGGACTCTTATTCTATGTGGATGATGAGCCGTTACATGATGATAATGGTCATGTATATGTACCGATGCTTTATTATACATAGAGGAGTATCTCATATACATGCGTTTAATTGTAGAAGTATTACAACTGAGTTTATACTGTATTGACATTTTACATTGATTTGATACTGTGTTAATGATACTTAGGATGCATTTGAATGTATTTCTTGATTTGGGAATACCGTGTTTAAACTAATGTAGACCTATGTGTTATTGATAGTAAGTCCGTCAACGAGTATTGCCGTTTGGATATCTAGTTACAAATATCACAGGTGCTAGCCTGCTATTTGGTATCTGAGATGATCTATATGCAATTTAACTGTATCAAAGTTATGCAAGGAATATTATGTTTAACGCTGTTGTTGAATGATCATTTGTATCCATTGTTGCACTTGTCCTAATCGTATGTTATTATGTTGCAGGTTTTTGTTTTTTTGTTTTACTTTGTATTTTAGATTATCAACACAATAAATGATAGTCATCATTTAACCGTGTTGCCTGTCGTCATGGTAAATCCCCCGCTACAATAGCTTTTAACAGTCGAGTACATACTTGACTGTATGTATTCGACTGTGAAAAACGAATAAAGAAAACGTCCCAACAAATAATAAAACCACTCAAGCAGTAAGTTTCACTGAACACAACTCTACCTTTATCAAGACCATGCAGTCACCGGTCTCAAGAATCAATCGTCATTATCATCATCAAATCCATTATACAAATTAGTCGACCTTTCCAATCGTTTCATCTTTCTTTGTAGCCATGAAAAACAATACATTCTTCCGTCCGTTTCATGCTCGCAACATCGCCCGAGTCGCCTGAAATAGTAATATGTTCAATATTACCAGCCACACTGGCTATTAGCCCGTTGGTGGCTCTGTACACTATAATGACATGTCAACCTGTCCAACCCACCAACCCATATATATATATAGGCGCCACATATCACTCAGAACATCTATATAATTATACCATCATGCAACCACTACACCAACCACTCTCACCAGCAAGTCCAACCATCTATCTCATCAATCCCACAATCACAAGTTTCCCCCGGAAATACTGTCCTCTGCCTCATCAGCTAACTAGCACTAGTACATAGTCAACATTTTGATTGTAGCTCAGTAACAATAGTGGAAATAGCGATAATGTGTGTAGCAACGATACAATTAGCATCATATTACTTAAGTGTTACATACTGAGAAACTTTCTAGTACAAATTATGTATATACACAATTGAGCGACAAACGGTGTGCTGTCGATGTTATGCTGTTGGTGCAGATATCATATCAACAGTCACGCGTGAGTGAATCCACACTCCCATCAAAATTATCAGTAGATGTCACCATTCGATGATTTGACGTACGCGAGCCGTAAAGCAGATGTAACAATCATACATACAGTTTCATAATAGCATAAGATAGCATACGTGAGTTAATATTTAGATTTGGCTGTCTGTGCCACTAATTACATTAGCATTATGTACAAAACTACTGCACGCAGGAGGGTAACATCATATTTCGAATACATCTACGTATGTGTATTTCTGTCAAAGATTCTCGTAAGCTTTGTGTAGTTTGATTAGAATATTTGATATGTCTGACTGACCGATTGGATTGTGTGTGTGTGTCGAAGTGTCTGCGAGTAGGACAGTTAGACGGTATTTATGACTTCCACCAATAATATGGATATTACTTGCAGTATAGTTCGACATGGTGATATCTAGACGATACTGACCGTGTGTGTGCTTTTCGACATTAATTTGTCCAGACTACATTTAAGAAAGCAGTACTTTCATTTTCACTGCATTACTGAGACAGTATATCACATGCATACGGTCCAATAATTTGATATGAAATGCACGAGGAGACAACTCGTTATCGCCTATAGAGAATTTACAACGAACGAATACATATGTCCAATGTTGTTTATCGTCACCTAATGTCACTTGTGGTCGCCCGCGAAAACCGCCCTTATCTGGTCTGAAGTACTCATCAATGATAAAACGAGCAGGAACGTTCGGTGGTAGACATAACACATGGCCAAAAAGTCGCCACCGGGCTTTCCGGGCCAATCGACTGATCGGCTCGCACTGACATCGACGATGCAATGTTTCTGATGTCATCTTCTGTGGGCAATGAACAATCTGACGAAAGTGGCGGCGGTGGTACGAATTCAGCCTGTTCAAGTCCGTCTAGTCAGACTCCATGTGCCCATGTTGCAGGTCAGTACAGGAACAACGGATGATGCATAGAGGCAGAGCCGTGACGCTTAGGTAATCTGATTCCGCCTGAACCAGACTGTCCGGAGCTTACAGAATGCTACATTTGCGAGCTGTTTACGACTTGCAACATCCTCTTCATCTCCTAGAATATAGAATCTAATTTCTTCGTTATCCGTCATTCCTCTGATATGTGGTCTGTTTGTCTTTGAATAGATGTTCTTTCCGTTTTTGATTCATTGTTGGCGATCGAGGAACCACTATGTCTGGCTGCGTGGGGCAGTTGTATAAACTTGATTAAGAAATTAAGCACGGATTGAATAGCTGACGAAATCTGTCGTATTCGTATTCGATGTCATGTGGCACGCCGATGTCCATGATTGGTTTTGTTTGTGGAGGCAGCTGTGACCGGATACTTCTCAGGGCCGCCTCGAGGTGATGATAAACAGCACTGGGCAGAGGCTATCCCATCGAAGCGTGCCTATTGTCACGAATACGGACATTCACCGAGCGATATGCTATGACAAGTGTCTCGATTGCGACGCGGTATTTCTGTGCCGTGGCTCATAACCACCGGTGCCCAAACACTACGTCAGCCGTAACTACTTCGACCTCGACGGAATCCCCTCTGACCAGGCGAAAGGAACTCTAGTCTGTTTGACGTTCATATGTATTCAATAGCCAACCTAGAAATGTTCAATTCTATGAACTTTTTTGTTGATTTGTACTTTTTGGGGGTCCTAGAACAAATTCAGCTTGGTTGCCCAAACAGCAACTTTGGGCAACTCTGGTAATTTGCATAAATCCAAGATGGCCACTTGTCGATATGAAGGTGATGTCCCCCGCGGGGCAAACCGGCAAGACCACAGGGATCAGCTTCACCGAGGCGTGTGCTCGAGAGGCCAGTTTCATGGCTGCCCAAGAGAAGGACACACAGTGGCTCAACAGCCTGGGCCAGGGGCAAGATGCTATGGAGTGGAATGGCTTCGACAATCACCTAGCCAGGAGCCAGTACGTACTCAAATCTGCGAGCACCTATATGTTTGTTCCTTTGATTGACACGCCACCCTTTCACCCAGACACCATCCTCACAACACTCACGTACATGCAGAGGTCACTGCTTGACATGGGGATGGCTTACGTTCATCTTTCCATTGACATGGAGTTGTTTGTAATAACCAAACAGTACTGGCGCTGGTACCGTGCAGTTTCAGAACGTAATCGCCCATCCTGGTGGGATACATACTATACAGTCGTTCATTGGCTGCATCACGAAGCTGATGAAAGTTTCAGCGTTTGAAGTTACTTGGCCGCAGCATATCGGGGGCTGACAGATATCTTCAATGGGAAGTCCTAGGAGAAAACCATGAGGTCCTTTCGGGGCGTATCAGCGGCCCTCTTGAAACGATTTCTATCAAAAGGGCCGAAGACATTTGAGCAGATAGAGCAGTATCTGGACACTGCTCGCCTCCATCCAAATGGCCGGCACTGGGTGGACAACTTCATTCTCTCTACACTCCTCATCCATCAGTTTGAGTGTGTAGAGAGAGAGAAAGGGTGACATTTACTTAAAACAGTTAACCATGGCGCGCATGCTGAAGTATTTCTTCCTCGCTAGTCAGTGCACTACGCCTACTATCTCACTCAGTACCTGCTGTAGATGCGTGCGCTCCCTGCTGAGGCTAAGGCGGACCTTGTGTCCGGCGCCTTTGTTTGTCGACACCATGAGGGATACTGGAACAGACTGCCATAAAGTTCGGCAGGGAGCTCTCAAGGGCATGGCTATGTCTGCTGAGCTTGTTTATGAGTGGATTGACGCCTTCCCCATCACCGTGCACGTGTCAGACCGCGTGGACTATATCTACTCTGCTGATCCACCAGGCCAGTCTGCGCAGAAACAGCACAAGGATGAGTTGAAGCACCGGCGTTTCTTGGATGCGGATGATCGGGGTCTCATTGATGCTCAGGTGGAGAAGTACACTCACCCACAGGAAGATCACCGCCCTCGTTTGTACAATTCCGTCACCGGCCAAATTACTCCTGCTGTGGCTAATTAGGCTGAGAGTGTAGAGGATGAGAATGTAGATGAGGAGGGTGAAGAGCATGAGGATGTTGAGGGTGGTCTTGCTGATCCTGATTACCTGGATGATGAGTGACAATAGATAAAAGAGAATATTATTAGGAGATAAAACAATCTTTTATGTATAGCTATGGATATAAATCCTTGTAACATCCCTACAATGACTTTTTTACATGATTACTTAATGGAAGAATTTTCTTCACAAAGAAATATGAATGCCAATGTTCATAATGATATTTGTACTCTACACTATGTGTAATAGATGTGACTACGTGTTTCAAATATCAAATATGGATCTCTATTCGACCTTTTTCGTCATGTTTCGTTCTCTGAACATAAAGTTTTCGAGTTAATATCCTGACTGCGTGAGACATCTTGGCTCCATCGTGCAATCTTTCGACTTCGGCTGCTGATGCATCTAATCTAGTCGAGCCATTCTCTAGAGCTTTTTGGCGCATAGCAAGAAGAAGGATGTATCGTTCCTGCTTTAATGTGTTGTTCTGTGTTGTGTCGGTGGTATTATAGATTCTCAGCCTTAGTCCTCTGGGAGATAGACATCCTGTTTAGCTCAGAGCAGTAGATGGTATGATGCCTAGCTGTCGGTGGGACTATTCCAACTATGGATTCTGCAGCAGATTTAATAGCACTTTCAATACAATCCTATCTGTCACTTGTATTGTGTTCGCAGCCACAGCCTGTAGCTAATGGGCGACGGTTGCACAATATCCAATTCTGATACTTTGACATGACAACTTCTCGGTGCAATATCGCACACATTTTTCCGAACGTGATCTGGGCATCTTGCCCCACATTCTGAACACACGGCGCATATTAAATTTAGCAACAACTCTTCGGTGGTTACTATTTACGGCTGTCCCTGCATATACGATCTCGAATCTGTAAGGAGACATTTGTGTGGCTTGATCAAGTCGATCATGCTATATAGGGATCACACAGTGGATCCATCGAGTCTCTGCCCATGCCATTTATTGGTATGACGGGCTGCATAGGCGAATGCGTTATTACAAACAAACAGGTCGTGAGTGTAAAGTCGGACGGCAGGATGAATGCAACATAATGTCGAAATGAAAGAAGACTTTAATTGTCGCCTTTCATTTTGTCACACGCCTCAACCAGTCACATGAAGTTAGCGTTTACTAAATTTGATGTCGGCTGCTAGTGAGGTGCGCGCACTAGGAGAGCATTAAACAATTTGACGGAATTAGGTCTACTACGGAAATTGGGTTGCACGTTAGAACGTATTGTTTGTTGAATTATATGACACATGTCATATGTGGTATCTTATGTGTTATTTGTTTTCCTGTTGCTTCTCCGATTCTAGGAAGGATGACACTCTATAATTCCATTATTTCACAAAAAGATATTGACCTTCTAATTGTGGTTTAAAAAGATTTATAGAGATCCCGGTAAAAACTTCCAGATATAATTGGTTAATATCGTTGCTTGTCCTCAGTTCGTGCGTCGTCCAATGCCGTGTGCCCCTGGTATTGTTTCGTGTTTTATCTTCTGTTTGATTGCTTCGGTGAACGGTTATGTTTAACTTGCAGCTAGAATAGGTAGTATACCTGGTTGGCATGTTATAATTATTTTGATAAACGATTACATTTGAGAAAACCAACACAGTAACGCTTTGCAGTGGCATTTCGCGATGGATGAGCTTGTGCAACTCTAGTATATATATATATATATATACATATGTGTGTGTGTGTGTGTGTGTGTGTGTGTGTGTGTGTGTGTGTGTGTGTGTGTGTGTGTGTGTGTGTACACTGCGCCGGACTGTCAATCGAGCAGACAAGAGATCGAATCTACCTCCTGCCATTTTTAGACTGGGGCAATTTTGTTCACACTATGTTGCTTGTAGGCCTATCTTCGGAATATAACGAAAACCGTTGGTCTCTTCTATCTGTTGTCTATGTATGGGGTAGTAAAACATCCCACACATTGAGTAAATGTGTAAGTGTTGTAGATTCACAGAGCTGGTGACACCTCTATTTTTAAAGCCTCGCATTAACGTGATCGATGTTCGGGATACCTACAAGACTATGATAATGTAAAGAAAGAAAGAGAACGAACTAATATTTTAACGACAGTCTATCCTAGTGTCACATGAAGAAGATATATTATCTTTTAGTGGCGCCCTATATGGGCAGAGGATCAAAGCCAAACTGCTCTGAGAGCTCCAATTGCAACCCCTTCCGGATCACAAAAACCCTCCAAATGCGCACCCACTTGGAAACTACAGTTGCGCCATCTTTACAACCCCATGGCAAGTTATCGATATAAAAGAAAGTGGAACGGAGAGACAAACGATGTAGGACTTGCGATGATATGTGGCACTGACATAATATTATGTTGACATTCAAAGGCTTACAACACTGCCCCAATAAAAACAACACTGTCGCGGGTGTTTTCACTGCCACCTGCACACACGCGCGCGCGCACACACACACACACACACACACACACACACACACACACACACACACTAGCTGAGTTTACTTCCAGAAAAAACCCCAACCAAAATCAACCCTGAGGAACCTCGAATTTTTCAAGAAGAACATGCGTACCCTATTTAATAATAATAATAATAATAAGATAACTTCTATTGCGCCTAAATCCTTGGAAACCAAGCTCAGAGGCGCATAAAAACAAAAGGGTTGGTCAATCTCAAAATCCATAAGTAGTTTTCCAGTTGTCGACCGATGGGTCAAGGCGCTAGGGAGCTACGGTAGATAAGCAAGGTTGTAAAGATACGTTTTTAAATGACGACGGAATTTTGTAATATTTTCAACTGATCTGACACTAAGAGGAAGCATATTCCAAAGAGTTGGTGGAGCAACAGAAAAATCCCTAGTTCCAATGTTAGTGTTGACTCTAGGAACAAAAAGTAGGTCAGAACTAGATGATCGAAGCTGGATAGGTTTTCTTACAGGAATAAGCAATAAATGCAAATAAGATGGTTGCTTATTGGACAGTGCCTGGTATGTAATGATACAGATCTTAAATAGTATACGATATCGTACAGGAAGCCAATGCAAAGACTTCAAAAGTGGTACAGAGCGAGAAAAACGAGGAGATCTTGTAACTACTCTTGCTAGACAATTTTGGACACGCTGAAGTTTTGTGATATCCTTGCTAGCGATATTATAAAGGAGGAAATTGCAATAGTCAAGTCTGCTGCTAACAAGCGCTGTTGCAATAGTCTTAGCAACAGAAAATGACATATACCGGCGAATACGGCGAAGATCACGAATATGATAAAAACAGCAGCGACATGTTTGAGATATGTGTTGTCGGAAATTGAAGTTAGTATAAAAGATCACTCCTAGATTCCGTACCGAGGTTGCTGGCGTGATATACTGATTCAAAATACGCGTAGGGAAAAAACCACCCAGTTTACAACGCTGCATTGGAGTACCAATAATGATCAATTCAGTTTTATTTGCATTTAATTTCAACTTGCTGTCAGTCATCCAGTGGAAGATATCTTGAAGGCAATCACTAAGTTGGTTAAGGGAGCGATTTGTATCCGGCGTAGCCAACGAAATGTAGATCTGACTATCATCAGCATAAAGATGATGATCTAAGTTATGTCTTTGTATAACAAAGTTTAGTGGCGTGGTGTAAAGAGTAAAAAGCAAAGGCCCAAGAACAGAACCCTGGGGAACACCAAATAAAGCCGGCAGTGCAGCTGAAAAGCAGTTCCAAATCTTTATAGTTTGGTATCTATCAGTTAGATACGAAGAAAACCAGCTTAGAGCTGTGCCAGATATGCCGTACCACTTTAATAGGCATTCAATGAGAATGCTGTGATTATTCAATATATGATTGTTCGCTTTTTGTACGATTGTGTATGTATTGGCTGTCCATACGTAGATGGCAATCCATTGACTATATGTGTGTGGTATGAAAAGCCAAACACGCCTGACTATAGTTTTATATCTTGGTCGATTTATTAATGAGAAATCCGTAGTTAGTAAGATAGAAATTTAAATTCAAAATACCTGTCTGAGTAATTATGTTTTAATAGTAAAGCTAGATACTGCTGTTAAAAATGTTTACCCACAATATAGTGATGTATTATGAAGAGTGGCTGGAAAATAGTCCCATCTTTTCCAGGAACGGGTCATTGATACGGTGTGTCTTTTTTGGCGAAGGGGTGCAGTTGAAAATTGTTCGTCGCTGCGCGGCCGCAATTTCACCTTCTTGTCGCTGTCTCGCGCTGTCTCCTATTTCGGCTCGTTGGGGGAGCTGCTCAGCTTATTATTAACCTAAACGGGGGCACATTTCCAACGATCTAGGGGGCACGGTCACGAGGGCACATTCAAAAAGGTCTACGAGCACGTAAATTCAAAAGGTTTGGGAGGCACGTGCTACCCAGGCCCCCTGGATCCGCCTATGCATGCCCCACATACTACTCTCTCTGGATGCGCCCCTGGTTATACAGGTTTGACTGCCAAAATCTGGACATCAGCTAAATTGTTCTGATTAGGCCGCTTGCATGGGCGTTTGCTGTTGTCGAAATCTCTAGCACGCGTAATGTCATTAGGACTAACTTTCTCGCACTTGACATCGGTATGGTCCATGAATCAGACAAGATTTGATTCTCAAATTGAGGGAATAAATCCCACTGTGAATTTCAGTTACACTAATATGTGAGGTGTCCAAAAATGGGTGATGGACTTTTCAGAAGCGTAGCTTATTACCTTTTTGGACGTCATCTTTAAAAGTGGCTGCCATTTTCAAGTGGAAGTCGAGCTATTCAAAACTCTTGTCTTACAACCAAACCTACTGATTGGATCTAAAAGTTGTATAAACAAACGTTATTTGTAATAAAATGCCGAGTATGACAATACTCATATAATCTTTCTGTTATCATTATTTGCAAAACTATACGGGGAAAGTCAAGGAAAATGCAAAATAACTTCAGTTTTGGTAACGTTTTAATTACATAGATAATTCATTTTTTTATTTCTTGTGAAACTATATATAATTTGTTACATTTCTTTTATTTTAGATAGCTTCTGTACCGCTTCTATATGTTGTAGGCACATCAAAACATAAACGTCTGGTGTCTTGAAACGGGAACATTACCATACATACTTAATTTCTCTCTTAATGCAAAACGGCTTGGTAGATTTGCATGAAATTTTGTGTGAAAACGTAAACATATATGTGTTATGCACGTTTGATGTCAGACACCGAATAAATAAGTTATGCATATGATCTATTAACCTAGTAAAAACCCAAACTTCAGAAATTATGCCTACTATTAACCTCTGTTATGTATAAACTTCTGCCTTCGAATATATAAATTCACTAAAATATGTAAATGAGGTTTTGTGATCGCCAATTACGTATTGCTGTGCACATAATCTGTTTCCAAACGTGTGGCTATAAAACATGGCCCAATAATACCTTTAAAGGTGACGCCGCAATAATCCATTTTACCGCCCTCTGCATGAGCACGTGTTTCCGTCTAGCTGATACATTAGGTAACTAGCCGCAACGTCTAGTTAAATAAAATATATCCCAAGAAGTGTTGTATGTCGAACACGTAGAGAATGCTTCGAATTATTTTTGAGGCGAAAGTAATAATGGTATTTTGAACTAGCACACTAATGATGTTACTGTTCTGCCATATCTACAAACATTTCTTCGGGTCTTACTCGGTGCATGTGTGGGCGGTTCTGCTCGAGTTAACAGATTGGCTTGGTCAATAACTCAGCTTGTTATAAATGCTGTGAGTTTTGGTGCTGTGAAGACATCCAAGCACGTCCTACTTCTGTGAATTAAAAAAAACGTTAATCTAGCTATCCGAGAAATTGCTTCCAGTGTACAGCGTTGGAAAAAGAGAAGGTCCACCTACGTCAAACCACCGGAATTATCTGGACCTCTTGCAGATGCAGCATTAACAGCACAGCGAATTAACCGCCTTTGCTGGACCATCATTTGCAGGTTTGCCCCTATCAACATGCGACAGAAATGTGTACTGTTGAAGAAATGTTACGCAACACCTTGTACGAATATTACAGAAGAAATTGTCAACAAGGATACACAAACAGGAGGAGGAAACATGCTTCAGCCTCCGGCCTGGTGTAGAGTTGCGCTGCTACTTTACAGCAGAACACAGTGATGTTGCCATGAGGCAATTGTGGGAGACATTCTTTTTCCAGGACCCAATACCGGTCGAAGCAGTTGTTGATCCACTGAAAAACTACTAGGCAAATGTGTTTGGGCAGGACCCTTCCAATCTTGTCATCTCGACAAGTGCAGCTGCTACACCTGACGTCTCTGATGATCCCCTGCACTAACAGCAAAAGTGGAAACACGTGTACTAGGTGTTTCAGGAAACGCGAGTTCAGGAAGGCATAGGTTTATACGACCCTATCAAGAAAATGAAATGAACTTGAAAACATTTGGTGAATTTTAGAAAAAATGAGTGATTGGCTCAAATAAAGAAATTAAGACTGACAGGAGGTGTTTCTGTATCGTGGAATTGATTGTGCAAATAAGATGCACACTGTGTTTTCCTATCCTCTTGGGTTGTATCTATGGTCAGTTGCAAACATTGACGGAAGCATGAAGAAAACTAGCGAGCTGCTCTTGCACTGCATCTAGAAAGTATGGTGGACCAGCCAGATGAAGGTCCCAATTGATGCAACGGCTCTCATACAGACACTAAACGGAGATATTCACACTTCTGGAGAGTTATCTAACCAGATCTTTTAATCATTGTTGCACGCTGACCAAGGACGTGATCGCTTTGGTGTGATATATTTGGGACCAGCCGATCATTGCTAAGCGAAGCATGTGAACCACGAAGTGAAGGTCCGTTTGCTTCTGTGCACTTTAACGCTGCAGTGAATTATCAGCCTTTTGTCCCTCCTGCAATTGTATATCCTTGTCGACTATTTCTTCTGTAATTTTAGTCCAATGTGATATAGCCAAATAAAAAAAATCCTCGTAGGAAATGTTGGTATACTTTTGGACACTCTCTCCAGGCTGTGTCATCAGTGCATAATACACATGTAAGTTCCTTGCCTAGTTCACCTTGCCCATATCGAGGCACAAGGAAATCACTTGTTCGATGCATGTCAAGTGAAGATTCGAGTTGCCCTCCCTGTCTCCTCACAACAGCCCAAGCAGAATGCTCACCATGCCGATGTACGTCATCCAGAACCGCGCCAAACATCCGCGATGTTGACGCAGAACATCCAGATAGACCACGAACAAGTCCATGATCTTTGTACATGAAACACGATCACGGCAGCAACAACAGCTTCCTGACAGGCTTTCATATGAATAATCTGCAATATGTGGAGGAATTGTTAAACTTGACACAATCGTCAGGATGATCCAGCTCCACCCATTCCTATTCAAGGAATCCTTTCCAAGTAAGCTACATCAAAGCTTCATATGTACTCTATTGGAGACGAACGGTGCGGTTGTATTGTTTGCCTAGCAAACCCTTGTTGACAGAGCCCTCGGCAATAATGTCAGATTCTTTCGCCTGATCACAAATTCCTGCATCTCCGAACATTTTTCCAATCCGTGTCGTAAAGTTACATAAGGTGTGGAAATTGCCCATCATGAGAACAATTCTCCGGTACTGGTCGCATATACCACTGACACCTACTGATTTATCATTGAGTGATCCAGTGATACTCAGTGGTATTTGAAAATACCATTGAGAGTCCTAATGGTACTGAATAATATTTTCAGATACAACTAAGAGTACCACTGAGACCTACTGATTTGAAAATTGAATGATATCATTGCGAGTACCACTGAAACCTGATTGATCACTGAATGGTCCAGTGGTACTGAATGGTATGTTAAAATACCACTGAGAGTACCACTAAGATACTTTCAAGGAAAAACAATTTCAAGCGCCACGTCGCGCGCGGCCGTTGTGGCCGCCTGAAGAGGGCAAGTCAACTATACGGTTCGAGCCGCCATTTTAGGCGAAAGTGTATAATAACGCAATATAAAGTTTAACTCACCACCAACGCATCCAACTCGTCCTCCTCGGCAGTCCTTTACTAATCTCCTTTATAGCATTGTGCAGTTTTATATCATCTTCTTGTTGTATGCCAGAACTACGATAAATTAGTCCTATTATTAATGTTGACTTTCTGGTAACTATGTTGCACCAAATAGCTTCCTCGTAAACTACTTCACTTTTCAGTCGTACTCCATATGCCATGTATTTATTATTTAATATATAGAATGACTCCGACTTCTCGTCTCTCTCGTTTATCCTTTCTAAACATGACACAACCTGATAGATCTAGTTCAGCATCTACCATGTCTTACTGTGCCCATGATTCTGTGATGCCTATTACATCCAGGTCAACATATGCTATCATGATTTCTATATCGCTTCTCTTATTTACTATGCTTCTGATATTTAAACATACACATCTAAGTTATTTTTTATGGATCTATGGTGAACCTTTCCTTGTAGATTTGCTTGCACCATCTCTTTTAGGTGGTTCTAAGTATCCCCCAGTGCATCTAGTTTAAACACTCAACTGTGTCTGTACCTTCATCTACGCATTTGATGAACTCACTCCCTAGTACTGCTGCTCCTTTTACTGACAAATATCACTTCAAGAAATATGGTTTTGTCTTCCAACACTCTCGTGTAGAACTTTGCAATGTTATATGTTTTCAGGATCTCAGGGATGGCGGGGAGAGTTGGCTTCGTACACTTTTTCACCAACCCTAGAACAACTGTGGCCTCGCTGTTGAAGGTGTTCCAGTCGATGTCGGGGTAAAGGTTTCGAAACGCCAGATGTATGGCGATCTTTGCATAGGAGACTGGTCGTGGTCCACCATCGTTAGGTCCTCTGTGTCATAGTTTCAGTCGATACAAGTATTAATTTTCCACATCTTCAAGGGAGTAGGCCTGCTCAGTAGTAAATGTCAAAGTGGTTGAGCAAAATTGCTGAGGTACTGCCTATAGCTGCGTCCCATGCTCTTTCCCCGTTTTACACCTTGCTCGTAAAGTTGCCTTGCAGGTGCTCGTTGTTTTCCAGTGTAGCAGTTTTCTAGTTGCACAACAATCGTGTTTCCGACAGACGCTTCAGTGTGTTCCGATGGTGAGTGGGTTGATTTATCGTGCTTCAACCCATCCTTGCCTGCGGAGTGCACTAGCTTATTGGTGAATTCCTCTTCTGCCGAGTCTTTGCGTTCCTCGTCATTGCCGTTAATGGGTTCGCCGTCGTCCTCTGATGTTGCATCGTCTCAACCACTAGGCCGTGCCTAGGACCGAGGACCGCATGGACCGTGATTATACTCTATTCGAATTGCATGGTCGTCATTGCATTGTGTAGGATTCTGGAGTACGTTCTCACCGCAAGTTGTAATAACGACCTTCCCCTCGTATAAGACGGACTGGGCTATAAATCCTGGGAGATAGTGGAACAGTTCCACCTTATTGGTTTCGTTGCGCAGATAGCTGTTGTAGTTCTCCGGCATCTTCTCATTTCCATCACTTTGTAATAGCTATCGGATTCCTGCTCTCTCTCAGGCAGACACCAATACACTCGTCGCAACATTCTAAGAGGCAGGGGACTGCTTTGATGAGGACAGCCGAGGTCATCATTCTCGACACTAAAAAGATAATGTCAGATCAGGTCGCGCAATGTGTCGTGTGCGCAAACGAAAAGAAACAACATTCAGCCTTCGTGAAGGAGTGCATGCAATTTCAAGCTGTGGCCTTCCTGAGCTAATCATGATTAACAAAAGCCCTTTTCCCAGGAAGGATACAAAAAACTCAAAAGCAAGCATGTCGAGAGCACCGAAAAAGACCTGCACCTACTAGGAGCTCTACATCGCGCTGCATGTCAAGGAAGGCAATACCGATCACCTGTTTGATGACCCACCGTCCTTATCAAACTATGACAATCTGTGAAGTGGCCAAAAGTCCGATCTGCTGTAATGCATGGAAGCACATTTCGATGAGACTGACGCGAAACTGGTTGATGGTTCCTGCACCATGCGATGACGACCCTGTGATTCGAACGGAGTATCCTCTCAGCCCATGCAACCACGAAGAGTTCGATAAAAGTGTAATGTTGCATGGGGGAAATGAATGTCAAAAGGCTACAAGTGCATACTGATCATTGCAAACGACACTGACATCCTTGTCCTGGAGATCCCTTTCTTCACTGAGATTGGGGTTCGGAGAAATAGTGGCCGGGTGTCATTTGGAATGGGCAAGAAGTTTAGATATATTTCCTTCCGCGACATCTGCAACACCAAGGCATACGGTCTCCCCGCATTCCATGCTATGTCAGGACCAAACAACACAGTCTTCATTTCCGGCACGGAGAAGACCTCAGCATATGGAATGTGGAGCGCAAGCCCACAGCAAGCAACCACGTTATACAACCTGATGGAAAGGCCTCTCATCCTGTTTTCAGAGGATATCAATGTCACTAAGAGTTTCGTAGTCTCATTATACTCTGCGTTCTACCCTCTGATTGCAGTCAACCAAGCACGCCAGCATATATTCGCTCAGTCGTCTTGTAAAATCTGGACCCCTTCAGGGCTACGTGCGTCTTGGGGTCCGACCTCACAGGAGTGTATGTGTGTTGTGTGTGTTGGGTTCACGCTCGCCAGAATCGGACTTAAATTACACCCCCGATTCTAGGTGTCTGTATGAATAGTCGGTAAGTAGAAACGCTAGATTCCAGTTTCATGCCGAATTTATTCACGGATAATATAGAACACTTCACGTACACGTCGTCGATATAAGGTAAGTTCTGCCTTGACTCATCAGCTAAGTGAAATCAAGACTCTGGATTTGGCCGTACTACATTCCCGCCGCCTCCAGAGCCTCTACGTTTAAAATGTAAAAAGTCTGCCGGTAATTTTAAGAGAAACAACGTATGGGCTAACAGACCCATATTAAAGTTGTAATTTTGATTCTAATGTAATGCCAGAGACATCTTCGACCGTCCCTGTAGAGAGTTTCGCCGCCCCCTCTCCTCTAGATTCTCTAATCAACCTCCTTTTTAAAACCCTTCTTTATTTCCCGGCAAACCTTCTTTACGCATGCGTGTTTATGCATCCGTAGACCACTGGACATGCGAACTTCACTTATTAAGGCTTCCGTCTCTGCAAGGACGTCAGTATAACCTAACCACGTTCTGCCTGTCAATCCGGCAGGATGAGTGTTTTCTTTCAAATTACCGAATGTGAATTATAGTGTACCCTCTATTGAATTCCTTTGTTCCACACTGCGACTTCCACAAAGCAAAATAAATGAGACTCGATCACCGGTAGAGAGTACTGGCTGGATTAATGTTATACACCTGCAGGCTACGAACAGTCCGGCATACCTTGCTTATACAATTCTGGATTAATGTTGCCCCGCCCCTGATTTATGTTACCGGGGCGCCGAGCTGTGTCAACACTGCTCTATACAATTTACACATTTCTAATTATCCATTGCATTCCGAATCTCGGCTGCGTCCACTCTGTTTAGAACTGGCTAACTTATTTCTAACGATTCTGTTTACACACTGCGTATTGTCTAGCTAATTTATATGATGCAGGTGGTTTCTTACAATCTGACACATTCGTGTACCTCCCACCAACAAAAGCAGCCCTGGTAGAGCATGTCAAGAGAGCGACCTATCAAGTTGGATACGTGTGGTGGCAATCTCCCGTGGCCGAAAAAGTCTTGTCGAGCCCAGGCTCCTGGGTGTGGGTTGAGTGTGAACCTGGTTGTGTGCCTTTCTGGACTCCCCTCCCTCTAACGGCGAAAGCCTTGGAAAAGCAGGCCTGTTGCGGATGCACTATAAGCTGCACAGGAAGGTGTTCCTGCTATATGAAGGGCCTTGTGTGCACATCCATATGCACATGGGAAGGAAGCACCATCAAACTCGATCCCTACTAACACCTTACTACTGTATACTGAGTTGATTCGTGTCGTATCTATTGTTGCTCCACGCCTGTTATATGATTGGTCTATCTATACTAAGTTCCTTTTATTAAAAAAGATAATTCCTGGTAAAATTTTCATCATTTCGGATTGCATTAATCACCTTTAAACTTGTGGTTGATCTAAAAATGTGCGCCGTTGAATGCTGATGTTGATAAACCTGACACTCATGGTTTTGACATGATTGCGGTTTGAACTCTCTTAATAATTAATATGTATACGGATTGAGCGGCACTTAGGGGTAATATCATTGACCTTCTGGACTTGACCTTAACATCATGGAAACATTTGTTTTTGTACAGCATGATACGATCTATCATGCAATACATCTACCATAATATAAATAGCTCCAATTAAGGTCAGTTGTAGTGACAAATTAAAGCTATTTTAGGTAAAATGTAAACTTCCTGACCTTTACCTTGGATGATGATGAAAACCTGTTCGATCGATCGGACATACCCAAAACTATATACTGCATACCAAACTCATCTGAATCGATCTATTATTATAGCTAAGATATGAACATGCATATCGGGTTTTAGCTTATATTGGCGACGGCCATTTTGGACGTATGCTAATTAGGGGGTGTTGACGAATCCCCAAATGTGTCTTATATCAGGATTTGATTAATACCTATCAAAAAATACCTGTGCCAAATTTGGTGGTTTCTTAAAAAAATGAACATTCAAACCCAAGGCAGCAGCATACTGTAGGGGAAATTTGAAATCGCAAGATGGCGCCACTGAGGTTAAGGAAGCCCACGAAATATGTTGCCCTTATTATTTAGTTCGTACACTTCTCAATATAGTGCAAATGTAAGCCTAGGGTCATTGGTGACTTTGCAAATTTGGTGTGCTACGATGGACTCTTTCGAAGAAGCGAACCAATTTCGCAGCGCTGCAAACAACCACCAACGGTAAGATGCACTACGACGTCACACTAAAACTGTATTAACAGAGAGGGAGATAAACGTTACCGCTTTAATATATAAACATTAAAAGCAGATACTATGACCACATTAATGATAATATTGTAACTTTAGGTAGTTACCACCGCAGCAATTTACGTTTCATAAAAATCAATATGGCGACCGGAACTAGCAGTCGTATGAAACTGGGTCGCCGGTGTAAGGCGCTCAAAACTTTACCCCGCAAAACCACTACGGTAGTGTTTCGAGCTTACTTCTGCAGTGTTCTCAAGAGGTAGTGTTTTCAACTTACTACACCGGCATCAGACAGTGACCGCAGTATAAACTCAAATTCAGCTAAAAAGCTGCAAACATTTCTTGTGAAATTATGAGTAGATTTATGTTATATTCAGAATATTGGCATCATGAAGGCATCAGCGCATAGTTGAATAGGCTATGTTTTTGCTGGAATGTATCGCATACTTTTAGAATGGTATTTAAACCACGTTTGCACCACACAATTAAGAAAACGTATATGATACAATTCCATACAATCGGTTAATACAAAACTGCTGCTACTGGCAATGTGTAATTATATACAACTGTAGATCTAAATATGTATTTTTTTGTTTTGCATGATGGATTATAAGAAGATCTGCATTTCAAAATTACACTAACAAAACAACTGTGCAGTGTAGCACTTGTAGATTGCCAGCCAACTGTTGGCAAAATGATGATCTTCGGAACAATGCAAATTACAATAGTGGAATCCTTTAAAAGCCCTTTAATTAGATCATAATTTTGCCATAACAGGAATACTGAAAACATTGACGTAAGTCTTATTCACTTTAGAAATATTAATATTGCAATTTTATTTTTGGTGTATGTGCTCATAAATATTGGTTACAATATGATCCAGACAATAGCATTTTGGTATGTTTTAAAAGTTTTGCCACATACTTTCATTGTTTCTGTCATGACAAAATTACGACCCAAGGGAGAGGTTACCTCACGTTACACCTTTACCTGGCCAAATGTTAATAAGTTAGTTCTAGCTAAGGTCCATGCCCGGATCGACCTGAAAACGTCTATAGAAGCCCGGCCTATTCAGGCCCGGCATTATTTATGTATGCATAGTGCCTCCAGCCTAACTGTGCTACATCTACTTGTTGATCAACTGAATGGAACTTGTTTTTATACAGCGACTGTTATTAAGGTAGTACCTCTTTGTGTTATCTGATATGGGACATAACGTATTCATGAAGATTATCTTTCTGACAAATCTGTGGCTCTCCTACCATGGCCTAGCACCCAAATAGGTCAGGTGTGGTGGTGCGACAAGACATATGACAGGTACAAAACATGAGTGGTAGACATGCAGATACTCATACGAAAGTGTGACGACGGCAGCAGCAGCAGCAACAAATATATATATATATATATGTATATATATATGTGTATATATATAATATATATACATGTATAAATATCTTTATCTTAGCTGTTCACCATTTTCTTTGTCCATTCATGTGTATTGTTACTAAAACCATCTCATCTAAGGGTGTAAATTGCTTATGACGTCACATCAATATATTGTATCTGAATATCACGTAAATTCATACAACTTAAAGAAATATAGTATTTTGTCTGCCACTACACACAGAGCAGAAACATTCCTGTCAATAACATTCTGTGCTACATCTCTCCAGAAAACCGTACAAGAAATATGGGATTATAGCTCAAATAAGTCCACAAACCAAATTAATGTAGTTTAATATCAGCTTTTGAAGGGGTGGTTATGAACAGGGACGCTGGCAGACAAATATCAGCAAATCAAGCACTCGTGATCAAGGGAAAATAGTAAAATATTTCATGACCAGCAGTTTCTATACTTCTGAGCAGAGTTCAGGGATATTAGCATATTCTCTAGGAGTTGGACTGCCAGGTTTAGAAAAGCTTCCCCTCAGAATATTTTCAAGATGACAATCTGGTCGTCGCAGTAAAACTTTCTGAGATTCAAGCCGTTACATCTGTCGTAGATGGGGATTCCTATGTCATGTGGTTGTATTCAATGCGCCTGTTCCAAGCATACATATATATACGACATTTTTATGGATGAGAGTTAACTGTTTTGAAAGCCGCCAGGAGAAAAAATCAGAACCTCCAACTGGTCCAACAATTTAGGTGACTGTGTTCCAGTGGCTCAGAAAGTCAGATTAGTGACCACCCCCAGCAAACACGCAACGACTACGCAACGTTGTACTGATGTCACATGTTGGTCAGGTCATCATTTTATGTTGTGTCGACGTTGCTGCAACGTTTCAACGACACGTTGTATTGCAACGTTGCAGATATGTTGCGTGGAGGTAAACGCATGTTTAAAAACTACTGAAGCGAACGTTGAACTGCTGCGTATGCGCTACACAAAACGTTAATGGTACGTGAGTGCGTCAACAACATTACGTCTTATACAGATTTTATGTGGTTTTAGAGACTGATATATTGATTTTATTGTAAAAGCTGCCAATATCGCCCACCGAGGACTCGTTATTGTCCTGCACCAGCTGAACTGCTGTGTCGAAGTCACGCGTGGCTGCACTCTTGTACACTGACGAGGCGTCGCTGGGTACCGATGCCGATCAACCGAATACAACATAGAATCAGCACGGGTCGTTTCGTGTTATGTCCCCGAAGAATGTACAAGTCGTCGGGTCTCCATTACGGCGGTGACATGCGTCGACGGAGTCACACACGCGTGACGGCCGGTTTCATCTTGATGGCTCTTCTGCCGATTCTGTTTATGCTGAGTGGGGATGTAAATCCCAACCCCGGACCTAGCCCAACCCATAAACTCTTTTACCAGAACACTACTACCATCGTCGGCAAATTACAAGACTTTAGCATTTTCTTTACCGATCATGACTACAACTTCATAGCGATAACCGAAACATGGTTGCGGGGGGATTATTTTCGACAACGAGGTATTGCCAAATACAACAACATACAACATATACAGAAGAGACCGAGACAGCACAATTGTGGCAAACAACAAGAAGTGTTGCGGCGGTGGTGCCTTGGTTGCAGTGAATAATACATACAACTCCAAATGTAGGCTGGGTCTAGGAACTGATCTGGAAATAGAATGAACTCAAACGCGCTTGACGGGAGAAAGCCTCTACCTATGGTGTGTTTACGTCCCGACCTGGTCGGATGTTGACACCTGGTCAACGCTCGACAAATCGCTGGAACAGGTCACTAGAGCTATGAACCTTGACTTCGATTGTATGTTACTCTTGGGCGATTTAAATCGTCCAGACATTCAGTGGACACCGTCAAACAACACAATAGGCCTTATGCTCCATTCATGGACCAATCCACAGTCCGAACTGTGTGTTGAAATGTTATGTGAATACGGCCTTGTGCAGTGTAACGCTGACCACACGTGCAACGAGCACAAACTAGATCTTGTCTTTGTGCATGGTGCAGAGTGTAATGTTTAGAAAATAGACAAGGCGGTGACATACACACACGACGCCGTACACTGTGAACTGTTATGTGCCAACCGGCCAAAGCAGGAAACCGCTAAATGTTTTGTTTATAACTATCGCAAAGCGGACCCTGGTCACCTAAGATACTTATTGTCTTGTATCCCGTTGTCATTTCTCACGGATAGTACTGACATTGACGACAGTTTTGATATATTTTATGACATTTTGTATGCTGCCATAAACGAATGCGTTTCTCTTATCTGCATTCGTGGACGTCAATACCCAATATGGTATGATATCGATATGATCGCAACCTTGAACGAGAAAGACACCACACACAAAGCATGGAAACGCTCACATTCGTTATCTGATTACCAAGTATTTTCTGAACTACGAACCACTTTTAAGAAACTTAAGAGAGAAAGGTATTGTAACTGCATATGGGAAATTGAAAAGTCCGTCAAACAAAACACCAAAAGTCTATTCAGTTTTGGCAAAAGCAAACAAACTAATATAAAACGTCCTAACTCAATGGTATGTAAAGGCACTGAGGCAGACAGTCCAGCTGACACAGCAGAACTATTTTCTGACCACTTCGAGTCTGTCTTTACATTAGTGGACAACCTTGTTTATCCAAGTATTCCTTCCTACTAACCCGACTCAGTGACTAATATCAATGTGTCTTACGATGATGTCATCGGAGTACTAAGAACCACCGATGTAAACAAAGCATGCGGTCCTGACAATATATATCATGTGTAATCCTTAGGGAATGTGCTGCCGAATTAGCAGGTCCACTAACTAAGCTTTTTAATATGTCCTTAAACTGTGGAACTTTTCAAACTTGTTTTAAAAGAACAAATGTTGTTCTTGTGTACAAGAAGGGAGATATACGAAAAGTGTGCAACTACAGACCTGTCTCTCTATTACATGTGCGTTACACACTTTCGGGCAGCCAACACGGATTTGTGAGGTGTAGAAATACAGTATCCAATCTAGTTTGTTACTTGAACGCCATTTCTGAATCTATTGACAACAAGAAACAGGTTGATTCTGTTTATTAGGATTTCAGTAAAGCCGTTGATTCAGTATGCCACCCATTGCTAATTCACAAGCTTAGATCATATGGCAATTCCGGGCAATGCATAGAGTGGTTGCAGTCTTACCTTGTCAACTGAAGACTACGCGTGGTACTCGAAGGCAAAACATCTGACTGGAAGCCGGTGTTGTCTGTCGTACCCCTAGGTTAACAAATTGGACCACTTCTGTTTAGCTTGTATATCAACGCTCGCACTAATCATGTTGATTCATGCGAAATGTCATTGTATGCTGATGATTCCAAATTGTTTAAAGAAATTACGTCGGTGACCGATTGCCAGTTGGTGCAGAAGGATCTGGACAGTGTATGTCTTCGGTTTGAGACATGGCACCTTAAACTTTACATTGCGAAATGCTGCATAATCAAATTGACCGACAGCTTGACTTTTAAAGATCATATTAATCGTTGTGTTTGTAAAGCTTTTAATATGAAAGGTTTTATTAAGCGCGTTTGCACAACATTTACCGATGTCCATGCTTTGCGATCCTTGTGTATATCTATATTCAGAAGCCAGTTGGAGTATTGCAGTGTTATATGGAATCACTGGCAACGTACGTTTATTGACAAAATCGAACGAGTTCAAAAGAAATTCGTTAAATATTTATGTTACAAATCCAAATTACAGTATTCCTCTGACAGTTATCTTGAGCTTTGCCATCATTTTAAACTACCTTCCTTTCAACATCGTAGGCAAGTTGCAGATCTTATGTTTTTACACAAGTGTGTGCACACCCAACTAGACTCGTCGTATCTGGTACGGGCTATCCAATTTCACTGTCCTTCACGATCTCTACGAAACTACATCCCTTTTAGAGTTTCCAATAGTAGAATCAACATTAGAAAACACTGTGTTTTGAATAGATGTATGACTATTTTCAACACATTGTATTTAATTGATCCAACTTGTGATTTATTTTCAGGAGCTGAACCCTTTAGATCCTCAATTCAAACACATTTCTATGTATAACGGATGTTTGCCTGGTATATTTGATATTGATATTGTGTGGTTTTATGTCCTTATTGTTTTTTAGTATTATATCATTGTTTTATTATTTATGTGTATTGTTTCAGTTATCATTCATGTTACTGGGTCCACTGGACCTGTTGAAATCTGAATAAATACAATACAATACAACCGAATTTTTAAAAGGGGACACAATTTTGCAATGTCGGCTATCATTCAACCATTTCGATAGAAAACCTAATACTTCCATTTTTGCCTGGCCAGTGCCATCACAATATATACAAGCAAAAATAGTATATAAATTAACTTACATTTTTGTTGCACACATAGATTTATAAGTGTGACAGATACGGCACAAAATAGTGAACAATCTATTTCATCATTCTGTATGATAAACACCAGGCAATAAGTTATCTTCTGCTTATCATCTTAGACTTCCTTACTAGACTTTCTACCGTATACTACAACATTATATAGGAGAACAATTATTTTGGGAAATACATTTTTCCACTCTAAATTTTTATTTAAGTATTAATTTTTGAGTGACTTCGCTCATATACTCTATAAATGGTGTCCTGCAATCCCAATAACCGTCCCTGTCATCCTGTTCTAGGTCCATTTTGGTCACAGTGAGTTTTCTGTACCTTTTCTGCACAATTTGTTGTCACGCCTACCGGTAGCGAGCCTTGGTGACGTCATGACATTAAATGCCCTGAGCGTGCATAGCCTCTTAGCATAGTGCAGGTCTGTGCGGTTTGATGTTACAGGCTGTACCAGAAATTGCAATCGCAGAATTGTTTTTATATCACCGTAACGATAATAATCGTACCTACATACTTGTCACTGGATGTACGCAAGAATTGTATTTAATTTTTTAGTTATTGCCGTTCGAACACCGCGAATGCTTATATTTGCAATTATATTTAATATTTTGTATCGTAAATACACTAATTGTATCTAAAAATATGCGTCTGAATGTGTTTTAAGTGTTTTAATTGTGGCCGCTTGAACACCAGTAATGCTTAAT
Organism: Paraescarpia echinospica; assembly: GCA_020002185.1. NCBI lineage: Eukaryota > Metazoa > Annelida > Polychaeta > Sabellida > Siboglinidae > Paraescarpia > Paraescarpia echinospica. The sequence continues at coordinate 79,108,020 of CM034531.1, forward strand.
CTTGCAATATATACGAAGTCGCGGATATAATACAAAGTTGATCATTCGTGATGTTAAAACGGCAATAACTCAAAAGGTAAATGCAATTCCCGTGTCCGTCCAGCGACAAATGTGTAGACAAGATTATTATTTTATGATGATATCAAACGACATTAAATTCCGCGATTGCAATTTCATGTACAGCCTGAAACAGCAAGCCGCACAACTGCGTACCATGCTAAAGGCCTCATGCCCTCAGTGGCACTTACCGACATGATGTCACCAACATCTGACAACCTGGTTGTTTTGTGACACGCAAAAGACTATGTTTGAGCGAGCTTAGTGACGTGAGTTCAGAGTCAACATACTTCATGCATATTTGGTACATTACGCGACAAGAGCATTACGTTTACGTGCATATGCTACTCTATGAAATACACCTTGTGAATGATACAGTACGGCTTATGCTGCAAATTGGGAGTAGTAGTGAGCCAAATACATCACACAGTTAATGTACAACTTATGCTTCTTGTAGAACCTTCTATATGTTACACTGCAATGATACTTTATACTTACTGAGCTGCCCGGCTTTGCACGGAGAGACATATCCTAGATAAAACCTCACATATGCCATTGGATTTCTACAAATAATCAATTTTGAGGACCGCTCCCCTAATCATGTGCACTTGAATGTGACCCAACCTCCAATCATTTCCACTGAATCTCTCTCACATCTTGTACATAAACGTAGTGTTGGCATACTTATGACAACTCGAGCCAATCACAAATATTCAATACTTAAAACAACCCACCATCAAAATGCACTGCATTTAAAACTGACCCTACACGCATTTCGTCAGGTATATCAGGTCAGAATTAGTTGTCCGGCCTTCAAGAGAAGGCACCCTCCTGCAAGTGTTCTTCAGTAGAAATTTTGTAATAGGCATTGCGACCAGTATTTCTATTTCCCCATACTGATTACTACTTCTCCAACCATTCCTTACGTTATCCCACATTTACTATACCATGGTTGTCACCCATAAAATTGTTTGAATTGCCAGGTCAACCCATGGAAAAGACTGGAGGTCTATTTGAAAATCAGACTGTTTCCACCAGAAGCCACTATCCCAATGCCGGCCATATAGATTGTTTACACTGATGAGAATCACGGCGATGAGATCCTGTAGAATATATCTCGTATAATTTGTTTTTTACTAATTGCCATTTTTGGGGAGTATGCAGCCAGATTAGGAGATGTTCATGTCCAAATGCTACAGACATTCTTATTACTTATTACAAGCTATATATGTCTGTAGATATGACAAGCAGAAGATGTGCGAGGAATTGCTCTTGAAACACGCCGAAGTTACCGGCACAGTATCACAGAAAGGTCGAGCTGCGGTGCTTGTCCAAATTCCAATGGGCATGCTGAAAATTAATGAAATGCGTGTGTTAATGTGTGCGCATGCGTGCGTGCATGTGTGTCAAACTTCTGCAGTTTCCTACTGTTTTTATTTTATGCAGGACTAAAGAAGAAATGACAGAAGAGGTGAACAAGAACGCCCAACCTCAGCATAGTGAGGAAGGGCTTAGTTATGATGTTCATATGCACAGGAAGATTTCTGATATGCATAATGAAGACATAAAAGCAGAAGGGAAAGGTGATGACACAACTAGGCATCGTGATTCCCAATTCCGAGGATGCATCGATGATTCAGTGAAAGTTGTAAGTAACCGCATGTTTCACTGCACACACACACACACACACACACACACACACACACACACACACACACACACACACACACACACACACACACACACACACACACACACACACACACACATGTCACCTTCACACATGAATAACATACACGACACCTTCCCGTAGGAATACATGTTCAAACATGTACAATGCTAACCACGCCCACACCTTCCGTTCATTGGTTCCTTCATGAGTAGGTCATCAAACATCTTCACACAAACATATGTCATCTTCACACATGAATAACCGAACTGACACCTTCGCGAATACACACCCACAACGTGACTGACCAAATGCTTTTTAATGAATCATCATTAAAAAAAATATGTGAAATTGTTATCTGTTTATGAATATCAAACACTATTTGCATGATTATTCTAAATTATAGATACAATTTAAACAGATAGTGCAGGAAAATGTTATTAAAATAACTGCAATTTATTGAACAGTCATTATGCTACGGTGAATATCATTTATAAAAAAATATAACGTGATTCTACAACAAAAACATTAGCCTAGGTGTCGCAATGCTGACATTCTAGGTGCCCTACCTTTTGCTACGCCTCCAACAAGACTTTGGTGGACTGGTCGCAGGCTGCTCGTCTTCACTCTCCAGTCCACCTACGCACGAAAACTTTCTGCCACGAAGCAACCACAAAACGCTTTACCTTCGATGCATTCCAAAACGCGGCCGTAGCAAATTCCACATTGAGATGTCAAGTCGCTATTCCATGCTATCCCAACAACAACACGATCATCCAGAAGACGCCAACATTGAAGAAATCTGGGACTCATTCAAATCGACCGGGCACTCCGCTGTCACCAAAGTACTGGGACGATCACGTGGTGTAAAAAAACATGGATAACCGACCCAACACTTGCCATCATGGAGGCACACGAGCTGTCAGACTCAGATGAGACATAGATAAACAGAAACAACTCATTCGTGAAAGAAATCGTGGCCAAGATCAAGCTCGCTATTAGGACAGAAAAGCTCCAAACAATTGAGACAGCTGCTGCTAAACAAGACCAACACGAGATATTCCACAAGCTGACGACCTGCCCATTAGGACTCACATACCTGATCACCACTAGTCCACCGGATATATGCAGAAAATAACGGAATTGTGCACTTTTTGATAAAAGCAAGATACTTTGCTGATCTGTTCTATACACCAAAGGAACCATTTTAAAGATAGCTGGCATTCCAGATTTTGCTGCGTTCAAAAATGGCTACAATTTTTTTAAATGGCCACCAAATTAACCTTCTCCATATCGTAATAACTGCGTTACACAGAGCAATAATATTTGTCTAAATGTAGTTTTTAGGGGTCAGAGAATTCATATTTGTTACTTTGGGACTTCTCCGACATTCACATCCGCCATTTTTGAAGATGGCGGTCGTCAATATAAATGTAACGATATCTTAATAAATGCGTTACGTAGAGCCGTATAGCTTACGTTGTTTAATGGCCTGGAGGAGAGCGATTTCAAAAAATATAACGTCTTACTTTCGTCGCCATGCCTATATCCGCCATTTTTAAAGATGGCGCCCTTCAAAACATATTATTCCCATATCTCAAGAACTACACAACATAGAGCCACAAAATGTATGTTTTTAGATGCGATGATTTGAAATACATTACTTTTTATCTTCATTGACTTTATAATAGATCCGCCATTTTGAAATATCCGCCATTTTTAGAGATGGTGGCAGACAAAGCCTGTCGAGAGGTACGTTATTCGTTATTGTACTGTATGCCTAGGGCAATTCTGAGGCACACGTGAACCTGGCCAGACCGATCCACTGCACATAGAAAGGAAGGGAGATCGAAAAGATTCCACCAACACAGGATGCCCTCTTGCAACGCCTGCTGCGAGTGGGCTACCAGTACTAGGCTAGCCGCGTCTGGGGCCAGGCCCTGCTTAAAGCACCACACTTGCCCAGTCCAGTAGACTTCGGCTGTACTCGAAAGGAGAACGTGTCTGAATGGGAGGTGCAGTTGATGACACTGTCACCTTTAGGCACGTGCGATCATCAACTGTGGCTGCACGAAGGCTGCAGAGGACAGTGTCGGTGTTTCAAAGCCAACCTGCGCTGCACAATACTGAACCAATGCGGCGGATGTCAGTGAGATGTGTGAAATGTTTTGAAATCGTTGCTGTAGATTTAGAAGATATAGACATCATAATCTAACGTTTGAAGTGACATTGCCCATGTTAGAGAATATTTAAGAAACACCGATAACTTTGTCGCATCCCAAAACATGTATTGACACCAACTTCAAGGTGCAATGATATGTAAATATTAAGACACGGAAATAACAGGCCATCTTTCAAAATGGCGAATCTATTGTAAAATTAATGAAGGTCAAAAGTAATGTATTTCAAATCATTGCATCTAAAAAACATACATTGTGATATCAACTCTATGGCTCTAAGCTTTGGGGAAAGTTAATTTGGCGGCCATTTAAAACATTTCTGAACGGAGCAAAATCTGGAATGTCTCCAATCTTTAAAAATGGTTCCCTTGGTGTATAGAAAAGATAGACAAGGTGTCTTGCTTTTATCAAAAAGTGCACCATCTTTTCACATATCCGCTGGACTACACATTGCAAGCGCTTGATGGAACTACAATTCACCAACACAATTGACTGCCTAGGCCACTGGAAAGAACTTTGATGACCTGTTGAACGAACCCTGCCACCCACTAGACCCCATCCTCACAACTGACGCCTAAAGTGTCCCGTACGACGACAATTGCGACAGCGACCCAATTAGCAGTCAAGCTGTTGCTACCGCTCTCAAGCGTTTAAAGAACAGACGGTCCCCATGGATCTACACAATCCTAAGCGAACTTTTAAAAAGTGGCGGAAACACAAAGATAACCTGACTTACGCACATCATTAGCATCGCTTGTTTTCTACAATTGAATGACATTTTAAATAAGATGTGTGTGAGTGTGTATGTGTGTGTGTGTGTGTGTGTGTGTGTGTGTGTGTGTGTGTGTGTGTGTGTGTGTGTGTGTGTGTGTGTGTGTGTGTGTGTGTGTGTGTGTGTGTAAGTATATATACTAAAACCATCTTTATCAGGCAGTGCCAGTTTGTTAGCAGTAGGTCGGTAAAGTTACCAACAATTTCAATTTATATTTGATATTTGCAATACAAATGACATATCGAGCCACTAGCTATGGTGACGAAAGCATTAGTGAGAATAACACCTTAGAATCATTACGATGGTATTTCATTAAGTATAAATCATAGTGTTTTCGGAAAACTGTCCGAGTAATGTGTTTTACGATGTGATTGTTGACAGGATCTGGTAATATGCGATGGTCTGTACCAAAAGGGGGAGCAGTGGACGAAGGGAAAACTACTAGGCAGTGGCACGTCTGGAACCGTTTACAAAGCATACGATTTAACAACAAACTTTTCTTTTGCCGTTAAGGAGAGCATGAAGGTATGCGACACATTGTAGTTACAATACATACTTTTTAATCCATTCCTTAATTAGTCACTCCAAATATGACGATGACTAACGGCATTGGTCAGAATGCAATGACAGTAACATGGCTAATATGGCGAGCGAGGTGGCGGGGTGGACAAGACCTTGGAGGCTTTCGTGACATGTCATGTAATTGTCTTAATACTTTCTTTTTACTATGGGAAGGGAATAAATGCATGTTCATGTATATATATATAACGTTTGTATACAAAGTCATGTAAAGTAAAAAAGGTAAGTTCTTATGTAGCGCAGTATCCAGTCCGTACGACTGCTCAAAGCGCTTTACATTTAACTCCCTGGCAGACCTGTTAAATCGAACACCATCTCGACTTTTCTGGGAAGCATTCAGCCACGCTGCAATTAATGCGCGAAGACTATTCGTACCACAAATATTCACCACTGTCTATAGCCTTGTACTCATTCACACAGCTGAACGAACTGAAGCAATATAGAGCAAACGAACTTGCCCAAGGTTCGACACCGCCGCACAGGATTCGAAACCGCGTTCTCTCAGTCGAGAGATGTAATATTTTCATTGCAAAATTGAGCGTAACCATATCTTTCACACAACACATTTCTGCATTGAATGTAACGTTCCGGTTTAAGCATAACCCTTAACTTACTATTTATGGTTTTAAGATATTTCGACTGCATCGTGCAGCCTTCGTCAGTGAAGTCTTCTTGCCGCGTGAGCATGTTACATGACCAGAGTCAGTCAGTGGTGACACAGTCATGACTGTATGCAGTGGCGACACCGTCCTGACTATACACAGTCGTGTCACTATCATGGCTGTTCACAGTAGTGACACAGTCCTGACTGTACTGTAATTTTATACTGAAAAGTCACTCTGAAAGGAGTACCACACTGTAATGTTTGCCTCACTAAGCGCACACATAAAACCTACATTGACTACATTGAATAAACTCTGATTAATTTTAGATCAAGGCAATATACGACATTGATAATGTTGACATCATCTACGTTGTGTAGACTGCTTCAACTAATCAAACGTATATATGACGTATGAGCAGATTCATAATTGTAATTATGTTTCATAAACAAACTACTTTATAAATAACAATTTACCAATTTTGTGACAGATGACACCGTTTATACGTGAGGCTGCAGTCTTGAGTCGCTTAAAACATCCAAACATCGTGAAATTCTATGGAATGCTGCACTATGACGAAACATTCTACATTTTAATGGAATTAATAGACGGTATGTATGTTCTACATGTTTTTTCCCTAGAATTTGATCACAACTGTTTTATGCATGTTGGAAAACATTTGTTTGGTAAGAAAAATGTATTGTCACGGATGGGGGAATATATTTATTTAAAGAATAGCTTGAGTTTTAACCGACCGTGTTGCAACAGGTGTTTTGTTTGTTTTATTCTTGCCATGCTGTGTATTCAATGCAGCCATGTATTGTATGTTTTCCTTTGTAGGTCGGTCTCTACTAGAACTCTTTAGAAAGCCAGAGAAGCTAACCACCCATGAGTGTATGCACATTTTTAAACAGGTGGTAGATGGAATATGTTATTCGCAAAAAATGAAAGTGGTGCATTGCGACCTCAAAGGTAAGTGTTTCGGAAGTGCTTCTACGTCCCTGGTCAGTCAATGAATCATACTTGTACTCAGGTTTAGTCGATACTTACTGTATGAATCATCCGTGTATGTTCCAAGTTCTTGCACAGTCCAATTAAGTGACCCCTTGGTATTGTGCCATTTTTTTTACTTTCCAACGTGTACGATATTGTAGAGCACGCGTGTTAACTCAATATCCCTCATTTCTCACCATCACTACCCCCACAGTTGCACTCGCTTCTACACAATAACCACCCTATTTGGTTAGTCTCATGAATTTTTTCCGATATCCCCTGTAACTTCAGATCATCTGTCTCACAACATTTCCTAAAGCTAAGCTGAACATTGGTCAACATACTGTCTCCAAAAATCTGGAATGACCTTCCACCACATCAAAATCGTCTGAAACTATAGCCAATTTTCATTAAAAAAAACCAACAGACACATTTGTGTGAAATCGCATTCCCACCCTAAATCTTCGGCAGTCCCTTGCACTAATGATGACTCTTGCATGTTCCTGTTGAACTGTTCACGAGTTTGTCTAAAGACTCAATTTTGTTGGCAGTATATTAAAAACGGACAAAACCAGTAATTGATGAAGCTTTAATTCCAGTTGGCATATTGGGATAACCGGTTAGATAATTTTAACAGGTTATCATTTTCAAAATGGCAAACGGCACATACCGCATATCCTGTGGTTTTTTATAAAAATGTTTGTTTACTAATGTTTGCTTTGCCATCAAGAATTTTTTTTAGAGTTTTGTCCTGTGATGGTCACAGTTATGTATAATCTTATGTTTCTAAAGTATACTTTCAAGAAAAAATTCATAAAAAGTGCTATGTAACTTCCTGACATCAAATATATTATTATAACAAGCAAGCTACAATAGATTTACCGAACACCGAAACTTTCAAAAGGTCAAGAACATTTTTCACCGCATGACACAGTTTAATTTGTGAAATGTTAAACCCCCATGCTATTTTACCTATCGTCAATAAATTGTATCATCTGAGTCGAGTCTTCAGAAATCTGTGAGAATGCCGAATCGAGTCACCTAAGACAATTTTCAGTCGCTCAATCGTACTCCTACATAAAATATACTTATATGTTATAACTGTTGCAATTATACAACAATGAATATGTTTCCTTAGTGCAGATAAAATGTTTCGTATAAGCGTCGTATACGTAGCATGATTATCGAGATAACTTTTGACACGGCACTAATTTAGCATACGTGTACATGTACATACGTAATCGAAACGATCGCGGCTAGATTTCCCCACAGTCACATATATTTTAATTTACTGAAGAGGTGGCGTCACCTGCAACAACGTCACAATACTGTGCGTACACAAAGTGGAATAATTATTAATATTATCTAACCTTATATACTACCAGTAAATGCATTTATGGGAACAACATCGTTGCTAGCTATTTACATCACATCTTACAAAATTTTTCAAAAGGAACTTTAAGGAAGTCTGTGTACTTTTCTTCATTTACGGTCACATGTCTTCCATATTTATCTCTGTGGTATCAACATCTTGATGTTGATACCACCGGATACATATAATCCGCTTTATGGTGTGATTTCATTGTTCTGTGACAAGTCTTTCCAGTAAATAGCAATTACGATATCACACAGTAGGGAGCAGATCATAGCTGAAGATTATCGGCAATGTATTCAAACCACGCTTTGCATGATTACTCGAGCAAGTCACATATATATTTGTATAGGCACGAGTCACTGTCGAGTCACAGTAATTTCGAATCCGAGTCGAGTAGCAACTATGTCACTGAAATGTGCGACTCGAGTCGAGTCCTTGCGATTCGGTTCAACAAGACTGTTGCGAGTCAACACGACTGTTGCATTTTGGATGAGGTTAACTTTTATGACCATAGCAAATTGGTAGCGGTTTAACACCTTTGCTGTTTCAGATTTCAACATCATGGTCTTTCCAGATTGGTCTGTCCGAATAATAGACTTCGGTAATTCAAAATGTATTGACGACCCAAAAGCAAAGCCTTCTGCTGACCTTGATTGTGCCACGTGTCTACTCCTAAAATTGCTAAGGTTGACACCAAAGAAGAAGAAATTATCAGAGCTGAATAAAAAGCTGAACTCATTAGTAAGCAACTTTACTTATGTTTAAAGAGTTTTTTATGAAAACATCCTGATAAACATAAAGGATCCTACCCTAAGTATAATAAAACAGCCTTAGCTAAATAAAAACATTGTATCATTAATATTGAAATACTATACAACATACAGGCATTTGTAACTTGTGTTGTATTTAAATAAGTGTCTGTTCTGTCCAACTGTTTTTCAGTTTGTGTGTTAACATACCATACCTTCCGCTATAATCGAATCAACTCAGTTCCTTTCAACTGTAAAACCATCTGACTGACCATTGTTCATTAATTGTTTGTAGTTACATAAAATCGGCAGACCAAACAGTGCATCGATGCACGTGGAATTCCAAAATGCGTCATTGATATTGTGAATATAGGATTTGGCGTGATCGGCAAGAACAGGACGGCGGAGGAACTTCGTAGCTGTATTCCGAATAAGTTTACAAGTGAGATTACCAAACTATATTTTTAAAATAATTTATTTCAGCAAATATGTTGAAATATTCACCTGTGCAATGACCTGGTCTAGGCAATCATACTCATGTCCATTGCTGTATTGACACAAATATTGGGGACAAAGCAGAAACATGAAATATAATTATACATATATATATATACATATATAATTATATATATGTAAGTACAACAGACATATTAAAAAGCAGATGGGCACTGTAGTAAATTAATCTAATAAACGTGTCCTATCGAATATTGAATATGTAAGACTGCTGTCTAGGTAAGGATTAAGCAATTATCAACAAAACACATCGTAATACAAAATGTACTAACAACCAGAATAGTAATTTTTTCCAGCCTGAAGTTACTTTTCACGGAATTGAAAAAAAATCAAAAAACATTTAGAAATATGTTTTTGTATCAACTGGATGTGTTGTTCCACTTGCGCTGATTTCAGCGTTTTGCCTATGGAGTTTCACTTTCAATTTCTAAAGTCATGGCGTTGTGTTACAGATTATATCAAGGGGACGTCAGAGGGGGCGGTGTCAAGCTCACTGCCACTATCTTTGGCGCAAGAGAATACTCCAAATACCTATTTTATTGACGCCGAGTCGACGGAGACAGGTACGTGTGTTCATCACAGTCACTTCGTCAATGCAACTATCGACGTCAGTGTCCCAAACAAAACCAGTATCATGGCGTCGGCTGGGTAACTACTGTGCATTGTTGTAAACACGTTTTTTTTATTGTGTTTGCCTAGCATGCATGGTTATATTATGTTATTTCCTCACATGACCTCTGTTCTCTCCTCTCGTGGTCACTATTCTCTCTTCTCATGGTATCTGTTCTCTCATCTCGTGGCCCGTGTTCCCTCTTCTCATGGTCTCTGTTCTCTCTTTTCGTGGTCTCTGTTCTCTCTTCTCATGGTCTCTGTTCTCTGCTCTCGTACCCCTATTTACTCTTCTCGTGGTGTATGTTCTCTCCTGTCATGGCCCCTGTTATCTCATCTCACTGTCTCTGTTATCTCCTCTCATGGCCCCTGTTCTCTCTTCGCATGTTCTCTGTTCTCTCGGCTCAGGGTCTATGCTCTCTCTTCTCATGGTCTCTTCTCTCCTCTCGTGGCCCCTGTTCTCTCTTCTCAGAACTCAGAGAATCAATTTATTTGACCTATAAATACGATACATTTACAATGAATAACGTAAGTAATAGATAAGGCCGGGCGACTCCCATTAAGATATATTATATCGCTAGCACAGGAGCCACCCCATAAATATAAACAACAACAAAATTTACATAACACAAATCAGATTAGCATATGACTTGTTTTTATAGTTGATAATTACTCAATGTATCAACATACATACATAATACAAGGACTGATTATATGTACTCGTGTACACATTGATGTACATATGGATACTTAGGTATACATTTCAATACGTATTACGAATTACAAATAAATAAATTATGAATACATCAACTATATTCATAATTTAAAATATAAAAGTGTTTTGTGTATGTTGAAAAGAAAAACCATATAAACTGTGGGTGTAAATTTTATTAATGATAATACTTAGTGTATTGTTGACTGTCTCTACTATGTTGTAATACAAAATTTACTAACAACCAGAATAGTACATTTTTCCAGCCTGACGTTACCTTTCACGGAATTGAAAACAATTCAAAATAACATTTAGAAATATGTTTTTGTATCAACTGGATGTGTTGTTCCACTTGCGCTGATTTCAGCGTTTTGCCTATGGAGTTTCACTTTCAATTTCTAAAGTCATGGCGTTGTGTTACAGATTATATCAAGGGGACGTCAGAGGGGGCGGTGTCAAGCTCACTGCCACTATCTTTGGCGCAAGAGAATACTCCAAATACCTATTTTATTGACGCCGAGTCGACGGAGACAGGTACGTGTGTTCATCACAGTCACTTCGTCAATGCAACTATCGACGTCAGTGTCCCAAACAAAACCAGTATCATGGCGTCGGCTGGGTAACTACTGTGCATTGTTGTAAACACGTTTTTTTTATTGTGTTTGCCTAGCATGCAGGGTTATATTATGTTATTTCCTCACATGACCTCTGTTCTCTCCTCTCGTGGTCACTATTCCCTCTTCTCATGGTCTCTGTTCTCTCTTTTCGTGGTCTCTGTTCTCTCTTCTCATGGTCTCTGTTCTCTGCTCTCGTACCCCTATTTACTCTTCTCGTGGTGTATGTTCTCTCCTGTCATGGCCCCTGTTATCTCATCTCACTGTCTCTGTTATCTCCTCTCATGGCCCCTGTTCTCTCTTCGCATGTTCTCTGTTCTCTCGGCTCAGGGTCTATGCTCTCTCTTCTCATGGTCTCTTCTCTCCTCTCGTGGCCCCTGTTCTCTCTTCTCAGAACTCAGAGAATCAATTTATTTGACCTATAAATACGATACATTTACAATGAATAACGTAAGTAATAGATAAGGCCGGGCGACTCCCATTAAGATATATTATATCGCTAGCACAGGAGCCACCCCATAAATATAAACAACAACAAAATTTACATAACACAAATCAGATTAGCATATGACTTGTTTTTATAGTTGATAATTACTCAATGTATCAACATACATACATAATACAAGGACTGATTATATGTACTCGTGTACACATTGATGTACATATGGATACTTAGGTATACATTTCAATACGTATTACGAATTACAAATAAATAAATTATGAATACATCAACTATATTCATAATTTAAAATATAAAAGTGTTTTGTGTATGTTGAAAAGAAAAACCATATAAACTGTGGGTGTAAATTTTATTAATGATAATACTTAGTGTATTGTTGACTGTCTCTACTATGTTGTAATACAAAATTTACTAACAACCAGAATAGTACATTTTTCCAGCCTGACGTTACCTTTCACGGAATTGAAAACAATTCAAAATAACATTTAGAAATATGTTTTTGTATCAACTGGATGTGTTGTTCCACTTGCGCTGATTTCAGCGTTTTGCCTATGGAGTTTCACTTTCAATTTCTAAAGTCATGGCGTTGTGTTACAGATTATATCAAGGGGACGTCAGAGGGGGCGGTGTCAAGCTCACTGCCACTATCTTTGGCGCAAGAGAATACTCCAAATACCTATTTTATTGACGCCGAGTCGACGGAGACAGGTACGTGTGTTCATCACAGTCACTTCGTCAATGCAACTATCGACGTCAGTGTCCCAAACAAAACCAGTATCATGGCGTCGGCTGGGTAACTACTGTGCATTGTTGTAAACACGTTTTTTTTATTGTGTTTGCCTAGCATGCATGGTTATATTATGTTATTTCCTCACATGACCTCTGTTCTCTCCTCTCGTGGTCACTATTCTCTCTTCTCATGGTATCTGTTCTCTCATCTCGTGGCCCGTGTTCCCTCTTCTCATGGTCTCTGTTCTCTCTTTTCGTGGTCTCTGTTCTCTCTTCTCATGGTCTCTGTTCTCTGCTCTCGTACCCCTATTTACTCTTCTCGTGGTGTATGTTCTCTCCTGTCATGGCCCCTGTTATCTCATCTCACTGTCTCTGTTATCTCCTCTCATGGCCCCTGTTCTCTCTTCGCATGTTCTCTGTTCTCTCGGCTCAGGGTCTATGCTCTCTCTTCTCATGGTCTCTTCTCTCCTCTCGTGGCCCCTGTTCTCTCTTCTCAGAACTCAGAGAATCAATTTATTTGACCTATAAATACGATACATTTACAATGAATAACGTAAGTAATAGATAAGGCCGGGCGACTCCCATTAAGATATATTATATCGCTAGCACAGGAGCCACCCCATAAATATAAACAACAACAAAATTTACATAACACAAATCAGATTAGCATATGACTTGTTTTTATAGTTGATAATTACTCAATGTATCAACATACATACATAATACAAGGACTGATTATATGTACTCGTGTACACATTGATGTACATATGGATACTTAGGTATACATTTCAATACGTATTACGAATTACAAATAAATAAATTATGAATACATCAACTATATTCATAATTTAAAATATAAAAGTGTTTTGTGTATGTTGAAAAGAAAAACCATATAAACTGTGGGTGTAAATTTTATTAATGATAATACTTAGTGTATTGTTGACTGTCTCTACTATGTTGTAATACAAAATTTACTAACAACCAGAATAGTACATTTTTCCAGCCTGACGTTACCTTTCACGGAATTGAAAACAATTCAAAATAACATTTAGAAATATGTTTTTGTATCAACTGGATGTGTTGTTCCACTTGCGCTGATTTCAGCGTTTTGCCTATGGAGTTTCACTTTCAATTTCTAAAGTCATGGCGTTGTGTTACAGATTATATCAAGGGGACGTCAGAGGGGGCGGTGTCAAGCTCACTGCCACTATCTTTGGCGCAAGAGAATACTCCAAATACCTATTTTATTGACGCCGAGTCGACGGAGACAGGTACGTGTGTTCATCACAGTCACTTCGTCAATGCAACTATCGACGTCAGTGTCCCAAACAAAACCAGTATCATGGCGTCGGCTGGGTAACTACTGTGCATTGTTGTAAACACGTTTTTTTTATTGTGTTTGCCTAGCATGCAGGGTTATATTATGTTATTTCCTCACATGACCTCTGTTCTCTCCTCTCGTGGTCACTATTCTCTCTTCTCATGGTATCTGTTCTCTCATCTCGTGGCCCGTGTTCCCTCTTCTCATGGTCTCTGTTCTCTCTTTTCGTGGTCTCTGTTCTCTCTTCTCATGGTCTCTGTTCTCTGCTCTCGTACCCCTATTTACTCTTCTCGTGGTGTATGTTCTCTCCTGTCATGGCCCCTGTTATCTCATCTCACTGTCTCTGTTATCTCCTCTCATGGCCCCTGTTCTCTCTTCGCATGTTCTCTGTTCTCTCGGCTCAGGGTCTATGCTCTCTCTTCTCATGGTCTCTTCTCTCCTCTCGTGGCCCCTGTTCTCTCTTCTCAGAACTCAGAGAATCAATTTATTTGACCTATAAATACGATACATTTACAATGAATAACGTAAGTAATAGATAAGGCCGGGCGACTCCCATTAAGATATATTATATCGCTAGCACAGGAGCCACCCCATAAATATAAACAACAACAAAATTTACATAACACAAATCAGATTAGCATATGACTTGTTTTTATAGTTGATAATTACTCAATGTATCAACATACATACATAATACAAGGACTGATTATATGTACTCGTGTACACATTGATGTACATATGGATACTTAGGTATACATTTCAATACGTATTACGAATTACAAATAAATAAATTATGAATACATCAACTATATTCATAATTTAAAATATAAAAGTGTTTTGTGTATGTTGAAAAGAAAAACCATATAAACTGTGGGTGTAAATTTTATTAATGATAATACTTAGTGTATTGTTGACTGTCTCTACTATGTTGTAATACAAAATTTACTAACAACCAGAATAGTACATTTTTCCAGCCTGACGTTACCTTTCACGGAATTGAAAACAATTCAAAATAACATTTAGAAATATGTTTTTGTATCAACTGGATGTGTTGTTCCACTTGCGCTGATTTCAGCGTTTTTCCTATGGAGTTTCACTTTCAGTTTATAATGTCATGGCGTTGTGTTACAGATTATATCAAGGGGACGTCAGAGGGGGCGGTGTCAAGCTCACTGCCACTATCTTTGGCGCAAGAGAATACTCCAAATACCTATTTTATTGACGCCGAGTCGACGGAGACAGGTACGTGTGTTCATCACAGTCACTTCGTCAATGCAACTATCGACGTCAGTGTCCCAAACAAAACCAGTATCATGGCGTCGGCTGGGTAACTACTGTGCATTGTTGTAAACACGTTTTTTTTTATTGTGTTTGCCTAGCATGCATGGTTATATTCTGTTATTTCCTCACATGACCTCTGTTCTCTCCTCTCTTGGTCACTATTCTCTCTTCTCATGGTATCTGTTCTCTCATCTCGTGGCCCGTGTTCTCTCTTCTCATGGTCTCTCTTCTCGCTTGTCATGTGCTATATTCTCTCCTCTCATGGCCCATATTTTATCTTCTCGTGGTCTCTGTTATTTCTTCTCATGGCCCCTGTCCTCTCCTCTCTTGGCCTCTTGTCCTCTACTCTCATGGCCCCTGTTCTCTTCTTTCGTGGACCATGTTCCCTCCTCCCGTGGACCCTATTCTCTTCTCTCGTGGACCCTGTTCTCTCCTCTCGTGGCCCCTATTCTCTCCTCTTGTGGCCCCTGTTCTCTCAACTCGTGGTCCCTGTTCTCTCCTCATTATCACTAATTCAATTAAATGGATATGACTGTATATCCCAAGGAAAAAATGCAACACTAAAGGGAGATTATTAGTGTATATAGAAAAAACACTTTGATTATGAAGTAAAGATGAACTTAAATATGTATGAAAAATGGGAGGGACAAATAATAGAAGTAAGTGGAGGAGGCTTATAACAGAGAGTCACTTGTAAATATGGACCGACCTCCAAGGCCCTTAACTGAAAACTATAACAAATTTATCAATGAATTTACAATGGTCATATCATCTATGCAACATCATCAAAAGAAAAACCTTACTCTGGCAGGGGACTACAATATAAATTTGCTAACAATAAATGAGCAAGAACATTGTAGCACTTTCTTTGACCTGTTAACTCATTTAGTCTCTTCCCCCAAATTATTCTTCCTACAAGGTTCAGAACATGTACTGGTACACTTATTGATAATTTTTTGGTAATTTAACAAAACATGTTTTGCAAAGTAGAGCAGGAATATTAATGAAAAAGAAATTATGATCATTAACCATATTTTATGCTAATGGACACTGCTATAAAAGAGGAACATCCTACAAAATGTATACGAGTTAATGTTAAAAGAGGCTATGTTAAAAAATTTAAATTATAATAATCTCTTCTGAAATACATACAACATTAGATTCAAGTTCAAATGCTGATCCAAACCATAATTATAACATTATCATCAATCAACTATAAACTTAAAAAGTCTACATGGATAACTCAAGACTTGCTAACCTCAATAAGGTACAGAGACAAACTTTACAAACAATTAAAAATCACAAACCCTGAATCTTCTGAATATGGCGTATTATTAATTAATCTAAAAACATACAATTGTATTTTGAAAAGAAGTTTTCGCTAAGCAATCATAGTTTGACAAATGTTTTAGTCAATTTAAATTTGATATAAAAACGCTTGGAAAACTATAAATGAAATCCTGTCTAAACCTAAAATTAATATATCATTTCAAAAATATTTTAACGAATCCGATTCTATTGTGGCAGACAAATTAGAAATTGCAAATAAATTCAATACATTATTTACCAATATAGGTAGTAATCTGGCAAATGATATTAAATACAAAGGCATTCGTGACCATTCATATTATCTAAATAAAATAGTAAACTGTAATTTTACATTGAAATACGTTGAAGAAGATACCATAAAGAGAACAATAATTAATCTACTCAAGAAAAGTAGCCGTGGATGTGATGGTCTCTCCACCAAACTGCACTAACCACATCTTTAACTTTATTAACAAATCAAGTAATAACCACAGGAATATACCCTGATAAACTAAAAATTGCTAAGGTAATTCCAATTGATAAAACAAGGTGAGCCAGCAGTATTTAATAATTATAGACCCATATCTCTTCTACCAGCTATTTCAAAAGTACTTAATTATTTTTGACCAATTATCATCTTACTTAAAAGACTTTAAGCTTTTTTTGACCATCAATATGGATTCCGACATTCAACTGAATATGTGGCACTAGAATTAATAGATAGGATACTCGATAAGGATGAAATACCCAATAATATTTACCTAGATCTTTCCAAAGCCTTTGATAATATTGGCCATTTAATTTTAATTGACAAATTGAAATATTATGGTATACATGGCACAAATCTGAACTTTTTCAGCAGATACCTAACAAATCGTAAACAATTTACGGAAATTGACAATATAAAATCAAATATGTTATCAATAACAACAGGTGTACCACAAGGCTCAATGTTAGGACCCCTTTTATTCATCATATATATCAATGATTTTGCACAAGCCAGTAAAATTTTAATTTCATAATTTATGCTGATGTTACAACTCTATCAAGTACACTAAACACTTTCAGTGATAACATACATGACGAAAATTTAGAATCTTTAATAGATGAAGAACTTTTAAAAATAAAGGAATGGCTAAAAATAAATACATTATCGCTAAACATAGCAAAATCTAAATACATGACATTTCAAAAGGCAAAGAAAAATATACAGACACTTACTCTGAAGATAGACAATGTAAATATGTAAATGTAAATTAAATTTTGTGTGTGTTTAATTATATATATAAATTTAAACTGAAAAAATATCAAATGTTCTAAAATAAAATTAAAATAAATTGAAACATGTGTTACCTCTTCATATAATAATAATATTATATAATTCTTTAATAGTGCCACACATTAATTATTGCATCATGGCATATGGCTTTCAATCAAATAGAATAATAAAACTTCACAAAAGCCCGGAGTATTATTACCTTAAGTAATTATACTTCCCACACAGACCATTTCACAAAAAACTAAAATTGTTAAAAGTAGATGACATCCTTAAGCTACAACAATTAAAAGGTATTTTTACAAAATTATCAAGCAACATGCACAAGGCAAAATTGCTATATATGTATGCAAAATTAAGAACCGATAACCACCTGTCAACTTGATACAGTACAAAACAGTGACGTAATTTCATTAGTTGATATATTGATCAGTTAAAGTTATATTACAAAAGGTGGCTCCTCGATAGCGACTACCATAGTCTTAGAGGATTCTCCTGACCCTACTTTTTGTTATTTATCATACATTATAACATGTTTACCATAAGGTTTTATATTTGTATTATTTTTATTTTTTGACATGGATGTATTGTATGCATTATTTGAAATGTCTGGGTCAAATAAAACAAATTCTTCTTCTTCTTCCTCACATGGCCTCTGTTATCCCTTCCATTGGGCTCTGTTCTCTTTTATCGTGGCCTCTGTTCTCTCCTCTTGTGACCTCTGCTCTCTCTTCTTATGACCTTTACAACAATAAAATAAAACAAAATGTAATTAGTTGATCTTGACCAAATTTGGTTTGCATTTCTGTTCACACCCTCCATATGGTACTGACATTGAATTAATGCACGCAATCCTAACTAGATATTTTTGGTAATTTAACATCTAAAACATTATGGTATGAATTCGTCCTCGTGCCTTGATTTGTCTTTGGTGGGTAGAAGTCATATGTCAGGCTTCGTGTAAGTCACTGCAATGTCCCAAGATTGGACTGTGATTAGTTTATTGCGGTACTGACACAAATATTGGCGACAAAACAAAAGCATGAAATATAAAATATAAAAATGTAAATTAAAGAAACAAATTCAGATTTCAATGCAAATGACTTGAAGTCACATTCGAGTGAACAAGATTTCTGCAGTGCTCCCAAAGTTTTAATTTGAAGATATATATCCATTGGTACATGTATTATATTTTATCTAGAAAAAATGTTTCCCTGTGCAGTGCCAGATAATTCTGGTAGTTAAAAATATGATATATCATAACTAAGACATATTTGTACTTGATCTAATCTACTTGGACGTGTACTTAATATAATTACATGTTGAAGTACTTATACTTGTAGTTGACCTAATGTACTAGTATAATGTACTTGGAAGTGTATTTCATCAAACATACTTGACCCATGCCTAGCAATCATAAAACTTATTGGTTCTTTCTTGAACAAACTTTTGTTTAATTAAAATTTTCATTCACAGATTCGGCCTGTTGACCACGTGATGAACTCGACTCAATCACTGGCACAGCTCACGAAGTCGATGAAGATACCGCAAAAAGAATAACCAACAAAAAATAATAAAATCAAAAAAAGTAAAAAATCAACAACAAAAAATTCTGGTGGAGTAGGTGTGGCTATAGGGGAGGTTGGAGGCCGCATGGTATTCCTTTTACCAGGGAGACATAAAATGGTTAAAGGAAAATCCAGGGCAAAATATCGGGAAATATTTATTGATCCTGTCATTTTCTTCATTTATGTTGCTGTCTATGGACTCTCAGTCAAGAGGACCATGGCAGAGTTCAAATTATCATGCTGCCTTTTGTTAGCTTTGGCACTTTCACTCACTCGTTGTTTCTGCTGTTCAGTAAGTAGCTTTGGTTGTTTAATTGTGGTCTGCAAAATATCAGGAATTGACTCCATTATTTTTTCAATTGATGATATAGTCGATTGAAAAAAATTATGTTTTGGCCATGTTTGGAACCTCATATTTTACCACAGAATATACACATCATTTTGAAATATGACACATATAGCACTTTCAACCCAGGCTTTCAGAATCTGTCTTCAAAAATTACGTATATATAATATATATACGTAATTTTCGGCGTGCATATGTATATATATAGCCGTTGTCTAGCTGTATGCATGCCAAAATGAATGAGACAATATATTCAACTATTTTTGGCAGTTAAGCAAGTAAATTGATGTATTCATTATGTGGGCATGCCATCATTCCTGAATACTTCCCAAAGAAGTCGAGTCGGTGCTGGAATGAACAGGTCTTCTTGGGATGATGTGGAAAACGCTTTACATGGATTGGATACAACACTATTACTTAGCATTCCTGTAAATAACATTAATTAATGTTTATTTCCGAAACAATATGATGTCAGTTCATACTACTGATGACATTTTGTTGTGCAATGGTTGGTTTGCAGTACTGCGTTATGGTTTCGTCGCAACAGGGCATCGTAGCACCCTATGCTCATATCAGGCCTGTAGGGTGGGTGATTTTCGTGGGGGTACACTTTTTGACCTGTAATTATAGGATCCAAAAAACTTCCAACTGCACCCCTTGAGGCTCCCAAAAATCCTCTAACTGTACCACCTTTGAGACTTCGAACCGAAATCTTGCGTGAGCCATGCTGCAGAGGAAAAAAATGGGATGCATACGCATCCATCAAACCCTCATCCTACGGGCCTGCACTTGGACCACCATAAGTTATGGTTGAGACTTGGGGTTAGTACGTGGTGAGCATGTATGAATAAAACGTTGAAAACAGTCTGATAAACCTCGTGTTTCTTATTGCCTTTTAAATTAAGATTGCCATCTAACGCAACAAGATTATGAGGTGATGCTGACAAGAAAGAATACATTGGTTTATTGAGTGCAACATTTTAATGTGTGTGGTGTGTGTGGTGTGCGTGTGTGGTGTGTGTATGGTAAGTAAATAAGTAGATTATATGATTGCATATATTGCTATAATCAATCTACACATACATCATTGTTCTTTTGTTATTGCCACCTCAAGCCCTCTGTGGTGCTTTAGACGTGACCGGAGATGTTATTAGCATCTTCCCACGACACACAACCTTTTAAACAAAATTCATGTTTTCTCCACTTAGTCGTACACACAAACCACAGACACACAAAGACACGTTACTACATATTCAGAATAAGCTTTTATGGGTTCAGTAAATGAGAGATGAAACTGGAATTGTTTGGTCACATAGCTATGGTAAATATATTCAAGGTGAATCACTGCATTCAGGTGAACATTTGGTTAAACTTAACATTTTGCTAAGCCAGAGTCATTGGTCATTGTTGTAGTCAATTAAGGTGACTAACTCAACTAGAAATGTTTATTCCACTTTTGCTATAAGTTATTTTGTCACCATTAAGTGCAGGCTAGGGAATAATTACGAATAATTTGCTTTTGTTACTAAAACTAAAAATTATGGTCATATCAGCCAATCCAATGTTTTGTCTGTGCTGTAATAAATCCTGCGCTGGACAAAAGTGCACTTGATTAGTTATGCAGTGATATTAGTTAAATTGATGATAAACATGTTGTTAAGCAGAGGAGGCAATTTATCTAGTCAATTCATGTGACGCTAAGAGCATGCATTCCTTTTTATTATTTCATAGTGAGATATGTTGTCAATTAAAGTGCAAGTTTGGAAGTTCCCTTGTCACAGTTATTTGTCCTTTTGCTGTGCTGTTTGGGGACATACTTCCTGTATATTGTTTTTTTTACAACTGAAAGAAAGTCTTACTTTTATCACAATCTTCGTTAACTTAACCGTGAATGTACCTCTTAAGGTGCTTTTCCCCCAACATTCTGTCATTGCATAGCACCTAATTTGTGCTTTTGACTATAGAAGTTTATGGTGCAAGTGACCCATTTCCACATGAATCTTGATCCCATTAAATTGCTATTTTATGTACGGTAGCCTTTTAGCCAAGTGTCCGTCAAGGCTCAGTACTTGGCCCTATCTTTTCCACGTCAATGACCTCCCTGACGGTACAACATCCAACATACGAATGTTTGCAGACGACACAATCTGCCATCGCCAAATAAACACAAAAACAGACCACGAAAACTACAGAAGGATCTGGATGCTCTCTCACGTTGGGAAGAGCAATGGTCAGTGTCATTTAACCCACAACAATGTTTAGTCCTGAACGCCAAACTACATGGATACACTCTCGGTAACGTAGGCAAAGTGAAATACCTAGATAACACTAACACATGCGACAACACATGGACCTCTCACATCGCTGGCACAGCAAATACAGCAAACAAGATCCTGGATTTTCTTAGACGGAATGTTAAAATAAGAAATACGAAAATCATAGAAACAACCAACATAGCGCTGGTAAGACATGTCCTGGAGTATTCCAGCTCCGTCTGGGATCCTCACACAACCAAATATATTACTGTCCCCGAGAAGATTCAGAGGAGAGCAGCATGTTATATACACCGTCACAATTAATTCCTCCGTAGACTCCATGCTAGATACAGTAAACTGGCCAACCATCCAAGCCCATAGAAAGAAGGCATGCCTCAGGGTGCTACACAAATATAACTCAGGAACCATCACCATTAATTCACTGCAGTGGCGCGGGAACGAAATTCATATTGCGGGGCTACTGGAGCTTCAACACCACTGACATTTTTTTGTCGCCGCGCCGCTGAATATCTTCACATCTTTTTTTCACATTGTCTCGGTCGCCTCGACTGTGATATCGGAAGACGGGCGGGGAGGGATCTGATGCTGTTGGAAAGATTTTTCGCCGCCAGGTTCCCAATTATATGAAATATAAGCGATACCCACGACACACAAGCCCGCATTTACCACAGCATTAATTATCCCACAATAACAAATTCGATACCATTGCAAAGCCATCTTTTTCTTATTAGTCACATATAACAACACTATTCTTACGCACACCACAAGTAAACTTATATATTTGATATGGTATGATATGTGATGTGGAAGTGCAAACTAATATGATCAATTTAAACAATCAGAAAACTATTAAACCGTGCGTTGGCAGCTGATGAATTTACATTTCACATGGCTGCTTATGTATGCTTTGCACCAGAAGGCCATCAACAATGCGTAGTAATTAATATTATAGTGACATAAGATGTTGCAAGACGGATGGTCTATGCATTTCGCATAGTATCACAAGAATCGAACATGAAGCTTCAAACCCCTCTCTCTGGCAGGAATAAACATATTAAGGTGACCCATGTGTTGTCTTAAAATCTCAATATGTCTATTGTATCATATGTAAAATGAATGCGAGAATCGTCCATATGTACACACGGTTTTTTTCCTAAACCACTTATATCGTCCAAAACTTAGCAGAATTGTTATACGTGTCATGTGATTTCCATGACTACTGTCACACATGAAATATACTTATCCATTTGGATGGTTGTGTTCTTCCTTCCACAAATAACATGACACTATGTGTGGCACGGTGATCTATCAGGTAATGTGCCGGACTGTCAATCGAACAGACAAGGGATCCAGTTTACCTCCTGCCATTTCTAGACTAGCGCAATTTGTTCACTCTATGTTGCCTGTAGGCCTAACTTTCGGAATACAACTAAAACGGTTGGTCTCTTCTGTTGTCTATGTATGGGGTAATAAAACATCCCACCCATGGCAGGTTATCGATACAGAAACAAAAGGAATGGACAGACAATCGATGTAGGATTTGGGATGACATGTGGCACTGACATAATATTATGTTGACATTCAAAGGCTTGCAACACTGTCCCAATACAAAATATTAATACAACCCTGTCTCGGATGTTTTCACTGCCGCACGCACGCACGCACGCACGCACGCACGCACGCACGCACGCACGCACTCACACACACAAGCACACACACGTACTAATTAAGTTCCCTAAACTTCCAAAAAAACGATCAAAATCAACCCTGAGGAACGTCGACTTTTTCAAGAAAAACACGTACACATATATATTGAATGTGTTCGCTTTTTGTATGATTTTCTTTGTATTGGCTGTCCATATGTAGATGGCAATCCAGTGACTATATGTGTGGTACGAAAAGCCAAAAACAATTTTGTTGTCAATACTTAAAGATTGTTTTATATCTTGGTTGATTGTCACGGATTAGCGAGGTCTCCATACACTAGATGGCTCGGTCTAGTAGGGTTCTTATATATCAAGGTCAACGCATATGAGAAATAACGGTTATGGTGAACAAGCAACAAAGAACGAGGAAAATTTAATAAACTTTATTACAAGATATCTTCCTTTTGGAAAATATCTCGATTAGTAAAATATAAAGAATAAAGAAATCCCGTAACCAAATCTTAATAGAACATAATAAACAATAACACTGAATCTTTGAATATATATAATTAAGAAAATAATTATACGATTAATCTTTCAATTATCAAATTCCACTTCCTTTCTAATGTGGATTATACCACTACATGACCAAACACTAGGCGCCAAGTGTTATCTAAGAATAACTCCCATAATATAAATACAGAGGAAATAGCTAGTCCTCGCGGACTCTCATTACAGTAATATGTTACAACAAATATATATATATATATATATATGTATATATATATATATATGAATACTTCAAGGGTAATAATACCTCTCTTCAAAACCCCAGATAACTACCATTCATAATACAGCAAATAATATATACGTTCAATCAGAAAATAGACATTTACACTGGGCTAGTCCCATCTCGAATCTATACGAACGTTTGTTGAAGTCAACACGCCGAGCTCAGAATACAATCAGAACGGTGTATCTCGGCCGCACGAGTGATGATGCCGGGCAATTGACGATTGCCGTCGTACGCCGCGAATTCTCGAGTCGCGTCCGTTCTATCGACTTGTCACGCACGGTCGCAAACGATTGCGAAGTCAGTTGAATACGTTCGCGCGAATGACGACGCCTAGCAGTGTACGTTTACCGCTGGCCGCTACGAGTCGCATTCGGTCAAGCTTTCTGACGATGTCGCTGTGAGACCGCTGTTCGAGGATGGCCCGAGCTGGGTGAGCGCGTCGCGATTATCGCTCATCGACGCAAATACGTTGGGGCCGATCAGGAAGTTGTTCCAATAAACCGCTGACGTGGCGGCATGGCTTCTTCGAAGCTCGAACAGTCATTCCGGACGCTGAATATTACACACACACAAGCTTGGGAACGTAAGCCACGTTAACGATTCCCACCACGCTTCACGACTTAAATTGATTTGCCATTCTCTTGGCAGCAGGGCAACCTGTCTCGTTCAACCCTGGATCTGTCCCAGTCCTTCGCCAGCGCCCAGATGGCGAAATTCGTATAACAGACGTTTATATAAGCGGACCTATTTACACATCATATGACAGGTTTTCATCATTTCTATTGGCTAATACAATATACAAGTCAAGCTACGCATTGTGGAACACCCTCTAAGATACAGTGAAACCACCTGCTTGCCTAGAAATGCAAGCAACAGAATACCACGCCCCACTGAGCGCATCTGCAACCGAGTTGCTGTAATTACGTAACTAAGGCGGTTGGTCAACAATCTGCCTATCTATTGGCTTGACCTTCCTCGTTTATCAAATTAAACCTAAGGAAAGTAGATTTAAACATCCACAAATAGCAGAAATGCTACATTGATTTATTTAGTGAGAAGTCCATAGTTAGTAAGATAGAAATGTCAATTCGAAATACCTGTCTGAATAATTATGTTATAATAGTAAAGCTAGCTACTGCTGTTGAAAATGTTTACCCATACTGTAGTAATATATTAGGCTTATATGACGAGTGGCTAGAAAATAGTCACATCTTTTTCAGGAACGGACCGCTGATACGGACCAATGTGTCTTTGGGGGGTGGTGTTGAAAATTCTTCGTAGCTGCGGCCACAATTTCACCTTCTCGCTGTCTCGCGCTGTCTCCTATTTCGGCTTGAGGGGGAGAGCTGCGCCAATGGCTATTAGTTACTATTCCATGATTGTTGTTCAATGGTAATATTGTCGTGACCCCTAATTTCCGGGTCACGGCCTCGCATGTTTGGATACTTCCTGTTGTGAGTTGCAGTTTTGTGTTCTCTTATTAAAACACTGTTCTAGTTACGCATACGTACTAGTGTTTGTTTGTGTGACTCGAAGTGTGCATTTGATCACCTAATGGCGTGGTGGCAGCGCTCACAACGAACCCGCTCACCAAAACGGGCGCAATAAAAGCAGATACACATTGACAGTCCGCCGACCTCACGGCGCAAACAGCTAGCCGAAACGGCTCTGTATCACTAGCAGGTGTGGTAACTACATGGCTAACAACATGCAACGCGCACCGAGACAGTGGTGCCTCACAAAAACGGAAACGGTCAACACATTTGAGAACTGGCGCCAGAACCTCGTCTACACCCTCTCACTCGACCCAAACTTCGCCCAGTTTATCGCCACTGACGCTAAATGGGAGAAGCGATGTGCAGCACATCCAAACCGCGGCTTCACCGACGAGAATGATCATACAGCCATTCAGCAAGCCTACATGCTCGATCTAATGTTAGGCCAAATAGCGAACTATTGCCCAGTCATATCGCGCAACACGATCGCCAAAAACTCAACCAGTTTATCCGGTATCTGGCAAACTATCCGACTGCACTATGGGTTCCAGTCTACAGGGGCCCATTTCCTGGACTTTGCTGATATCCACCTACAAGCTGACGAACGCCCCGAAGACTTGTATCAGCGCCTAGTGGCCTTCGTTGAAGACAACATGCTACAAGAGGGAAGTGTCATTCTGCACCACGGTGACGTCATACACGTTGACGAAGAAATGTCTCCTTCCCTAGAGAACATGGTAGTACTGACCTGGTTACGACTTATCAACCCCGCACTGCCTAAGCTCATAAAGCAACGATATGGCACAGAGCTGAGGTCAAGAACACTAGCATCGATCAAGCCAGAAATATCACAGGCACTCGAATCACTACTAGACGAGATTGCGTCTGCTGACACCGCAAAGGTTATGCGCACCGAGACTAGGCCTAACCTACGCGGACAAAGACCAGCGTTCTCAAGACGACAACCGGCACCATCTAACAACCCTAGGCGTCCCACGAGCGTGAAGACTTGCCCTCTTTGCAAACAAGTAGGCCGCAGTGATCTACACCACTTCCTCAGCGAGTGCTCATACCTTCCGGAACAAGATCGCCGCTACATGGCTAAGGTACGACAAGTCAGTGATATCATCGACGGAGTCGATGAAGGCGACGACGATACCTACGAAGTTTATGACGAACGCCCCGTAAACACCACTACCGTGCAACGTATCGATGTACGACAATCGCCTTACCTCGACGCGTTCCACGACCATCACGCCGTTCGAATGACGATCGATAGCGGTGCAACGGGCAATATGATCCGTCATGACACGGCAGTGAGATTGGGGTGTACTATCAAGAACTCTTCCCAATCGGCTCACCAAGCTGACGGATCATCGCCTCTAACCATAGTTGGCGAAATTACCATACCACTCGCCCGCAAAAATAAATCATTCCAGTTGTGTGGACTAGTGGTACAGAATCTGGATGTCGAGATGCTGGCCGGGACACCATTTATGGAAGTCAACGACATTACCATCCGTCCCGCCAAACGAACCATCACCCTCGCAGATGGCACCACGTACACATATGGTACAACACAGAGGGCCCTCAACAGGCATGCAGTCCGCCGTGCCCACATACTGCGAGCACCACCAACCAACATCACTGTGTGGCCAGGCGACTTCGTGGAAGTCGACCTGCCTTCAGTCGCGTATATCGCAGACGCCACATTCGTTCTGGAACCACGTCACGATACCACCGGCAACAAAGGAGTACACGAGAACGATGTGTGGCCACAACCTTCACTAATCACCAGCGTAGAAGGTGTATTGCGCATACCAATTCTCACGAACTCCACTCGCACACTGAAAAGAAACGAACACTTTTGCCAAATCAGAGAAGTGTTCGTACCCGACAAGGCAACATCCATACCAGACAGTCAATGCACCAGCGTAGCCGTAAGCATACGCACACGCAGCTCGAATGCTACTGCCATCAAACACTCAACAGCGGTCACCATCGATCCTGATCACGCGCTCTCCCCCGACGAACGAGCGGCATTCCGATCGATCGTGGAAGAGTATGACGACGTATTCGACCCAAGCTACAGTGGATACAATGGTCACGTGGGACCATTCAAAGCTGTTGTCAACATGGGCCCAGTACAACCGCCCCAACGTAAAGGACGCCTACCCCAATACGCACGAAACCAGCTCGTAGAACTCCAAAACAAGTTCGATGAACTCGAGACGATGGGCGTGTTCGTCCGGCCTGAGGATGTACCGGTCAACGTCGAGTACCTCAACCCGTCATTCCTGATAAAGAAGCAAAGCGGAGGACACCGACTCGTCACTGCCTTCACTGACGTAGGCCGCTATAGCAAGCCGCAGCCTTCATTGATGCCTGATGTCGACAACACCCTACGAAAAATCGCACAATGGAGGTACATAGCGACTACCGATATGTCCAATGCGTTCTACCAAATCCCTCTATCGCGTGAATCAATGAAGCACTGCGGAGTAGTCACTCCGTTCCGCGGTGTACGCGTATACGCTCGCTCAGCGATGGGCATGCCCGGGTCCGAAACCGCACTCGAAGAGCTGTTGTGCCGCGTACTGGGAGATCTACTCGAAGAAGGTGTCGTCGCCAAACTGGCAGACGATATATATTGTGGAGGAAACACCATCGCCGAACTCCAACAGAACGTAAGACGATTGCTCCAAAGCTTCGCCAACAGCGGGTTGCGCCTGTCCGCTGCCAAAACAACGATGTGCCCTACTACGACCACGATACTTGGCTGGGTGTGGAACCTCGGCTCCATCCATGCAAGCCAACATCGCATCGCCACCCTAGCCAGCTGCGACGCTCCACTCACAGTCAAAGCGATGCGAGCATTCGTCGGAGCCTACAAAATGCTAGCACGCGTCATACCAGGATGCTCCGCCTTGCTTGCCCCGTTCGACGAAGTAACGGGTGGCAAACAGTCAAGTGATCGCGTCACATGGACCGATGCATTAAGAGAAGCCTTCAAACACGCACAAACCAGTCTTCAGACTAACAAGGCTATCACATTACCTCGGCCAAGTGACGAACTATGGCTAGTGACGGACGGCGCTGTCAAACAGTGCGGTCTAGGAGCCACCTTGTACGTGATGCGCAATGGCAAATTGATGCTGGCCGGATTCTTCAGCGCAAAACTCCGCGGACGACAGATCTCCTGGTTGCCATGCGAAGTAGAAGCACTATCCATCGCAGCCGCTATCAGACATTTCAGCCCGTATATCGTACAGTCAGCGCACAACACAGCGATACTCACAGACAGCAAGCCTTGCGTACAAGCCCACGAGAAGCTTTGTCGCGGTGAATTCTCCGTCAGCCCGCGCGTATCGACATTCCTATCAGTCGTCAGTCGGTACCAGGCAACTATTCGCCATCTCGCCGGTTCAGCTAATGTTCCATCAGACTTCGCGAGTCGCAACGCACCCACATGCCGGGAACAACAGTGCCAAGTGTGCTCCTATATACGACAGACTGAAGAGTCAGTCGTGATGCAACGCGTTACAACAGACGACATAACATCTGGGAAAGCTCGACTTCCGTTCACCAATCGTTCAGCATGGCTCGGCATTCAAGCAGACTGCCAAGACTTGCGAAGGACTCATTCACACCTTACACAAGGAACACGACCATCCAAAAAGGTGACAAACGCGAAAGACGTCAAAAGATACCTTAACGTCGCATCAATCGCTCGTGACGGTCTACTGGTCGTACAACGTAACGACCCACTGAGTCCTACACGAGAGTGCATCATCGTACCGCGAAAAGTCCTAGACGGACTAATAACGGCCCTGCACATCCAACTGGATCACCCGTCTTCGTATCAGCTAAAGCAAGTCATGCATCGCTATGTATTCGCTCTCGACCTCGACAAGTCTGTCGAGTCCACCTCGCGCAGCTGTCATCACTGTACGTCGTTACGGAACACCCCAAACCTAACTATCGCGCAATCTACCAACGATCCCCCAGAAGTAGTGGGTATCTCATATGCAGCCGACATCATCAAACGAGAAAGACAACTGATCTTGGTGCTACGCGAGTGTGTAACATCATACACGGTAACATGCTTCGTCAACGACGAACGACGCGACACGTTACGGGACTCCATCATTCAACTCTGCATCGGCCTCCGACCGCTTGATGGACCTCCTGCCGTAATACGCACAGACCCAGCTCCTGGATTCGCAGCTCTCGTCAACGACGCACTGTTGAAAAAGTATCGACTCACCATCGAACTAGGACGGGTCAAAAACATCAACAAAAACCCTGTGGCCGAAAAAGCCATTCGGGAACTCGAGGGTGAAATTTTACACCAACAACCAACAGGCGACGCCATCACGCAGGTGCTACTGTCTGTCGCTACTGCCAACCTCAACGCCCGAGTACGAAACAGAGGAATGTCAGCTCGTGAGCTGTGGACCCAGCGTGACCAATTCACCAACGAACAATTACCGCTGAACGACTATAGCATCATTCAACAACAGCATGCCTCGCGCAACGCTAACCACGAACACAGTCAAATATCGAAGTCTCCTCGCGGTTCAGTACCCAGACCCCAACATATCGACATTGGCGACATCGTGTACTTGTACTCAGACAAGAGTAAACTACGCTCCAGGTGTCGGTATCTCGTAGTGAGCACAGAAGGAGAATGGATCAACATCAGCAAGTTCGCCGGTAACCAGTTGCGTGCCACGTCATACAGAGTGAAGCGAACAGAGTGCTACAAGGTGGCAGCTGAAGCTACCCACGATCTTCCAGTGTCGTACCAGTATGACGAACTAACACCCGCAGATGACCCAGCTCCTCCAGAGAAACCTCCAGACGTACCAGTTCAACTCTCGTACCCTCCAGTCACAGCAGCTCAGCCCGTAGAACCATCAACAGCCGAGTCTCATCGACAAGAAACGGCGACAGTCAACAACGAATCGACAATGTCATACGAGCCAGATCAACATAGCTGTCCGCCCGAGGAACCTCCGAGACGCTCTACAAGAACTCGGAAGCCTCCTGAGTATCTGAAAGACTTCATCTCATGAACCTTTATCTCTATAATCATTATTGTATGTCTATATGATAGCTATCTCATAGTAGCATACATAATTATGAGAAGAAAGAAGTCACGCCAATGGCTATTAGTTACTATTCCATGATTGTTGTTCAATGGTAATATTGTCGTGACCCCTAGTTTCCGGGTCACGGCCTCGCATGTTTGGATACTTCCTGTTGTGAGTTGCAGTTTTGTGTTCTCTTATTAAAACACTGTTCTAGTTACGCATACGTACTAGTGTTTGTTTGTGTGACTCGAAGTGTGCATTTGATCACCTAATGGCGCTGTTCACCTTATTGTAACCAGAAAGGGGGCACATTTCCAATGGTCTGGGGTCCCACGGTCACGAGGGCCCATTCCAAAATGTATACGGGCACGTCAAATTAAAAAAGGTCTGGGAAGCACGTGCCACCCAGGTCCACTATGTCCGGCTATGCCCCCTAGACTACCCTCTCTGCATGCGCACCTGGTTATACAAGTTTGACTGCCAAAAAGTCGGACATCAGCCATCTTGTTCTGACTAGGCTGCTTGCATAGGCGTTTGCTGTTGTCGAAATCTCCTGCAGGCATAATGTCATCATGAGTAACTTTCTCGCACATGATGACATCGGTACGTAGATCTTCTTTGTGTAAGCTGTAATACCCATTACAAGACAAGCATTTGACTTCTTAAATGCTATTATTTTTTCATATATCATTCTGAAGCCAAATGAGAGTAATGCTTTTAACAAGTGTGAAACTATACTCATTATAACGTAGCAAATTGCGATTAACAGTAGTCTGCACAAAAACCTCCGGCCGAACCAATTGGTGTAGTAGAAATTTGGTCGCCGCCGCGTCGCCGTAACTTGAGCCGCTGTCGCTGCGCGACCGGAGGACAGGGGAGGGGGGTGTGACCGGGGAGGGGGGTATGACCGGGGGTGTGTGACGGGAAGGGGAGTGCTGTCCAAACATGTTCGCCGCCGCGTCGCCGTAACTTCTATTACTTATAATATAAACAGGGGCACATTTCAATCGGTCTAGGGGGCATGGGTACAGTCGCGTGGGCCCATTATAAAAGGCTAATTCCTGAGGTTTAGGGAGGCACGTAGATGTACCGGCGACTCAAGTTTGTTAATGCTGACATGTTCAGGTGTCTGGTAGATATTATATGGCTGATTAAGTATGTAAAAGTAATCCTTTATGGCCCGAGCAAGGGGTCAGGCAAACGTGTTGGTGCATTCCTTGGTTGATGTATTTCATCGTGTATGCTGGAACGCAACGCCGGGGGAAAGGAACAAGGTCAAGTTTGCTTTGACCTCTTGCATTGGGTAACATTCAGCCATTCACATAAGCGGTAAACTCGTGATTTCGAATATAAAATTCTACCTTGCTAACTACGGACTTCCCATACTGGTGTCGGAACGCTATTACACTGTCTCGGATCATGACACCAGAAGGCGGAGGGGGAACCTCCATTTGCTTAGACTTAGACTTAGTTCCTCCTGTTCCTTTCGGGACATCGGGTGACAAGCTTTCTCCATCTATTACGGTCTTTCGCAATTTATTTGGCCTCATTCCAGGTAATTTCCATTTCTGCCAGATCTTCTTTAAATGTTTTGCGCCAGGTCTTAGTTGGTCTTCCTCTCCTTCTGTTTCCACCTTCAGGCACCCACTCCATTGCTACATGTGCTATTCTCTCTCTTGGTAGGCGTAGGATATGTCCGGTTAGTCTCCGTCGTCGAGACTTAACTATGCCATGTAGGCTATCCAGACCTGCCCTCCTCATCACTTCTTCATTGATGATGTGCTCTGTCCATGATATGCTCAATATGAACAGGAGACATCGCCGATGGAATATGTCCAGTTTTTTTTATATCCTCGCCGTCAACATACATACACGCTTGTTTCCCCTGCCCCCCATCATGCACACGCAAAATATACAATCAGAAACATTATGAAACTATGCTAAAACTAGTATAAATTTAAACCAAGGCCAACTGCCAACATATTTTAAGACAGTCGTACATCTATTGACATAAAGTGAACTTGATATCATAATATTAATACCGCCTGAACATTACCTAAAAAGTTAAAAAGTATACATGTAGTTAAATAAGTAATACATATATGAATAAATAAATTAGCTGACGATATAAAAACTAAGCTGACAGTTAAAAAGTATGTACATACAACAACAAAGAGGAAAGGGGACAGGATGCAACCTTGACGTACACCTGTCTCTATATCGAACATGTCTGTGTAGCCATCGTTGGTCTTGTTGTAGCAGTTGGTGTTTCGGTATAGTGATTTTAAAATGTCTATATATTTGTTTGGTACGCCGTATAGCTTCAGGATTTGCCATAACGAATCTCTGTGGACACTGTCGAAAGCCTTCTTAAAGTCAATGAAGTTCACTAAAAGAGGTATCTGGAACTCTCTGCTTTGCTCGATGATGTTTCGCAATGTGAAGATCTGCTCACAGCACGACCTTCCTCTTCGAAAACCAGCTTGTTCCTCTCAGAGGTGTTGGTCAACTGCTGTCTTCAGCCGGTTTAGGATCACGCTGCAGAACACCTTTCCAGGTACTGACATCAGTGTTATTCCTCGCCAGTTATTGCAATCGCTCAGGCACCCCTTCTTTTGTAACGTCACGATCACTCCTCGTCTCCAATCATCAGCGACTTCCTCCTCAGACCAGATCAGATTGAACAAGTAGGTATCCATTTGTAACCAACCCTTAAGCTCTCCAACTAAACCTTCGATTTACACCCCTTGGAGCCCATCAAAAACCCACTGTCAGGCTCTCAAGAAATCTCAAATTGCACCCACATATGTACTCCAACGCTAAATATTGGGAGGCTAATCCTGTCTCGATTCAGTCCTACACTAAAAAATGTACACCGCCAAATTCACACCCCTTTCCTAAATATTTGAGAGCTAATCCTATTTCCAGCCTCCCACCAAAAAATAGTGCGGACTCAACAACCAAGCCCCCCGGTTCCGACGCGTATGTCTCACAAATAAATCAACCAAGATATATAATTAGTCGGAGCTTCAGGATCAGTCCGCTATCGCGCTATTGCACTGTCTCGGATCATGACATCGGAAGACGGAGGGGGTGCACGCTGTTGAAGATTTTTCAGCGAAAACCTCCATTTACAACCCACCTTTAGGCTCTCCAACAAAAACTTCGATTTGCACCCCCTTGAAGCCCACCAAAACCCACCATCAGGCACTCAAAAAATCTCACATTGCACCCACATATGTACTCCTTCGCCAAATATTGGAAGGCTAATCCAGTCTCGATCCAGTCCTACACTAAACATGTACACCACACAATTCACACACCTTCCCTATATATTTGGGAGCTAATCCAATTTCCAGCCTCCCACCAGAAAATATTGCGGGGCTCATCCCCAAAGCCCACCCTCCGCTCCGACGCCTAGATGTCTCACAAATAAATCAACCAAGATATATCGTTAGACCATGTAGACATTGACGTGTTTGGCTAGCCATATCGCACACGCTAGCAAGCACGCATAAATACCGCCCACCGCACACGCACACCTACACGCACACACACACACACACGCACACGCACTCACTCACTCACTCACTCACTCACTCACTCACTCACTCACTCACTCACTCACTCACTCACTCTCTCACTCACTCACTCACTCACTCACTCACTCAATCACCCACCCACCCACCCACCCACACACTCACTCACTCACTCACTCACTCACTCACTCACTCACTCACTCACTCACTCACTCACTCACTCACTCACTCACTCACTCACTCACTCACTCAAAAACTCACTCACTCACTCAAAAACTCACTCACTCACTCACTCACTCACACACAGACACACACACACACACTCGTAACTGGAATGGGCCGAGTCGCTCCAGTGCCATCGCCGCTGGCGCCAAAACCGCATTGGGGTTTACTATGTGTATTAGGGCTGCTGGTCTACCAGCAATTGTACTTTTTTGTAAAAGAAATATATACCATATAAGACATTACTACGTTAAATTTGATAATAAATGTCTGATGCGATTAATTATTTTAGCGTAATAAATCATAAATAAATGTAATTAAGTATACATATTAAACGATAATTACTAAACGAAGTTAAACTGTATATACCAAGATAAGTAAAAAGACAAACACAATGGGTATTGAAAGGAATGAAAAGGATTTGTTTGGACCTATGCATATAAAATAGTTAATTAAAATAAATAAGTGAAATGTGCAATATGTTGAAGAAAAAACAATAACTCTTAGTAATTAGAATTGTTAGCAAGTATTGATAATGAATGTTTTATTGATAAAAGTAATATTTCAGTTCATACTTTCCTTATTTAACGAGCATCTTATTTTGACTAGCGATATGAATAGTGCAGGATAGGTAGTATTATAAAATTTTCATTTACCAGTTACTATTACACTAACTGTATGCAATGGTAAATATTTTTGTCATGCTGTAGTAACATTTCATTGAAAAACATCTCCTTGTGTTAATCATTTAACTACATAAATAATACATGTAATATAAATTGTATTGTCTACAGCTGTACATGAAACTTTTAGTATACAACTTCGCATCATCGTTGTTATACTTCTTATGTCATCCAGACATGAAGCAGTTGTTTACGAATATAACACAATCATTGTCCACCTTTATTCAACGGAACAGGCAAACATATTTTGTTAGTTTCAATGTCATTTGATTGCAGAAAAGCAAATGTAAAAAATTGAAAATTAACTTCAGTGTAATAATATTAACTGAACATTATTGTTTGCACCGTATTTACGGTACTTTAATTTATTGAAAATGTATAACTAATTACAGAAGTTTGTTACTGTGAGTGAATTCAATAGTATCACTGAGAAAGGAGTGACAAGATGCGGGATTAAAGAGAACAGACCGTTGTATACTGGAGGATCTAAGCAAAATATTGAAATCCAGCCAATTTGTGTTACTGTGCTTCAAACACAAACATGAGACAGAGACAGAGATAGAGACAGAGAAACGTTCGTGGTACTTCTATTTTGTACAATACTCTTGTAATAATAGAAAACAAATCAACCTAAATTAAATTTTTTGGACATTACAATTGTGAACATATCGACATTTCATGGGTAATATTTTTTTAATTTAGGGGATAAATAAATCAAGTTATTATTATTTATAGCCTAGACTTGAATTAGCGTTAATATTCATTCGCATATAAATCCAGTGCTGGGTTCAATTACGTAATAGTAATTGTATTTGTAATTGATTACAACTTTAATTGTAATTGATTCTGGTTTTGAAAATACCGTAATGTAACTGTAATGAATGGTGTTTGAAGCCACGGAGACGGAAATGGAATGGGTTAAACAATTCAAGGAAGGTAGACCAGAAACAAAAGGAAGATCCAACAATGGGTAAGACAGCTTTGGCTTTAGCTAAATATCTGGCGAGTAGCTGGTCAAAGTACCCAGATGCTTATCACAATATCAGTTGTTAGTGTGTCCTGGTTAGCTTAATTTACCTTCACATAATCACAGTAAGTCGATAGTACCAGTGAGTACAAACTCTGCAAGTACTGATATATGTACCAGGAGGTTGATCTCTAGTGCCAAAGAGTAATACACCACTTACTCCCTTTATCAACGGTGAACTGTCATAATAATTTTGGTGCATATACCCAAAACAGTAAGCATTGGCATTTATAGAAATTTATCTTAGTCAAGGAAGTGATAGTCAAGGAGTGGTCGAATAACTTAAGAAAATCCTCAAAGACATACACCATTAGGTGTGTGAGTTTACGATAGTTTAGCCATTGCCATGCTACAGTAGCATCACCTATGCTGTAAATTATTATATTAAAGCACATTAAGTGCTATTGTGGATATCAAAACGTAGCAGTGTGATGGGTAAATATCTTGACAATCATGTCACGTCAGTTGATACAGTGACCGTTGGCTCTGGTTTTGAAAAGAAGTTTTGATTCCTCAGAGTCCCACACCACGTCGTGGTGGGGTGGTCAGTGGTTTGAAACAATGCAAAACATGTTTATGCAGTTTTTTTACTTTGCAATCTTATGAGACCTCCCCTAACACGTGTGATGTCTAAAAATAAAGATTACGCTATCATGATTAGTTTATTGGATGCTTGGAATGATACGTAAGTCAGTCCGTTCAAATATTACTTATTACAAATTGCTGCAGCTATGCATAACCATTTTGTTTCAGGTGAGTCGTCACGGAAACTAAGAAGTCAGCTGTACACAGCATGAAAGTCACGTGATCTCGAATCGCTACGCCAACTGCTGCAAGAACTTAGTTGTCAATCAGGAAGTACAGACAATTTTACGTTGGTTTGGAGGAACAACAGAACATTGAATATTGTCCTTCAGAGGAACAGCAAGATGTAGAATGTTCTGAGACAGTACCAAGTTCAGAATGTGAGAACAAATTGACCACAGTGCAAACAGAAAATTACAATTTAAAAGCTGACACCTAGAATACACCATTTGGGGATGGACAGAGGACATTACTGCATGTGACAGCAGAAACAGGATGCAATGAGATGTCTCTGTGTTACAGCATGCAATGGCTGATCCTGTACTCAAGTAAATCTGACCCCCGTACTCAAGTAAGTCTGATCTGTACTCAAGTAAGTCTGACTCAGTACTCAAATAAGTCTGATCTGTACTCAAGTATGTCTGACCCTGTACTCAAATAAGTCTGATCTGTACTCAAGTTAGTCTGACCTTGTACTCAAATAAGTCTGACCCTGTACTCAAGTAAGTCTGACACCGTACTCAAGTAAGTCTGTACTCCGTACTGAAATAATTCTTACCATCTACTCAAGTAAGTCTGACCCCGTACTGAACTAAGTCTGATCCTGCACTCAAATAAGTATGTTCTGTACTCAAGTAAGTCTGATCCCGTACTCAAGTAAGTCTATCCTTGTACTCAAGTAAGCCTGACCCCGTACTCAAGTAACTCTGACCTTGTACTCAAGTAAGTCTGACCCAACTAATTATCCTGACCCTGTACTCAAATAAGTCTGACCTTGTACTCAAGTAAGTCTGACCCTGTACTAAAGTAATTCTGACTCCATATTCAAATAAGTCTGACACCGTACTCAAGTAAGTCTGTCCGCCGTACTCAAATAATTCTTACCATGTATTCAAGTAAGTCTGACCCCGTACTGAACTAAGTATGATCCTGTACTCAAGTACGTCTGATCCTGTACTCAAGTAAGTCAGATCTGTCCTCAAGTAAGTCTGACCGTGTACTCAAGTAAGTCTAACCCCGTACCTCAAGTAAGTCTGACCCCCGTAGTCAAATAAGTCCGATTTGTACTCAAGTAAGTCTGACCCCGTACTCAAGTAAGTCTATCATTGTACTCGAGTAAGTCTGACCCCGTACTCAAGTAACTCTGACCATGTACTCAAGTAAGTCTGACCCAACTAATTATCCTAGGTAAGTCTTAGCACCTAATGCAAGTATCTCCTTCACCTATTTCCGTTTTTAAGTTCTACGCCTGGGATGGGGTGGTCTCCCTCGTACCGTGGAGGTGGGGAGCGAGTTTCCCAGCCTTTCTGTTTGTACATGCACGTGTAAGGCTAATCAACCTGGTAATTACGCCCCTACTATGGAACTTGTAAACGATCGTGATTGTCACTTCCATGTAGGGTGATCCATAGTCCCTACTGTAATGCCTCGTCACTCTATTACTGTCCACTCGCTATATAATCCAAGCATCCCTGTGTTAGTGTTCTGGTCTGAAGAGATCATGTGTCTTGTAACTACTTTTTTTCCTAACACCAAACACTTTCTCTGTAGCTTCGCTTAAAATCTGAAAGAACCACTTATTATATAAAAATCAGCTGACACTACAGCTACCTTTTTAAACACTCAAGACATACCTGTTCAAAATTGCATTTCCACAATAAATCTTTGGTGGTCGTTGCTCTAACGACACCTGCACGCATCTTTTCATGATTACGCCTAGTTATTCTTATTTGTTGTACCTGTGAGCTCAGATTCCTGAGAATGTAAACATTGCAGAAAACAATTACTATGAAAGTTATAACAGTACCCGCGAGTCATGACTCAAAGATGTACCAAATTCAGTAGTTCTCATTCTGTATAGTATTATCAGTATATTTCATACTTGTCTTGAATACTCAAGAATCCTCTTCATTTGTGATATATATATATCTCTTATTTCTCCAGATCTGTGTATTTATATCTGCGTTGATCCCAATTCCTCCCAGATCCCAGGTGCAGGAGGACAGAAAGAAGGAGAGAGAGGCAGCAAGAAAGAGGGCGCAGCGTAAACCCAAGAAAGAAAGGTTAAAGGTCTTTGTTGCACTACATGAACCGTTGTATTGAACCTGATATAATTGATTTGAAGTTCTAGTTTTTATATTTCAATACATTTATCAGAGTGCAAATTAATAGAGTACAAACTGACGGCAGAATATAGGAGACAATGATATGGGTGGGTGAGACAACAGTGAAAGTAACGGAAGGAAACCAAACAGTTGAGGCCTGGGGTCAATTACATTGCAATGACATACATTACTATTACTTTGTTTCCTTCCTATTACTATTACTATTATATGCTGAATTATTCCAATTACTATTACCTTTGAAGCAATTACTATTACTATTGCATTTTTCGTCGGAACATTTTATGGTATAACGCACCATATGCATAAATACAATCAGCACAATTGTTTGACTCACAGTCTCAAGAAAGTAAACAAACAGGTGAATAAATAAAATGTGACTTGCCATTTATCGATACCCATACCCAAAGTATTTGAAATAATATTTGAGAATGTCAAGTACGTTCATCATCATTATCATTAGGGAAGTATTATAAAGTATAACAAATATACGTATTTACAGTAAAATATATCTATATAGTATTTACAACTCTGTCTATTATTTCTAGAGTGGCAAGTTCCGTAGAATGATTTCCCTAAACTCGTATTGATTCTCATAGTATAAGGTATTGGAATTAAAATGTTTGTGCATTTGATTAAACATAAATCTTTCAAATATCTTGGAAATAGCTGATAAAATAGAAATTGGACGATAATTATCAAAGATTGTATCATCACCATTTAAAAAAAAGTGGAATAACTTTAGCAATTTTTTATTTATTTGGAAATATGCCAGTTGTTATTGATTGGTTAATGATTAGAGTGACTGCTTCACTTATTTCATTTTTAATTAGCTTTAGTAATTTGGTTGATAGACCATCTTTACCACAACTAGATTTTGGACGTAAGCTATCAATTATGCTAATCGTTGTACTATTGTCTATTGGCTTAAAGTTGAAAATCTGTATACGTCTCTCTGTTAAATAGTCTGTGTAAGAGTTATCTCCAGTATCGGTTATTTGCGATGGAAGTATAGAACCAATATTGATGAAAAATGAATTACATTTATTTGCAATAATCATCTTGTCAGTTACTGTTTCACCATCAATTTTAAATCAACCAGGAAATGTTTGTTTCCCTGTCTTTTTGAATAATTTCTTTAATCATAGACCACGTTTATTTTAATATCGTGCTTATTTCTTTTAAAACTGCATTGACAAGATGCTTGTTTAGCTAATCTAATATTTATTTTAAGAATTTTATTACATGTATGAAAATTTGTATTGAGCGAAACATATTCTGCTGTACCTATATGAGTATGTTTAAGTTTTGAATATAATTTATCTCTAAATTTTATAGATCTAATGATACCTTGTGTAATCCAACATCACTTTTTGTGTTTGTGTTTACTATATTTAGTGACTTTAGTAGGTAAGAATGTATCCATAGCAGTAGTAATAGTTTCATCAAGGAGGTTCCATTTGTCGTTGGGATTAGTATCTCTATCCTTGTTTAGTTTATTATAAATATTTGAACGCATCAATTCTATTTTTAAATGTTCAAGTTTTGTTGTCTAATTCTGATAATTTAGGGACATTCGTAACAGTTGCATTGCAATCGAGGCATATGAAATACTCAAAATTATCAGAAATGCTGCTGATTAAAATACCGGCTGTTGATTTAAAAAGACCTTTTGAGAGTTTACATAGAACATTACCAATAAGCGTGCAGTTAGTATTTGAAAAACGTGTTGGTAAAGTAATTTTAGGAAAGAAACCATGTGCTGTGATTGTATCAAAATATTCACATATTATGTTTTTTTCTTTTATTTTCAGTAGATCAATATTATAATGTCCGGCTAGTATTACTTCACCATAATTCTTCTATGACTTTTTGGTAATTCTCAATGACATATCTAGGAATATACAATTCCAAGGATGACTTTTTTCTTGACGGTGTTTGACGTTATATCAATAAATTTTCCTTCCCATGTGTTTGACTTTGTATAAATATCTAGCAATTTATAGTTGTATTTTTATCAAGATATATTGCTAGGCCAGCGTGACCACTACATATTCTGCCTTGTGATATTAAATAATCACCATCAATTTGTAGGGCATCCAATATCAATACGCTTAACCTTGATCTAAGGACAACTTTAAGAAAGACACAACTTTTAAAGTAAGTGTTTAATTCATGTAAACATAAACCTATCTACAGGTGTGTGTATTCCGATACATATATGCACATTGCACCTAACTAGCCTTGTTCTAGGGAGAGTTCCTCGAAATGATACCATTGTCTAGGAAACTTCTGTATAGTGTGGGACATTGTTCCTTGGAGAACGTGTGAAAAACAGACCTTTGATCTAGGGAGCCTCGGTGAAAAAACGACCCTTGAAGTTGGCACATCAAACAAAACACATAAGATAGGCAGTTCCCCCTCCCCTCGACTAAACCGTGACCTAGCCAGGTGTTCCATGGATGGTTACCGCAAAATTTAGATTAGATGCTAGAATATCAGAAAGTGCATCCGTTCAAATGATAGCAAGATCGTCAGGATCGGACGAGCTGTGAGGCTGCTAGCAGCCGTTGAATTGAATGTTTTTGGACGTGTTTTGTCTTGAACATTTTTCGTTTGCTGATCTATTCTTGATGGTATGCAGTTAAGGTTTGATTATTTTTGTAGTACATGAACCTGATATAAAAATAGTGTGCAATTATCCTTATTGCATACTCACAATAGCAAGCTGTAAGTTATCAAAATATCAAAGTAAAAGCTAAACATTTCAGCATTCAGTTCAATTTAATTTGGTGGTTACAGTTTCTTTGGTTGTGTGTTTTTGATCAAGTACATTGATGTGCTTGGAGAACCCCCGTTATTTGTAATTTTTCAAAAATCCTACCATTCTCCGGTTTGAAATAAAAAATTATTTTGATACGTGTTATTGCATAACTTTTTTCTTGTTTTTCAGGTTCACTGCATTGTTAATTTTTTTATAACAATGACTGTATGTTCTAATTTTATATGGATCATGGAAGTAAACAAACTTAGTACGGTCAAAAACCACAAACACACGTTACTGGCAAGCAGCTAGATGCATAAACAAATCAGAGTTGTTGCATAAGTCAGTCGTGTAAGACATAACAAAACAAAATTCACAACATACTTGAAAAAACTCCAGTGTAAGTGAAAATGTAGCACTAGTCACCAGTTTCATTGCACTTGTTCTGTCACTCCTCACTTTCAAGTTGGTGTTTGGATAGTTAGACACCAAATGTGATGTCTTGAGTTATGATACAAATTTGGCAGATAAATATTGCCGATTTGTTGGAAGTTATTGCGACGGATGAAGGGTTTCAGGGCAAATGCGATCAACACCATTTTTGAAATTTCGCCCAAACAAAACGTTTGTTTAAACACGTGTTGAGCCAGGATGCTATCTAATTTATACAACAATGCTACGGATATCCCCATTAAATTACGTGAAGAAAAGAGCGTTTGTTTTCAAAACACAATAAGCACCATCCGTC
Source organism: Paraescarpia echinospica (assembly GCA_020002185.1). NCBI lineage: Eukaryota > Metazoa > Annelida > Polychaeta > Sabellida > Siboglinidae > Paraescarpia > Paraescarpia echinospica. The sequence goes on from CM034531.1 coordinate 79,150,953, forward strand.
TTTTTTGCTAAAATGCGATATATCCATTTTCAGCCAATCGGCACTCCCTTGTATTATTAATATATATTGTTAAATTGTTTCAATGTTTAGTAGTATATGTACTTATGTAAAACTTGTTAAAACATTTATGCCGCCTTATAATTTCTCAGGTAGTTTCCAATAACGCATAAGAGGCAGCAAAGTCATCAGGGTTTATACAGCAGTTCGCAATAGTGTTGGATTCAGTCACCACTGTCGCCACTGTGTCTTCCACAGAATTCAAGCATGACTACTTTTTAAAAACAAATATTACCTTGTACATGTATACATACTTGCTAATATTTTTAAATACAGTGTTGATGGAAAACGCAGATAGACATACATCTTATTTTATTTACAACACATCACAGTAGATAGAATGGTGCCATAAAAAGAAACACTAGAATTAAATTGTACAAATATACCATTACAAAACAAAAGCTAACATTATTAGGCGTAGATCACCGGAGAAAATAACCCAGAGCTGAACATTTTTGACGCAAGACAAAGCTTCGATTACCCAGTATGCTAACAATCAAAAATGAAGTTACCCAAAATGCACAGGGTCAGCTATGCATAATGCACGATCACCTAAAACCGGAAAACACCAACAGTAAAGTTATCTGCAATGCATGATTACCCAAAATGCACAATTACACAGAATGCAGAATAGCCAATGACGACATTGCCCAGAATGCTTGGTCACCTAGAATGCACATTTACTCAGAACGTGATGTTCTGTTGCAGTCGCTGCTGGGGCAGTGTGGCACAGACATCAATGGCAAGGTGCCATTTGAGTACCTCGACTTTTGACTCTGCTCGCCACGGTGTCTGAAAGTACGTCGGAACACCAACAAACCGTAGTATGGGACCATACACCAAGAAGGCAGAACACGTGGACAAAGTGCAATTTTGTTCTCCTTTCAGTCATTCACTGGTGCCATTTGTGGAGACAGTATGGACACATTATGTTCTATCAATTATTTGTTTCTGTACGATATATAATATGATATATAATTAATAGAACATATCATTTCGTGTGTAAATATGTACAGTTTGCATTTGTTTAAAGTGAAAACAAAATCAAACTATGTCTGCCTTTTCTGCTTTTTCATTTACCCATCTTTCAGTTTGTCCCTTTCATTTAATAGAGCTTTAGCTAAAATCAGCGGATACCAGCATCACATGACTGAAATCATCAGATGATTTTATAAACAGTGCCACCAATCAACAGTCGACATGTAGATTAACTGCTCAAACAATAAAGAAATGCTGGATAGCTGCTCCACAATCCAGAACCATATTTGACATTGTCATTGTTTCTTGTTACTCCATCATTTATTTCCCTGTCCACAGTTCCGGTGAGCATTTAGTACTATTTAGACAACCACTGGGTGCAGTGACGTCAATATCAAATTTTCGAGTTTTGGTAAGCCAAAGGCTTTCTTATTTACTTGCCGTCTGAGCTTGGGTTTCAGACGTGGACATCCTCACAAGCCAAGGGTGGTATTTGACAGATATCCTACGCCACTTTTTCCTAGTAATTAACTCCTCCGGGTGTGCCTATGACCCGTGAGAACAGTGCAGATACTTCAAAGACAAAGCGCGATTCCACGGATTAAAATATTAATACCCGTCCATCCATTTTCATGAGTAGCAGAGCGGTAATGTGTATTCAAATAATAAAGTCTACTTCCCGATCATTACATGTAATATCAGTCATGATTGCATAGTCAAAACCCAAACAGACGAATCTTGAATGGACACTAGATTATTGGCTCAGCTCAAAACTTCAGTGTTTGAGCAAGGCGATATGCCAGGGTGTATTGAGATTGATGTAATCAGCACCCCCCCCCGGGTATGCGAGGGATAGCTCTGGATGGCAATCTTGTTCAGTGTTATAACATTTAGCTTGTGTAGGATGTATGGCATTGCGGAGGTAAAGAAGTTGGTGTCAGTTTGACAACTCAAAACATTTTCAACGTATTCTTCTTCTCAGAACACTTCTGATTTCCGACTTCACAATAGTGTGATGACTTAGGTATAAGAGGAATATTCCACAGCATGCCTATGCGTTTGCTTTAAAAGACAGGGTGTGTCCAGTGATTAAAGATTTGTACAGCTGGTTAAAAGAAGGACAAAAGAAATGTTACAACTTCAGTATAGATCGACTGTTGGCAGAGTAGCACAAATGATTGGCAATCTGAGCAATATCATTATTGTTAAGTGGCGACTAAACTGAGCAACGTATAAAACCCTTTTTTTCTTCCATTAATGTCATCTGTCGTATGGGTCGACAATTACTGACATGTGGGGGAAAGGATCTGCACAGCTTGGAGCTTGGAGAAAGTAGAAACAAAGTATAAATAAAGTGTAAGACAGACTAACTCTGAGCAGGGCTGTATGTTGAGCTGCCCAGAAGCCGCACGCCTGTTCCCCGAACCGGGGGTAAATGGACCTCGGAGCGCCCGACTCGTGCCCCAGGCCAGCAAATCGTTGATTAGATATGTATTGACTCCCTCAGAATGATGGTGAGAAGTGTAAGGGAGTGGACGATTTCGGGGGGCAGAGCGTTCTAGTCACGGAGGGTACTGGGAAAGAAGGTATTTCTCCTGTAGTCAGTGCAACATATGATACGCTGGTACTGCTGGTTGTGATGGCTTCTTCTATTACTGGGAGACAATGGTTTGAGGTCTTCGCACCTCACATATGCTTGTCCGTTTCGGATTTTGTAGAGCATGGCGAGTCTGGCAGGGCGGTTCGGTTCCTTTAGCGCTTGATATGGTTCTGTGTATGTTGAGGACGAACCTGGCAGCTCTCCGCTGGATCTTCTCAATGCTGGCATACTAAACGATAGGTCGAACCAAGGTATTGTACACCAACTCTTTGGTCTTGCTGGAATCCACCTTCAAGTTTCTTCTTAAGAAGCCCAGGGTTCTATTTGCTTTTGCGACGGTGTTGTCAACATGAACACCCCAGGAAAGGTCAGTCTGCAGGGTGACCCCGATGTACTTCACGAAGGAAACTCGCTCAAGGGTGTAGTCGTGGAGGGTGTATTTGTGGCTTCCTTCTATGTGTCATGGCCAAGTGGTTGCACTTGTTTGGATGGAACATACCCCACTCTTCCTCCCAGTCTTCCATTTTTTTGGAGGCTTTCTTGGAGCATAGCTGGGTCATCTGTGCAGATGATAAGCCGATTAATGGCGTGTCATCAGCAAACAGTATGGGTGGAGAGGATACTTTGGTTGGGAGGTCATTTATATATGACTGGAAGAGGCAAGGCCCTAGTACATATCCCTGTGGGACGCCGGACTTCACACCGACATAGCCGGACTGTGCTGCGTCGACCACTACTGCTTGTTACCGGCCGTTGAGAAAGTTTGCGATCCAGCAGTTAATGCTACTTCGGACGCCGTAGTGATCCAGATTGTGGATGAACAGTCTGTGGTTGATCCTGTCAAACGCTTTGGCAAAATCTAAAATGTGATGTCAGTCGCAATATCTCTCCTCGTTGCAGCTGAGACATCTTCTACAAACCCGGGGGGCCGGGTCTTGCAGGAGCGATGTTTGCGAAAGCCGTGTTGTTGGCTGGACAGGAAGCTGTTTGACTATATAAGGTTCTGCATGATAGCGATGACTAAGATGTATTCAAATGACTAAGACGCCTGTGAGAGAGTAACTTAATGTATTATAGTGTTCTCATTTCTTGAAGACTTGGGTCACCAACTCCTCTTTCCAGTCCTTTGGTACTTCGCCGGTCCGGAGTGAGGAACGGTAGATCGCAATGAGGATAGGGGCTACTCCTTCAGCCAGCTCTTTCAATATGCGTGGCGTTATGCCGTCGGGTCCAGCTACATTGGTGGGTTTCACAATGGCCAGAAGCTTCTCGACTCCGTGGACGCTGATGGAGGCCATGGATGGGAAGTAGTCACGGGAGTCAGGCAATGTACACATCGTCCTGAACTCGTCTACCGAATAATAGGGGCCTTCGCTAAATGCCTTGTAAAACGGTCTGGTTAGTTCCTCCGCCTTCTGCTTGGGGGTCCATAATGAGCCTTTCTTCAGACTTAAGAGCAGGGACTCGGTGGTAGCTGACCGCTGGTGCTTAATTCATATATGCCCAGAATCTCTTCTGGCTATGAATGGCATTCTCTTCAGAGCTGTTGGGGAAAATAGATTCTCAATGTAGCGCCAATGCGAGCGTCGAAACTTTTTCTGGATCTCCCGGTTCATGCATCTGACTTCTTTCCGAAGATCCACAGAGCCCAATTAACTATCTAATTAGATACAGCAAATCTATTCAGCCACCCAACTATAAAAAACGCATTGGCCTAATGAAGTGTTGTTACATAATTGTACAATATGTAGACTTATAAAATGTTACCACTAAAGAATTAAAAAGTCCCCAGATGTTTACTCAGATTTCGGGAAAAGGTCGTACAACCGATCTTCATTTATAACTAAAGACACAAATAGAGATCGGTTGGTAATATGTTGAGTCCATTAGTCATACGTCATTGAGCTTATTTGGTGTGTCAAGGTGATCCGCCATGTTGGCTACACGCAATCAAATGTTGTGTATTGTTTACCAGGAAAGTGATGGAACGGAAGCCCGCCAAAGGGCTTTGCTAGGATACGCGGCCCGATTTTACGTAATTGCTAATGGACTCGATGTTGAAACCGAGCAGTTGTGAGCAGTGTCGCCACCTTGCGGAGTATGGTTAATCGGCCTATAGCTCAAGTGACACCATCTGCAGGCATATTTGGTTATTCTCCATCCTTCTACAACATGTAGAAACGTCTTCATACCGAGACATCACACGTGTGTAGAGTAGGGTGGGGTATAGCGCCCAAGGTAACACATATCGTCATAACGGTTGGCTCTATTTAATGCAATATACCTACGGATATCTACAATATGTCGGTAACTATATCGAGTATGTGTCGTGCAAATCTGACATGATTCGAATAATATGTTTTTGTAGTGTGATTAATGATGTGCATGCACCCGATTTGGGCGCTTTGCCCCGTAGGTGGGGGAAAGCGCACATGGGATGGGCGCTATGCCCCATGTGGAATTGCATGTATTTTTTATCAGTAGGCTACAAAATGATTATCTAATAACAAGAATACAAAACTTTATTTAATGCACATACAAAATGCAGCCTACAAAGCAAATGAAACACGAACGAAGAACGATATCGCACCAAGGAACCTGAATGCAGTTAGCTGGTGGCTTCAGTGTAGCGACATGTGCTATGACGACATGCTGTTGAATTTGTTCATCCAAGTAGTCTGAGTCTGATTCACAGTTGTGGCAAATGTAGTATGGGTCTCCTGCAGTGCATGCGACGTGTGCCCATTTCTTGCAGCTCAGAAACTGAAACCTCTCTGGACTTGCTGTTGGCGTAAGTCTCGCAGTAAACGACGCATTCTGTGTCTTCGTCGGTGTTCTTTTCTTGGTTTGACATCCCAGATGCACCAGCAGTAGGCTCTTGTGCTGACTTGGGCAGCTTGATCTCGCTGAATTTCTTTACCACCAGCGAACTTTTTGGTTTCTTCATGTCGCGTTTCTTCTCAGCAATTAACTTGTATGGCGAAGAAGTCAGCACGACACTGATGGTTCTTCTCGCTACATGTTTACGCTTCTTGTTCGGCGGTGGTGGCGAGCAGCTCATAACAATAGCGCGAATGTCACCTTCAGATCCTGCAGGACTTGTAGGATTTTCGATAGAAACTGCCGGTGCAGATACACCAGTGGCGACATCTGGAGCGCTGGCTGCTTCAGTGGAGGGCAACGTGTCCGGTGACGACATGGGTGGCAGCGACATGCAGACTGGAGCTTCGAGAGCTGGTTGCTATGGGGTGGTGTGGTACTGAAATTGCCGGGACAGTAGCTGGAGAGGTGGTGACTCGGGTACCGGCAACCTAAATGACGACCACATCCAGGGCTGTGACTTGAGGAGTATCGACAGGCTGAATGAACGGCAATTCAAGTATATTAATTCTGCATCGAACTTGCTGTCGTTGAATGGCCATAAGCCGCACGTTGCAAACCCTTTGAAGGCAGACTGCACTGTAGCAGTAGAACTGTATGCTTGCTCACATCATACTGGGTGATGGCATCACATAATACTGGGTGATGGCACGTCCCTTGTTGGATGTTAGCCAGTTGTCACATGAACGGCTGAACGCAGACTTCAGCGACTTAAAAATGTCCGGTCGAGTGGTTGGAGCCGGTGTGCGCAGTGTGGTGGAAATGTAAACAATATGACCCCATGTTCCCGGGCGAAGTCGATTGCCTCAAGCGTTTTTATGGCTTTCGTGTCCATCCAACAGAAGTACGTGTGGATGGTCTTTGATGCAGCGGCCATCGCGACGAAGTGTTTGAGCCACTTCATGAACAGAGCCGAGTCGATATAGTCTGAACCGCGATCATTCACTGCACCAATTGAACCAGTAGGGTCACCGTTCACGAGGGCCTCCACCATTCTCTTGCGAGGAAACACAAACAGCGGAGGAATGTAAGAACCGGCAGCGGAGGAATGTAAGAACCGGCAGCACAGCGCGATAATGTTCTTCGCTCACCGCTCGATACCTTTCGCACCTGCCTTTTTCCAGTTTCGCATACGACCTTCCCCGCCTTCGCTACCGTCGTGAAGCCAGTTTCATCGCAGTTCCAAATGACAGTAGCTCTGCGAGGACATACAAAGCAAAAAACGCCATAACTGCATCGCGGTTGAAACCTTCGACACGGGCCAGGCTAGTGGAAATTGGCGCACGAATCGACAACTCTGGGTGGCGCTTCATGAAATTTGACAGCCAGTCCTTTCCAGCTCGTCATCAACATTGTGCTGTACGCCCAATTTTGCGGCAACAGCGTAACCCAAACGCCTGACATCAATAGTTGTCAACAACATTATAAATAATTGTGTGTGTGTTTGTGTGTGTGCGCGCTAAACAAAAACAATATATATATATATATATAATATATTATATATGTATATATATATATATATAATATATATATAATATATATATATATAATGTATATTGTATTTACACAACGACATGCCATCTAAAATATATTCGCTACTTTTATATCAATAATTGCAGATGGGGCATAGCGCGCAGGCATGGGCGCTTTGCCCCAATTCACAGGTGGCGCTATGCCCCACTGGCGACTATGCTGAGAACTTTTGAGTCATGACATTTTCTTTTATTGCTCACCGTAACTGAATGCATGAAAATGCAAGTTATACACCATAGCGTAGAAAGCTATTCCAAGCGTTTCAAAATTCGTAACCATTTAGGGACAATTTATTAATTAATATGGAAGCGATCTTATAACAAATAATAAGTAAACGGTAAATCAGCTGTACTTACATCGTGTTCGATTCTGTAAAGCCATAGCACGTTGATGTGTCGTCAGGACTCAGTCATTAATCACTTGATCGCTATGTGGAGCCAAGAAATGCAATATTCGCCACGATAGTGGCATGGGCGCTATGCCCCAACATGGGCGCTTTGCCCCACCTTACTCTACGTTTGTGCTTTAGTTCCTAAGTAGCAACCTAATTTCTAATCAAAATCGAACTGAAGCCATTGTGTTACCGTTTGAAGGTGGTACTATTTATCCTAAAGCCAAGCGATAATCTCATACGCCTACGAAGCTGCATTGTTGTTGAAGAGGCTGAGCCTGAGCGATAAAAAAAAGATGTCACTATTTTTGGGTACTTACATAAATGCTACTATCAGTAATCAGAGCATTACTACGGTAAGACGTAGTGCATAAATGCTTAAACATGTCGAATTGGAAAAGCTTTCACCTGCATCGAGGCGTCAGTTGCTGGGCAATGACCATTTTAATTCTTCTGGATCAAGGTATACATGTGCTCTGAGCGGTGTTTTCAGTTTTCTATACGATGGCGACGACACGCGATGACGCTGGAAACGCCACCATTTCGTTTTTCTCGTTTGACCAAGACATATCTAGAATATCGGTATAGCTAGCCATCAAGGGAGTTATAGCAGGCAGAGATTCCGTTGGAGCTCGGAAACGCGTCAATGACGCGTTGTACGCTGGTAAGTCGCAAACCTTTTTGTCGCATGTACCCAAAAGACGCACACAAAACCGTGTCTGAGAAATGTTGGAAAAGTTTAGGGCATTTGTGCTGATTCCGTGCCCACCTCGATTTTGCCGTTATTAACTATTGTTTTGATTAAATTTGACACGTCGATGGGATAATTAAATCATTCCACATCATCTACGCGATAAACATATTGCGTCTTAGGCTTTAGCGGTCCGGTTTGCTCCAGTCTGCGCCCGAACACAGACAACAGCCGCGCGTACAACAAACAAAACAATGGCCTGAATGGAATTATTTAAATCGCATAATTCTTTGATGATTGTACACTGAGAACAGTCTAATCAATAACATTGTGCCTAGTCTACTAGTTGCCTCTCGTTGACAATGTTTACAAGCTTTAGTCGAGCACCGTGAACAGCTTTTTGTGCCGCCTACACCAAGCCCATCGTCAACTTTCAACTCTTGCCGAACAAAGTGCAATCCGTTCATATCTAAAACGCAACAGACGTTTGCCGAGATGAAATTGAAGATTTCACGGTACGTATTATAACCCTGCATTTAAATCGCATTAACAGAGAAAATACCAGAGGTCATAACCCAAAAACGAAATAGCACAAAACTGTCAAACTCAAAGCAAAAATAATGTCTATGTCACTGAATAGGGATGGCGATGTTATACATGTATCTTTTAACCATTGGCATTGGCATTGCCATGCATCGCTGTATCACCTGTGTATTATGCTCTTGTAATTAAATTGTCATATCCAAGATGTATTTAATTTACCTGATAGAGGCTTTCGTCAACGTATCACGTCGACTACATCAGTACCGATGACGCTGAATGACGTCATCGTACACGTGATGCAGTTCATAATTGCCCTCGTCTCTGTTGATGGATGTTCT
>CM034531.1:79164963-79279963 GCA_020002185.1 Paraescarpia echinospica
GGAAGTGTGTCATCAGTACTGATGAAGTCGCGTGAACGTTGACGAAAGCATCTACCAAATCATTTGTCTAACTGCACAAGTGAGTATAATGATGATTCCTTGATTGTTTATGGAACTGACATAAGCGTCACGTCAATATAAATAACACAATGACGTGTTCCAGCTATGCACGAATAAAACTAATTACAGTATACCGACGTGACAATACGACGCTAGGTTGCTGGGTCCAATAATCGGGGTCACGCGTTGACGTACTCGTGACATGAATAAATGAGGTTATTTGAAGGAAGGGCACAGCGAATCACGGTGCCCTGTGGAGTACCACAGCGATGTGGTGCATGGGTGATTTACGACTTATAAGGCATATCGTGAACGTCAGGTGTGTTTCTCGAAGTGTGCCGTGGGTACATATAAGGGTTAGTACTAATCTTTACACTGATAATAACCAATTTTATTTACACACGGCACACTTCGAGAAACACGTTCACGATATGCCTTCTACAGTCGTAAATCACCCATGCACCACATCGCCGTGGTTCCCCACATGGCAACGTGATGCGCGGTGTCCTTCCTTCAAATAACTTCATTTATTCATGTCACGCCTACGTCACCGTGACCCCGAATATTCACCCAGCAACCCAGCATTGTATTGTCACGTAGCTGTAGATAAGTACCGTACACTATATGGACGTAAATCGATTTTTCATAACATTACGCGAATATACTATATATTATTATTATTATTATTATTGAAGCTGTAACAATAACATTGATGATAAGAACAATTTTATAAATAAATAAATTGTATGTCTAAAATATATATATATATATATATATACATGTGCGTGCGTGTGTGTACGTGCATGCCGTATAATTGATTGTATTCCATTTTTTTTTAATGTAAATAAATTAGGTAGACTATATTTTAAAAGTACAATTTATTTATTTATATAATTATTATTATCATCAATATTATTGTTATTGCTGTAATAGTAATATTAATTACTTTTATTTTTATTCGCTATATCATGGTTATTCACGTAAAATTCTAAAAATCCAAAACGTTTATATAAAGCTTGATGACACACTCATACGTGTACTGCATACATTGTTAAAGCCAAGCCGTCGCACCCTCTACGTCACCATGGGGGGTGCTTACTAATGACCTGTACCTATCGACCAGGCGCGTTGACCGCTTGACACGTTCTTTGTTGTCAATCCCAGTCCAGACAAAGCAGTATTTCAGGGTGACAATATCTCTGAGTTATATAGTGGTGGTTATAGATCAGGTATCGTCAGTTGCCCGCACTGAGCAGAGTGAAAGAGTTTGTAACGTGTCAGGTAAGGTACATACTGGGGTTGCGTTATGTGCCTCGATAGGTTATCGATTTATATTACATTAAGTGTTTTAATATTGCGTAGCTCTTTTATTATTGAATTTCCATTGTTGCAAGTTGTAACTATTTCACAATACTTAGAATGTTCTTCACATTGGGTGTAAATATGCTGTTGTATGAATAAAAAGAGTTGTCCATATATCGGTAGACGTGCGAGTATTTCGCAATTTCACTACAACATGTCATATTATGAGCCATAACTTTGTTACGCTTCATTTCTTACTGCTACAAGTTGTGTTTATTTGAAAGATAATTTAATTACTTACATTTTGGTATAACAATTGTTATTATATTTAAAACATAGCTGAAATTCAATATGAGATACATCACTATATGGAGTCTACCTTCAATGCACACAATGTTGCATATGTTGCAATGCTGTAATTTATATGATAGTAAAATGCAATTAAACAGAATAATGTTACAACATATGTTATTGTATCATAAATACTTTGCCCAAACAAGATGTGGTAAAACAAAACCCTGCCGGAACATAATTTCTATACAGAACATAATGAGTGACTGCTGTGTAGCTTTTTTGTTATCAATATTGTAATGCTACAACTTTATTTTATTATAAATAGCAGACAAAGGCCTACACAGTGATACCTGAATTGTCAAATTATGATGGCTATAATTATATATACTTCATTACTGTGGGACTGGGAGTGCCTGGTCACAGCCACAGGCACAGCTGTCAAGTGTCAGCGCTACCACCCCGGGCAGCTTTGGTTAAAAAACAACACCAGATCCCGAAATAATACAACTACAACATTGTCATAGAATGTCCTAATCGAAATATTAATAGCGCATTGATTTCGTGAAAGAATAAGGGATACAGAGTGCGGGACTCGTCTCGTAGCGTGTTTACAAAACGGGCGTGATCGACCAGCTTCCCTGACAACAACAACAACGATCGTCGAGCCGATGTATCGAACAAGTTCGCATATAATTCAGCAACATAGTATATAATATGTATTATTATTATTACTAGCATTTCCATAGCCCGTTCATAGACTCGTACACACATTATAAAACGTACATGTAAAAACACATATGTATAAGGATGCCGGTAAATATAATAATTATTAAGATTTACAACATTGTATATGTATAATGTGACTACAATATTAAGATAATTAAGTAAAAGAATATATATTATAATATATAAAATTGTATTAAAAGATAAATAATAATAAATAAATTAAAATATATATAATATAAATTAATTAATTGATTAAATATATGCTCATAAAAGTGTCCTACAGCACAGTTCCTCAGTCGAAGTACGCCTGCTTAAATAGATAAGTTTTAAGGCAAGTTTTGAAAGTATTTGACGAACATTTATTGACAAAGCGTTCCAGAGCGTAGGTCAGACACGGAGAAAGCTCGTCTGCCGTAGCCCTCTAAGTTGTAGCGCGGGACTACAAGCAGATGTAGAACAGCAGATCGGAGGTTGCGGGTGGGCGTATACGGTATTATAAGATATTGGATATACGCTGGAGAAAGACCATGTAAAGCCGTGAAAACAAGGACCAGCAGTTTGTACTGGATACGCCAGCGAACTGGGAGCCAGTGCGGTTCAACCAGCACAAGTGTTATGTACTGGTGCTTTCGGTGTCTTGAGATAAGTCTTGCCGCCGAGGTCAGTACCATCTGCAACTTGTTCATAAATGCCTCGGTGATGCCGTACAGGACCGCGTTACTGAAGTCCAGCCGCAATGTCACCATGGCGTGGACTAGTGTCTTACATGCATCAGTAGTAAGACAATGTCTTATTTTTGAAATTGCGTAGAGGTGGTAGTACGCTGACTTGCACATCCGTGAAACGTTTGACGACATTGTTAGTCCAGTAGTATGTAAGTATGTATGTATGTATGTAGTATATATGTGTAGTATATATATATATATATATATAAATGGTATATATATATATATATATATATATATACTACATACCCCAGAAATACCCACAATGCATTGCCAATATGTTAATGAGACACGTTCGGGCGGGTAAAATTAAGCCAATACAAAACTGTGGGTTTTTCTATGCTGTTTATGAATGCCTTTTTGTTGAACAATGTACTCATCTAAGATGTAGTATATATATATATATATATACAACACATATATACTACACGCATAATATATATATATATATATATATAATAATATTATATATATATACGGAGATAGGGAGTTTTGTTTTTGCAGTGCAACCAGTTAACAACATTTAACGTTACCTCCAGTTATTCGATCATTTATAAGTGACAAAAAGGACAGAAATACTTTTTTTATTCGATCACCTCCTTGTATGTAGGTTTGTTAACCAGGTCTCTTTAAAACAGATTCTTTACAATGGAACTAGAACTGCAACTTACAACAAGAATACCACAGCGGCACACTGAACAAGACACCAAATTTAAGGATACACATGCTGTTAGATCCAACCTCAGCAGCAAGAAAATGTCGCCTCAGGAACTGTCATTTACTGTTGTCTTCAACTGTCAGAGTATCTTGTAATTTGATAAGTTTGATTTAAGATGTGTATGACCAGTAACAAGTATACGTGTTAATTTTCAAAGGATTTGCCAAAGAGAGTGGTAGACAAGATTGTGGAATAGAGCGAATTACAAAAACACATATACCCATCCACGATAATAAAATATTTGTTTGTTGGTTTGCAGCGAATCCTACGCCGCTAGTCAAAGATGCACACCAACCCACTATTCGCGGCTCTGTTGGGTGCGACTCTACTGATGGTGAATAGTTTGACTCAATACGACAGTAGTAAGAAGTATGTCAAATACGTGCCTGGTTCCCTCAGCGTGATCATCACCGTCTCACACGGGGGACACCTGTTGCCTGCCTCCATCCCCACTCGACAGGCCGGGTGTTTCATCGCCAACGAATGCGTCTTCCAGCACAACTGCGGCTCGCCAGATGCCACGAACTGCGGCATCCGAACCGCGAAAGACAGGTTTGTTTTTCTACCATTCTGTAAAATTCGTTGAAATCTGAATCCGCAATGACATATCGGTCGAGGTTGACGTCGGACGAGCGAAAATTATTATTTATATGTAATCTTATACCATACCATGATTTATAGTTTGCGTCAGACATGACACTTTTGTTGAACTTGTATAAACAATAAGCTATATACAGCCTTGTTTAGTAATATTCATGTTAAATGCTAAAACTTGAGTCACTGCACTTAAAAAGTGTTGTTCAGTGTTAACTGACTGATTATTGAAGATGGTCTCACGTCTTATGCATTTAGCATGGAGCAGGACATTGTATTTCAATACAGCTAATTCAGATGTTGAATGCAAATGATAACTGAAGCCAACCGCGATTAATCTAGACGCTCACGGTAATGTTTGCATGTATATATATATATTTCATAAAATGACACACACACACACACACACACACACACACACACACACAAACACACACACACACACACACACACACACACACACACACACACACACGTGTGTGTGTGTGTGTGTGTCATTTAATGAAAATAAGGTGGCGTTGGTGTTTGTTACAGCTATACGTTGTTGATTTCCACTTTACTTTATGCATCTACGCATCCTTCATCTCTACTTCGTTTTGTACAGCTGTACCTCATTCATTTTCGCTTTCTTTTATACATATATATATATATATCTTTCATCCCCACTTTGCTTTACACAGCTGTTCCTCTTCCATTTCCACTAGATTTCCATACAACCATGCGGCGATCATCTCCACTTTCTTTTATACAACAGTACCCCAGTTATCGCTACTTTGTTTTATACAGCTGTCTACGTCGTTTATCTCTACTTTGTTTTATACAGCTATATGTACGTCAACGTCGCTCATCTCCACACTTTCTTGTCAACAGCTGTACGTGATGCATCTCCTCTATGCTTTTTTACAGCTTTACGTCGTCTACCTCCAGCGCCCTCGCGGATGAGTTGCAGTTGCTGACTGGTCATCGACCTCACATCATTTACAACCGGCTTCACCGCAGCAAGCTCGACGCTAACCGTGAGGTGAACGAGGCGACGCTCAATGTCCGGGTATTGTGTTCTTTCACAATCATAAAAGCATACGCATATTATTAATACATTGTGCTTTCTACATTGCCTATAATGTATCCCTTAATACGTTTTAATCAAGTTGTCAAGACAAAATCTCTTATGGCATGTAGACGTGGAATTTAGTTTATTATTCTGTTATCGAAAGTGTGTTTCGTCTACGCTTATAACCTGTCTAATAAAAGAGTTTGCATCTGTGGAAGTGAACACTTTTTTCCATCCAATGTGTATTGCTATTTTATCAGTTTATTTTATTAATCTATTTTTAAATTTCATTTCAATTCAATTCAATTTCAAGATAGATTAGACGCGTGCATATGTGCGTGCTTGCGTGAATGTACCTACGCGCTTGCTTGCGTTCGTGCGGGTGTTATGACGCCACACAAACTTGACTATGGGTTGACGAAGGCACAATAACAGGGGTCAGCACGCTATTAGTTTTCCATTGGCGACCATGTTAACGTTTTGTCTGATTATAAGAAAACATTACCTACAAAATTTCTTTCACTTCTCACCTGCTGTTATCATCATCTCATTGGGATGGTGGTCGATTTTAGTCAAAATCTAATATTTCTAGCTCTCGTAAAATGCCTGTATGTATGACACCCTTCAATATTTACTAAAGCCGGCAAGCATTACTCCGCCAAAGGGTCAAACAGGCAAATTGCTGCCAAAAATCCTTCCGCTTATTCATATCATCATGCATTCCACCATTTTACAGTCAACACCT
This sequence comes from Paraescarpia echinospica, assembly GCA_020002185.1. Lineage (NCBI taxonomy): Eukaryota > Metazoa > Annelida > Polychaeta > Sabellida > Siboglinidae > Paraescarpia > Paraescarpia echinospica. The sequence continues at coordinate 79,171,179 of CM034531.1, forward strand.
TCTATAATCACACCACCTAGAAATCTAATTACTCAAATGTATTTATGTCAGAGCAGGTGAATTTTGTAAAAAATCATTTCTCAAAAATACACTGCACTTTTTTTCGACGAAACGAAACAAGAAGTCTAACTGTATCATGAGCCCATGGTTCACGAAGGCACAATAACAGCCATGTTGGGATGTTTTGTACTCACAGGAAGCCGTACGCGCCTACAGTAACTTCACTGCCTTCATCAACGTCGCGAAGAAGTCTACTGGAGGCCGCGCTCTGTTACTCGACATCCACGGACAGACGCACGCCGCGAACTGGACCGAACTCGGCTACGCCATCTCAAAGGCGCGTCTGAACTGGGGCGGCTTCTCAGCAACCCACTCCACCATAAAAGCCATCGGCACGCACGTTTGTGACACAGGTATGTATGAAATAATGGCGCTAAGCTAGGATTCTTTATGTACGGAAACAGAATGCGGAAGCGACACGCGGCAAAGCAATGTATACAGTGCCCGGTGGGAATTAATGGAAGTAGCTCCAAACGTACACAGTCGGATGAGTTTTGTCACGCGGATGCGGAAAATTTAATTACTCCACGTCGCGATTCGAAACGTATCTGTACAAGTATCGGATAGGAAATTCACAGAAATGCCTTCACTAGAGGTATTCCACAGTATGCATGCAGCATCCGTACAGATGGAATCTTAACTTTAGTTTTGTAATGTACATTTTTGATTTTTTGTCACTGGACCAAATGCACTTTTTCTTGACATTCATTCAAAGACAGGTGGCGAACTTATAATAGTAATAATCGCAATCGTAATCATAGTTAACACATTGTTTATTTAAGGATCATGAATTTATAACATACATATACAGGTAAATAAAAAATATAAATACATAAACTGTTTAGGCCGAAAGCATGTTGTCAAATGTTGTGTTACTAAGTGTGTTATTGGTGAGTGTCATATAGTCACAATAATAGTGTATTGTTATTATATTAATTAGGAAGAAAGTTGCAGAGTTTATTGTAAATTAATCATGTAAATAAAACACCCACGTTTCCGGGATGACAGGCTATTTAGTATGCAGTTCAGATGCTTACAGAATAGATCTCTAAGCTTACCACGCCATAAGGAAATAGACAAATCCACCAGGATAACATAGTCCTACGTATATAAAACTTTAATCACGTCATTTATTTTCCGCAGACAACTACTGCTTCCAAGACCTGGTTCGCGACACGACCCCAAACAGCCTCGGCCACTACCTAAGCAACGAGGGGTACCGTGTCGTACCGTCTCCCGTCTTTCCCAGGCCGGGAACCAATGGCTACTACGCGGGCGGGTACAACGTGAGAACGCACGGATCCCGTTTCGGTGGACTCGTCGACGCTATCCAGGTTGAGATCCCTAGACAGGAGCGCTTCTCGTCCGTTCGCAGGCCGAAGTTCGCCAAAGCGCTGGCCAGGGCCGTGAAGTACTTCATGGACGATCACTACTGATGTGACTGATTTTGGTCTCAATTCGTCTTGATGAAGCGAACGTTTGTCGCATTAATATTAGTATGATTGATAAAGTACATCCAAGGACATAAATAACATCAAAACACATGTCGTAGCCAAACGTGTCAAAGCAAATGTAACATTATCTATTAAATATAATAATAATCGAAGGTCAAGTGAACTCGAGTTATAAAACACGAATGCGCGCAGACGCTAATTTGCACGGATCCACGAATGCCCGAACACACACAAGCACACATGCACGCACGAGTCACGGGTAAAACTTGTTTGATAGAATCACTAACTACAAGTAGCAATTTGTTGACGCCCTATGCAATGATTTGCTTGTCTAACATAATACACGCGGTCACACTGACGTAGGCGTGCTTAGATTTAGCGGCATCCGCGTCTCTAGACGCATGAGACAGTCTGAGCACCCCACCCAGAACTGTTTTCACTAGCATTATGACGTCGCTTTATTTTGTGTTGACCCGAGGTAGGTCGCAGTCGACAGTCTGGCGTCAGTTCATTCTTAGTCGCCATACACTCACCAGCAGGCGTCCACTATAGAGCTTGTTGAGTATATCTAGTAGCTGGGAACTTCGTGACATAGCCGAGCGAGCCCATTCGTCTTTTGTAAATAGTTGTTGCCAGAGGTTGTCTTGATCGTATCCGGAGCTGTTTATTCGTCACGAGGTCTTTACAGTGAATGCTCAAGGTCTTGCGTATGCACTTAATATCGAATCCGCCAATTTAGTTTTTGCTTGTTTTTAGTTGCGATGATTCGCATCCAAAAAGTGCTGTTGGTAGAACGTTTGAATCTACATAAAACCAACTACAGTATACCGACGTGACAATACGACGCTGGGTTGCTGGGTCCAATAATCGGGGTCACGCGTTGATATATGTATATATATATGTATATATATATATATATACATATATATATATGTACATATATATATATATATATATATATATATATGTAATGCAATGAACGTGTCATTGTCGTTCCAGTTATCAATACTACCCGCACAGAAATTCGTTTATGTGTTATATTATATTGATATAAAACGTATTATGACTAATGGTTCATATGTAAATCGTGCATGCGTGCGAGCTTGTGTACGTGGATGTCGAATAGTTGATTGTATTCAATTTTTTGAAAATGGAAATACATTAAGTAGACTATATTTTAGAAATACAATTTTTTTTTTTTTATTATTATAATCATCAAAATTATTGTTATTGCTGCAATAATAATAATAATAATTTTATATTCGCTATATCATGGTCATTAATGCAAAATTCTCAAAATCCAATACGTTTATATAAAGCATGGTGACACACTCACACGTGTACTGCATACATTGTTAAAGCCAAGCCCTCGCACCGTCTACGTCACCATGGGGGTGTTTACTACAGATCTGTACCTATCAGGTATGTATAGAGACCAGTCGCGTTGACCGCTTGACACGTTCTTTGTTGTCAAATATTTCGTTTAGTGTCCTGCTTTGTACTGTTCGCGCATGGCTGTCAGCAACACGTCGGGTTATAGAACGTTTTGCAGCCGTTTTACGAGTTTACAAAGTTAAATTTGAACACATAGTTGTTCGATTGTTTGATCAGCGACCTACGCACGACAACTCATACACTGGACATTTATGTTCTCTCCAAAAATAACATGAACCCGTGATATTGTTTGGATCACTCTTATCATACAGCAATATGGCTATGCAACACACTCACAAAAACGCAGTTTCAATCCTACCATTTTCATTATGAAAAGGTCGTTATGGTCATAATAAATTAGTTGATTTGAAGGAAGGGCATGACAGTCAGGAATAAATGAACCAGATTTAATACCTATAATATAGTGTTGACTGTTTTGTAATATGTTGTGCACACTACATTTCATTTCATATTCCTGGTTGGCTGAGGTATTACAATACTATTTCATTGTCTGTATATAATTCATTAATTGCACTACATACACACGCGCGTGCGCGCACACTCACACAGATACACGCACACACACACACACACACACACACACACACACACACACACACACACACACACACACACACACACACACACACACACACACACACACACACACACACACACACACACACACACACACACACACACACACAAACACAAACACACACACACACTTTTATTTGGAGGACTTCCGGTGGTGAATTGATTTGAATTTGGTGCAGCAAACTTGCGAAAATATAAGGATATTTGATCAAGATAAGTGATATTATTGTGCGTATAGCATACATAACGTAATTATAGATATATATTAAGCAATATTTTTTGTTAAAAGTTAGCTAGAGGGAGTAATCTAGGGTAGATTAAAAGTAGGCGATTTGCGAGCGATAATTGGGGACGTTCATGTAATCGGAACGTTGTTTACAAAGTAGGTCATTGGCGAAGTTAGCGTACCGTGAACGACAATAGAATAGCGTTATTTGAGATAATCGGTGTAGTTAGATGAGTAATTAAAACCTGAAATAACAATCTTTCAAAGTGTATAATAGTACACAGGAAACAGTCTTTGTAAAGACTACCTTGTATCTAAGCCTAACTTGAATACATTGTCATCGACATCGTAACTAGGTAAGGCACGGTGTGTCACTGTGTGTTCACAAATATAACTAACTATAACCTATACAATCTGGTGTAAATTGTACACAGAAAAGTCTTTTCAAAGACTACATAAAACTACTTTGAACATAAATAAATTCTGATATGGCATCGTGCTGGCGGCAACTCAGGACAAAACGACACCTAGTTTGCAACGACTGCCAGAGCTGGGTGGATTTTGCGTTGTCTGGCTGTCCAAAATCATGGGCAGAGACCAAAGATGACGGATTCACCTTTTGGTGTATGGGGTGTTTGAGGGTGGAATGTCTGATGAAGGAGGTGTGTAAGTTGACGGAGATAGTGAAGGAGGTGGAGGCGAGACTCAACATAGAAATAGATGGAGCAGAGAGGGATGACGCGGAGAGAGTTGAGAATTCTACAACACAGAAGGAGCAGAGTTGTGACACGGAGACTGAAGAAAGGAGACTGAGAGGAAGGAAGGTGACCGGTGTGAAGTAACAAGACATTGAGAAAACAGAGGGACGGAGGAAAAGTGTTCGGCAGAGGAAAAGAAAACGGGCCAGTGTGGATAGATCAGCAGGTATTCAGACTGTAGAGAACGAGGAGAGACACGACAGCGATACAGGTGGTGAAGAGGTAGATACCACAGAGGCAGTTGGTAAGACTGTGAGACAGAAGACTGATGGAAGAAGACATAGTGTTCAGCAAAAAACAGAAAACATGACAGGCGTGACGGTGACAGGGGAGAAAGTGACCGTAGTGAAGGAGATAGCCGGGGAAAAGGGACGGGAGAGGACAGAAGAAAATGTGATGGGAGGAAAGAATAAGGGACGAAAGGAAGTGAGAGTAAATGTGCTAGAAGAGAAGATGACAGGATGAAAGGGGACAAGAGAAAACGCGACAGGAAAGAAGGGAATGGAAGAGAATGTGACAGGAGAGAAAACGACAAGAGGAAAAGACAACAACCAGACATAGGTAAACCGGAGGAGCTACTGCGAGGCAGTGATTGAGGGGGCAAGGAGAAAAGAGAGAGTGTTTATGGGCGATTCAATTCTGAGAAAAACAGACAAGACTATATGCGAGGGAAGGACGTTGTTGTATGTCTACCGGGGGCTAGGATAGAGCATGTGACCGAAAGGTTAGAGAAAGTATTGGGGCATGGCAAGGGAGGGTCTATACTAGTACACGTAGGGACAAGCAATGCAGACAAGAAGTGAACAACTGGGATAGTTCAAAAGTACAGACATCTAGCGAGGAAGCTAAAGAAGACAATAGTGGAACAGGTTGTTCTCTCAGGAATGTTGCTAGTAATGGGAGGAAGGGGGGCAACATACAGAAACTGTAAGAGGATGGCGATCAACGCACTAGTTGAGCAAATGTGTGAAGAAGAGGGCGTGGGATTCATAGATTTATGGGGGTACTTTGTTGGGAGAGAAGATATGTACACGAGAGATGGCTTCCATCTCAGTGGAAAGGGCGCAGCAGTATTATCAGATAATCTGCTGCGATCTGTTGATAGCGGGATAGGTTGCATTTATTTAAACTAAATTCGCAGGGGGGACTCGCAGAGAAGCCTGAAACTGGAGGCATAGATAAAGACAGCAAAAATAATTCAGCAAAGAACAGTCTGGAAAACTGTTCTGAAGCTGGATATAAATATGTTTGTTTAAATGCAAGGAGTATAGTAAACAAAAGAAATGAACTAAACATTATGGTAGAAGATACTGACCCTCACATAATAGGAATAACCGAATCATGGGCAACCACCGATATATCAGATGCCGAATTGGGATTGACAGGATATGTAATGTTTAGGAAAGATAGAATAGGAACAAGGGGAGGTGGAGTTATTTTATATATTAAAGAATCTATCTAGGCTTATGAAATAAAATTAGACAGAGAAGCAGATTGCGAAGAAGCTGTTTGGTGTAACATAGTTACAGGAAACTCAACGTTAACGGTTGGATTAGTTTATCGAAGTCCAAACATAAGCATAGAAGAGAATGAAAAAATACAAAACGCTATAAGGGAAGTGAGCAAACGGGACTGTGTTATTATGGGGGATTTTAACCATGGGCATATAAAATGGAAATCTCTATGGGTAGTGAGGACCACAAGTTTTTAGTTTTAGTACAAGATAGTTTCCTTTCTCAACATGTGCTAGAACCAACCAGGGAAGAGAATGTGTTAGACTTAGTCTTGTCCTCACAGAATGAATTAATTGACAATGTTAAATTATGTGAGCCTCTGGGAAGTAGTGATCACAACCAGATACATTTTACCATCAAAGTAAAATCAGAAAGAAATAATAAAAAGCAGTTCAGGAGAAATTTCCACAAAGGAAGATATAAGGAAATGAGGAAATATTTAGCAAAGATAGACTGGAATAATACACTGAAGAATAAGACAGCAACAGAATGCTGGAATATCTTAAAGAATGAAATAGAGTGCATCGTAGATAAATTTGTTCCCTTCAAAAAACAAGGGAAACGGACCAGAAAGAAATACTTATCGAAAGAAGCCATTAGAAAAATTAAGTATAAACAATTGATGTGGAAGTCATATAGACGTACTGGCAATGACGAAGACTACAACATTTATAAAGAAGCACTAAACCAAGCTACAGCTGAAATTAGAAATTCAAAGAGAAGCTATTAGCTTGTAATATAAAACATGACAGCAAGAGTTTGTATGCGTATGTTCGAAGCAAACAGAAAGTTCAGGATAACGTCGGTCCTCTAGAAGATAGTGCTGGAAATATAATATCAGAAGGATTCTTAATGGCAGAAGACCTAAATGATTATTTTAGTTCAGTGTTTACCAGAGAAGACATTAGTTGACTGCCAGTACCAGAGGCTAAGTTCAAGGGGGCAGAATCAGACTATTTAAGAAAATAAATCACCTGGAGTGGATGATATTCCACCCAAACTACTAGTGGAAATTGTAGAACAAATTAGCATACCGCTTGCAACAGTTTTCAACTTGTCATTAGAAGAGGGACTGGTTCCTTTAGAATGGAAAGAAGCAAACATTATACCGTTATTTAAAAAAGGTTCAAGAAAAAAGTCAGAGAACTATAGACCAGTGAGTTTAACATCAGTGATTTGTAAATTATTAGAAAGACTAATTAAAGATCACATGGTGGAATTTCTTGTTAAACATAACTTGATAAACCCATCTCAACATGGGTTTCTAAAAGCGAGGTCATGCTTAACAAATATGTTATGTTTTTTGGAAGATATCACTAAGTGGGTAAATGATGGATCACCAGTAAATATCATCTACTTAGATTTTCAAAAAGCTTTCGACAAAGTGCCACATCAAAGATTACTGCTTAACCTAAAGGCCCATGGCATAGGAAACGGTATAATTAACTGGATAGAAAAATGGTTCATTGACAGAAGACAACGGGTAGTTGTTGATGGGGAGGCTTTAAACTGGAAATCAGTTTTGAGTGGGATTCCACAGGGATCGGTACTGGGACCTATATTATTTTTAATATATATAAACGATTTGGACGATGATATAGCTAGCAAGGTGTTGAAATTTGCAGATGATACAAAAGTGTTTAGAAGGATTAAAAGTGATGGGGATAGACAGCATTTACAAGATGATCTTGACAGGTTGATCAAATGGTCTGAAAAGTGGCAAATGTTGTTCAATTTTGGGAAATGTAAATGCCTTCACACAGGACCTGGGAACGAATATGTAGAATATACAATGGGGGGAACTGTACTAAGTACTACTGTAAAAGAAAAAGACTTAGGGCTGACAATTAGTGCTGACATGAAGGTTTCAGAGCAGTGTGGAATTGCTGCTTCAAAGGGAAATTAAATCCTTGGATTGATTAGGCGAAATATAGCATATAAAGAAAAATAACTAATAATACCGCTGTACAAAACAATAGTTAGGCCTCATTTAGAATATTGTATACAAGCGTGGAGGCCATACCGCAAGAAGTAGATATGCTAGAAAGAGTACAGAGGAGAGCGACTAAAATGATACAAAAACTGAGGGATCTTAGTTACGAAAAACGCCTAAAAGAATGTGGTTTAACAACACTAGAAACCAGGAGATTGAGAGGAGATCAGATAGAAGTGTTTAAAATATTGAATGGTTATGAAAATATTGATAGAAATATGTTTTTTTCAGCTAAGAAAGATAGAAAGACTAGAGGACATGAAGTTACATTAGTAAAGGAGCAGTGTAGATTAGACGTGATAAAGTTCTCATTTTCACAAAGGACTGTGAATGAATGGAACAGATTATCAGATGATTGTGTGGGTGCTAGTAGTGTGAATATGTTTAAAAATAAAATCGACACATACCTCAGAAGGGCTGGATATATGTAGATAAAAGGGTTGGACTCTCGATAAGCCAAAGGGCTTCCTTGTCCACCTGCCATCTAGAGTTAATTCTCTGGATGGCAATCTTGTTAAATCTTGTTAAATTTTGTTAAATCATACACACCCACACCAACACCCACTCACACACACACACACACACACACACACACACACACACACACACACACACACACACATATACTTATAGTAAATAACAAGTACTTCAGCAACAAAATGCAAAAAGTTGATTTTGAAAAGATACATCTTAATTTATTTTAATAATCTTGATATTTTAGTAAATGTATCACTCAGCTAATACTAATAATATATGAGATACATATTTCATTTGATTTTGATGATTTCATTATTATCTTCCATATTTCACATGAAATTATGAAAAATTATGAAAAACAGTACAAATAGTGGAAAATTCTTAGGGAGTAGTTACACAATTAAATGCATATCATAATAAATCACTGCTTAGTGACATGTTACATTCTAGGAATAAAGAACATTGAAGTAAAAGGTAAATATAACATAATAATTACAAAATAATAATGTGTATCTTATATTATTAGTATTAGCTGAGTGATAAATTTATTAAAATAACAAGGTTATTAAAGTAAATTAAGGTGTATCTTTTAAATTGCAATGCGTCGAGAACTTCCCTTACCTCGGAAGTTACATCTCTAAGAAATGCGACGCGGAGTAGATTTACGAGCGAGGATCAGCAGTATTCCAAAGACTACGTCCAATATGGTCCAGTAACACCATCAGAAAGGACATAAAACTAAGTCTTTACATGTCAATCGTAATACCAACAGAGACATATGCCTGTGAAACGTGGACGAATACGGCGAGGATATAAAAAACAAGACATATTCCACCGACGATGTCTCCGGTTCATATTGGGCATATCTTGGAGAGAGCACATCACCAATGAAGAAGTGATAGGGAGGGCAGGTCTGGATAGCCTGCATTACATAGTTAAGTCTCGACTACGAAGACTAGAGGGTGCAGATGCGTGAGGTGGTTTCATGACGCTGCCACCATGCCAATGTGGGAGATTACGTCTTCACAATACAAGATAATGAACGAACTACAGTGAAACGTACGATTTTATTGTTTCAACTTTGTTCGATACCTTAAACACACAACACCACGAAGTAAACGATGATCGAGCAACACACCAGAGCGAGGCTCATACAAACTGCTGGGAGACAGACCAATATTGCTAGCGGACAGTAGTCACTTATAAGCCGCCAAATGACAGCACTCTTGCTGGCGAAAAACAAGTTTGATACAATTTAATAGTAATTTATGTTTAAAGATATTATTTTTTAAGTAGAGTGTATTTTCCTAGTTTTTATTTAGTAATTAATATAAAATTCTTAAGACTATACTAACTATGTTGAAGGTATACCTACTGCCCGCCAATAAGCCAGTAAGAACGGTTACAATTTGAATGTACGACCACGGAAACATGTTCAAATAGTAAACAAGACATCCAGTTTCAAAACAAGCTTTATTGGCAATACGGCGTAGTCGGTCTGAGATAACTGTTGTACCTGATGATCTTCAACTTTACTTTCACACGTTAAACACAGCAGACTTCCTGTTACGAATTGCTACGCCCACTAATCCCGCGTAGACGAACAGGCTACGTCCCTTTAAATTAAGCAAGCCAATACGTTTAGCAATTATTATCTATCCAGTGTTTCTATGAAACACAAATCTTATACTTCGAATGTTCAGATACTGGCTATAATTGGTTGATTGAGTTAGTAGGAAGATTAGCATATGCACTTAACATGTCGACAAACTGTGAATCATGTCAGACTCATGACTAATTGTCTGCTGTCATCTAGTGTTACTAGATGCCAATGCATTACAACTTTATCGTAATTGCTACACCCCTTCGCTTATTAGGGGAATGTGTGACCTAAGGATGTGTGACCTACTTTGTAAGGTGCAACGGGGGAGTGTAAGAATAAAGATTGTTCGAGTTTTCAGGCAGTGTAATCAAGAAAGATGTCGGCACGATTGATAGTAAGATGTCGGTGACTAGCAAGAAACTTCCGCCAAGAAACTTTAACATACGAAAGTTGTCAAATTGTGTGTGCTACTGAGATCAATTTGCCACTTCACCCATTATCGCTCACCAGCGGCATGGGCAGGAAAGAGGCTGGTAACGTTGGCCAAGTCCAGGATGTTGCCGCCAACACGAGAGATGCTGGCGATCTCACCGATGATGCCAGTTGCCCTGACCATGAGACGCATACGCCGGTAGTGTGCAATGAGCTGTTGTGCTATGTATTTAACAAAATGGACTTGCTCGTACATGACACTCTAGTGAAGTTATGTACAGACTTTTACGGGTCAAGGGAAATTGAAGCTGCGAAGATGAAGATCTTTAGCTGCTCTGCAATCAGTGAAACTGGGGTAAGGATGATCAAGCGTCAAGGGCCCAGCAAAGACAAAGCAAACATGGAAGACATCCTTCACATACTACATAAATGTGTCCCGCAGTCCAGCATGCTACCTAAGTTTGTGGCTGGTGACTTGTCCCGCCTGCCCCCACTAGATGTGTGTAACATTGACTTTGCATTCCTGGTACACGAGTTTCAGGGAATGCGTGCCGAAATGTCCTCAATGAGAGAGGAGATCAAGCTTTGTAAGCAAAGCAACATCTCACAGTCTGTGTGGGCCAACCGCAGCACCAATGTGACAAAGCCAGTGCCGTTGGTGGTAGATTTGCCTCCAGTGCCGACTGATGAAGCCGTGAAACCGGCTCTCCCACACAGAAGGAAGAAGGTCCTATCACCTAAGGCGCCATCTGCAGGGGCGACAGTAACCACATCGATGAATAGTGTAACTGGTGATGCTCCATGTGGTGCTGAAGAGAGCAAGACCAGTGGTTCCTTTCTTGTCGCAACGTCGACAGCTGTCAGCAAACTGAATGAAGGCTTCACGGTGGTGGAGAAGAAGAAACGGTCAGCTCGGAACAAACACAGTACCGTGATTGGCACCAGAAATGACTCTACGTTGAAAGCAAGACCCGGTCGATTCCTGACCATGTTCGTATCGAGGTTGGATCCATGCACGTCACCTAGTGAGCTTGAACAATACATTAAGTGCACTTTTAATGTAACAGCAAAATGCACCCAGCTGGAAACCAAACATGACACCTACGCCTCCTTTAAGGTGGAAGCAATGTGCGATAACACTTCTAACTTCTACGACCCCCAAAGATGGCCTGCTGGTGTATACATTAGGAAATTCTTCTTTCGCAAATCGTAAACAATGGCTATCCAACTGGCAAGTTTTAACTGTAATGGGTTCAAGAGCTTTGAACCAAATCTTCACGAACTTCTCAACAAGTGTGATATACTGTGTTTACAGGAGTTGATGCTATTGAAACAGGAATGCATATTATTGAATAGTTGTCATCCAGAATTCTATGGACATGGTGTGTCTCCTGTGGATGCCACTAGGGGTGTCATAACAGGTCGCCCTTATGGTGGAGTAGGTTTTCTATGGAAAAAATCGTTAGATTCCAGTATATCAATGATTGATTCGGTTTATGACTGGCTATGTTGTATAAAAATCAGTGATGGTATGAAAGAATACTTTCTTATCAATGTATATTTACCATTTGAAAGCTATGAAAATAGGGATAACTTTAATGACTGTTTAGCTAAACTTAATGTTTTCATTGACAGTATCAATAGTACCTGTATTACTGTTGTGGGGGACTTCAATGCTAATCTTGCTAAACAAACTATGTTTGGTGAAATTCTACAGAGCTACTGCACTGACAATAGCCTCATAATTGTGGATGTGGAGCACCTCCCCGGAGATACATATACATATGTAAGTCCAGCGTGGAGCACTACCTCTTGGTTAGATCATATTATATGTACTTATGATGCAAAAGACTGCATTACTGATATAAAAGTTATGTATGCATGTATTCTGTCTGATCATCATCCAGTGTTATATACAATTACACTCAGTAAGCTGCCTGAAAATGAGGGTAGTACGATAAATGAATCAAATCAGCGTATACAGTGGGATAATCTCTCATCCAGTGAAATAGAATACTATGCAAGATGTACGTGTGAGGGTTTGTGTAATATTGCCTTCCCTGAAGGGATTAAATGTTCTAACGCGAACTGTCATAATCATAGCCATACTGCTGACATCGACACATTTTATGATGAGATCATTACTGCATTATCCAAATCAGGTGAAAAAATGTTAAAGCAAGTATCTGGAAAGAGGAAACCGTTTACACCTGGTTGGAACGACCATGTAAAGGATTTACACATGGCAGCTAGAGATGCATATCTTTTGTGGAAGGACATTGGCAAACCCAGAACGGGTGCTGTTTATGACGTTATGCGGCAGGCTAGGTCCAAATTCAAACATGCACTTAGAGTTTGCAAGAACAAAAAGAATTCCATTATTGCGGATAAAATTGCTGAGAAAATGAGTGGAAAAAACGATAGAGATTTCTGGAGGGAAATCAAAAACTCCACAAACAGTAATGTTAAATTACCAAACACTGTGGGTGATGTACATGGCAGCCAGAACATAAGTGGAATGTGGCAAGAACACTACAGTCAACTTTTTAATGTAGTTAGAGGAAGTTGCAGCAAGGAATTTCTTGCTGATCTGTGTCAGGAGCATGCTGTCTTTGACCAAGGTATGAGGGTGACTGTTAATGAAATTAGTGAAATTATCAAAGATTTATCTTACAATAAGTCACCTGGTTTAGACGGCATTACTAGCGAGCACATGAAGTGGGCAGATCGACAGCTGCCAGTTTTATTGGCTATATTGATGTCGGCTATACTTACACATGGTTACGTACCGGGAAATATGCAAAAATCTGTCATTGTTCCCATTATTAAGGATAAAAATAAACGTGTCAGCGACAGAGATAACTATAGACCGATATGTCTGTCTAATGTATTCACAAAAATAGTGGAAAAAATACTGTATAATAGGATGCAAAGTCATCTACGAACTACAAGTAACCAATTTGGGTTCAAACCCAAACATGGGACAGAAATGTGTGTATTTGTGTTGAAGGAGCTCCTTCGATATTACACTAATCATGGGTCATGCATGTATGTTGCCTTCCTTGATGCCTCCAAGGCATTTGACAGGGTGAATCACACAACATTATATAGGAAGCTACTTAAGCTTGGAGTGTCTAAATATTTAATTAAAGTGATATGTCAGTGGTACTGTAATCAGACTATGTGTGTTAAATGGGGTTCGGTATTTTCCAACTTCTTCTCTGTGACTAATGGAGTTAAACAAGGGGGTATGCTATCTCCTTTCTTATTTAATTTATACATGAATGATTTGAGTTTGCTACTGATGAAACTACCCATCGGATGCTATTGTGGTGATACAACTGTTAATCACCTCATGTATGCTGATGACATTGTACTACTGGCTCCATCGGCTAAGGGGTTGCAAAGACTGCTAGATGTTTCATACAATTATGGATGTGACAACGACATATTGTTTAACAGAGTAAAGTCGCAGATAATGTTTTTTGACACAAGACAAACCGGTTTTGAAGTAGCTATTAAGCTTGGTGATGCAGTTCTGAATACAACGAAGGCATACAAATATCTTGGCCATATAATCTGTAATGATCTGTCAGATGAAACGGATATGAAATCCAAAGAAAGGAGTTTGTACGGCAGAAGCAATATTCTACTCAGGAATTTTCACTTTTGTTCAGTGAAGGTGAAGAACAAACTGTTCACATCCTATTGTAGTAATGTGTATTTATGTTCCTTATGGGCTAATTATAGAAAAGCCGCTATGCAGCACTTTATTGTTTCCTATAACAATGCATTTAGAATTATGCACAGCCTATCTATGAGGTGTAGTGCTAGCCTAATGTTTGTTAGTTCTGACACGGACTGTTGCAATACTAGATTTAGAAAATGCATGTACAGTTTTATGAGCAGAATATCTGCATCGACGAACAACATTGTTGAGAGTATTATACACAGTGATGTTTATACGACCTCTGTATTGCGCAGGAAGTGGATTAGTGCAATTTATACACTATAATATACTTTTTATTTTTACTTTTTTACTATGGACATAGTGCATATTACATGTATGCTTTTTTGTCTGAAATAAAGATTGATTGATTGATTGATTGATTAACAAAGTATGTCAACGTTCCATCGAGTGACATAATACGTCATTTAAATATTATACGTTTTTTATGACAACTTGGCCTATAGGAATAACTATTGTATTAGGGTCCTTCCACTTAGTGAATACTAACATAAATGCATACTATGCGTCGTGTCATAATTATTAACACCATACACGTGTTATATCACACAAAAGTGTAATAATTATTAGATCTTGTCAAAAACACTCCTCAAACTTCGACAATTGCAACATTTTGTGGAAACAATGTGATTATATATCACTGTTATTTTCCAATGCATTGTTAATAAACTCCAAAGCATCTGACATGAACGTACATGTTTACTCTACATGCACTTGATAATTAACATTGTTTGCGACATACAAACATCGGACGTCAGAATCTGCATTTCTTTTTCGAGCGCTGTAACGTCTACTTTATCCATGACATGTTTGAAAGCTATACTTCGTTATTTTCCACTTTATGTCCGCAATTATACATCGTCCATCTCCAGTGTCCTCGCGGATGAGTTGGAGTCGCTCTCTGGCCATCGACCCCACGTCATTTACAACCAGCTCCATCGCGGCAAGCTGAACGCCAATCGCGAGGTAAACAACGCGACGCTCAATGTCCGGGTATTGTACGCTTTCACAATAAGAAAAGCTTATGCATATTATTAATACATTATGCTTTCTATATTGCCTGTATCCCTTAGATAGACGTGTATTATTCTTAGTATTAATAGTGAGAAAGTTGCAGAGTTTGTTGTAGACTAATCACGTAAACACAGCACCAACGTTTCCAGGATGACAGGCTATTTAGTATGCAGTCACAATGATTACAGTATAGACGTCTAAGCTTACCATGCCATAAGGAAATACACAAATACACCAGGATAACATATTCCTACGTATATCAAACTTTAATCACGTCCTTTGTTTTATCGCAGACCACTACTGCTTCCAAGACCTGGTTGGTTCGCGATACGACCCCAAATAGCCTCGGCCACTACCTAAGTAACGAGGGTTACCGCGTCATGCCGTCTCCCGTCCTTTTCAGGCCGGGAACCAATGGCTACTATGCGGGCGGGTACCCGCCTTTCTTAGAGATGTAACTTCCGAGGTAAGGGAAGTTCTCGACGCATTGCAATTTAAAAGATACACCTTAATTTACTTTAATAACCTTGTTATTTTAATAAATTTATCACTCAGCTAATACTAATAATATAAGATACACATTATTATTTTGTAATTATTATGTTATATTTACCTTTTACTTCAATGTTCTTTATTCCTAGAATGTAACATGTCACTAAGCAGTGATTTATTATGATATGCATTTAATTGTGTAACTACTCCCTAAGAATTTTCCACTATTTGTACTGTTTTTCATAATTTTTCATAATTTCATGTGAAATATGGAAGATAATAATGAAATCATCAAAATCAAATGAAATATGTATCTCATATATTATTAGTATTAGCTGAGTGATACATTTACTAAAATATCAAGATTATTAAAATAAATTAAGATGTATCTTTTCAAAATCAACTTTTTGCATTTTGTTGCTGAAGTACTTGTTATTTACTATAAGTATATGTGTGTGTGTGTGTGTGTGTGTGTGTGTGTGTGTGTGTGTGTGTGTGTGTGTGTGTGTGTGTGTGTGTGTGTGTGTGAGTGGGTGTTGGTGTGGGTGTGTATGATTTAACAAAATTTAACAAGATTTAACAAGATTGCCATCCAGAGAATTAACTCTAGATGGCAGGTGGACAAGGAAGCCCTTTGGCTTATCGAGAGTCCAACCCTTTTATCTACATATATCCAGCCCTTCTGAGGTATGTGTCGATTTTATTTTTAAACATATTCACACTACTAGCACCCACACAATCATCTGATAATCTGTTCCATTCATTCACAGTCCTTTGTGAAAATGAGAACTTTCTCACGTCTAATCTACACTGCTCCTTTACTAATGTAACTTCATGTCCTCTAGTCTTTCTATCTTTCTTAACTGAAAAAAACATATTTCTATCAATATTTTCATAACCATTCAATATCTTAAACACTTCTATCTGATCTCCTCTCAATCTCCTGGTCTCTAGTGTTGTTAAACCACATTCTTTTAGGCGTTTTTCATAACTAAGATCCCTCAGTTTTGGTATCATTTTAGTCGCTCTCCTCTGTACTCTTTCTAGCATATCTATGTCCTTCTTGCGGTATGGCCTCCACGCTTGTATACAATATTCTAAATGAGGCCTAACTATTGTTTTGTACAGCGGTATTATTAGTTATTTTTCTTTATATGCTATATTTCGCCTAATCAATCCAAGGATTTAATTTCCCTTTGAAGCAGCAACTCCACACTGCTCTGAAACCTTCATGTCAGCACTAATTGTCAGCCCTAAGTCTTTTTCTTTTACAGTAGTACTTAGTACAGTTAACCCCATTGTATATTCTACATATTCGTTCCCAGGTCCTGTGTGAAGGCATTTACATTTCCCAAAATTGAACAACATTTGCCACTTTTCAGACCATTTGATCAACCTGTCAAGATCATCTTGTAAATGCTGTCTATCCCCATCACTTTTAATCCTTCTAAACACGTTTGTATCATCTGCAAATTTCAACACCTTGCTAGCTATATCATCGTCCAAATCGTTTATATATATTAAAAATAATATAGGTCCCAGTACTGATCCCTGTGGAATCCCACACAAAACTGATTTCCAGTTTAAAGCCTCCCCATCAACAACTACCCGTTGTCTTCTGTCAATGAGCCATTTTGCTATCCAGTTAATTATACCGTTTCCTATGCCATGGGCCTTTAGGTTAAGCAGTAATCTTTGATGTGGCACTTTGTCGAAAGCTTTTTGAAAATCTAAGTAGATGATATTTACTGGTGATCCATCATTTACCCACTTAGTGATATCTTCCAAAAAACATAACATATTTGTTAAGCATGACCTCCCTTTTAGAAACCCATGCTGAGATGGGTTTATCAAGCTATGTTTAACAAGAAAATCCATCATGTGATCTTTAATTAGTCTTTCTAATAATTTACAAATCACCGATGTTAAACTAACTGGTCTATAATTATTGGACTTGTTTCTCGAACCTTTTTTAAATAACGGTATAATGTTTGCTTCTTTCCATCCTAAAGGAACCACTCCATCTTCTAATGACAAGTTAAAAACTGTTGCAAGCGGTATGCTAATTTGTTCTACAATTTCCAATAGTAGTTTGGGTGGAATATCATCCACTCCAGGTGATTTATTTTCCTTCACAGCCCTTTCTTAGCTGCCACTTCTGGGGTTACAATTAACTGTCTTAAATAGTCTGATTCTGCCCCCTTGAACTTAGCCTCTGGTACTGGCAGTGAACTAATGTCTTCTCTGGTAAACACTGAACTAAAATAATCATTTAGGTCTTCTGCCATTAAGAATCCTTCTGATATTATATTTCCAGCACTATCTTCTAGAGGACCGACCTTATCCTGAACTTTCTGTTTGCTTCGAACATACGCATACAAACTCTTGCTGTCATGTTTTATATTACAAGCTAATTTATGTTCATAGCTTCTCTTTGAATTTCTAATTTCAGCTTTAGCTTGTTTTAGTGCTTCTTTATAAATGTTGTAGTCTTCGTCATTGCCAGTACGTCTATATAACTTCCACATCAATTGTTTATACTTAATTTTTCTAATGGCTTCTTTCGATAAGTATTTCTTTCTGGTCCGTTTCCCTTGTTTTTTGAAGGGAACAAATTTATCTACGATGCACTCTATTTCATTCTTTAAGATATTCCAGCATTCTGTTGCTGTCTTATTCTTCAGTGTATTATTCCAGTCTATCTTTGCTAAATATTTCCTCATTTCCTTATATCTTCCTTTGTGGAAATTTCTCCTGAACTGCTTTTGATTATTTATTTCTTATTTTACTTTGATGGTAAAATGTATCTGGTTGTGATCACTACTTCCCAGAGGCTCACATAATTTAACATTGTCAATTAATTCATTCTGTGAGGACAAAACTAAGTCTAACACATTCTCTTCCCTGGTTGGTTCTAGCACATGTTGAGAAAGGAAACTATCTTGTACTAAAACTAAAAACTTGTGGTCCTCACTACCCATACTCTGTAGAGATTTCCATTTTATATGCCCATGGTTAAAATCCCCCATAATAACACAGTCCCGTTTGCTCACTTCCCTTATAGCGTTTTGTATTTTTTCATTGTCTTCTATGCTTATGTTTGGACTTCGATAAACTAATCCAACCGTTAACGTTGAGTTTCCTGTAACTATGTTACACCAAACAGCTTCTTCGCAATCTGCTTCTCTGTCTAATTTTATTTCATAAGCCTAGATAGATTCTTTAATATATAAAATAACTCCACCTCCCCTTGTTCCTATTCTATCTTTCCTAAACATTACATATCCTGTCAATCCCAATTCGGCATCTGATATATCGGTGGTTGCCCATGATTCGGTTATTCCTATTATGTGAGGGTCAGTATCTTCTACCATAATGTTTAGTTCATTTCTTTTGTTTACTATACTCCTTGCATTTAAACAAACATATTTATATCCAGCTTCAGAACAGTTTTCCAGACTGTTCTTTGCTGAATTATGTTTGCTGTCTTTATCTATGCCTCCAGTTTCAGGCTTCTCTGCGAGTCCCCCCTGCGAATTTAATTTAAATAAATGCAACCTGTCCCGCTGTCAACAGATCGCAGTAGATTCTTTGAGAATACTGCTGCGCCCTTTCCACTGAGATGGAAGCCATCTCTCATGTATATATCTTCTCTCCCAACAAAGTACCCCCATAAATCTATGAATCCCACGCCTTCTTCTTCACACATTTGCTCAACTAGTGCGTTGATCGCCATCCTCTTACAGTTTCTGTATGTTGCCCCCCTTCCTCCCATTACTGGCAACATTCCTGAGAGAACAACCTGTTCCACTATTGTCTTCTTTAGCTTCCTCGCTAGATGTCTGTACTTCTGAACTATCCCAGTTGTTCACTTCTTGTCTGCATTGCTTGTCCCTACGTGTACTAGTATAGACCCTCCCTTGCCATGCCCCAATACCTTCTCTAACCTTTCGGTCACATGCTCTATCCTAGCCCCCGGTAGACATACAACAACGTCCTTCCCTCGCATATAGTCTTGTCTGTTTTTTTCAGAATTGAATCGCCCATAAACACTCTCTCTTTTCTCCTTGCCCCCTCAATCACTGCCTCGGAGTAGCTCCTCCGGTTTACATATGTCTGGTTGTTGTCTTTTCCTCTTGTCGTCTTCTCTCCTGTCACATTCTCTTCCATTCCCTTCTTTCCTGTCGCGTTTTCTCTTGTCCCCTTTCATCCTGTCATCTTCTCTTCTAGCACATTTACTCTCACTTCCTTTCGTCCCTTATTCTTTCCTCCCATCACATTTTCTTCTCTCCTCTCCCGTCCCTTTTCCCCGGCTATCTCCTTCACTACGGTCACTTTCTCCTTCACTACGGTCACTTTCTCCCCGTCACCTTCACGCCTGTCATGTTTTCTGTTTTTTGCTGAACACTCTGTCTTCTTCCATCAGTCTTCTGTCTCACAGTCTTACCAACTGCCTCTGTGGTATCTACCTCTTCACCACCTGTATCGCTGTCGTGTCTCTCCTCGTTCTCTACAGTCTAACTACCTGCTGATCTATCCACACTGGCCCGTTTTCTTTTCCTCTGCCGAACACTTTTCCTCCGTCCCTCTGTTTTCTAAATGTCTTGTTCCTTCACACCGGTCACCTTCCTTCCTCTCAGTCTCCTTTCTTCAGTCTCCGTGTCACAACTCTGCTCCTTCTGTGTTGTAGAATTCTCAACTCTCTCCGCGTCATCCCTCTCTGCTCCATCTATTTCTATGTTGAGTCTCGCCTCCATCTCCTTCACTATCTCCGTCAACTTACCCACCTCCTTCATCAGACATTCCACCCTCAAACACCCCATACACCAAAAGGTGAATCCATCATCTTTGGTCTCTGCCCATGATTTTGGACAGCCAGACAACGCAAAATCCACCCAGCTCTGGCAGTCGTTGCAAATTAGGTGTCGTTTTGTCCTGAGTTGCCGCCTGCAAGGTGCCATATCAGAATTTATTTATGTTCAAAGTAGTTTTATGTTGTCTTTGAAAATACTTTTCTGTGTACAATTTACACCAGATTGTATAGGTTATAGTTAGTTTTATTTGTTAGCACACAGTGACACACCGTGCCTTACCTAGTTACGATGTCGATGACAATGTATTCAAGTTAGGCTTACATACAAGGTAGTCTTTACAAAGACTGTTTCCTGTGTACTATTATACACTTTGAAAGATTGTTATTTCAGGTTTTAATTACTCATCTAACTACACCGATTATCTCAAATAACGCTATTCTATTGTCGTTCACGGTACGCTAACTTCGCCAATGACCTACTTTGTAAACAACAATTACATTAACGTCCCCAATTATCGCTCGCAAATCGCCTACTTTTAATCTACCCTAGATTACTCTCTCTAGCTAACTTTTAACAAAAAATATTGCTTAATATATATCTATAATTACGTTATGTATGCTATACGCACAATAATATCACTTATCTTGATCAAATATCCTTATATTTTCGCAAGTTTGCTGCACCAAATTCAAATCAATTCACCACCGGAAGTCCTCCAAATAAAAGTGTGTGTGTGTGTTTGTGTTTGTGTTTGTGTGTGTGTGTGTGTGTGTGTATATGTGTGTGTGTGTGTGTGTGTGTGTGTGTGTGTGTGTGTGTGTGTGTGTGTGTGTGTGTGTGTGTGTGTGTGTGTGTGTGTGTGTGTGTGTGTGCGTGTATCTGTGTGAGTGTGCGCGCACGCGCGCATGTATGTAGTGCAATTAATGAATTATATACAGACAATGAAATAGTATTGTAATACCTCAGCCAACCAGGAATATGAAATGAAATGTAGTGTGCACAACATATTACAAAACAGTCAACACTATATTATAGGTATTAAATCTGGTTCATTTATTCCTGACTGTCATGCCCTTCCTTCAAATCAACTAATTTATTATGACCATAACGACCTTTTCATAATGAAAATGGTAGGATTGAAACTGCGTTTATGTGAGTGTGTTGCATAGCCATATTGCTGTATGATAAGAGTGATCCAAACAATATCACGGGTTCATGTTATTTTTGGAGGGAACATAAATGTCCAGTGTATGAGTTGGCGTGCGTAGGTCGCTGATCAAACATTCGAACAACTATGTGTTCAAATTTAACTTTGTAAACGCGCAAAACGGCTGCAAAACGTTCTATAACCCGACGTGTTGCTGACAGCCATGCGCGAACAGTACAAAGCAGGACACTAAACGAAATATTTGACAACAAAGAACGTGTCAAGCGGTCAACGCGACTGGTCTCTATACATACCTGATAGGTACAGATCTGTAGTAAACACCCCCATGGTGACGTAGACGGTGCGAGGGCTTGGCTTTAACAATGTATGCAGTACACGTGTGAGTGTGTCACCATGCTTTATATAAACGTATTGGATTTTGAGAATTTTGCATTAATGACCATGATATAGCGAATATAAAATTATTATTATTATTATTGCAGCAATAACAATAATTTTGATGATTATAATAATTAAAAAAATAAATAAATTGTATTTCTAAAATATAGTCTTCTTAATGTATTTCCATTTTCAAAAAATTTAATACAATCAACTATTCGACATCCACGTACACAAGCTCGCACGCATGCACGATTTACATATGAACCATTAGTCATAATACGTTTTATATCAATATAATATAAAACATAAACGAATTTCTGTGCGGGTAGTATTGATAACTGGAACGACAATGACACGTTCATTGCATTACATATATATATATATATATATATATGTACATATATACATATATACATATATATTGGATGCGAATCATCGCAACTAAAAACAAGCAAAAACTAAATTGGCGGATTCGATATTAAGTGCATACGCAAGACCTTGAGCATTCACTGTAAAGACCTCGTGACGAATAAACAGCTCCGGATACGATCAAGACAACCTCTGGCAACAACTATTTACAAAAGACGAATGGGCTCGCTCGGCTATGTCACGAAGTTCCCAGCTACTAGATATACTCAACAAGCTCTATAGTGGACGCCTGCTGGTGAGTGTATGGCGACTAAGAATGAACTGACGCCAGACTGTCGACTGCGACCTACCCCGGGTCAACACAAAATAAAGCGACGTCATAATGCTAGTGAAAACAGTTCTGGGTGGGGTGCTCAGACTGTCTCATGCGTCTAGAGACGCGGGTGCCGCTAAATCTAAGCACGCCTACGTCAGTGTGACCGCGTGTATTATGTTAGACAAGTAAATCATTGCATAGGGCGTCAACAAATTGCTACTTGTAGTTAGTGATTCTATCAAACAAGTTTTACCCGTGACTCGTGCGTGCATGTGTGCTTGTGTGTGTTCGGGCATTCGTGGATCCGTGCAAATTAGCGTCTGCGCGCATTCGTGTTTTATAACTCGAGTTCACTTGACCTTCGATTATTATTATATTTAATAGATAATGTTACATTTGCTTTGACACGTTTGGCTACGACATGTGTTTTGATGTTATTTATGTCCTTGGATGTACTTTATCAATCATACTAATATTAATGCGACAAACGTTCGCTTCATCAAGACGAATTGAGACCAAAATCAGTCACAACAGTAGTGATCGTCCATGAAGTACTTCACGGCCCTGGCCAGCGCTTTGGCGAACTTCGGCCTGCGAACGGACGAGAAGCGCTCCTGTCTAGGGATCTCAACCTGGATAGCGTCGACGAGTCCACCGAAACGGGATCCGTGCGTTCTCACGTTGTACCCGCCCGCGTAGTAGCCATTGGTTCCCGGCCTGGGAAAGACGGGAGACGGTACGACACGGTACCCCTCGTTGCTTAGGTAGTGGCCGAGGCTGTTTGGGGTCGTGTCGCGAACCAGGTCTTGGAAGCAGTAGTTGTCTGCGGAAAATAAAGGACGTGATTAAAGTTTTATATACGTAGGACTATGTTATCCTGGTGGATTTGTCTATTTCCTTATGGCGTGGTAAGCTTAGAGATCTATTCTGTAAGCATCTGAACTGCATACTAAATAGCCTGTCATCCCGGAAACGTGGGCGTTTTATTTACATGATTAATTTACAATAAACTCTGCAACTTTCTTCCTAATTAATATAATAACAATACACTTTCATTGTGACTATATGACTCTCACCAATAACACACTTAGTAACACAACATTTGACAACATGCTTTCGGCCTAAACAGTTTATGTAATTATATTTTTTATTTACCTGTATATGTATGTTATAAATTCATGATCCTTAAATAAACAATGTGTTAACTATGATTACGATTTCGATTATTATTATTATAAGTTCGCCACCTGTCTTTGAATGAATGTCAAGAAAAAGTGCATTTGGTCCAGTGACAAAAAATCAAAAATGTACATTACAAAACTAAAGCTAAGATTCCATCTGTACGGATGCTGCATGCATACTGTGGAATACCTCTAGTGAAGGCATTTCTGTGAATTTCCTATCCGATACTTGTGCAGATACGTTTCGAATCGCGACGTGGAGTAGTTAAATTTTCCGCATCCGCATGACAAAACTCATCCGACTGTGTACGTTTGGAGCTACTTCCATTAATTCCCACCGGGCACTGTATACATTGCTTTGCCGCGTGTCGCTTCCGCATTCTGTTTCCGTACATAAAGAATCCTAGCTTAGCGCCATTATTCCATACACACCTGTGTCACAAACGTGCGTGCCAATGGCTTTTATGGTGGAGTGGGTTGCCGAGAAGCTGCCCGAGTTCAGACGCGCCTTTGAGATGGCGTAGCCGAGTTCGGTCCATTTGGCGGCGTGCGTCTGTCCGTGGATGTCGAGTAACAGAGCGCGGCCTCCAGTAGACGTCTTCGCGGCGTTGATGAAGGCAGTGAAGTTACTGTAGGCGCGTACGGCTTCCTGTGAGTATAAAACATCCCAACATGGCTGTTATTGTGCCTTCGTGAACCATGGGCTCATGATACAGTTAGACTTCTTGTTTCGTTTCGTCGAAAAAAAGTGCAGTGTATTTTTGAGAAATGATTTTTTACAAAATTCACCTGCTCTGACATAAATACATTTGAGTAATTAGATTTCTAGGTGGTGTGATTATAGAAGGTGTTGACTGTAAAATGGTGGATTGCATGATGATATGAATAAGCGGAAGGATTTTTGGCAGCAATTTGCCTGTTTGACCCTTTGGCGGAGTAATGCTTGCCGGCTTTAGTAAATATTGAAGGGTGTCATACATACAGGCATTTTACGAGAGCTAGAAATATTAGATTTTGACTAAAATCGACCACCATCCCAATGAGATGATGATAACAGCAGGTGAGAAGTGAAAGAAATTTTGTAGGTAATGTTTTCTTATAATCAGACAAAACGTTAACATGGTCGCCAATGGAAAACTAATAGCGTGCTGACCCCTGTTATTGTGCCTTCGTCAACCCATAGTCAAGTTTGTGTGGCGTCATAACACCCGCACGAACGCAAGCAAGCGCGTAGGTACATTCACGCAAGCACGCACATATGCACGCGTCTAATCTATCTTGAAATTGAATTGAATTGAAATGAAATTTAAAAATAGATTAATAAACTGATAAAATAGCAATACACATTGGATGGAAAAAAGTGTTCACTTCCACAGATGCAAACTCTTTTATTAGACAGGTTATAAGCGTAGACGAAACACACTTTCGATAACAGAATAATAAACTAAATTCCACGTCTACATGCCATAAGAGATTTTGTAAACTGATAAAATAGCAATACACATTGGATGGAAAAAAGTGTTCACTTCCACAGATGCAAACTCTTTTATTAGACAGGTTATAAGCGTAGACGAAACACACTTTCGATAACAGAATAATAAACTAAATTCCACGTCTACATGCCATAAGAGATTTTGTCTTGACAACTTGATTAAAACGTATTAAGGGATACATTATAGGCAATGTAGAAAGCACAATGTATTAATAATATGCGTATGCTTTTATGATTGTGAAAGAACACAATACCCGGACATTGAGCGTCGCCTCGTTCACCTCACGGTTAGCGTCGAGCTTGCTGCGGTGAAGCCGGTTGTAAATGATGTGAGGTCGATGACCAGTCAGCAACTGCAACTCATCCGCGAGGGCGGTGGAGGTAGACGACGTAAAGCTGTAAAAAAGCATAGAGGAGATGCATCACGTACAGCTGTTGACAAGAAAGTGTGGAGATGAGCGACGTTGACGTACATATAGCTGTATAAAACAAAGTAGAGATAAACGACGTAGACAGCTGTATAAAACAAAGTAGCGATAACTGGGGTACTGTTGTATAAAAGAAAGTGGAGATGATCGCCGCATGGTTGTATGGAAATCTAGTGGAAATGGAAGAGGAACAGCTGTGTAAAGCAAAGTGGGGATGAAAGATATATATATATATATATGTATAAAAGAAAGCGAAAATGAATGAGGT
This sequence comes from Paraescarpia echinospica, assembly GCA_020002185.1. Classification (NCBI taxonomy): domain Eukaryota; kingdom Metazoa; phylum Annelida; class Polychaeta; order Sabellida; family Siboglinidae; genus Paraescarpia; species Paraescarpia echinospica. Next base: position 79,197,398 of record CM034531.1, read on the forward strand.
ACAGCTGTACAAAACGAAGTAGAGATGAAGGATGCGTAGATGCATAAAGTAAAGTGGAAATCAACAACGTATAGCTGTAACAAACACCAACGCCACCTTATTTTCATTAAATGACACACACACACACACACACGTGTGTGTGTGTGTGTGTGTGTGTGTATGTGTGTGTATGTGTGTGTTTGTGTGTGTGTGTATGTGTGTGTGTGTGTGTGTGTGTGTCATTTTATGAAATATATATATATACATACAAACATTACCGTGAGCGTCTAGATTAATCGCGGTTGGCTTCAGTTATCATTTGCATTCAACATCTGAATTAGCTGTATTGAAATACAATGTCCTGCTCCATGCTAAATGCATAAGACGTGAGACCATCTTCAATAATCAGTCAGTTAACACTGAACAACACTTTTTAAGTGCAGTGACTCAAGTTTTAGCATTTAACATGAATATTACTAAACAAAGCTGTATATAGCTTATTGTTTATACAAGTTCAACAAAAGTGTCATGTCTGACGCAAACTATAAATCATGGTATGGTATAAGATTATATATAAATAATAATTTTCGCTCGTCCGACGTCAACCTCGACCGATATGTCATTGCGGATTCAGATTTCAACGAATTTTACAGAATGGTAGAAAAACAAACCTGTCTTTCGCGGTTCGGATGCCGCAGTTCGTGGCATCTGGCGAGCCGCAGCTGTGCTGGAAGACGCATTCGTTGGCGATGAAACACCCGGCCTGTCGAGTGGGGATGGAGGCAGGCAACAGGTGTCCCCCGTGTGAGACGGTGATGATCACGCTGAGGGAACCAGGCACGTATTTGACATACTTCTTACTACTGTCGTATTGAGTCAAACTATTCACCATCAGTAGAGTCGCACCCAACAGAGCCGCGAATAGTGGGTTGGTGTGCATCTTTGACTAGCGGCGTAGGATTCGCTGCAAACCAACAAACAAATATTTTATTTTCGTGGATGGGTATATGTGTTTTTGTAATTCGCTCTATTCCACAATCTTTGTCTACCACTCTCTTTGGCAAATCCTTTGAAAATTAACACGTATACTTGTTACTGGTCATACACATCTTAAATCAAACTTATCAAATTACAAGATACTCTGACAGTTGAAGACAACAGTAAATGACAGTTCCTGAGGCGACATTGTCTTGCTGCTGAGGTTGGATCTAACAGCATGTGTATCCTTAAATTTGGTGTCTTGTTCAGTGTGCCGCTGTGGTATTCTTGTTGTAAGTTGCAGTTCTAGTTCCATTGTAAAGAATTTGTTTTAAAGAGACCTGGTTAACAAACCTACATACAAGGAGGTGATCGAATAAAAAAAGTATTTCTGTCCTTTTTGTCACTTATAAATGATCGAATAACTGGAGGTAACGTTAAATGTTGTTAACTGGTTGCACTGCAAAAACAAAACTCCCTATCTCCGTATATATATAATATTATTATATATATATATATATATATATATTATGCGTGTAGTATATATGTGTTGTATATATATATATATATATATATATATACTACATCTTAGATGAGTACATTGTTCAACAAAAAGGCATTCATAAACAGCATAGAAAAACCCACAGTTTTGTATTGGCTTAATTTTACCCGCCCGAACGTGTCTCATTAACATATTGGCAATGCATTGTGGGTATTTCTGGGGTATGTAGTATATATATATATATATATATACCATTTATATATATATATATATACTACACATATATACTACATACATACATACATACATACATACATACATACATACTACTGGACTAACAATGTCGTCAAACGTTTCACGGATGTGCAAGTCAGCGTACTACCACCTCTACGCAATTTCAAAAATAAGACATTGTCTTACTACTGATGCATGTAAGACACTAGTCCACGCCATGGTGACATTGCGGCTGGACTTCAGTAACGCGGTCCTGTACGGCATCACCGAGGCATTTATGAACAAGTTGCAGATGGTACAGACCTCGGCGGCAAGACTTATCTCAAGACACCGAAAGCACCAGCACATAACACTTGTGCTGGTTGAACCGCACTGGCTCCCAGTTCGCTGGCGTATCCAGTACAAACTGCTGGTCCTTGTTTTCACGGCTTTACATGGTCTTTCTCCAGCGTATATCCAATATCTTATAATACCGTATACGCCCACCCGCATCCTCCGATCTGCTGTTCTACATCTGCTTGTAGTCCCGCGCTACAACTTAGAGGGCTACGGCAGACGAGCTTTCTCCGTGTCTGACCTACGCTCTGGAACGCTTTGTCAATAAATGTTCGTCAAATACTTTCAAAACTTGCCTTAAAACTTATCTATTTAAGCAGGCGTACTTCGACTGAGGAACTGTGCTGTAGGACACTTTTATGAGCATATATTTAATCAATTAATTAATTTATATTATATATATTTTAATTTATTTATTATTATTTATCTTTTAATACAATATAATATACATAAAACGTCTACGCAACCATATATATATATATATACATATAATGTCTACGCGCGCGCACACACACACACACGCACACACACACACACATACACCCACACGCAATCCACACGCATATTTATTATCTATCTACCAATATATCTATCTATCTATAGGACTTCCGGTTGAGGCGGTTCGGCGGTGGTTTGTTTATGTCAGAGGCTCCGTATAACGTAGTCATTTTTCTTGGTTTTTGTCCAGCTAAGAAAGAGTATTTCACCCCCAGCAGTAATGCATTGCATACTAATTGACCCCCACATGTTGTTATGTTTAAATTACTAGTTGATCAAAGTAAATCGCACCTTTAAATTGTAAAGCAACAACTAATATTTTCCTGCCATTTTCTAGGCCCTCTCATATCCGGCAGAAAACATAAACAAATACTCTAAGTCATTATACTTAGATCTGCACTATCCGCCTCTTTATACTATTAATACTAACAGGCTCATTTCACCAAGGCGTCTATGATACCCAGAGTAGCCCTGGGTTGGAGCAGTTACATTTATGTTTTTTTCCTCATCGACTGCACAAACGCCTTGGAACCCTCAGCACGTACGCACTGTATAACAGCACGGTAAGAATACTTTTTTTGTGATAGGTAGATCTAAATGGGAATAAACTCGAAATTGTACTATTAAGAAGTTAAAGTTTATTACCATATGGTTAGTTTTAAATTATTGCATATATAGATTGGATTAATAAACATTAGACCAAGACTATAACAATCAGGAATGTACTAAAAAAATGAGTGACATTCAAGATAGCGGAGGATATTCCAAAGCAGTAGCCACGAAGCTCACGAATAACAATAAGGGAGCCAGGAGGGGTAGCAAAAACTCAGAATCAGGTGAGGCATGGAAATGTGAGGATTGTGGAAAAATCTTCAAAAGTGAAAAAGACAAAGTACTAGAGTGTGAGTACTGTGAACAGCATTACTGCATCAGATGTTTAACATTCAAAGCAGGAGAGTATGAAGCCATTAGAAAACCTGGATGTATGTGGTTTTGTATCGGATGCAAACCCAAAATAGAAAAAACATATTAAATGACAAATTAATCCAGGAAAGATGTGAGCTGTACCTTGAAACAATAAATGCATGACTAGAGGCTGTAGAAAAAAACTGCAGGACAAATGCGACGAACAAGAAATTAAAGAAATTGTAAGAAAGGAATTAATTGCAAATCAACCAACCGAGAATGCCATCCATACTCATACCACCAACAGAGTTAATAACGAAGTGTTATAGGACGCAGTTAAAGAAATAGCTGAAAGAAAATCCAGAGAAACAAACTTCATTATCTTCAATGCACTAGAACCAGAAACCAATCTAAAAGATCAAAGAATCAAGACAGACATGGAGTTAGTTGAGGGGCTATTCAATGAGGTATACCACCAAAATCTAGATGTGCATACAGAGGTAGAGAAAGTGATCAGGTTAGGGAAAAACAACCGGAGAGAGTAACAACAAACCAAGACCACTTAAGGTAATTATGAAAGACACAGACAAAAAGATGAAGTTATTCCGAAACCTTTCAAACGTTAAGGAGGCTGACCCAAAATATAAATGCCTCAGCATTCAACATGACCAAACGCATAAAGAGAGAGAGGAAGGAAAAAACTACTAGAGGAGGCAAGGGCGAAGGAGAGTAGAGACTTGGGGAAATGCATATACACAGTGAGAGGCCCACCATGGGCCAGGAAAATTGTAAAAATCAAGTCCACAAAGGACAAGGAGGAAAGACACTAAGAACGACAAAACAGAAAACTACAAAGGAGATGGGAGTGGATATCACAAGCACTAGTATGTATATAAAATTTACAGCAAAAACCTGCACAAAATTAGTGACGGGGATAAAAAAGAAATAGGGAGCACAGGCCATATTACTGTAAATAAACTCAAAGCCATATCTGTGAATGCCAGAAGCCTCTTAAACAAGCTGGATGAAATGCAGTATGTTGCAACTGAGGAGAACCCAGACTTGATATGTGTAACCGAAACGTGGGCTCACAAAGATGTATCTGACGCAGAGCTTAACCTCGAGGGTTACAGTTTGATCAGAAATGATAGAGAGGGAAAGAAAGGTGGAGGCTGCATTATATATGTAAGAAACAATATAAACTAAGTCAAATGTGAGGAGCTTACACAAACACACAACACGGAATCAGTATGGTGTCGCTTAACAACAACAACAGACTCCCTACTTGACAGCGAACTAGCTCTACATAAATTATTACGCACAGCATGTGCAACGAGCAACAACATTGTAATATTTGGAGATTTCAAGCACAGAACCGTTGACTGGAGTAGGATGCAGGTAGGAGCCGAGGGGATACGTTTCATGGAACTCACCCAAGATCTGTTTCTAACCCAACGTGTATGCGATGCTACTAGGGGTGAGAATATTTTGGATCTTGTACTATCCTCTGAACCAAATATGGTTGAGCAAGTTAGGGTAAGTGAACCCTTCAGTGACCGCAACATGGTGATATGTGATATTATTGTGTCTATACACATAAAAGAGTGGAGAGAAACTTACTACGACTAGAAGAGGGCAAACTACGATGGAATGAAACAATGTTTAGATAATTATTCCAGGATACTAATGTACACACAAAATGGGACATCTTTAAAAGAGTCGTTAAGTCGGCAATGAAAAGTTTTATCTCCGTGTCAACAAGGAGACGAAAGACCAAACCCAGATGGACGACTAAACGAGCAGAAATGGCAAGACGGAAGAAATACCACATGTGGAAGAAATACAGAGAAACAGGAGAATGTCATCTGTACGAGGCATACAAACGTCAACTAAACAAATCCCGGAATGAAGTGGTTAAGGCTAAACGAAATTTTGTGAAAAGACTTGCCGACAACATAAAAAAAGACCCGAAATCTTTTTATTCATATACTAGGACGAAAACTAAGACAAAAGACACTGTCGGCCCCCTTTTTGGATAGCAATTGTGATGTGATCATAGACTCGGTCGAGACAGCAAATGTACTAAACGACTACTTCCCCTTAGTGTTCACTGACGAGGTAACAGAACATCTTCCTGACGCTGTGAACTTTTTCACCAAGCCAATTGAGGAGTCACTCCAGCATATTGAGATAACTACAGCAGTATAACTAAAAAAAGCTGTTGCAACTTAAACCATACAAAGCCCCTGGAATAGACGACTTAAACTCGACTATGCTTCCAGAAGTGGCCACGGCCATTGCACCACTGCTAAGCGAAATCTTCGCAGACAGCATGGAAACGGGAGAAGTTCCACTAGACTGGAAAAGTGCAAATGTTACCCCCATATATAAGAAAGGTATCAAAACATAACCCAGTAACTACAGACCTGTAAGTCTAACATCACATATATCTAAAGTAATGGAAGCCATCATCAAAGATGAAATCGTTGGCCATGTTTTGATTAAACCGTCGCGACATAGTTTTTGGAAGGGACGTTCATGCCTGACGAACCTTTTGGTGTACCTGGATAAGGTTACATCCTATAGCGATAAAGGGCTTCCAGTGGACTCTATTTATCTAGATTTCAGTAAAGCTTTCGATCGAGTCCCACACTGCAGGCTGGCGACGAAACTAAATGCACATGGGATAGGAGGAGCGGTTAATAGATGGATATCGCAGTGGTTGACGGACAGAGTACAGCGTGTCATTATAAATGGTTTCAGTTCAGGATGGTCACCTGTTAAGAGTGGTGTCCCCCAAGGGTCTGTTCTGGGTCCAATTTTATTTGTAATATATATTAATGACATAGACGAAGGAGTGTGCAACCATCTCCTAAAATTTGCTGATGACACAAAACTGTTCAGTCAAGTATCATCCTGTACAGATGCTGAGAAACTTCAGAAAGACCTAAACAATTTGCACGGGTGGAGTGCTGAATGGACAATGTTGTTTAATGCAGAAAAATGCAAGTGTGTACATTACGGTCATAACAACAGGCAGTACGACTACTTCATGGGTAATAACCCCATAGAAACATCACATGTAGAAAAAGATTTGGGAGTGATAATAACAGACACACTTAATGTACCGGAGCAAAATATATATAGCCTTATTAGAAAAGGTGCAACGTAGGGCGACCAGGATGATTTTCAGATTTAAGTCACTTAGATTACCAAAGACGGTTAAGAGTGCTAAATATCACGACTCTGGAGACTAGACGACTGCGTGCTGATTTATTGGAAGATTATAAAATATTCAACGGGTTAGAGAGTATTCTTCCTGCAGATTTCTTTGTTATGGAAAATAAACAGACCAAAACAAGAGAGCACCCTTTCAAAATAATCAAAGTGCACTCACGATTAGATATACGCATGTACTCCTTTACAGCTGCTTCGGTAAATGCTGTTGGTGTATGTTTATCAAAGTAAAAGTGGTAATGTCGAAGAAGCTGCATTGCATTGAGCCTCATAGTTTGCACATCCTCCATTTCTCATGACTACGGGGTGCATTCTCGGTAACAATGTGTGTTCGTGTAGATTTACATGGTAATATGATGATTTTGTTCCATTCAAGAAGCGAATATCGTTCTTTAGTTGTGGCATAGCTACTGAGAATAATTGATAGTTCCTTTCCCACATCTTTGGACCCCACACCATCTCTGTATTCCATTTCCAATTACATGTATGCTGGGATTTCCTCACGTTATGCAATTTCCTCTGTGTGCAACAAGGCTCATCACCATGCGGGCAGTTAATTTAGTTGTTAACGTGTTGCCTGAGCTGTTTTGGCGCGTGTGCCATCTCCTTGGCGTCTGTCAGTTGCTTTCTCACTAGTCGACGCCAATCATCGTAATTGCAAACACAATAGCACGTTTACATAACATGTGATCCCTGATGGTGTCGTATGCACCCCACCCCCCTATTGACATATACACTCACACGCATACACGCATAGACACACACGCGCACATGCACACACACGCATGCACACATGCACTTGCGCACACACGCACACAAAGGGAAACAATATGCAAAATAACTAACACGCATACACAAACACAAATAAACACAGTCTCACTCCAAAGCAAATATATGCGGAGACAAACGCGTACACAAATACATAAATGCATATACATACACAAGCAAACACACACACACACAACTCACACAAACCTATACCCAACCACAAACCCACCCTTACACAAACACGCACGTACGCACGCATGCACACACCCACGCACACTTACGCACACGCACTTTCAACTGGACTAGCTGCATATTTTACACACAAAGCACCAATAATTATTGTCCCCGTAATAACACGCTTATTAAATGATATTATACTTGCCTTGTTAGTTACCAGGGCACTGATGGATTTGATAGGTGTATCCTTATATGGATGGCGTAACTTTAGAGAATTAGTTGGCCCTTACGTATTATTATGCGTCGTTTGTAGGCAATGGTGGATATTTGTGTAGGATTAGTTTTTGTGTGAAATAAATGCAGCTTGGCTGAATGTTTCCCATAGAAGTCCATATAATGTTCGATTATACAGCAGTGTAGGGGTGGCAAAATGTAAAGCGCTTTGAGCAGTCCTAAGGCCTGGATACCGCGCTCCATAACACCTTTTCTTTTTACTTGTTAAGGAGTAATGCATCTGGGGTTTAGTCGTGCATAACGGCTGATCATGCATTCACTCAATCAAGTTAAAAGGTTGCGGTCGGTATATTTCTAAATGCATCTGTTGTCTGGTCTGCGTTTCCACATATCGATACATGCGAGGCATGTAGTTTTATATATATATATTTAGAGTTGTATTTTCGATGACATTCTAAGTAAAAGGCGTCAGTTATGTCATTCGGACGTCCGCTTCAGTAATGGTCGTCCATGAACTGTTCCACGACACGAGCCAAGGCTTTGGCGAATTACGTTCGGCGAACGGCTGAGAAGCGCTCCTGCTTCGGGGACTCAACCTGGATAACGTCGATGAGTCCGCCATTGCGAGATCTGTGAGTCCTCACGCTGTAGCCTCCCCTGTAGTATCCATTGGGTCCCGGACCAAGGAAGACGGGAGACAACACGACACGGTAGCCCTCGTTGCCTATGATGTTGGGGGTCATGCCGCGAACCAGGTCTTGGAAGCACGCGTCGTTTGTGGACAGCAAGTTTGAATTAAGTCACCCGGGCTTGATTGTCGAGGATTCAGCGAGAGTAAAAACAATTATTGGAACTATCGTGTTATTACATGCAGAAAATGTATGATGTAGAATATCTTAAAACGGAGTAACTATATTAGAAACCACAAAATATCAGAAACCACAATAATCACAGGCTACTTTATGTATGCGTATGTACGTACATAAACATATTCACATGTAAACACGTACACGTAGACACACGCGTACATATGTACACATGTCCAATTGTACTCATCTGTTAACGTGGAACAAGCATGTACACAAACGATAAGGTAACATGGTTTCTTTAGATTGAAATGTTATAAACTACTCGTCATGTTATTCTCCTACAACCCTGTTTTCTTCCTACTCCTGTGGATTATACACATACTGCCTTACTCTTACTAATAGCTGAAAAGATTATTTTGATGAATAATGCCTTTATGTGTGTCAGTGATATCTTGTCCGTCCACCTTCCAAAGGGACAATTGTCCCAGTGGTAATTGCAAATGTATTGTATACAGTTTATATACTCTATAGGCTAACTCCAATATTGTAAGATGGCTGCCGTGGTCTAAGTCGTGGTCATTTCGTGGGAGAACAAAAATTCAGAGAATCATTCCATCAAAGCGTAAACCGTCCAGTGTTACTGACAGTGATGTTCAGGACACTGATGTGATGCTGCTAAAATTCGTGGAATTGTTGAATGATGACGCTGTATTACGAAAACTGAGATTAGCGTTGTACCCTCAAGCACTGGCCGATAAGATCGACACCCTCACGCAGACAATCGCTGATCTGAACTCGAAGCTTGAAACCAAAGAGCGCAGAATTGTAGCCCTCGAAGAAAAAGTTGGTCATCTTGAAAGTGAGTGCGATAACATTGAACAATATTCCCGACGATGCAACTTAATGTTTCATGGAATCCCTTAAACTGGGGCGGGGGAGGACACTACTGCCAAAGTAGTGGAAACCATCAATGTCAAAATGGCAGTGACCCCCCCAGTGACACAAGAGGACATTGTAGTCAGCCATAGGCTTGGCAAAAGGGCAGACACAGCCGATCGACATCGTGTAGTCATTGTGCGATTCAACAGAGTTAACGTGCGAGACGAAGTCATACGGGCTAGAAGTCAATTGCGTAACAGCGTCAGTGAAAACCAACACCAAATCTTCGTCAACGAGGACTTGACGCAGCGCCACGCAGCGCTGGCTAGCGCTACAAGGCAGTTGAAACGTGCGAAGAAAATTGCCGACTGCTGGACCTATAATGGGAAAGTGGTAATCAAGACATTAGCAAACACGATCAGGGTCATCCACACGCAGGAGGATATGAACACTCTACGTTGAACACGTGGCCTGCGACCGGGAATCGGCCCCTGTATACGAACGATATTTTGTTAATGTTTTATTATTTTCGTTACACGAGACTGCGCAATGTGAGTCCACTGAGCGAGACGTGATCTACGCAGCGAGGTCAATTAAAAGAGAGATAAGTCCTCTTTACTGACTCTGCAGACTCCGGGATAATATAATGTAATGTCAGTTAATATTATCTTTAATCGTTTTAAATGATTATCTTTTCTAGTTCTTTCTCTACAAGCTGGTTTTTTTCTCGTTCTCTTCTTCTCCTTTTTCCTTCTCTCAAATTACAATATCTGTAAAGCTGACGTAAACTCATGACAGCATTACGTCGACTTCTGCATAATGTTAAACTGTATTTTCTACTTTTATTCAGTGATTACATGCAAGTGTTATTGCAGTGCCATCAGATATATTGGGAATATTATCAATGTATCTGGTGACATTCCTAGCTAGTTAGGCTGTTACTACATGCTGAACAATCAATCTACTTAAACTGCTCTATCTAAATTGCAAATGACTTGTAGTACTCTCGACTTTCAGTTTTTCTGTGGACTGTTTTCTAGTGATTTTAGTAACATATTATTTAGTGTTAGTGTTTCCTAGAAATACTAGCTCCAGCTCCTTGTGCACTGATGCACATCCCGTTAAACTGAAACTGTAATTTATTATTGTTTTCTTATGAAAATATATATTTTATAATTTTCTTTGAGTTGATTGCTAGTCATGTTGTTTTGTATATTTGTTAGCTGAAATAGTTGTACAGCTAATATATAAAAACGTATGTATTTAATTTATATAATTTAATAATATATTTTTCTCTTTTTTATTGTCAGAAAAATGGATTGACAAATATGATGTATAAATCTGAAATGAAAGCACTGTGTTAGTTATTGCATAAAATGTAAATAGGGTAGCTTATTCGCAGAATCTTTGTTTTTTGTGTGAAATGTAAACCTGTAGTAATATTACTATATATACACAGAAATAACTTTCAAGTATGTATATGTATGTGTGCGATTATATGTGTATAATTAAATCTTATCATATCACAGTAATAATGGTTAATGAAGCAAAATGCTTAACCTTGTATTGCACTTTGTTTTACTGCTGTACTTTATATAAACAAAAACTTTAGCTTCTCACTGAACTTATCTTAATACATGTATTCGTTCTGTTGCTGTGAAATGCATTAGTACGTTACTACGAATACTCAGATAATATATCTGTGGCTTGTAAAACCGTTTTAATACTGTATGCTCTACACCTCTCCCATGACAAGGTCTTCTTGCATTCATAATGCAAATCATTCTTATTTTATGTTATTTTTTATATATATACCAAACTACAAGATGTCTATCTCAAACTGTTTTCACATTTACATGTTTAATCAATCTCACATTTACGTTCAGTGCATTACGTCTATAAAACTTACGACAGGCAATGCGATAAATATATTTCATTATCGGTATATGCATTTATCACAATTTGTTGAACATTCATTCACACATACAAATATAATAACAAATACATATAATAAATAAAAAATTATATAAAGGCATGACATTAGACGATACGTTCCTATCCTTTTTAGGAGGTATTAATAACAATGACTTAATTAACATCTTAGACACAAATGATGTTGACAATTATGAACCTCAACTAATACGTCGGTCATCATATTATGACTTTGATAAGTTTAGCAAACTTACACAGATAAACACTACGCGTTTTACTATCTTAAGCACTAACATTCAATCAATAAATTCTAAATTTAACGAACTGGAAGCTTTTGTAGAAGAGCTAAGTAGTAAAAAAATTAATTTAATGTCATCTGCTTACAAGAAACTTGGAAATCAGAAAACGATGACCTATCACAATTTTCCTTACATGGTTATGACTGTTTAGCTCAATGTAAGACGTGCAGTAACAAAGGAGGGCTAATAATATATGTTGACAACAAATATAGATCAGAGGTTATATTAAATGTAAACATGTACGAACAGTGGGAAGGGATGATAGTCCAAATAAATGGTGGTAATCTATCAAAGAGCATAACCATTGGAAACATATATAGACCTCCACGAACTTCTAATGATAACTTAAATGCTTTTATAAATGAACTTACTTCTATAATATCATCAGTGGAAAACAACTGTAATAACAATCTCATTATCACAGGAGATTTTAATATAAATTTGCTTAAATTAAATGAAAATGATGCATATAGTAACTTTTTGGACACCATAATATCACACAGCCTTTACCCGCAAATTACTCTTCCTACTAGATTTACTAGAACAAATGGTACTTTAATAGATAATTTCTTTTGTAAACTTAATAAATCTATATTGGAGAGTACTGCAGGGATTTTAATCAAAACATTTTCTGATCATCAGCCGTATTTTATATTCATCAACGTCTCATTAAAGACTGAATCTCCACCTAAATATGTTAAAATAAATATACTAAATGAAGAGGCAATGCATAAAGTTAAACACGAAATAAAATAAAATGAGATATACAATAAGCTAAATAAAAATATAAATGCAGACACAAATTTAAATTATGATATAATCTACGAAGAAATTATACGGGCAAAAAATAAGCATATGCAAACTAAGCTGGTGAAATTTAATAAATATAAACATAAAAGATCAACGTGGATTACACAAGGATTGCTAAAATCTATTCAATATCGAGACAAACTCTATAAACAATTAAAATTGACACAACCAAATTCGACAAGCTATGAAGCTATTAATATTAACCTAAAAACTTATAATACGATATTAAAGAAAAATATTCGTGCAGCCAAACAAGTGTATTTTGAACAAATATTTAATCGATTTAAATATGATATAAAAAAATACCTGGAAAGTTATTAATGAATTTCTTTCAAAAAATGAAATTTTAGAGCAAAGTTTTAGAGCAAAAGTTTTAGAGCAAAATATTCAACGGAATTTGCTGCGCTTGAGCTAATAGATAAAATTATAACTCAAATGGATAATAATGATGAACCAATTAATGTATTTCCCGACCTTTCTAAGGCGTTTGATACTATTGACCATAACATTTTACTTAACAAATTAACTTACTATGGCCTAAATGGTTCAACTTTGCAGTTATTCAGAAGTTACTTACAAAACAGGAAACAATACACTGAATTTGAACAAATAAATTCAGACATCTTACCTATAACAATCGGCGTCCCACAAGGTTCAATCCTTGGACCACTATTATTTATTATTTACATAAATGATTTCTCACAAGCTAGTCAATTATTTAATTTCGTCATGTACGCTGATGACACCACATTATCTAGCTCTTTAAAATGTTTTAACAACAACAACAACACACGCAACAAAAGTACAGAATCCTTAATAAATGATGAACTTTTTAAAGTTAATGAATGGCTAAACATAAATAAATTATCTTTAAATAAAAGCAAATCAAAATACATGATTTTTCATATGCCTAATAAACGCACGCAGACTCTTACGCTTAAAATAGATAATATAAATATTGAAATAGTAGATGAATTTAACTTTCTAGGATTGACTTTAGACACTAACCTAAATTGGAAAAAACACACTGAGAAAATTTCAAATAAGTGCTCCAAAACAATTGGCATAATAAACAGATTAAAATATGTATTACCTTTAGATATAAAACTGTTGTTATATAACACATTAATATTATCTCATATCAATTATTGTACCATGGTTTGGGGATACCAAATAAATAGAATTACAAAAATTCAAAAAAAAGCTGTGCGAATAATAATCTTAAACAAATACAACTCACACACGGAACCACTTTAAAAAAAACTTAAACTACTAAAAGTAGAAGACATATTAAAGTTACATGAATTAAAATTTTACTTTAAATATATCCATAAAATGTTACCTCCTTATTTACTTAACTGGCAAATTATCCCAAGTGTAAACATACATAATTATAATACTCGTGAAAAAAATTATATACATACTTTTAGAACTAAGCATGAATTTGCAATGAAATGTCTCAAATACAGCTTACCACATGCTATAAATGACACCCCCGATATAATCAAAGACAAAATATATACTCACAGTTTGCGAGGCTTCTCATTTTATATAAAAACATATTTGTTACACAAATATAATTATTCATGCACTCTATCAAATTGCTACACATGTCAACAGAACCATTAAATACAATACATTTGATGCTAGCTTCAGGCAACCAGCACACATACAAACTTACATTCTCACATAAAACAAGCACTCCCAAAAAAACATACATGAGATAGACACCTTGTAAAATGACCACATAAATTATCACGTAAATAGGGTGGCTCCTATGATAGCGACAATTGTGTCTTAATAGGAGTCACCGACCCCGATTGAATAAGCTATATGATTAATATCTATGGTACACCAATACCATAATAGCTGAACATGCGTTTGTATGTATTTTCCGAATAGTATGTTGAACATACAATGATATACGTTTATGTATGTCTGCATAATGTTTATATTTGTTGTTTATTACAGCATAAGTGATGTTCAAAAACCAATTAATTGTGTACCTATATGGGGTCAAATAAACGTTATGTTATGTTATGTTATGTTATGTTATGTTATGTTATGTTATGTGGAACAGGTAAGCTGCCCGACCGTCCTGATGGTTGAGTTCGACACGGCGAAGACGCTGTTGTTCAGGTCCGAAGCTGAGATGGCGTAGCCGAGTTCCGTCCCGTTGGCGGCGTGTTTCTGTCAGTGTATGTCGAGCAACAGTGCGCGACTGCCGATAGTCGCCTTCGCGGTATTGATGAAGGCAGTGAAGTTATTGTAGGCAAGTATTGCTTCCTGGACACATGAAAGAGTAAGTGGGGGTCAGAGGTGAGCACATTTAACTTTCCTGTTGTGTTAAATAATGTAGTACCTAGAGAATGGTAAAACAAATCTTATGAATTTAGTGTAACGCAACATCAGATGTATTAGCCGGTTCACTGGTAGAATGTATTGGCAGAGGCATGGCGCATTTTTGATAAAGTGTAGTTGGCGGAGGTTTTTGTTTGCCATTTCTGTTCACATAAACTTAGTTTGGAGCTGTAGTTAAAACATGCAACGTTTCGACCGTCTACAGCTGATCTTGAAATGTCGCGTGTTCTCTCTCTCTCTCTCTCTCTCTCTCTCTCTCTCTCTCTCTCTCTCTCTCTCTCTCTCTCTCTCTCTCTCTCTCTCTCTCTCTCTCTCTCTCTCTCTCTCGGTAGGCGTAGGATATGTCCCGCTAGTCTTCGTCATCGAGACTTAACTATGTAATGCAGGCTATCCAGACCTGCCCTCCTCATCACTTCTTCGTTGTGATGTGCTCTCTCCACGATATGCCCAATATGAACCGGAGACATCGTCGGTGGAATATGTCTAGTTTTTTTTAACTCCTCGCCGTATTCTTCCACGTTTCACAGGCATATATCGCTGTTGGTATTACGATTGACATGTAAAGATGTAGTTTTATGCCCTTTCTGATGGTGTTACTGGACCATATTGGACGTAGTCTTTGGACACTGCTGATGCCTTGCCTATCCTCGCTCGTACATATATTTCCGCGTCGCCTTTCCTAGAGATGTAGCTTCCGAGGTAAAGGAAGTTCTCGACTCATTGCAACTCTTGCTGACCGATCACAATGTGGGGGTCAGATCCATCACCAACTGACAATGTTTTTGTCTTCCCATAGCTGATTCGTAATCCGACCATCTCTCCATTTTCGTTTAAATTATTGGTCATCTCTTGCAGGATCTCCGGCGTGTGGCTGAGCAGAGCAATATCATCGGCAAAGTCAAGGTCTGTTAACCTATTATTTATCCATTTAACACCAAAGTTCGGATTTTTCATCGTTTTCCTCATGATGAAGAGGAAAGGGGACAGGATGCAACCTTGACGTACCCCTGTGTCTATATCGAACATGTATGTGTAGCCATCGTTGGTTTTGATGCAGCAGTTGGTGTTTCGGTATAGCGATTTGAAAATGTCTATATACTTGCTTGGTATGCCGTATAGCTTCAGGATTTGTTATAGCGAATCTCTGTGGACACTGTCGAAAGCCTTCTTAAAAGTCAATGAAATTTACCTAAAGAGGTATCTGGAACTCTCTGCTTTGCTCGATGATGTTTCGCAAAGTGAAGATCTGCTCACAGCATGACCTTCCTCTTCGAAAACCAGCGTGTTCCTCCCGGAGGTGTTGGTCAACTGCTATCTTCAGCCGGTTTAGCATCACACTACAGAACACCTTTCCAGGTACTGACTTCAATGTTATTCCTCGCCAGTTATTGCAATCATTCAGGCACCCCTTCTTTGGTAACGTCACGATCACTCCTCGCCTCCAATCATCAGGAACTTCCTCCTCAGACCAGATCAGATTAAACAAGTCTACAACCCCGTCCTTGCCATGTTTCAATAGTTCGGCCGATACTTCATCATGGCCCGCTGCCTTGTTGTTCTTGACGCTATCGATGGCTTTGGAGACTTCTGCCCTGGTGATGTCTTTGGTGACGACATCAAGCTCTTTTGTGTTTGGTTCTTGTTCGAAGTTGAAGAGTGTGGTTGGTGTTGGTTGATTTAGTATTTCTCAGAAGTGTTCAATCCACCTCGTGGCTTGTTCCTCGCTTGATAGAAGCACTCTGCCATCTTAGTCTTTTATTGGTATGTTGGAATTGCTTTTCGCGCTAGTTAGCTCTCTCACAATCCTATACAGCGTTTTCGAGTCATTCCGTTCTGCTGCTGTTTGTGCTTCTTTACCTTTCTCTTCTAACCATTTCCTCTTATCTGTCCTACAGCTCTTTTTTATTTCTTTGTCCAGTTTCCAGTATTCCTCATCTGATGATCTCCATTGTTGGAGGTTTCTAGCTGTTTGATCTCTTCTGATCTTCATATCCTTGCTTTTATCAATCAGTTTCCAAGAGTCTTCAGTAATCCACTGTTTTCTGTTGGACCCTCTTCTCCTTCCCAATACTACATTCGCGTTCTCCTTTACGGCTTGAAGGAATAACTGCCATTGCTCTTCTAAGTCGGTTGAGTGTTGTATCGCTTGGAATCTGTTCTTAGTTTCCTCGTAGAATTGTTTTGATATGTCTGTGTTCTTTAAGTTATCTGTCGCATATGGCCTGACCGTCGTCACCGTCTTGACTCTCTTTAACTTGAAGCGGATCTTACCAATCACAAGGTTGTGTTCAGAGCCAACATCTGCCCCTCTGTAGGTTCGGACGTCCTGTAGAGATGTACGCCATCTACTACTAATGCAGATGTAATCCATCTCATTCGATGTATTGCCATCTGGTGAGATCCAGGTTTTCTTGTGAATGCATTTATGTTTGAAGAAGGTGTTGCCAATGCTGATACCACTGGCGGTGCTCATCGAGAGCAATCGTTCACCGTTATCATTCGTATTTCCAGCTGAACCGTGAGGTCCAACCGTAGTATACATTTCTCTTCTGTCTCCATCCAGCTTCGCGTTAAAGTCTCCTACCACCACTTTTATGTCAAAGCTTGGTATCTCGTCAAGCACGTTCTGGAGTTGGTCGTAAAATATGTCCTTTTCCTCGTCTGTGGCGACTTCGTTTGGGCAATACTTGCACTACGGTGACTTTGACATGTCTGGTGTTGAACCTCGCTGTCATGATGCGTTCACTAACTGGCTTCCAACCTGTCAGTGCTTTTGTAGCATCCTTATTCAGGATGATGCCAACTCCATGGACGTGGTGATCTTCATTTCCGGAGTAGAGTACATTTTTATCCCTGCTGTTGAAGCGTCCCTGTCCTATCCATCTCATCTCGCTTACGCCTAGAATATATAGATTGTAAGCCTTCATTTCCTTCAGCACTTGCTCCATCCGCCCGCTCTGAAAGAGCGTTCGACCGTTCCATGTGCCTACTCTGGGTTTGTTTTGGCATTAAAGATATGGCTAATCGGGAGTCGAGCTTCCTGAAGGCTTTCACTCAACCCGTTTCCCCATGTATCGTTCATTTTATTACAATGCCGCTCCATAGTCTCGAATTCCACAATGGTTCGTTACTTCCCTGTTGCTGGAATTACGAAAGTAGTTAAGGAGAAGAACTCGATACGTAAATGGGCGCCATGAAATGAGGAAGAGAAGATGCTGACTCACTTCCGGATAGGAGCGCCCCTAGGGATTATTAACCAACTTAATCCGATGAGGTCACATCCCTTAGTTATCGCCCACCCCCCTAGCGAATAGTGTTGGACCTTCTATTATTGCGTGCGTGCGAGTCTGTGTATGTAAGGGAGGAAGGGGTGAACT
Source organism: Paraescarpia echinospica (assembly GCA_020002185.1). Classification (NCBI taxonomy): domain Eukaryota; kingdom Metazoa; phylum Annelida; class Polychaeta; order Sabellida; family Siboglinidae; genus Paraescarpia; species Paraescarpia echinospica. The sequence continues at coordinate 79,215,714 of CM034531.1, forward strand.
GTTGATGACTATCTCTTATTTACAAAACACGGTAGTATACGAGTGCACACGTGTTTTATTAACTAAAGATACAAGCGAATAATGATATTGACTTGCGGGTTTTTACAACCTCGCCAGCGGTCGTGAGCTTACGGGTCATTACGACAACGCCTTTGGCTCGTTCATGCATGATACGACTTACGGATGACTTAACACCTCGCCATTGGTCAGAGCTTACGGGGCATCACGACCACGCCATTGGCTCAATCGATGATAATTATGGTACCTTGTTGTCAATGAAACACGGTGACGATCGATATCTAAACAAGCCGAAACAAGCAGCAATACCATAACTACTCATAGACAAAGGTATACTATGTGCAATCGGTGCCAAAAGTAAACATCAAATACACATGAATCAGTGTCGAAACAGGGTACTACAGTGTACCTTATCTCAAAAGCTATACTATACACAATCGGTACCGAAATTAAACATCGAATACACATAAATCAGTATCCAAACACAGTACTACAGTGTACCTTATCTCAACTGTTTAAGCCAATCAAACACACAAAAATCGTTTCTCACCAAATCAGTACCGAAACCATTCACAAAAGACTTCCTCGAAAAGCCGTGACAGCTAACCATGAGATAAGCAACACAATTTTGTCCACAAACGTTAGACAGAGAACTATGAATTCTCTTGGAATTATAAGTCCATTCAACGCAATGTTTATTCATGAAGTTACGGAACTCGACGTGTTCCGGTGCCAGAATCTCCATGCGAAGGTTGCGCTTTTGTACCAGGTGGAAGCAGGCGCCGTCGTATGCGTCGGGAGTGAGATCCAATCCGAAGAATGTGTCGGAAGTCGTCACGAGACAGTCCGTTCCCTTCGTCCTGCCACACCTTATTGGTCGAGGTGAACAGATTCAGGTAGCTTCTGACGAAGAAATCGTTGTCATAATTTGGCTGGAAGGCTTTAGAGGGTATATGTTGTCCGTCTACGTACACAGCGAGGAAGTTGATGTCGTTGTTCTTGGCGTGGAACGGATTCTTATCGAATGATCCGTTGTAGGCGTCGAAATCGATGCAGCACAGTACCATTTGTTTCGGTAGGGTTCCGAGGAACGGATTCTCGTACCTGTGAGAGCGGATTCCCGCTGGAATGGATTAGACCTTGCATTCTACGGGACGCATCGGTTACTTGGCCGTGCACTTCTCGAGGGTGTGCCATTTGCACGCTGGGATTCAGAGTGGCCTTCTTCACGGACAAGGTGGCGTTGACGATCTTGATTTTGAAGTCGGGGTTGGCACCACCGGCCATGGTCAAGGTATGTCTGGTGTGTAGCAGGAACGCGTTTTTGCTGCGCACCAGACATAACTTGACGACGCCGTTAATGAGGAATTGATCCTGGAGGAACAAGTCCACGTGGAGACGACCCATCTTGTCGACGACGAGAATCCAGACGATCTTTTCACGTCGAGACACGAAGCCAGCGTTGGCCGTGTCTCCCGCGGCTATCTCGACCGCGTCCATGTGCCTGCCCGTGTCCTTGTGCCACATCTGTCTCGGCATTTGCGTCTTATTAGCACCATCACCGTAGCGTATCGATGTAGGCGTGGTACCGTTCAGGTAGATGTCGACTTGGCTGAACAGCGAATGGAGCCTGCTATTCACCGGAGTCTCAGGATCGGCAGCGTCCAGGTCGGTTCCGTCTGGTCGGGTAACCATCGCTTGAACGTGTAGCATCGTACTGGCGAGATCCAGGTAATCATCTCCCGATCCAGGTATCACGAATTCTGTCTGGCCGCCCGAGACGAGATAGGGCAAGGAATGATATTGCACAGTGGGACTGTCGACGATACTGGTTTGAGTCTGGGTTACGGTAGGGACGTCGAGTTCACTCTTTACCCCCTCGCATGATTGTTTATACACGAAAGCCATCGTCGAATATATATCGAGATCACGTTTCCGCGACGACGACGACGACGACGATGACGACGACGACGACGACGTCTGTTTCTTGCGCTGTCTTCCACCTATACTGATTCGTTTCTTTGACTGGCCTCGTGTTATACGCTTAGGAACTCGCACACCTGGGGTCAAGATGTTAGTCAACAGGTTCTTACCGGCAGTCGTGATGCGTCGTTTTGTTGCCGTTTTGATGTTCTGTCCGGACAAGACGCCATCGGCTATGCGCACGCCGGTCTTCAACGCTCCCTTTCCCAACGCCAGGGCACCTCTCTCGATGAGTGGCCTGGCGCTGCGTAGTAGTCCTCCAAAGAGACTTCCTAGTCCGTAACCTCGTTGGTATCGTGCACCTGTAAATTTGGAAAGAGTACCACCCGCTAGCCGTGCGTAGTAATCGTTGTAATTCGTCTTTAGAACAGTACCGTCCTTCGTAGATGGAAATGAAGCGTCATTGTCACCTTACCGACCTCGAATGGCACGCGTCGCCCGGTGTCGTCTCTTATATCGATCTCTATCGTTCCGAACTCTTTGCACAAGAGAGGGACGTTTTGGACGTGATCGAAATATGTAGAGACCATGGTACCGTTCAGACCGTAGACCGCAACGCTCCGTAAAAAGGGTGCGAGACAGTCGCCGATGGCACGTGAATCCATGACATCCGTGTATATGTATAGGCTCTCGATTCCCTGATCCATGTCCATCACGTGATCGCCCTCTTTCTTGAAGGTGTACTGACCAACCCGACCTATGTCGTTTCCACTTAGGTCCGAGTGGACGTAGTCGCGTCAGGGAATGTTAAAGTCGGCCTCGGAGGTCATGTGCAAGGTCACTCTTTTAGATTTGTCACTGTAGCTCAATTTTACCCTGACCTTATCCGTCGATATACGAGACAGCGCTTTGTTGATGGCACGTAAGAAGTGGTTCACGTTGTAGTAATACCCGGCTTCGATCGTGGCACTCGGAGTGAGTTCTCTACGATCGCACTCGTATAGGTAGAACGTTGTATCCTCATCTCGAACGTTTACCAAGTATGCGGGTACTGGAACTCTACAATGCTGCATTCCCATTTGCAACCAGACAGCACGACACGGCGAGGCAAGTCCGTGATATAATGCGCCAAAGTGTTATTAGAATGCTACTTCAATAAAGTGTTGCTAGGCAACGTCAGGAAGAAATCACTCGTCGTCATGCTGTTGTTGTTGTCTCAACGTCGGATTGGGTTGGAGGTAACGCAACGAACTATTCAATAAGGCCGTCCACCGAGGCGGATTATCGTGTCCGATGGATGGGTTGTATATGCTGACCAAGATGACGGTGTACAAGACGACGACCTGACAGAGAAAAACTATCTACACTTTGGGACACTCGGTATCCCAAGGAGTGCTCTGTTGTAGCTGCGCGTCGGTAACGTCTTCTTCTGAGTTAATGATGGAGACCTCTCTTGTCCTTCCGTGTGTCATTGTCTGACTGGGGTTCGCAGGTCGTACATCTGCCATTGATCATATACTCTAGGAAGCCAAATCCACAGGACACCTTTTTTATGGTGTCGTCTCCTTTTGTGAAGTCGTGCGCATCCCTCGTGTCTTGTCCAACATCCTTGACGTGGTCCATTGCAGCGACGATACAGCCTATTGAACTGGATATGCTGAAACATCTTGAACGACTAATACTTCCGATGCGTTGCTTGGGGTGGTGCTGCTGTTGTTGCTGCTTCCACGGACTGTTTCTTGATGACGAAGCGTGACGAGTATACCAACGTACAGTAGTACCAACAGCACTACAATAATAGAGCGACAATCTAACCGAACCATGTCCTGACCGACGAGATATCGTCCACTAAAAGTTTACCGATCCTCTTCTCTCGTCCGTTGATCTGGAAAACGTATAGAGAGTCAAGTGCATTCCAATTACCATGTCAACCATTCGGCAGCCATCTGTCCTGTTAACTGCTCTGCTTCGGGGCGGAACTCGTTCTCTTCCCGTTGTCGCGTGTATCATACTGTTGGCATGCCTTCCATAATCGAATACAAGTACAGAGCATTCGCGTCATAGCCCAATATGGACTGACACGTCCGAGCGTCTTCTCTGTAGTCGTGTCGACGTAGCTTGATGGCCGCTTTCTCGCGATGTCTAGTGAAGATAATTGACGCCCCTGCAACGATATATTATCTCTGACGAGTTGATGGAGATCTTTTTTCTTTTCGTTGAAGAGAGTAAAGTAGGTCTTCTCAGGAAGGTCGTTGAACACGTAGGTCAAGGTCAGACCGGGTACGCTAATGACTTGCTTGAGCAATTCGAGGCCACGTTCCTGTTAGAATGTAAACTGTCTGTCGATGGCCTGCAAGAAGGGTACAACGTCCCTGTTGTTATACCAATCGAGTCAGTCTCGCAACGTCTTCATGTTGATCTCATGCCACGCCTGTTGACAACTGACGCATTCGTCGTGGGATATTCCATCATTCTTCAATCGACTGAAGAAGGCTGCTTTCGGAGGAAGAGATGTACCATCGAGTCTCTCCAAGCTGTCCGTGTACTCGTACGGGAAATGAACTTTCGTGACTTCTCATCCATACGCTTTCACGTACTTACCGTAGGTAAATCCAAGTGCGATGTAATGGGTCATATCCAGGAATTTCAGTTGATCCGTCAATAGACACATAAAGGGGTTGCTACGTTTGATAAAAAAATGAAGTGACACCATCTTTGATCTTGTCTTCATTTTGTACCTCTTTTTTTCTTCCTCCTCCATAGCTTCTTCTGTTTGTTTGATGGACAGGAAGTAGGGCAGCAGGAACTGTTCACGACGTTCAGGTCACATTTCACCGAATTGAAGCCGACGACGGGTAACTGACGAAGCCATCCGTACAATTGCCCCGTGAGTTGTTTGTAGGAATTCGACGGTCTTGTTGCGACTCTTTTTCCTCGCCCTCGTTGAGGGATGACCTAGCCTCGACTTCGTTTTCGTCCCATTCGGAATGTGCTTCCAGAATTTGCTAAATGACGTCCTCGTATTCGTCTTTGATGTTTTTGTACGCGGCGTCGTTCATTGCACAAAGGATGTCCACAATCTCCGCCACCAACTTGTCGCTATCTCCTTCCGTGAAGAGACATTGTACTTGCTCGTGTCCGGGCACGTTCGACTCTACGCGAACGCTCAGTGGCACGTGACGCGCTATCCAATGGACCTTGTCGCTGTTTGAGGGAAGGTGTGACGTGTCAAACCAAGACACGAAGTCCAATGTGGCACGGTAGGGGTAGTAGCGCAAGTGATCGGGGACACGGTTGTTTTCGTCATCCAAAGACTCGAAGACTGACAGGGTCGAATGGTATACTCCACCTAGGTAGATTTTCCGTACACCCTCCGTACACGTGCGCTCGTGTCTGTCCAGTTCCCTTGCTTCTTTCCACAAGGAGCCGCCGCACTTACTACAAGGATAGACGTGACAGTACATCCGGAGGTCTTGTATGTTTGTACACGCACACGTTCGTCTCAAAGATAGTCTCAATACGATAGAGGTCATCCAACGTGACCCCGTCACAGTCTTCCATAAACACACCATCTCGATCATATCTCTCATACAGGGCCTTCACCGTGGGTTCCAAGTGACATCAATCATGTCCTCGATCAGAACCAGGCACCGTAAAAGACACGTGTTATCGGTGTACCTCTTGTTATTGTTGGGTCTCCTTTCCAGAGCGATGATGGCCTTGTTGTTCTTCACATAGACCGGGAGTGTAATGCCCACCTATCCTATTGGATGATCGATGATGTGACTCACGAAGTACGTGACATTCGTAACAAGTTCACAAACCCACTGAGAATCCTGTCGTTGATTGGTCGCCCACTGCAAGACGTCGGTTTGTTGGATGCATTCGAGAAAAGTACCAAAGTCCTCAGCGTTGTTGACGAGAATGGGTTCATCCAGATAACGTCCGTTGCAATTACAAGAGGAATGATAGTACTTGAATCTTCCTGTGGTCTTGTTCCTCCATACGATACAGTAACTGAGATTGATCTTGAAGGCATGGGACTGTTCCCAGAACATGACCTTCAAATGAGGCTCTAGAACACCAGTGTCCATAGTCGTTAGCCTATAGTCGTACATGGACTGGAGGGGACCTCTTGTCAGACGTGTCCTGATGGTCGACCAATGCTGTCGGACAACATCGAGTAGTTCCGTCGACAGATTGTCAGGAAAGGGAAAACGAGGCGGGTGTTCCACGGGGTTTTCTTCATGGTTAAGACGCGGTTGGTCTTGTTGCAATTTTGAGCGATTGTGTAACAGTGGCTCGGTGACGTCACTACACTTGAGTCGTGCGTGTCTGACGAGGTCGCGACGACTAGTGAATTTCCGGTCACAAGTCTTACCGTGTACGGGTTGCTGCTACTGCTACTACAACTACTACTACTAATAATAATAATAATAATACTAATACAACTACTACTACTGACGCATACCGTCTTCGTGTGACGGAGTAGATTGTCCCGTCTGGTGAGACATGTTCCAAATCGTTCACAGCAGTACTTGTTCTTTTGGCGGGAACATTGGCGGATGTAGAACACGGTTGAATTGTTGGTGAAGAAAAAGCGAAAAAAACAAGTTGAAATATTGACCAATAAGTATTATTCGTACCTCACTATTATTCATAAAGTAACAATAGACATATATGAGTTATTGTTATGCTTAAAGTTATTATTTAAAGTATTTTAGAACACTTTAGTATAGTGAGTGATAATAGGGTAAATTAGCCTTCGATAAGTTGTAAACAAGATTTAACAAACCTGATTATGTGATAGAATACATAGGAGATAAAGTAACAACCATAAAACTACTAATATAAGATAATATCTGTGTAAGCCAGTATTCGCTAGATAATTTGATTAGGTAGCATTGTTGTTAAAATTAAGCAAGGGCGATAGTCGGGCGAACTCTAGATTGTTTATGTAGATAGTGTCCCACGTATTCGATAGGACGCGGCGTAACCAAAATACATAAAACAGCCTGACGTAACGTAATTGATTGTATTTAAATTAGGTCACTACCGGTCATGTTAGCGTTCGTGGTAGGATAGATAGTCAGCTGTGTAACTAAAATCTGTAACAAAAGTGTGCTGTAGTACACAGGAAACAGTCTTTATAAAGACTAAGTTAGGTAAGTTATTAAATAAATTCTGATAGTGATATGGCGCCTTTCAAGCAGCAAGTCAAGGCAAAGCGACATTTAGTGTGTGATCACTTCCACAGCTGGGTACATTTTGCATTGTCCGGCTGTGGGAAGTCATGGGCAGAAACCAGGAGGGATTCACCTTTCAGTGCATGGGGTGTAGGGAGGTGGAGTGTCTGCAGAAGGAGATAGTTAGGTTGAGAGATATTGTGAAGGGGATGGGGATGGGAATTAGCAAGTAGACAGGTGTGATGGAGCGAGACGACAGGGAAAGAGGTGGGGATACTGCAAGACTGAAGGAGAATAGCATTGGCAAGAAGACTGAGGAAAGGAGATTGAGAGGAGGGAAGATGATTGGAGGGGAAGAAATGGGAAAATCGACGACAGAAAACGTGACAAGCGTGAAGGTGACAGGGAAGAAAGTGATTGTGGAGAAGTAGGGAGAGAAGATGGGACGGGAGAGGAGAGAAGAAAATTAGATGGGAGGAAAGATGAAGGGACGAAAGGAAGTGAGAGCAAATATGATAGAAGAGAAGTCGATAAAATGGACGCTCACAGGAGGAAAAGCGACAGGAGAGAAGGCGGCAGGGGAAAAGACAACAACCAGACAGATGCAAACAGGAGAAGGAACTACCCTGAGGCAGTGATTGAGGGGGCAATGAGGAAAGGGAGGGTGTTTATGGGCGACTCCATTATGAGAAAGACGGACAAGACACTAAGCGAGGGAAGGACGTCGTTGTTTGTCAAACGGGGGCTAGGATAGAACATGTGACTGAAAGGGTAGAGAATGTATTGGGGCATGGCAAGGGAGGGTCTATACTAGAACACGTAGGAACAAATAATGCAGACTGGGAGGGAACAACTGGGATAGTACAGAAGTATAGACAGATAGGGAGGAAGCTAAAGAAGACAAGAGTTGAACAGAATATTCTGTCAGGAATTTTGCCAGTAATGGGAGGAAGGGGTCAACGTATAGAAACTAAAAAAAAGGATGGCGATCAACGCACTAGTTGAGCAGATGTGTGAAGAAGAGGAGGGGGTGGGATTCACAGATTTATGGGAATACTTTGTTGGGATGGAAGATATGTATATGAGAGATGGCCTCGATCTTAGTGGAAAGGGGCAGCAGTTTTCTCAGAGAACCTGCTGCGATATGTTGACAGCGGGACAGGTTGCATCTATTTAAACTAGATTCGCAGGGGGGACTCACAGAAAAGCCTGAAACTGGAGGCATAGATAAAGACAGCACAAATAAATCAGCAAATAACAGTCTGGAAAACTCTTCTGAAGCTGGATATAAATGTGTTTGTCTAAATGCAACAGTATAGTAAACAAAATAAATGAACTAAACATTATAGTAGAAGATATTGACCCTTTCATAATAGGTATAACCGAATCATGGACCACCACCGATATATCAGATGCCAAATTGGGACTGACAGGATATGTAATGTTTAGGAAAGATAGAATAGGAAGAATGGGAGGTGGAGTTATTTTATATATTAAAGAATCTATCCAGGCTCATGAAATAAAATTAGAAAAGCTGTTTGGTATAACATAATTACAGGAAATTCAACGTTAATAGTTGGGTTAGTTTATCGAAGTCCAAACTTAAGCATAAAAGAGAATGAAAAAAATACAAAACGCTGTATAGGAAATAAGCAAACGGGACTGTATTATTATGGGGAATTTTAACCATGGCATATACAATGGAAATCTCTTCAGAGTATGGGGAGTGAGGACCACAAGTTTTTAGTTTTAGTTCAAGATACTTTCCTTTCTCAAAATGTGCTAGAACCAACCAAGGGTGAGAATGTGTTAGACATAGGTTTGTCCTCACAGAATGAATTAATTGACAATGTCAAGATACGTGAGTCACTGTGGAGTATTGATCACAAACGGATACATTTTATCATCAAATTTAAATCAGAAAGGAATAGTAAGCAGTATAGGATTAATTTCCTTAAAGAAAGGTATAAGGACATGAGGAAGTATTTAGTAAAGATAGACTGGAATAACACACTGAACAATAAGACAGCAACAGAATGCTGGAATACAAAGAGTGAAATTAAGTGCATAGTCGATACATTTGTACCCTTCAAAAAACAATTGAAACGATAAAAAAAAACACTTATCGAAAGAAGCCATCAGAAAAATTAAGCATAAACAAATGATGTTGAAGTCATATAGATGTATTGGAAATGATGAAGACTACAGCATTTATAAAGAAGCACTTAACCAAGCTACAGCTGAAATTCTAAATTCTAAGACAAGCTTTGAAAAAAAATTAGCAAGTAATATAAAACATGTCAGCACGAATTTGTATGCGTATGTTCAGGATAAGGTCGGTCCTCTAGAAGATAGTGCTAGAAATCTAATATCAGAGGGATTCTTAATGGTAGAAGACCTGAATGAGTATTTTAATTCAGTGTTTACCAGGGAAGATATTAGTTCACTGCCAAGTACCAGAGGCTAAGTTCAAGGGGGCAGATTCAGTATATTTAGGACAGTTAATTGTAACCCCGGAAATGGTAGCTAAGAAAATAAGGGCTATGAAGTATAATAAATCACCTGGAGTGGATGGGATTCCGCTCAAACTAATATTGGAAATTGTAGAACAAATTAGCGTATCGCTTGTAACAGATTTTAATGTGTCATTAGAAGAGGGAGTGGTTCCTTTAGAATGGAAAGAGGCAAACATTATACCATTATTTAAAAAAGATTCGAGAAACATGTCAGATAACTATAGACCAGTGAGTTTAACATCAGTGATTTGCAATTTGTTTTAACGTAACTTGATAAACCCATCTCAACATGGTTTTTTTAAAGCGAGGTCATGCTAAACATATATGTTATGTTTTTTGGAAGAGGGATCACCAGTAGATATCGTCTACTTAGATTTTCAAAAAGCTTTCAACAAAGTACCACACCAAAGATTACTGCTTAAACTAAAGGCCCATGGCATAGGAAATGGTATAATAAACTGGATAGAAAAATGGCTGATTGACAGAAGACAACGAGTAGTAGTTGATGGGGAGGCTTCAAACTGGAAATCGGTATTGAGCCGGGTACCACATGAATCAGTACTAGGACCTATATTATTCTTAATATATATCAACGATTTGGATGGTGATATAACAAGCAAGGTGTTGAAATTTGCGGATGATACAAAATGTTTAGAAGCATTAAAAGTGATGGGGATAGACAGGATTTACAATATGATATTGACAGGTTGATCAAATGGTCTGAAAGATGGCAAATGCTGTTCAATTTTGGGAAATGTAAATGAAGGTTTCAGAGCAGTGCGGTATTGCCGCTTCTAAGGGAAATCAAATCCTTGGATTAATTAGGCGAAACATAACGTATAAGGAAAAAGAGCTAATAATACCGCTGTACAAAACAATAGTTAGGCCTCATTTAGAATATTGTATTCAAGCATGGAGGCCATATCGCAGGAATGACATATATATGCTAGAAAGAGTGCAGAGGAGAGCAACTAAAATGATACAAAAATTGAGGGATCTTAGTTACGAAATACGCCTACAAATGTGGTTTAACAACCCTAGAGATCAAGAGATTGAGAGGAGATCAGATAGAAGTTTTTAAAAATATTGATTGGTTATGAAAATATTGATAGAAATATTTTGTTCTCAGTTAAGAAAGGTAGAAGGACCAGAGGACATGAAGTTACATTAGTAAAGGCGCAGTGTAGATTATATATAAGAAAGTTCTCATTCTCACAAAAGACTGTAAATGAATGTAACACATTATCTCCTGATTGTGTTAGTGCTAGTAGCGTGAATATGTTTAAAAATAAAATCGACAAATACCTTAAAAATGGATACACGTAGATAAAAAGTATTGGATTCACGATAAGCCAAAAGGCTTTCTTGTCCACCTACCATCTGGATTTAATTTTTTAGATGGCAGTCTTGTTAAATCTTGTTAAATCTATTGTGGGAGGTGAGTAACGAGATTATGCTCCCTGCACAAGTTGATGTAAACAGAGAGGACTCTGTAGTACTTAAGTACCGAGAGGAAGAGTCGGCGGGTGAAGGCTGTGACGCGGTTGCCGAGGCGTGTCGGCAACCAGGTGGCTGTGGATGCTACACATAATTTCAGAAAAACGTAGATGGTTGGCGAACAAAGGCTGTGCTTATCGGTGACCACCACATAGGTTGGTGCGATCGAAGAAGTTGAATTGCTGGCAGTACTTGTGCATGGCACGAATGCTACATGCTGATGTTGTAGTACAATGGAGACTGCGCTGGAACCAGAATATCAGCAATGTTAGCAGTTTGTTGCCTTCTCCATTCCCAATACGTCAGCATTGTTCATCTGCGTTCTGGCCTGCTTGTCACATACTTAAATATCTACATACTTCCTGGCTACATTCTTGTTGCCCATTACTTTTCAGTCCAATAACGCTTTGCATGGATATCTTCTTTGCTCTCATGTTCCTTACTTTTCAGGTATTTGTTTTATCTTGCAGACCAGTATTAATAAAAAACATCAAACATAAAGTAGTATTCTTAAGATCTTAATAATTGGAAAATACGAGGTTATCTACTCATTATATATGCGCATTGTTCATTATAGGAATATATAATAGGAACAATTATTATATTTTAAAAACATCATCATATGAATAAATTTAACAAAATGGTTGTGACTACTACTTAGTCATCATAATGAAAGCTTACAAGCACATTAATTTATCATGGCCTCAGGGGTGGAACTTTCAGTAGTTAGTTCTTAGTTAAACAATATGTCTGACATGAGGTGAACAACGTGATATCCGTCACAATATCAGCCGGAGCCAAAACATCTATGAATACCTACAATTTTGGTGCACATGTGCATCTTTGTACTAAACAAACGTAGATTTTACGCAACGTATGTATAATTTTGCTAACCTAAGTTAAATATAATGTATTTACAACATATTAATAATAAAATCACATTTACCAGACAAAAGAAAAACTATTTCATTTCCACACTTCATATATCAACGCATATTTGAGCTGATCTGAACTGATCTGGTCGATACCGTATGCTGACGGAAAACTCTTACAATGTTAATGAACACTCACCAAGTAAGATGACTTGTGTAAATATGCACATGGAAGTCATCACAACAGCTTTTATGACGGACATCACAGCTACCTGTGCTTCGTAACGAACATCACGCCATGGTTGCATGTACAGTACAACTAAACACGAACACATGAAAGCAATATCAAGCCACGTTACATGTGAGGCAATGAGGATACACCAGCCAATACAGGTAGTAAATTCTATTTTGAGTTTAGTATGGTTAAGCTGAGGAAAATCTGAACATGATGTCTGTCACGAGATTTGTATTAAAACAGTAACAGGATGTTTGAGGATCCACATATATTATGTTATTTTAAGATAGGCAATAATTTGTTTCGCTGGAAGAGTGAAATTATGTGCAAAATATTGTATTAAGTAACTGCAAATAGTACAGTAGGTTAGCTTAACTAAAAACCGCATTACGGACATTATGCAAAATGTGCTATTTTGGATCAGGTTATGCATTGTTTTTTTGTCTTTCAAGTAATGGTTCTTGACACCTAATCATGTCATCCTTTGAACCAAAAAGACAAATTGCGATGAGTTTCTAAACTCAAAAGCCTTCTAGTGACATTATGCCAAGCATGAAAAACACAAAAAGAAAACTGACATGTGTGTGGGTGCTACTGTTTGATCAACCATATCTTAGGAACAAGCTGTCATAGAGTAATAATGAAAACTCTTCTATGTTTCTGAGGATATAATTAATTACGACATACAGTTAGCCTGAAATTAGAAGTATATTATATCATGTCTTAAACTAATGGCCATGAGACCAGAGGGTGGTGAATCTCAAATGGGAACATTTTCCGTGGCCTGATCCATATATGTACGTGTTTTCATGTATGCGTTTGAGCGAGTGTGCGTGTGTTGCGTGCGTATACGTGTGCGTGTATGCGTATGTGTGTGTGTGCGTGTGCGTTTGCGTGTGAGTGTGTGTGTGTGTGTGTGTGCGTGTGTGTGAGCGTGCGTGTGTGAGTGTGTGTTGTTTGTTGTGTGGGTGCTTGTATGTGCGTGTGTGCGTGTGTGTGTGCGTGCGTGCGTGTATGTGTGTGGGAGTGCGTGCGCGCATGCGAGCAAGCGTGCGTGCATGCGTGCGTGTGTGTGTTGATTGTTGATTGGGAGAGATAGAGTTTGCCTGCTACACCTTGATGCGTTCACAGATTATGTCAAAGTACTACACCGTGTATTTGCGCGATGATAGGCTTTGACTAGTGAGAGTATTACTTAAAAGGTAAAGGTAAGTTCTTATACAACGCAGTATCCAGTCCTCAGGACTGTTCAAAGCGCTTTACACTTTACTCCCTGGCAAACCTGCCCAATCGAACACCATCTCGACTTTTCTGGGAAGCATCCAGCCACGCTGCAATTAATGCGCGAAGACTATTCGTACTTATTCGTACATAAATATCCACCACTGTCTATAGCCAGGTACTCATTCATACAGCTGAGTGAACTGGAGCAACATATAATGGTTGAACTTGCCCAAGATTCGACACCGCCGCACAAGATTCGAACCCGGGTTCTCTCGGTTGAGAGTCCGAAGCTCTAGCCACTGCACCACGGCGCTACACAAAATGTGTCCCTTTCAACTAAAAATGAACGTATGCAAAACTGGTGGTGTACAATTGTAACAGCTGGGCAACGGTAAATTTAGTTCTTAACAAGTTCAATGACTACCACACCAAACATATTCGTACCATCACGCATAGCATGTGTAGTTGGCCAAACATTATCCAATGATGCACTACAACATGGGTGTGACAGCCACTATGTAGCGCAATCTTTAGCGGAGATCATCCTCGCAAGAGAGTGTCGTAGCTTAACTGCACTACACTTGGCAGGTATGCATTCCATATGTATGGAAGTTAGCTGAGTGAAACTAGTAATTGACTCCGCAATTCGCGACGTTCCACCAGTGAGAACAGTACAGACGACGTCAATGACTCCAGGAAATCCTAGCATAATTACCCATTCGATCCTTCTCACGAGCACCTGAGCGGTTTTGTATATATTCGAGTAATTACTTCTACATCCCAAACACAAAATGTAATATGAGCTACGGTTGGTTGAAACGAAAATGAGCCGAATCACGGTTGTCGACGATATTATTGGCTGAGCTTAACTTCAGCGTTCCGCAAATTGATCTGCAAAGGGTATTGGAACATATTAGTCAGGGAGCACGGGTTCTCATTTTAGGAGTTTTGGACACCTTGGACACCTCGAAGGCAACCCTCTCAAAGCTGAACTGGATTGACTATGCAGATTGGTCTTACAATCAGACCGGAATGGCCGCATTGTCATAAATTGTATTTCCAAATATGCTCAGTGTTAAATGTTGTATCGATATATGCCGATTGCTGAGTAGAAATAACGACACGTAATATCATATTGGTGTGTTTAATGTTGAGGAGGCTGGCGATGGAACTTTAGACAATATGTTGAAAATGCCTCTTTGGTTTCTACATTGTCATCACATAAAATGTAACATAGTTAGCTTCATTCATAATCAATATTCATGATTACTATAACTTCTAGCCATCTTCCCAGACCAGTTTTTGTTAAAACTGTCATTGAAATAGCATTCTACGATCGACTTGTATTACCATGCTGGTGGCACTACCAAACATAAGCATGCTATTCCGATTAGTATCATCATCATAGATGCGTGTGTATTCTTCACCCAAATGCAATCTAGTACAAATGTTGGTCAGCTGTTCCTACTACGTGTTGTATACCAAAAGTGTTGTCCACTGCTTATTCTGAGCCTTTAAATAATACTCTTGTAGGATGCGTTGTACTAGAAGGGATGTACGCTCGTCATCTTGTTATTTTAAATAATACATTTTGTCGGTAACAACATATTATGATGAAGCATGCCCTGCTGATATATGTTGGTTCGGAACTCATTCATTAATCGTATTAATTCACCGGGAAAAAATAGAAATGGCGTACATCATGTAACCCAGTCCAATTGGCTGTCGTCATGCCATGGTCACATCAAGATTAGGAGGAAGGCTATATGTTTGGTTCATGAATGTGTGGTATTCAACATTATTTTATAGTATTGTTGCACTATGCTGTAGCTAAATGTCTACATACATTAATTTGATATATTATCCATGGATATTGAATTTGCATGAAAATATCTACGTAAAATATAATATGATTGAAGTGGCTTTTTCGACATATTCTTCAATGTTTTGTCTCGGCCTCCTCAAAATGAAACATATCTATAGAATATTTCTTTTCCGTATTCACTCTCATAACTTTGGATATCCCGATTCTAAATTTTGCATTGTAGCTCAGGTTATATTAAAACATTGAAAAACATCCAAATATGACAACACGCCCACTCAGAGATGCCATAGGCCTGAATGTAAGTCGAGTTTTCAGAATGAGGTCAACTGATTTAAGAAGGTTGCCCTCTGGACTATTACTTAGAAAGCTTTGAAGTTTTAAAAGCAACAGAGGCGATCAAAAATAGCACGAGACGTCCATTTCAACCCCCGTGCTCCCCGACTATACGTAATCAGCAGCGCCCCTGGTGCGCGAGGATGGCTGATGATGTCAGTCAGTTATGTATTTCCGTGTCATCAATTATTATTTTATGTGTAATGTGCAACGCTTAAATAATTCATCGCGCAGAATGGATCACACGCAGAGGCATCATAAATTATGCGGTGTTATTATTCACATTACAAATTGTATATTTCCCTGTGAGTCGTTTCCATTGTGTGTTTTGTTTATATCGAACTTTGAATGATTTCCTTGTAGGTTCAAAAGCAGTTTTCCCCACGATAATGTTTCATTGCTGTAAAGAAGCCCGTGGTGGCATGCCCCGATATTGAGACGTAAGTCATAGCTTACAATATAAACCGATCCTGAAGGGATCAGCACACTGTTAATTTCCCATTGGCGACCATGTTAAAGTTTTGTCTGATTATAAGAAAACGTGAACTACAAAATTGTACTTCTCTTCTTACCTGCTGTTATCATCATATCGTTGACAAGCTGGTCGAGTTTAATAAAAATCTAATATTTCTACCTCTCGTAAAGTGCCTCTATGTATGACACCCGTCAATATTAACGAATGAATGAAGGCAGTAAGCCGGCTAAGGGTCAACTAGCCAAATTGCTGCCAAATACCCTTCCGCTTAGTAAAATCAGCTAAAAATACACCATTAATTGTTTACTGTCAACAGCTTCTACAATTACACTTGGAAATCTGACTACTCAAAAGCACTTATGTCAGAGCAGAGGAATTTCGTAAAAAATCATTTCTCAAAAATACACTGCACTTTTTTCGAACTTTGAATGATTTCCTTGTAGTTCAAAATCAGTTTTCCCACAATAATGTTTCATTGCTTTAAAAAGGCCCATGATGGTATGCCCAGATCTTGAGATGTAAGTGATAGCTTACAACATAAACCGATCCTGCAACGGGGGCGGCCGGCCGCTCTGACCAGTCATGGAATGGCCGCGGCAGGGCTCATACAGGACCCTCTATTCAGACCAAATTTTGCCACATCCTAGCGGATACATTTAGCAACAGCACCAGCTGGTCATGTACATAGGATGCCATTTTGGAAATCTTGATTTTCAGCGGTTTTGTTCACGTATCTTCGTAAAACTTTGTTAGCTAGCGGCAAGTTTTCGGCAACTGATGTAGCCCAGATGATGTGGGATAGCGACAGTGATGATGGATATATGGATGGTGGATCCGACGTGTAAGCTGTTTTTCTGTACTTTGCTGCAGGAATTTTAGTTATTGTTTCAACATGTCTCTGTCACTTGTCACTGTCAGCCTGTCGCTATGGCCTGGGCCGGGTTATGTGTGTTCGGTTTGCGTCGGTATCGCCACTGATATGATGTTGACAGTCATTATATATAATTACGTTGACGGGCACTTGTGTCGAATCCGGACCCACCTCGATTTCGCCGTTTGATACCTCAGTGTGTTAGTTCCATTATTCAACATTATCCCAAACATATTTACGTTTAAGAATAGTGCGTCTTAGCGCACTTGTGAGGCGTAAATAGCTCCCCAGTTTGCATCAACATACGCCGCTATATCGCTTATTTTACGAGCGCGATGCGGTAATGCACGACCGCAGCGGTGCAGACTAGAGCAAACCGGGTCGTTATTTGGGCTTCAATAGTGCGCTAAGACACAATATTTTCGTAATATAATGGGATGATATTGAATGATGGAACTAACGCTCTGTGGTATCAAAATTAGGCAAAACTCAAGTTATAACTGCAAAATCGAGGTCGGATTCTACACAAATGCCCGTTGATGTAATATGGATATGTAATCTGTTTCAACTACACAATGGCGTGTACAAATAACTTATAATAATACTTTTTGTTTGCTGTGTTCTTTGACTTTGTCCTGACCAGTTGGCAGCTATCAAATTTACCTTGCTTCAGTGCTTATCGCTGTTCTGTTATGTTGATATGATGATGGTTTGCAATAAACAACCAGCTATTATTATTTATTTTGTTATCATATTAATTTTTTTCATATTTATTTTTTATTTATTTTTTATTTTGTGTAATTTGTTGTAGGAGCCCGAGCCATATGCTATGTAAAGTTCAGATTAGTCTGCTGATGCCCCAGAACCATCGGATTCAATAGTTTCCTATTATTGTTCATTTTGAATAAACACAGTTGTTATTACTCATTTTATTGACAAATTTATTTCAATGTACTGATCATAGAGATAGCTCAATCCGTGCCTTTATAGCGTGTTGTAAAACACGATGGTTGGCCATCTCGAACATTTTTATTTATGTATTTTTCATGACAAAATATGGTGTAACTTCAAAAATAACCTTCAGAATTTGATATATTTTCAGTGGTGCAAAGCTGATACATATAACTACATTTCGTCATTGGGTTTCATATGGTAGTAGCATGGGATCACTGTCATGTCTTTAGCAAGGCAGCGTAACTTTCATATTTGGTCTTTGCAAATTGCGGTCAAGTGTCAACATTTTATGACTAAATCATAGTTCTATGTGTACAGGTATGTATATAAATTACTACTCTTCAATATCAACATAAATTTTAATTGTCAATATTGAATACTTTTTTACAGATTTTTTAATACAAGGAGGTGAAAATGCTCGACATTTTTTAGAAATCCTGGCAACATGTTTTAATACAATGCTGAGACCTAATGACACACGATCGTCATTTACTAATGCAAAACAATGCGTTCCATCAAAGAAAATAATGCATTTCATCAATAAAACAACACGTATACACGTGTTTGGTATTTGGCATTGTTAGCTGTTATCGTTATATAATAGCATTATACTTGGTTTGCATACTTTACCTTTAATATGTCAGTTATGTTATATTGAAATGATACGCTTACGTATCATTCCCATGATACATATGCGCGGAATATGACACTAACAATGTAGTCTATATTATTGTATTTGAGGTAATTCGTACAGTGCAATAAACGACAAACGATACATTGGTTTGCTGCCAACTTCTAGGTCAGAGAGCACTTCATCGTGACCGTCACATAGGACCGTCACATAGATTTGTCCGGTTATACCTGTCGATAGGTGACGCTCAATAAATTATTATTCTCGTTCACTAGGTAGAACGGAACGAAACGTAACAGTATGCGCGGCGAGCGATACGTGGACAACGTGTCTGGTAGTTTTTGTGGGCGTGCCAGATATATTTTGGTGTGTGTGCGTGTACACCTGCGTACGGGTGCGTGATTGTGTGCATATCATCGTGCGGGTGCATGTGTGTGTGCGTACGGGTGTTTGTGTTCGTGCGTGTGTGTGTCAAATTATATAAAAAGTGGATTCACGCAAGGTAAGCCTGCTAAAGCGACCATCGTGTAAAATAGTCAATTGTGACGTGCCCGCTCTATTCTGCAATGTAATGTACCTAACGATGAATGTTACATCAAATTTAAAGAATTAACGGACATCTTGGCCCATTTCCCACATGTTCCTTATAGCTAACGTCCAGTGTATTAGAAGATCATAGAGTAGTTTTACATGCTGTCGTAAGCAGTTCATTTATATTAAATTCATAAGGTAGTTTTCAAAACATTATGGAGATTAAATGAACGAACCTTGGAGAATATTCTGAAGTAAAGTTTCTATTCCTGAAACACATGATTTATAGAAATATGCGCGCTACATGGCTTATCGCCTAAAACATACCAATATTTAGAGCACCTGTTGTTGATTCAACGCGTCAATGTAATAACACCGTTATCTTTGTTATAGTGAAACAAAGAACGTCATTTTGGAGTTATGCACCTAACAGACTCGATAGTAACTAATCTATTTCGCATAATGATCCCGTGGAATTTACAAGGTTTGTATTCAACAAAATTATATTTAGCATTGTGTCACAGTGTTCTGAGTGCCGTTGTAGCAATACTACAGTGAAGAATAAAGAGCTCTCGGTGTCTTTTCCCTGTTAACAGACCAGAAGTGAAACGACGAGCATAAGCGGACGGGTTGAGCTCGTAGCGATCTTTTTAAAAATACACATACATTGTTGTGCCAATCAGAATCTCCAAAACTGAACACCGCCGGGTTGGTAAAACGTACAATAACATTCCTGTATCAATCTTGTTTATACGTTATGATTACATTTACGAAACAAGATATATTTCCATTATCATATGAGATCAATGCTCTTACAAATGTAACATATCTCACATCACTGTTGAGTTGTCGTAAAAACATAATTTTTATTGTGCTATCAAATGAATGAATGTCAATGGTGTAATTTTAACTATCATGTATCTAAGAGAAATACACTACTGCAGCGGTTCTTATCTTTTTCTGACTGCGACCCAAATTGCGGATGCAGGATTTGCTTGACTAATCATGCCTTCATGCAGCTGTGTTAAATGTTATTATAAAACTAAAATAATGCTAAAAATAAATAGGTGTAACCTAAATAAAGGAAGAGGACATTGATTAAACTTACTTCCTGAACATTGAATCCACAAATCAATGGTTTATTGATAAAAATATGATAATCACCACTAGTTAGTAATTAAGTACTTAAGCTACTTCATGCTGGTGAAAATAAGAAGGAGTCTATCCAATAAAGATAAAGTGTGCCTGGAAAGCCTCGATGTGGAGTGAATCGTTCGAGGCATCGATTATTGTCCAGTGCGTGCATGACGCGTTTTCGGCGACATCAAACAGAATACAGCTTGTACCAGATATAAGCCGAACTAACAATTTATACTAAATATCTTGTGACATTATATCATAAATGCCTTGTGACATTATATAATTCGGCTTTATATATTCCTGCCACATTTGAAATAAATTATAAGCTATTCATCAAATATTATTTTTGGTGGGGCTAATGGGACAATAAATAAACGTTCGGACAGATACCGAAGACACCTGGCGACCCACTCAAAATAGTTTAGCGACCAAATTGTGGGTCGTGATCCTGGGGTTCTAATGTGTGCGTCGTTGGCACGAAACAAGTCGCAGTGGAATGCTATTAATTCAAATTAATTATGATAAATCCGCCAGGTTCGATTACAAAATATCACTATTGGTCCAGGAGAGCGAATGAGGGTGGTAGTAAAGTCCATGAGAGCGAACAAAGGTGGTGGTGACGCTTAAACGAGTACCAGCATGATTAAGAGCGGACACTTTGAACAAAATCATAGTTATCATAGCTAACGAGCCATGTTCTGCTCCCGCACAAAGAAGTTGGTTCTTTCGGAGAACTGCGCCATATGTCAAGAAAAAAAGAATAAGAAAGTTTAATTGTCGATTCTTACAAACCTGCGTTTTTCACCTTACAAAAAGGAAGGATAGATAAACAATGTTCCCAGCAACACAACTAAATCAGACTATGACATTTGGTGTCACCGCAGGAAACAGTATTACAATCCGCATTATGAAATAAACAAAACCTACGAAGTCGAAGTTGTTACAAATTCAAACAACAAAAACTGCTACAGCTATTGCCAACACTAGCGGCTTATGTCACCGCTACTGCCAACTACCATTTTGTTAAGTAACATTAATGTTTCAACAGACACTCCCATATATACGACATTGCAATCATAATAGTAATATAAACATATGACGACATAAGAACAGGGTAAGGTGGAGAAGGAAACAAATGGAAGTAGTTTCGCAAAACATCAAATAATATTGCATTTTAATGATGCAGCGCAGCGCTTTATTTACCAAACAAAACGAAACCTGAAGAAGACATTCTAACCGAACCATACCAAAGTAGCATGACAAATCAGAGCACAGGCTCACACAGTAATAGACATCATAAACGCAAAGCAGGACACTCCGTACGCTATTCATGACAACAAATGCAAAACATGATAATAACAAAAAAAGCGAATCTCGTATAATAGTCGACGGATACACGACAGACAATGTTGCATTTAAAATAGATAGTTAGAACATTTATATATCCAGAATAATATAGCTATAATACAGCACTGACGTATCCAGAATAACGATACGTACGCAAATACTGAACGAATCGTCGAAATTACAATAATGTTTACAACGCTTGCTGATGTTAAACAGCAACGGAACAATAACACCAAAATATACACAATCGACTTGTATAATGGTTTGGATATTTTTCTTCTGCACCGTGATTAACAATCATATTGTCATTTCCATTACAACATCAAAATAATTACGGAACACTTATTACAATGTATGATCATTTCATATATCTGCAGAATATACATACAAATATCATTATCACGGAAATTAACGCCAATCACCATCGCTTCTAGAACATAACATGAAGTACAGAACACTTCTTACCATTGAATATTTCACATATCAGCTGACTATATAAATAGCGCTAGCAAAAAATATAATGTAAATCGTCTATTAGAATCATGCATACGCATGTGTTAGCATTATTACAATTTTGATTACCATGGAAGCAAACAAAACTGCCAAAATAAAATAAAGGCATTGTCGTTGAAACTAACATACGAATGTATTACAGTGCAGATATGTTGTGTTGGTCTTTACACTAGTAATGATATAATTGCTGTTTCCATGTAATTCATTGGTCAGTCATTCAACAATGTGTAAATGTGTGCATCACAACTGACACCAATGATGGTAATATAATTTCAAACATATTAAAAGCACAAATGATTTTAATAATGTTATAACGGTAATGTAATGATTAAGATGATTATGTTTCCAATATATGTAGTGTTATTCGTGTATATATGTCATATTTTGTTGCAACATATACCCGAAACTAGTCCAAAACAGTTTACAGAAATAACATTTAGCACCACAGACTAGTAGACAGACTGACGTAAGCAACGTAATGTGTTTTATTGAACATAAAAAGCAAAGCTCTGCACTCCCAGGTTTACTCAAACTTAGATGTAGGTTGTTGATCCGTTAAGTTTCAAACCCGTTCCTGCCATAAAGGTGGGATAACTAAAGCAGCTTGTCCTACCCATAACTGATATGTTTAGTTTATTGTTGAGGCAATAGATCAACAGCCGCCAATACACAAGGCAAGAATATGCCGCAAAAAGATCCGTGAACTTGTTATCAACATACGTCTAAAATTATAACCAAAAGGAATTGCCGAAAAAAAAAGAGCTCAAAGAAGAAACCCTGGCACGCACCTGACGATTTGGTTGCACTCAATAATAAAGTAATCATCAAATCTAACATTCCTAACACAGACGATATGGCAGGAACTTTTGATGTTACCCTTTGTTATTAAATTTCCTTCTTCTCGTTGATATTTGCGTACAATACCCATTTACACTTAGGGCACGGCTTAGAATATTTGGGAATTTTCCTCGTGCTAAAATGGGCGGAATTCTCGATGACGTCATAAAGATACCTTCCTGGACACGCTGTCTTCCCGGCATCTCGGTGACCAAATATTTCATAGCCGTTGATATCAAGAACCCCCTGTAAAGCATATGCATACGTGTATGGACAGTACTTTATAAATCAATGTATAAAAATAACCGTCTTTGTGTGTGTATGTGTGTGTGTGTGTGTGTGTGTGTGTGTGTGTGTGTGTGTGTGTGTGTGTGTGTGCGTGTGCGTGTGCGTGTGTATGTGTATTGTGTGTCTCTGCGTATGTTCAAGCATCAATATATATATATATATTGAATATATATATTGATGCTTGAACACACGCAGACACACACACACACACACACACACCATAACGGAAAGATCATGCTATCCTCTATCGTTTTACTGACACTTCCACAACAGGAGGGAGATTTTACCATGACCATATCACTTTAACTCCCCTTTCTTGTGCACGGTTTTCTGAAGAATGTAATTGTTACTGAGGCAACATTGATTAGTAATGCACAATATTAAATCACATTGTATTCCTGCATAGAGACATTTTTAATAAAGTATATGCGGTACAATCATAAGCAGGAGTAGCATTACTACACACTGAGTCAATATAATATCCAACATCGGCAGAGGTGGCGTGAGTTTGTTAAATCATGTTCAGTGGTACCTTAATGACCACCCGCGGTCCGCCGGTTACGGGATAGGTGCTGTGAAACGAGGGATACGGGTAGGACTAGGGGCGAGAAAGGGGGCAATGTAGGCGGATGCCTGCAACCAAACAACTATTATCATATTTATTTATTTATCCACGTAGCAGGTGTGGATCATATTATGCTTGACACATATAATATCCTCACCTCGTCCACAGCACAAGCGATCAGGTTTGCAATGGTCTGTAGTATCGTCTTACTCGGTCTCTCAGTTTCGAAGTTCCCAAGAGCGCAGATTGCGAACGCGATCGAATTGTAAGCGTGTGTGTGCGAACCAACATATTTCCAGCCCCGTCCCTCGTACGCCTTCCCGTCGTTTGCCACCAGGTAATTGTACCCAATGTCAGTCCACTCTGTGTTAGCAGTAATTATATTACATCAAACAGTACACTCCAATATTGCACGGTTGTCGAAATTGCTAAATCATATCAGCTGACTACGGCGCCGTTTACAAAAGGTAACTACCAAAGCTAAGTGAGCAGCAACGGCTACACAATATCGTCAAATTTAGCTGCAAAGTAATCACACTAGTCTGACCATGTAGCCGTAAATGTATTCCAACATTGCATAGATATATGGTGTGTGTGTATAAAAGTTTCGTACACTGTGTGGTATTTGGGAGTAGATGGTCTCACTTTCGAAATGTCTTATTCATTTTGGTTTGCTTTAATTATTCATAATAGAATGATTATCTTGTTTATAATGTTTATGTTATGTAATACAGAGTCAATTCTAAGATATAACATGTGTTCCTTTATCATATATTTTCCCAGAATTGGGGAATCGATTAATAACAAAACAGTTACGATTATCTAGCAGTTGTATGTCAGTAAGCGATACATAATGTTGCATAGCGTTGAGGTTTCTTTGTAATTCGTACGAAACTCTTAAAAGCAGGTAATCACGTCTAGCTCTAACCAATATTATGCAAAGACACCGATACTGCCATACGAAATATAATTGATGCCTGTATTTATGTGCATTGGGAGAGTGTCCGATCTTTAATTTTAATCCCACAATGTACAACCTCATGGACGCACTCGGTGTTGAACTTATTTCAGCTATGTCCACTGTACGCGTGAATTTCGTTGGTAACATATCATGTTGTTAATTTCATACAAGTTTCCACGCAATATTTCTTCCACTATTTTCCACCATATTCTAGTTAGTTATTGTTGAACTGTTTGATTACTTTCACGTTTATAAATTATATATATGGGAAAGTAGTTGCGTGGTTCAATGATGGCGTTGCACTCTTGTCAGAAATATATTGTTGTTTATATTAACTATACACGTTAATTGTATCGGTGACTGCCCAGCGATGAAGGCATGCTACAAAAATAGTAATATACTTTGAGGTTTTAGGGCTTTGTAGCGAGTCTTTCTTGTAATGTACCCAGGTAAATGCTATTAGCAGTGTTTGTATGTGTAAATATAATGCGTTACAAGAGGGTGTGGGTTTCTATACCATCTAACATTGATACATTATGAGTGGATGTTCCTTGTGCGAACCAGGCAATGTACATTTTTACACCACATTGTATACTTGTAGTCATATTAAATGTTTGTGCATTCGAACATGGAGACATATTACGAATACTAGTTACACTCACTCTTCACGTCTATGTGGGTCGATTGGATCTGTTTCACTTTCTTAGCGCAGTCGCTGGAGCAGGTTTTACCTGCTCCCTCGTGATGGATGAATAGGATCTTCACTGGTTTCCTTGCTATGAGCTTGAGTCCTGTTACTTCTCGAGCCCCCCATTCTTTACGTGTCACGATCGTCACGTTCTTGCAAGTGCCCGCTGTGGAAAAAGGTAGAATACATTTAAAGGTATAGTGGCCTTTTCTCATTTATTAACATATATCAATACATTTTTCGTAACAATAGAATAAATATGATTGACAGTACAGAGATGCAATATTGTGTTCACTAATCCCTAACAATATTACCAATATGAAAGTTGCACCGGGGAAATTTTCAAAATGTAAATAAAGCATTAAATTGGTAAACAACTGTCATAGGCATTTATTATTTATTCGCTCAGATTGCATTGACGTTTACTCCTTCTCACGAATTTGACCAAATTGGGACTATGTATAACTGAATAAGCAAATTCCCTGCTGCTAGTAACTGAACGGAACAGACAACGTTCATTTAAATCAAGTCGACAATAATTAACCAGGCTGGTTAATAATAATAGTAGTAATAAACTTTATTTATCCCCATCAAATCCGAGACTAATGCCCCGTTCACGGGTGTTTATAAAATCGGCAAACATCTAAGAAACATAAAAACGCATTTAAGAGAAATAACTAAGAACAGATAAATAAAGTTAGGAAGCAAAAATCTTAGTATGTATATATATATATATATCATTGCATTTATCATTGTATTTTCCAGTAATTTTACTATACATAGGTTTATATGTATATATATATATATACAAATCTTAGTATGTGTATATATATATATCATTGCACTTACCCGTAATTTTACTATACGTAGGTTTATAAATATATATATATACATATACAAACCTATGTATAGTAAAATTACGGGTAAATGCAACGATCAAGCAAACGATTAACAAAAATGCTGAACAGCTGAACATAGTTGATATTGACATTATAGTAGAATTGACGGTTGCTAGTGTATTGTTGTCAAATTCCATAAACCATCTGTTAGTACAGTTTGATATAACTACATCCTTTTATGTCGATTGTTTCTGCATATTATTATTTAAATTACACATGTACATTTACAACTAAATTAAAATCGATATGTAAACACATCACGAAAATAAGATGAACTAGATTGACCACAGTCTGAGGATGGGTGAAATTTAACAACAAAAACTGTGGGTGGTAATCTAAGAATGATGCCAGACAGGAGGCGAAATGGGACGGGATTGTGGAGAAAGTGCAATGCTACCCAGGCTAGACAGCATAAAACAACAAAATAATCAAACATAATGTTAACCCGCACGAGTTCTGTAGTAGCATTATACTCTCTCACCTGGCAACTTTGTCAAATGTTCGGTCGGTCCATCGGTCGCATCACCTTGAGCGTCAAGGATGCAGCATTTGCGCTTTGCGTTTCCGGCGCACAAGTTTGTCTTGTAGTTGCCTCCAACACACGTGACATCCGACTGACAATGGCCGCCCGCTTCGATGCACTTGTTATCTGTAAAGTAATTCTCACGTAACATCGAACATGACTTTTCTCCAAAACATTGTTTATTATACCAAGGTAGTGACTTAATAACATGTCACACCTGACATTATAGTGTCATGATCTTATTTGTTACCGTTTGTGACCGTCACAGCAACACAATGACTGGCCATTGCCCGCAACCAAGGCGTGGTGGGTATACCTGGAAGTATATGCTTATATGTTGTCTGACAGGCTGAACCCCACCCGGTTCTCTTAATTTGGCGGTCAGATACATACCTAAATTGCGGGTCACACGTCCTCAGACAGTGTACTGTTTACCTGCTACTGATTGTTCCGCCGCTAAACAGCCCATTAAAAGCACTGGCTTGAAAAGCAATTGATGTATCCGGTACGTCGCATTTTGCCTACGTCACAATCAGAAATTGCGCGTGAACTCCGTCTAGCTTTGCCTTTGCCAACAATGTTGATAACGGTCATATCATATACGTGAATTACCTTACTACATCTCATAGTTCAAACATTCGCGCATACAGTTGTCAAATTAGAAACTTTGCCTTGTGTTTTTGTCATAAAGAAACACTTTTGTGGCCAGAATTTCAACAACATACACTACGGAATGTCCAAACGTACCACGTGTTTGGCAACCATTTTTTATGACTTGACGGAGCTTTTGCTGGGCAACAAATCAGATAATGGATAGGTCAATTTCGTCCGATGCTGATCTTGTAACGATATCATGTATTAAAAACTGTTCTAATTTGAGAGTGACGAATGGAAAGATTGAATATGCGTTACGTGTCTTGCATATGTGGCGACACAAGCACGCGCAGAATCAGTTGAAAGGCCACATGCTGCGTTATGGTCAGCCACTACCATACCTACCTCGCTCCACGCTGTCCGGGATGCAACAACGGCGACGTGCGCCTCCGGCACAGAATCCAGACCAGTATAGACCAGAACACGGCGCCGAATCGTGTTGACATATACCGGCTCTGACCGTACATTTCACGTTAGCATCTATTTCCAAAACACAGCATGCATTGAAATATATGTATATATATAGATATATATATATATAATTATAAATAGATATATAATTATTATTATTACAGTCATACATCTGATTACACATACCTGAATAATGAATTAAATCATGTACCTGTTTTGTGTTGCAAGATGTTATGTTGACATGTTTCTGCAATCGGAACGTTATTGCACTATATTAACTTATAGTAAAGTTATGATGCGTTAACCTTCAAATAAGCACGTTGAATATATGTGTTTTCCACCAAACTTGTTTCGATGCAGCTATCGCCTACTAAGCTAAACGCTTGACAATCGTGAGAAATGTATGCTGTATATACCAGTTGTATACTTTCATGCAGCATGAAGTATTGAGCATTACAAATAATTGAAAACAACATGTCACGCACGTGTAGTCAACACGATATAATTAACAAGCTATGCAATAACTGTAATTGCCCTATCTTCCTTACGCCATTTGACAACTGAAACACGAGAACATCATTTGGGAAAGTTGTCTAATGAAACTGTGCGGAAGATCGGAATAGGTAGAGACGTATTGTCGAAAGGGCAGAACGAAAAGGGTGATGTGTCCACCATCCCGCAGCGGAACTAGGGAAAAAGACAACTGAAGATTCCTATGCTTACATGCACGCACGAGTGCGAAGACTCGTCAAGCTGTATATGTGATGTAGATGCCCGTTATTTTGTTTGCATTGTTCGATAACTAATTTTGTTCAGATATCGGAAACGCTGGGCGATAAGGGATCAACATAGCATAACATCAATAACAATCACGCGTTCAATACGGTTGTGTTTCGTCTGTCCACTGACCAGGTAATATCTTGGACTTCGGTTCTTCAGGTGGAGCTGAAATGGAAATATACTGGCATTCCTCACTCCTTCCCTGTATGCTTCAGCATATCTGCCACTTATCACCGATTAATTGTTCTTTCTGTCCAACATGACATTTTCACGTTCTATGTATCATCGTGTTTCCATTCGTATTTTTATTTTCATCGATTGTATTTTTAAAGAAAATCAATACCTTTCGATAGTTTCTGAATGAAGATAGTTTCATATATGTTGTGTATATGTATGTGCCAAGTAGATCCACTGTTACATATAAGATATATATATAAGTATAAGATACATCAATTGCCATGGGTTTTTTACTGCAGTCAATACAATAAAAACATGGAATGTGTTGTGATGTCGGGTCATACAAGTACATATTCATATTAATGCACTCACAAGCAGCACATCATTACATTTAAATATACTACCAGTAATAAAACGATAATTAACATCATGCACAGTTAATAACTTTCGTAAAAATCAACTTTCTGCAGTGTATACCCTGCCAGCTCCCTGTCTCTCACATGCCCGACCGGGTAACAACTCCGGTTGCTGGAAGCAAGATCCAGTGGGTAGATAGAGACAACTTTGTGAGTCCATGACAGATTACACGTTTACCCAATGTGTACGATATTTAACTCCCCCTGACATAGGCACCAGATAAAAGGGACCAACGACTTTTAGTACCTCTTCTGAAAGATACAGGCAACGTAGGGCGAACGAAATTGCGTAAGTTTCGAAACGGTGGCTGGTGGAATCGAATTACCGTCCTCTCGATCGACAGTCCGTCATATCGGCCTCTTACAGTCCCCCGTTACTACCAACATCTTTCGCCTTTACACAGTCTCCAAACCATATATTGTCAGGTTTTCGTATTTGCAAAGGTCTTCACTCATCCGTATGTCCTCCTCGTCTATATATTCGTTGCTCTGTTTGTTTGTTCAAATTATTCAAACATAAAGACCATCTAAAAAATGATAAGGGCATTGCACAACGCTGATCAAAGAGTAGTTTGCATAAGATCGACAAATTACTCAGAGGAACACCCATGTTTGTTGAGATGAGAAAAACTAATTTAGGGATGAAACGTCTACTATAAAGAGTTTGCCGCTGACAATTAATTAATGTCAACACGAGGCGTGCATGAGAAGACCAAGGACGACAACGTACCAGTTGGAGCAGCTGTCGATGTTGTGGTCAACACTAAAACAAAACATAGAGAACAATTAATAACCTTGATTACCCAGGCTCCGCAGAGAGACCACATCGCATAGTCATCATACGAGAGCCTGAGGATGACTGTGACGAAAACGATTAGTTACATTGAATCTCGGCAGTGATTGACATAGACTCTCTCGTGTTAACTCAGCAAATAAAGCATCTTATTTCAGTTTATACAAACCAATCAAGCCACCTCTTAACTAACAATATGTTGACACATGTCATTCGCAACAATGAAGCTGAATTACAAACGTAGCAGATTCACATATCCCATAATGGTCGATACGGTTTATGAATACGTCACCTATGCCACTTTCTTCACTGCCTGTTTGCATGTTGTTTAAACAATACGTTATGAGTAGTTGTTGTCCTTTCACATAGACTTTTTATAGTCTACCGTTGTTGCCTTAAACCTACATCGTTCGCTCTTTCCCTACTCTTAAATTTTAAGGTATTTTGTTCATGTTTCCACGTTTGCAAACTATTTAACCTATAAACAAGCCTTCCTACGCATCTCTTCGTTGCATTTTGTGTTAGCTCGTGTCATGAAAAAATCGAGACCATTCGAAAACGTCCAGACAATACCTTCACTACACACCCCAAATCACAAAACAATTTGTATTTGTTGCTCTCCTATTGTTTGTTCAAATAATTGAAACATCGATACCATCCAAAAATAAAAAGTTCACTATACAGCGCTGATCAAAGTGTAGCTTGCATAAGACCGTCATATTACTTAGTGGAACACACAGGTTTGTTGAGCTGAGAAAAACAAATTGAAGGATGAAACGTCTACTTCAAAGAGTTTGCCGCTAACAATTAATTAATGTCAATACGAGGCGTACATGAGAAGACCAAGGACGACAACATACCAGTTGGAGCAGCTGTTGATGTTGTGGTCACCACTAAAACAACAAATATAGAACAATTAATAACCTTGATTAAACGTGCTCCGCATTGAGACAAATCGCATACTGTTCATACGAGAGCCTGAGGATATTATTCGTTTTGACTGTGAAGAAAACGATTGGTTATATTGAATCAAGGCAGTGAGTGACATTGACAATCTCGTGTTAATTCCACAGATATAAGCATCTTATTTTTGTTTGTGAATATATCAACTATGCCACTGTGTTCACACCCGTTGTGCATGTTGTTTAAACAACACGTTATGACTAGTACGTGTCCTTTCACATCGACCTTTTACACTCCTCTGTTTTTGCCTTAAACCTGCATCGTTCACTCTTTCCGTGCTCCTAAATCTTAATGTATTTTCTTCATGTTTCCACGTTTGCAAACTTTTCAACTTATCCCCAAGCTTTCCTACCCATCTCTCCGTTGCATTGTGTGTTAGCTCTTGTCACTTAAAAATCGAGACCAATCGAAAACGACCAGACAATACGTTCACGACACACCACAAATCAGAACACAATTTGTATTTGTTGCTCTCCTATTTGTTCCCAGCTTTATATGGGTGAAGGTACAGTAAAACTGAACCACCCTCTGTGGCTTTTCCTCCCATTGTTTTCTGTCCATTAGTCCCTTTCTCCATCTTTCATCCCCCGCTGATCTTCTCATGTCCCTCCTAACGAAGTATTCCCATCACAGCTGTGGCGTTCCCCTTTTACTGTGTCCTTTATGTTGTTCCGTCTCTGCTCTCTTCGTTATTTTCCGGCATTCATCCATACCAAATCACCACCCATCTTAACCGATTTCTTATACAATAATCCTCCTCTTACACTACAGTGCATTCCAATCCTTTTACCAGGTCATTCGTCCTCCTTCTGTGTACCCTCTTTGTTCTTGTTATTCTTCTAAACCAGTTGCTATCATAGACATGCAGTTTCTGTTGTTGCTGTTCTATCAGTGCCACTGTCTCCATACTATATAGGCATACTAATGTAACACACACTCTCATGATTTTCCCTTTCAGCTTTTTCGAGATGATTCTGTCAACACGAGTCCCTCTACTTTTCTCCAAACATTCGTTCCTGTTTGTATTCGGCGCCGCACCTCGACATCTAAACGCCTATGCGCCGTATATATTCCTCCAATGTACACAAATCTGTCCATTTGCTTAATTTTTGTACAATACTACCTTACTAGACAGAGGAACAACTGTGTTTGCAGATCTGAGAAAGAAATGTAAACATGCAATTGTTGACTTCAAAGATTTACCGTTGACAATTAATTACTGTCAACACGAAGTACATATGAGCAGAGCAAGGACGACAACGTACTAAATGTAGCCCCGGTCGATGTTTTGGTCTTTACTAAAACAACAAACACAGAACAGTTAATAACATCGATTGTCGAAGCTACGAGGCGAGACTACAGTGTATATCAATGATACGAGAGCCTGATATATGCTGTTACCTTAACAGTAACGAAAAACGATTGGATACCCTGAATCACGGTAGGAAACGACTTTCAAGCTCATGTTAAATAAGGAAATGGAAGCATACAGGTTTTTGTTTATTCGAAGCATTCAAACAAACTCTTAGTTCAGTGTAATATTTGATTATATTGACACAAATCACACGCAACAATGAAACTAAATTATGATCGTAACATATTCACATATACCATAATAGCAAAAATAGATAAGCGAGCGAAAAATGAACAACTGTCAAACACGTCCCCAAAACGCCTTTTGTGCGACTGCTAGTACCATTACGGTTCGTCGGATCCCAATAATATTGATATCGTTTGAAAGTTTAAGCTTTCTGCTATTCAAACATATGAATTGTTTCCTCATAATCTTTCCTAAAATTAACTAAAAACGGACCTACAACCGGGCCCGTTCCGGTGTCTTAGACACTGCGAACGATGTTGTTTCGTCGACACAGTTCAACAATCTACCGATTGAGGCACCACTATCTGATTTCATGGTATAAGCTCCACCCACTTTCAAACGGCTGCTAAAATGACATACGCGAAGTAGGCGTGACGTCACAATCACGTATATCAAACAACCAACGCAACGAATTTAGACCCGTTGTGTAGCGTACGTTATTGTGACGTCACGCCGACGTAGAGATATATCGATTTCGCTGCAATCAATGC
Organism: Paraescarpia echinospica; assembly: GCA_020002185.1. Taxonomy (NCBI): domain Eukaryota; kingdom Metazoa; phylum Annelida; class Polychaeta; order Sabellida; family Siboglinidae; genus Paraescarpia; species Paraescarpia echinospica. The sequence goes on from CM034531.1 coordinate 79,248,851, forward strand.
ACACAAATTTCGCCGCGGTTTAAAATTGGGTGGAGTTCATAACATGAAATCAAGAAACGGTGAAGTGCGCATGTCTGAACCTATGCAAATGGGGAAAACAGCGCCGCAATCGGAAGATTAGTGAACTTAGTAGCCGCCGCCAACATCGTTCGGAACCGTACAGAACACCGAAAACGGCACGATTGTAGGTCTGTTTATAGGTGTTCTATGAATGGTTCCCGATAAATTTAGATGACGCTAGAATAACAGAAAGTGCAAATTATACAAAGAATGTCGCAACAGGAAGAGCCGGGTGGATGCTAGCGGCCGTAGAATTTCATGTTTTGGACGTGTTTGGACGTGTTTGAACGATTTGTTCATTTTTCGATCGCTTATCTATTTTTGTTAGTATTTATTAGCAGTGCAGGGACGACAACGTACTAGATGGAGTAGTGGTCGATGTTGTGGTCTCCACTAAAACAACAAACACAAAACAGTTAATTAAACTAATTATGCACAGCGTATCGCTCTTGTGAGAACCTGCAACCTTTAGTTATTTTTACTTTGACGAAAACGATTGGATACCCTGAATTACGGTCACCAATGATATTTTCCTCTTACAGCCCAATGTTGCTGCCATATAACCTGCGTCTCTCGTTGTCTGTATATCCTAACACATATTTGTATTTCTTTTTCATTCATTTTTTGCAAACTCTTTCACTCATCCATAATCCCTCCTCGTCTATCTCTCCGTTACTTTGTGTGTTCGCCCATATCATCTATACATCGAGAAAATCCGAAAAATCCAGGCAAAAAGTTCACTATACACAACATATAAGAAAACAGTTTGTATAAGACGACCTTATTAGACAGAGGAACAGCCGTGTTTGCTGATCTGAGAAACAAATTCACAGTTGCAATATCGATTTCAAAGATTTGCCGTTGACAATTAATTGGTGTCAACACGAAGTATATTTGAAGAAAGCAAGGAATACAACGTACCAGATGGTGCAGCGGTTGATGCTGTGATCATCACTAAAACAAAAATACAGAACAGTTAATAACATCGATTATCCAGGCGGGGCGACACTGAATAGCATTGGTAAGAGAGCCTGGGATTTACTGGTATCTTGACTGTGACGAAAACGATTGGATACCCTGAATCACGGTAGGACACTAGTTTGACTCTCATGTTATATCATCAAATGGAACCATATTTGTTTTAGTTTATTAGAATAATTCAAGCAAACACTTAATTCAGTATAATATTGTGTTATATTGACACAAGTCACACGCAACAACGAAACTAAATTACAAACGTAACAGATTCATATATATCATGATAGTCATAGTATTTTGGAATGTCCCCGATAACACTGTCTTCACGCAATGTTTGCTTATTTTATTTAAAAACAAACTTACCTTAGGTTTAATACATGTCCCGTCATATCGGCCTCTTTCAGCCCCCCGTTACTACCAACATCGTTCGCTTTTACACAGTCTCCAAACAATATATTTTCAGGTTTTCGTGTTTGCAAAGGTCTTCACTCATCCGTATGTCCTCCTCGTCTATATATTCGTTGCTCTGTTTGTTTGTTCAAATTATTCAAACATAAAGACCATCTAAAAAATGATAAGGGATTTGCACAACGCTGATCAAAGAGTAGTTTGCATAAGATCGACAAATTACTCAGAGGAACACCCATGTTTGTTGAGATGAGAAAAACTAATTTAGGGATGAAACGTCTACTACAAAGAGTTTGCCGCTGACAATAAATTATTGTCAACACGAGGCGTGCATGAGAAGACCAAGGACGACAACGTACCAGTTGGAGTAGCTGTCGATGTTGTGGTCAACACTAAAACAAAACATAGAGAACAATCAATAACCTTGATTACCCAGGCTCCGCAGAGAGACCACATCGCATATACATCATACGAGAGCCTGAGGATGACTGTGACGAAAACGATTAGTTACATTGAATCACGGCAGTGAGTGACATAGACTCTCTCGTGTTAACTCAGCAAATAAAGCATCTTATTTCAGTTTACACAAACCAATCAAGCCACCTCTTAACTAACAATATGTTGACACATGTCATTCGCAACAATGAAGCTGAATTACAAACGTAGCAGATTCACAAATCCCATAATGGTCGATACGGTTTATGAATACGTCACCTATGCCACTTTCTTCATTGCCTGTTTGCATGTTGTTTAAACAATACGTTATGACTAGTTTGTGTCCTTTCACATATACCTTTTACAGTCCACCGTTTTTGCCTTAAACCTACATTGTTCGCTCTTTCCCTACTCTTAAATGTTAAGGTATTGTCTTCATATTTCCTCGTTTGCAAACTATTTAACCTATAAACAAGACTTCCTACGCATCTCTTCTTTGCATATTGTGTTAGCTCGTGTCATGAAAAAATCGAGACCATTCGAAAACGTCCAGACAATACGTTCACTACACACCCAAAATCACAAAACAATTTGTATTTGTTGCTCTCCTATATGCTTGTTCAAATAATTGAAACATCGATACCATCCAAAAATAAAAAGTTCACTATACAGCGCTGATCAAAGTGTAGCTTGCATAAGACCGACATATTACTTAGTGTAACACCCAGGTTTGTTGAGCTGAGAAAAACAAATATAAGGATGAAACGTCTACTTCAAAGAGTTTGCCACTGACAGTTAATTAATGTCAACACGAGGCGTACATGAGAAGACCAAGGACGACAACATACCAGTTGGAGCAGGTGTCGGTGTTGTGTTCACCACTAAAACAACAAATATAGTACAATTAATAATCTTGATTAAACAGGCTCCACATTGAGACACATCGCATATCGTTCATACGAGAGCCTGAGGATATTATTCGTTTTGACTGTGACGAAAACGATTGATTATATTAAATCAAGGCAGTGAGTGACATTGACTCTTTCGTGTTAATTCCGCAGATATAAGCATCTTATTTCTATTCATACAAACCAATCAAGCCACCTCTTAACTAACACAAATTTCGTTCGCAATAATGAAGCTGAAATGCAAACGTATCAGATTCACATATCCCATAATAGTCGATTTTGTTTGTGAATACGTCAACTATGCCAAAGTGTTCACACCCTGTGTGCATGGTGTTTAAACAACACGTTATGACTAGTACGTGTCTTTTCACATCAACCTTTTACACTCCACCGTTTTAGCCTCAAATCTGCATCGTTCACTCTTTCCGTGCTCCTAAATTTTAATGTATTTTCTTCATGTTTCCACGTTTGCAAACTTTTTAACTTATCCCCAAGCTTTCCTACCCATCTCTCCTTTGCATTGTGTGTTAGATTTGTATTTGTTGCTCTCCTATTTGTTCCCTGCTTTACAGGGGTGAAGGTCAGGTACAGTAAAACTGAACCGCCCTCTGTGTCTTTTCCTCCCATTATTTTCTGTCCATTAGTCCCTTTCTCCATCTTTCATCCCCCACTGATCTTCTCATGTCCCTCCTCACAAAGTACTCCCATCACAGCTGTGTGTCCTTTATGTTGTTCCGTCTCTGCTCTCTTCGCTATTTTCCGGCATCCATCCATACCAAGTCACCACCCATCTTAACCGACTTCTCATACAATAATCCTCCTGTTACACTCCAATGCATTCTAATCTCTTTTATCAGGTCATTCGTCCTTCTTCTGAGTACTCTCTTTGTTCTTGTTATTCTTCTAAACCAGTTGCTCTCATAAACATGCAGCTTCTGCTGTTGCTGTTCTATCAGTGCCACTGTCTCCATACTATATAGGCATACCAATGTAACACACACTCTCATGATTTTCCCTTTCAGCTTTTTCGAGATGATTCTGTCCACCTGAGTCCCTCTACTTTTCTCCAAACATTCGTTCCTGTTTGTATTCGGCGCCGCATCTCGACATCTAAACGCCTATGCGCCGTAAATATTCCTCCAATGTACACAAAACTGTCCATTTGCTTAATTTGTGTACAATACTACCTTACTAGACAGAGGAACAACCGTGTTTGCAGATCTGGGAAAGAAATTTAAACATGCAATTGTCGACTTCAAAGATTTGCCGTTGACAATTAATTACTGTCAACACGAAGTACATATGAGCAGAGCAAGGACGACAACGTACCAAATGGAGCCCCGGTCGATGTTTTGGTCTTTACTAAAACAACAAACACAGAACAGTTAATAACATCGATTATCGAAGCTACCCGGTGAGGCTATAGTGTATATCAATGATACGAGAGCCTGATATATGCTGTTACCTTAACAGTAACGAAAAACGATTGGATACCCTGAATCACGGTAGGAAACGACTTTCACGCTCATGTTAAATAAGGAAATGGAAGCAAACAGGTTTTTGTTTATTCGAAGCATTCAAACAAAGTCTTAGTTCAGTGTAATATTTGATTATATTGACAGAAATCACACGCAACAATGAAACTAAATTATGATCGTAACATATTCATATATACCATAATAGCAAAAATAGATAAGCGAGCGAAAAATGAACAACTGTCAAACACGTCCCCAAAACGCCTTTTGTGCGACTACTAGTACCATTACGGTTCGTCGGATCCCAATAATATTGATATCGTTTGAAAGTTTAAGCTTTCTGCTATTCAAACATATGAATTGTTTCCTGATAATCTTTCCTAAAATTAACTAAAAACGGCGTGATTGTATGTCCTTTTATCAGTGTTCTTTAAATGTTTACCGGAAAATCTAGATGACGCTAAAAAAACAGAAAGTGCAAATTATATCAAGAATGTCGCGATAGTACGAACCGGGTGGATGCTAGCGGCCGTAGAATTTCATGTTTTGGATGTGTTTGGACGTGTTTGGACGATTTGTTCATTTTTCGATCGCTTATCTATTTTTGTTAGTATTTATTAGCAGAGCAGGGACGACAACGTACTAGATGGAGTAGTGGTCGATGTTGTGGTCTCCACTAAAACAACAAACACAAAACAGTTAATTAAACTAATTATGCACAGCGTATCGCTCTTGCGAGAACCTGCAACCTTTAGTTATTTTTACTTTGACGAAAACGATTGGATACCCTGAATTACGGTCACCAATGATATTTTCCTCTTACAGCCCAATGTTGCTGCCATATAACCTGCGTCTCTCGTTGTCTGTATATCCTAACACATATTTGTATTTCTTTTTCATTCATTTTTTGCAAACTCTTTCACTCATCCATAAGCCCTCCTCGTCTATCTCTCCGTTACTTTGTGTGTTCGCCCATATCATCTATACATCGAGAAAATCCGAAAAATCCAGGCAAAAAGTTCACTACACACAACATATAAGAAAACAGTTTGTATAAGACGACCTTATTAGACAGAGGAACAGCCGTGTTTGCTGATCTGAGAAACAAATTCACAGTTGCAATATCGATTTCAAAGATTTGCCGTTGACAATTAATTGGTGTCAACACGAAGTATATTTGAAGAAAGCAAGGAATACAACGTACCAGATGGTGCAGCGGTTGATGCTGTGATCATCACTAAAACAAAAATACAGAACAGTTAATAACATCGATTATCCAGGCGGGGCGACACTGAATAGCATTGGTAAGAGAGCCTGGGATTTACTGGTATCTTGACTGTGACGAAAACGATTGGATACCCTGAATCACGGTAGGACACTAGTTTGACTCTCTTGTTATATCATCAAATGGAACCATATTTGTTTTAGTTTATTAGAAGCATTCAAGCAAACACTTAATTCAGTATAATATTGTGTTATATTGACACAAGTCAATGCAACAACGAAACTAAATTACAAACGTAACAGATTCATATATACCATGATATTCATAGTATTTTGGAATGTCCCCGATAACACTGTCTTCACGCAATGTTTGCTTATTTTATTTAAAAAAAACATACCTTAGGTTTAATACATGTCCCGTCATATCGGACTCTTACAGCCCCCCGTTACTACCAACATCGTTCGCTTTTACACAGTCTCCAAACCATATATTTTCAGGTTTTCGTGTTTGCAAAGGTCTTCACTCATCCGTATGTCCTCCTCGTCTATATATTCGTTGCTCTGTTTGTTTGTTCAAATTATTCAAACATAAAGACCATCTAAAAAATGATAAGGGCATTGCACAACGCTGATCAAAGAGTAGTTTGCATAAGATCGACAAATTACTCAGAGGAACACCCATGTTTGTTGAGATGAGAAAAACTAATTTAGGGATGAAACGTCTACTACAAAGAGTTTGCCGCTGACAATTAATTATTGTCAACACGAGGCGTGCATGAGAAGACCAAAGACGACAACGTACCAGTTGGAGTAGCTGTCGATGTTGTGGTCAACACTAAAACAAAACATAGAGAACAATTAATAACCTTGATTACCCAGGCTCCGCAGAGAGACCACATCGCATAGTCATCATACGAGAGCCTGAGGATGACTGTGACGAAAACGATTAGTTACATTGAATCACGGCAGTGAGTGACATAGACTCTCTCGTGTTAACTCAGCATATTTTATTTAAAAAAAAACATACCTTAGGTTTAATACATGTCCCGTCATATCGGCCTCTTTCAGCCCCCCGTTACTACCAACATCGTTCGTTTTTACACAGTCTTCAAACCATATATTTTCAGGTTTTCGTGTTTGCAAAGGTCTTCACTCATCCGTATGTCCTCCTCGTCTATATATTCGTTGCTCTGTTTGTTTGTTCAAATTATTCAAACACCAATACCATCCAAAAAATTATAAGATCACTGCACAGCGCTGATCAAAGAGTAGTTTGCATAAGACAGACATATTACTCAGAGGAACACCCAGGTTTGTTGAGCTGAGAAAAACAAATTTAGGGATGAAACGTCTACTACAAAGAGTTTGCCGCTAGCAATTAATTATTGTCAACACGAGGCGTGCATGAGAAGACCAAGGACGACAACGTACCAGTTGGAGTAGCTGTCGATGTTGTGGTCACCACTAAAACAACAAATACATAACAATTAATAACCTTGATTACCCAGGCTCCGCAGTGAGACCACATCGCATATTCATCATACGAGAGCCTGAGGATGTTAGTCGTTTTGACTGTGACGAAAACGATTGGTTATATTGAATCACGGCTGTGAGTGACATTGACTCTCTCGTGTTAACTCAGCAAATAGAAGCATTTTATTTCAGTTTATACAAACCAATCAAGCCACCTCTTAACTAACAATATGTTGACACATGTCATTCGAAATAATGAAGCTGAATTACAAACGTAGCAGATTCACAAATCCCATAATGGTCGATACGGTTTATGAATACGTCACCTATGCCACTTTCTTCATTGCCTGTTTGCATGTTGTTTAAACAATACGTTATGACTAGTTTGTGTCCTTTCACATAGACCTTTTACAGTCCACCATTGTTGCCTTAAACCTACATTGTTCGCTCTTTCCCTACTCTTAAATTTTAAGGTATTGTCTTCATATTTCCTCGTTTGCAAACTATTTAACCTATAAACAAGACTTCCTACGCATCTCTTCTTTGCATTTTGTGTTAGCTCGTGTCATGAAAAAATCGAGACCATTCGAAAACGTCCAGACGATACGTTCACTACACACCCAAAATCACAAAACAATTTGTATATGTTGCTCTCCTATATGCTTGTTCAAATAATTGAAACATCGATACCATCCAAAAATAAAAAGTTCACTATACAGCGCTGATCAAAGTGTAGCTTGCATAAGACCGACATATTACTTAGTGTAACACCCAGGTTTGTTGAGCTGAGAAAAATAAATATAAGGATGAAACGTCTACTTCAAAGAGTTTGCCGCTGACAGTTAATTAATGTCAACACGAGGCGTACATGAGAAGACCAAGGACGACAACATACCAGTTGGAGCAGGTGTCGGTGTTGTATTCACCACTAAAACAACAAATATAGTACAATTAATAACCTTGATTAAACAGGCTCCACATTGAGACACATCGCATATCGTTCATACGAGAGCCTGAGGATATTATTCGTTTTGAGTGTGACGAAAACGATTGATTATATTAAATCAAGGCAGTGAGTGACATTGACTCTTTCGTGTTAATTCCGCAGATATAAGCATCTTATTTCTATTCATACGAACCAATCAAGCCACCTCTTAACTAACAAATATTTCGTTCGCAATAATGAAGCTGAAATGCAAACGTATCAGATTCACATATCCCTTAATAGTCGATTTTGTTTGTGAATACGTCAACTATGCCAATGTGTTTACACCCTGTGTGCATGGTGTTTAAAAAATACGTCATGACTAGTACGTGTCTTTTCACATCAACCTTTTACACTCCACCGTTTTAGCCTTAAATCTGCATCGTTCACTCTTTCCGTGCTCCTAAATTTTAATGTATTTTCTTAATGTTTCCACGTTTACAAACTTTTTAACTTATCCCCAAGCTTTCCTACCCATCTCTCCGTTGCATTGTGTGTTAGATTTGTATTTGTTGCTCTCCTATTTGTTCCCTGCTTTACAGGGGTGAAGGTCAGGTACAGTAAAACTGAACCGCCCTCTGTGTCTTTTCCTCCCATTCTTTTCTGTCCATTAGTCCCTTTCTCCATCTTTCATCCCCCACTGATCTTCTGATGTCCCTCCTCACGAAGTACTCCCATCACAGCTGTGGCCTTCCCTTTTACTGTGTCCTTTATGTTGTTCCGTCTCTGCTCTCTTCGCTATTTTCCGGCATCCATCCATACCAAGTCACCACCCATCTTAACCGACTTCTCATACAATAATCCTCCTGTTACACACCAGTGCATTCTAATCTCTTTGATCAGGTCATTCGTCCTTCTTCTGAGAACTCTCTTTGTTCTTGTTATTCTTCTAAACCAGTTGCTCTCATAAACATGCAGCTTCTGTTGTTGCTGTTCTATCAGTGCCACTGTCTCCATACTATATAGGCATACCAATGTAACACACACTCTCATGATTTACCCTTTCAGCTTTTTCGAGATGATTCTGTCCACATGAGTCCCTCTACTTTTCTCCAAACATTCGTTCCTGTTTGTATTCGGCGCCGCATCTCGACATCTAAACGCCTATGCGCCGTAAATATTCCTCCAATGTACACAAAACTGTCCATTTGCTTAATTTTTGTACAATACTACCTTACTAGACAGAGGAACAACTGTGTTTGCAGATCTGAGAAAGAAATATAAACATGCAATTGTTGACTTCAAAGATTTACCGTTGACAATTAATTACTGTCAACACGAAGTACATATGAGCAGAGCATGGACGACAACGTACCAAATGGAGCCCCGGTCGATGTTTTGGTCTTTACTAAAACAACAAACACAGAACAGTTAATAACATCGATTATCGAAGCTACGCGGCGAGGCTACAGTGTATATCAATGATACGAGAGCCTGATATATGCTGTTACCTTAACAGTAACGAAAACGACTGGATACCCTGAATCACGGTAGGAAACGACTTTCACGCTCATGTTAAATAAGGAAATGGAAGCAAACAGGTTTTTGTTTATTCGAAGCATTCAAACAAACTCTTAGTTCAGTGTAATATTTGATTATATTGACACAAATCACACGCAACAATGAAACTAAATTATGATCGTAACATATTCATATATACCATAATAGCAAAAATAGATAAGCGAGCGAAAAATGAACAACTGTCAAACACGTCCCCAAAACGCCTTTTGTGCGACTACTAGTACCATTACGGTTCGTCGGATCCCAATAATATTGATATCGTTTGAAAGTTTAAGCTTTCTGCTATTCAAACATATGAATTGTTTCCTGATAATCTTTCCTAAAATTAACTAAAAACGGACCTACAACCGGGCCCGTTCCGGTGTCTTAGACACTGCGAACGATGTTGTTTCGCCGACACAGTTCAACAATCTACCGATTGAGGCACCACTATCTGATTTCATGGTATAAGCTCCACCCACTTTCAAACGGCTGCTAAAATGACATACGCGAAGTAGGCGTGACGTCACAATCACGTATATCAAACAACCAACGCAACGAATTTAGACCCGTTGGGTAGCGTACGTTATTGTGACGTCACGCCAACGTAGAGATATATCGATTTCGCTGCAATCAATGCACATAAATTTCGCCGCGGTTTAAAATTGGGTGGAGTTCATAACATGAAATCAAGAAACGGTGAAGTGCGCATGTCTGAACCTATGCAAATGAGGAAAACAACGCCGCAATCGGAAGATTAGTGTACTTAATAGCCGCCGCCAACATCGTTCGGAACCGTACAGAACACCGAAAACGGCGTGATTGTAGGTCCTTTTATCAGTGTTCTTTAAATGGTTACCGGAAAATCTAGATGACGTTAGAAAAACAGAAAGTGCAAATTATATCAAGAATGTCGCGATAGTACGAGCCGGGTGGATGCTAGCGGCCGTAGAATTTCATGTTTTGGATGTGTTTGGACGTGTTTGGACGATTTGTTCATTTTTCGATCACTTATCTATTTTTGTTAGTATTTATTAGCAGTGCAGGGACGACAACGTACTAGATGGAGTAGTGGTCGATGTTGTGGTCTCCACTAAAACAACAAACACAAAACAGTTAATTAAACTGATTATGCACATCATATCGCTCTTGTGAGAACCTGCAACCTTTAGTTATTTTTACTTTGACGAAAACGATTGGATACCCTGAATTACGGTCACCAATGATATTTTCCTCTTACAGCTCAATGTTGCTGCCATATAACCTGCATCTCTCGTTGTCTGTATATCCTAACACATATTTGTATTTCTTTTTCATTCATTTTTTGCAAACTCTTTCACTCATCCATTAGCCCTCCTCGTCTATCTCTCCGTTACTTTGTGTGTTCGCCCATATCATCTATACATCGAGAAAATCCGAAAAATCCAGGCAAAAAGTTCACTACACACAACATATAAGAAAACAGTTTGTATAAGACGACCTTATTAGACAGAGGAACAGCCGTGTTTGCTGATCTGAGAAACAAATTCACAGTTGCAATATCGATTTCAAAGATTTGCCGTTGACAATTAATTGGTGTCAACACGAAGTATATTTGAAGAAAGCAAGGAATACAACGTACCAGATGGTGCAGCGGTTGATGCTGTGATCATCACTAAAACAAAAATACAGAACAGTTAATAACATCGATTATCCAGGCGGGGCGACACTGAATAGCATTGGTAAGAGAGCCTGGGATTTACTGGTATCTTGACTGTGACGAAAACGATTGGATACCCTGAATCACGGTAGGAAACGAGTTTGACTCTCTTGTTATATCATCAAATGGAACCATATTTGTTTTAGTTTATTAGAAGCATTCAAGCAAACACTTAATTCAGTATAATATTGTGTTATATTGACACAAGTCACACGCAACAACGAAACTAAATTACAAACGTAACAGATTCATATATATCATGATAGTCATAGTATTTTGGAATGTCCGCGATAACACTGTCTTCACGCAATGTTTGCTTATTTTATTTAAAAAAAACATACCTTAGGTTTAATACATGTCCCGTCATATCGGCCTCTTTCAGCCCCCCGTTACTACCAACATCGTTCGTTTTTACACAGTCTCCAAACCATATATTTTCAGGTTTTCGTGTTTGCAAAGGTCTTCACTCATCCGTATGTCCTCCTCGTCTATATATTCGTTGCTCTGTTTGTTTGTTCAAATTATTCAAACATCAAGACCATCCAAAAAATGATAAGAGCACTGCACAGCGCTGATCAAAGAGTAGTTTGCATAATACCGACATATTACTCAGAGGAACACCCAGGTTTGTTGAGCTGAGAAAAACAAATTTAGGGATGAAACGTCTACTTCAAAGAGTTTACCGCTGACAATTAATTATTGTCAACACGAGGCGTGCATGAGAAGACCAAGGACGACAACGTACCAGTTGGAGCAGCTGTCGGTGTTGTGGTCACCACTAAAACAACAAATACAGAACAATTAATAAACTTGATTACCCAAACTCCGCAGTGAGACCACATCGCATATTGATCATACGAGAGCCTGATGATGTTAGTCGTTTTGACTGTGACGAAAACGATTGGTTATATTGAATCACGGCAGTGATTGACATTGACTCTCTCGTGTTAACTCAGCAAATAGAAGCATCTTATTTCAGTTTATACGAACCAATCAAGCCACAGTTTAACTAACGATATGTTGACACATGTCATTCGCAACAATGAAGCTTAATTACAAACGTAGCAGATTCACATATCCCATAATGGTCGTTACGTTTTATGAATACGTCACCTATGCCACTTTCTTTACTGCCTGTTTGCATGTTGTTTAAACAATACGTTATGATTAGTTGGTGTCCTTTCACATATATATTTTACAGTCCACCTTTGTTGCCTTAAACCTACATCGTTCGCTCTTTCCCTACTCTTAAATCTTAAGGTATTTTCTTCATGTTTCCACGTTTGCAAACTATTTAACCTATAAACAAGCCTTCCTACGCATCTCTTCTTTGCATTTTGTGTTAGCTCGTGTCATTAAAAAATCGAGACCATTCGAAAACGTCCAGACAATACGTTCACTACACACCCCAAATCACAAAACAATTTGTATTTGTTGCTCTCCTATTTGTTTGTTCAAATAATTGAAACATCGATACCATCCGAAAATAAAAAGTTCACCGTACAGCGCTGATCAAAGTGTAGCTTGCATAAGACCGACATATTACTTAGTGGAGCACCCAGGATTGCTGAGCTGAGAAAAACAAATTTAAGGATGAAACGTCTACTTCAAAGAGTTTGCCGGTGACAGTTAATTAATGTCAACACGAGGCGTACATGAGAAGACCAAGGACGACAACATACCAGTTGGAGCAGCTGTCGGTGTTGTGGTCACCACTAAAACAAATACAGAACAATTAGTAACCTTGATTACCCAGGATCCGCAGTGAGACCACATCGCATATCGGTCATACGAGAGCCTGAGGATGTTAGTCGCTTTGACTGTGACGATAACGATTGTTTATATTGAATCACGGCAGTGAGTGACATTGACTCTCTCGTGTTAACTCGGCAAATAGAAGCAACTTATTTCAGTTTATACGAACCAATCAAGCTACATCTTAACTAACATATGTTGTTTCCTGTCATTCGCAACAATGAAGCTGAATTACAAACGTAGCAGGTTCACATATCCCATAATAGTCGACACTGTTTATGAATACGTCACCTATGCCACTGTCTTCACTCCCTGTTTGCATGCTATTTTAAACAATCCGTTATGTTTAGTACGTGTCCCTTCATATCGGCCTATTACAGTCCACCGTTGCTGTCTTGTAACCTGCATCGTTCGCTCTTTCCTCGCTCCTAAATCTTAACATATTTTCTTCATGTTTCACTGTTTGCAAACTTACATCGTGCGGTCGTCTATAGCTGCAGACTAAATTTCCGACAGGGTTGTCATTCGAGGTCAAGCTGATCAGTCCCGGGCAATTTGGATGAACATTGTATGGAGATATCGGCGTGTACTTTTAATTTTAATGTCAAATTGAGCAATATTTGAAGTGACTGTGAAAATATCACCGTATATAGCCCAATAAACGGTGATTTCGTAATCATTCGTGTGGCAGGTGGCGTAGGCTACCGCCACGCTTGGATGACTATTGGTGTGACTTGTCGGCCGTCGCGCATCAGGGCTGCATGGTGAATTGATGATGAACTTGACACGAGGTAAGCGTGTCACACCGCTGCGTGGGCCAACTAGTGGCAGGCGAGGCGGGATGACTACGAGACGCTCGGTGGAAGCCCTGTTCTGCACGGCGAGCGACACAACGGCAAAAAGCGACAATTGTCTCGACGAACTGGAACTCACCGTCAACTGACGCCATGCTGGCTATCTTAACACTTTTGCCACCTCAAACATTAACACACCTCTCTGTGATAGCGGATCCTCCTACTAATCATGTGGTAAAGGCAAAGCAAAGAGCAAAAAAGACAAAAACATCGTTCTACATCCCACAGTGCAGACACATAGGCAAAGAAACCGACAGCATGATACAATGCCACCTGTGCCAGCTGTGGGTGCATTATGAATGCGTCGGAGAACACGTAGAGGACACTATTAGCGTGTGGAGCTGCTACGAATACCGAACACTGCCTGGTGTTGTCTTGCTACTTGTGAACACTGTATCAAAACTCGAAGCGACAGTACTACAGCTAAAAGACAACGGTGCGGAATTAATTCAACTGGTGAAAGAGCAGTCCAATACAAATGATGATATCATTAATGAAAATATTGCTTTATTTGAGCAATTTGCAACTGTACGAAATGAAATGAACCATACCAATGATATCAGAATGGTGTACGACAATGGTGTAGCGCCGTGGTGCAGTGGCTAGAGCTTCGGACTCTCAACCGAGAGAACCCGGGTTCGAATCCTGTGCGGCGGTTTCGAACCTTGGACAAGTTCGTTCACTATACATTGCTCCAGTTCATTCAGCTGTCTGAATGAGTACCTGGCTATAGGTAGTGGTGGATATTTGTGTACGAATTGCCTTCGCGCATTAATTGCAGCGTGGCTGGATGCTTCCCAGAGAAGTTGAGATGGTGCTCGATTGAACAAGTCTGCCAGGGAGTAAAGTGTAAAGCGCTTTGAGCAGTCCTGAGGAATGGATATTGCGCTATATAAGAACTTACCTTTAAGCTTGACAAATTATCATTGGACGTGGCAAGTTTTAAACAGGTGCCTATTGAGCGGAAATCCTTCGCCGCAGTGATAAGTGGGAAACCCCGTAGTGTCTTCATGTTTGATTACCAGATTGTGCGTGACATTCATAAAATCACCACTGCGGACAGCGAACAGGTGGCCTTGCACACAGTATACAAAGCTACTCCAAAGGACCTACTATTAGCTGTGAAGCTTCCAGTGGAGTGAGGTGTGCACATAAGCTGACTAACTCACTATCGTGTGTGGCGATACAGTCATGGAAGACTCGGATATGGAGGAAATGAAGCAAGACTTCAGCGACCTCATCACCAGAGCAACAGAGAACATCAACCGTGTGACGATTAGTAGTGTCTTGCCCGACACAACAGGGACACAAGATGACAAAATTAAGGAAATCAACAATTTCATAAGAGATAAATGTAGTGACACGGGCGTCCGTTTCGTTGACAACGATCAAAACTTCTTGTTTCGCGATGGATCCTGCGACACGTCAGCCTTCCAGAGTGAGGGTAGCAGTCTTTCTGCGTTCGGGGTGAACAAGTTGATGAGCAACCTGTTACTAACGCTTTGTAACCATCCAGAAGGCGTAGCGCAGCGGGGATCCTGTTTACAGAAGAGTATGATTGGTTACGTGATATTGAAGATGCTGAACAAGAAGTGATATGGATTAAAATGAAGCCTTAGAAACTACCAAGAAAAGCTCGTGCATTTTTTTAGCCTGCATCTACCACCCACCTGGTGCTGACAATGGCTCTATGCGAGAGTACCTGATAACTAGTCTGGACACAGTTTTGCGACGTAGCCTAGATTGTGGTGTCATTATAAGTGGAGATTTTAGCCAACAGCTTTTCAAACCAACAGCTTTGAAAAACTGTTCGCACCTTCTTGCGGCACCGGTCAGTGCAATATTCAACAGCTCGCACAGGGAAGATGTATTGTCAAAATTGTGGAAAACAGCAACCGTTTTTCCATGTCGAAGAAACACCCTCCTTCAAAAATGACATTATGCCTATATCGCTTCACCAATTCTACCAAGGTTTTTGAATCTCTAGTGCTAAAGTGGGTCGATGTTTATGTCAAACCACAAATAGACGACAAGCAGTTTCGAGGTATGGCACGGACTGATACGACGGACGCTCTTGTTGGAATGCTTCACAAATAGTACGAAACCACCTATGTAACGGTCAATTTTGTAAGAGTGCCATTTCTCGACTACAGCAAAGCATTTGATCTAATTAACCATGATATACTAATACAGAAACCGATTGCAATGGAATTACCAGCCCACCTGGTCCGATTGATGGGGTCCTTTCTACTAGACCGTGAACAGAGAGTAAAAATCGGCGATGATGTGTCAAAGCCAGGCTATCCTAATGGGGGCGTTCCCCAGGGAATTTTTTCAGGACCAAAACACTTTTTGGTTTATATCAGTGATTTGCCAACATCTTGTCTTATGGTTAAATATGTTGACGACAGCGCAATATTTAAAATATGCAATAAAAGTATGATACCTGTAATACACAATTCTGCTAACATTAATGAGCAATGGTCTAGTAATAATGACATGCGCATCAATACGAGTAAAACAATTGTTTTTAACTGTTACTGCATGTCCACCAACTATATTTTATTATATTTAACATAAATTGGGGTATCGTCATTTGTGTGATCCCATATTCCGATCACACATGTTTTGTTACCATCGCTGCGCGTAGAAATTAAATCAAGTATCTGTTGAAAATCTACCGGTTACGAGATCTACAATGTAAACGTGATTGTAAAGGCATTTTAAACAGTGAATATATTATTACTTATCTGCAAATAAAATTGATACCTTAAAAATGATAAACAAACAAAGAAACAAACAAACAAACACACACAAACACACACATACATACACACACGCATGTATACGCTCACACTTGTATATAATGCACGTTCCGTTCTATATAAAATTTAATAGTAACAATAGTACATAATTACCGAGCTCGCAGCATGTTCCAGTGTGCGTCTCGGGACATTGGCAACCAGAGCCTGTCGCTCGCCCGTGAACGCATGGCGAAATACACGTATCTTCCTTTGTCTGTGACCTGTAGCACTTTGACGACGAACAGGTTCCGTGCTGTACCTCCTTCCGATATTTACGTTGTGTTCCAGTGGCACCACACGAAGCCCTGCGTTTTGCGAAGTCATGAAATACATGCACAGCTATAGAATTGCGCATCAAGCGGTTCTTTGATGGCCAACGAGAACGATCGCTGTCGTATGCTGGATTTTATAACTTATGACGCCATAAGCAGGTACAGAGGGGCGAGGCGCAGAGCAATGCGATGGAGCGATACGCGAAAGGATGTGATGGAGCGAAGATGTGGTGATATCGTAACGCCATCGCAGACCCACATCGATCCATTACGTTGCCAAAGTCAACAGTAAAATCAGAAGGCCCTTTTCGACCGTCATGCGTTTCTCTCTATTGTTTGTAGTACAGGGGGCTGCGCTTAGCACAACCACTTCATATCAGATAAATTACATTTAATTAAACTACAGGCACATTTTTTAGCTAGCCTCGGTTAAACCAATACTAGAATGTTGTATCTTGGTTGTGAACTTACCATGCCTGGCAAGGTTGGGTTAGCATGTATGCATTTGTGTTTTTATATATGTGTATGTATGTATGTATATATGTATGTATATATGTATGTAAGTGTATATGTATGTATGTATGTATGTATGTATGTGTGTATGTGTGTATGTGTTTATGTATGTATGTGTGTATGTGTGTATGTGTGTATGTGTGTATGTGTGTATGTGTGTATGCGTGTATGCGTGTATGCGTGTATGTATGTATGTATGTATGTATGTATGTATGTATGTATGTATGTATGTATGTATGTATGTATGTTTGTATGCATGGTACTGTTTTCCTCCTAGACTATTTGCATTTCGGGAACCAATGTTTCACGGAATAGACTACGATAAGGTAAGAAAAGTAACGATTTTATGTTTGGAAATTCCCTGTTGTTTACGGTTTTTATCAATTAAGCGTTCCTACCTGACATTAGACGGACATTAAACAATCGTAGCTACCTTTTTTTGTTTACTCCGACTGGTAAGAATGTCCGTCACCTGATGGAATGCCTTGGTAGTTGACAGTCGTGATATTAATATTTACCAAAACGTTAGAAAACACAAAGCATCATTACATAAACGCCATAACGCGCTCACAGATACTCGTTGTTTGTTCAAAATGACGAAGGTCGGAGAGAATGTAAAGTTCACGTCCAACGATAAGCTCTAGTCGTGATAGTGTACAATTGTGAAATAGTAGTCGTATTGCTACGCTATTGGCATGAAAATAAACCATTATTATACTGTCAACGTCTAATTACCAAGTGCATGACGCAGGGGCCGTTTACCCGAAGTTTTGTTAAGTTTTGTTTTATGTATTGAGAATCTTAACATTCAGGGGGTATTTTGAAAATACAAATAATTATATCTTAAGTCCCATTTGTTGGGTCGTAGATTAATCCCTGATCGTTTGGCGCTCGAGGTTCAAGGCGTCTAACAGGAAAACATTAAAAACGCATACACATAGGCACGCACGATTATAAGTAGATTGTTCCGAGCTCTGTAAACCGTCAGATAACAGTGTAGGCCTATTTAATGTATTTTGTGCTAGTGTATTCCATTGACATATTCTGTCATGTCATATTCGCTTATCAGTGATTTTGTAATGTCAGAAAAAAAAATTGGTAGTTTTCCATATCGTATTTTACACTCAGCAGTTGCATTGATGTGCACAAAATGATTATTTGTCAGCAAGAGCAATTAAGCATAACGTTTTCAAAAAAAAATCAAGTATTTTAACATCTATTAAGTGTCCATAGGCGTCGACCCGATATAATTTGTCACAGAGACAGTTACTGTTTTGTTGCGTACTGACTAAGCGTCGTGAAAAAACCGCCTGTAGCATTCAGTGAATTACTGAAGCAGCCTCTTCAGTGCAGTTAATAATACTGTACGTCAACTGCGGGATATACCGCTGTGAGTCTGGTTAAAAAATGCAAACCGGCCATAATAGCAGTATTCGTGCAGAGAGACGTTAATGTTTTCGTTGCATGACGCCCGCGTTGCAACATCGAATGTTTCATAGTGTAAAAAGCGACTCACAAACGGTTGGTCTATTAGTGACGTGTTGTATACAGGGGTGGATCTGGGAGTATTGCGACGGAGGACGTAGCCTCTATGTTAATGTGTCCAGGGAAATGTCCTCGGGAAAGGTGCTTTAAAATATATAATCGAGGAAAGTATTATGTGTCTGTGTTTGTGTGTGTGTGAGTGTGTGTGTGTGTGTGTGTGTGTGTGTGTGTGTGTGTGTGTGTGTGTGTGTGTGTGTGTGTGTGTGTGTGTGTGTGTGTGTGTGTGTGTGTGTGTGTGTGGGTGTATTGCATTGTATTGTATTGTATTTATTCAGTTTCGAACATGTCCAGTGGACCCAGTAACAGGACTGATAACTGAAACAATACATATAAATAATAAAACAATAATATAATAATAAAAACAATAAGAACAATAAGGACATAAAAACCACACAATATCAACATCAAATATATCAGGCAAACATTTGTTATACATATAAATGTCTTTGGATTGAGGATCTAAATGGTTCAGCTCCTGAATATATATCACATGTTGGATCATTTAAATATAATGTGTTGAAAGTAGTCATACATTTATTCAAAACACAGTGTTTTCTAATGTTGATTCTGCTATCGGAAACTCTAAAAGGGATGTAGTTTCGTAGAGATCGTGAAGGACAGTGAAATTGGATAGCCCGTACCAGATACGACGAGTCTAGTTGGGAGTGCACACACTTGTGTAAAAACATAAGATTTGCAACTTGCCTACGATGTTGAAGGGAAGGTAGTCTAAAATGATGGCAAAGCTCAAGATAACTGTCAGAGGAGTACTGTATTTTGGATTTGTAACATAGATACTTAATTAATTTCTTTTGAACTATTTCGATTTTGTCAATAAACATACGTTGCCAGGGATTCCAAATAACACTGCAATACTCCAACTGACTTCTGACTAGAGATATACACAAGGATCGCAAAGTCTGTACATCGGTAAATGTTACGCAAACGCGCTTAATAAAACCACTCATCTTAAAAGCTTTACAAACACAACGATTAATATATCTTTAAAAGTCAAACTGTCGGTCTATATGACACCGAGATCTTTGACAGCGGTGACCTTGGGCAGAGACTGGCTTAAAATCGTGTAGTCATAGGATATACGTTTCTTTTTGTTAGTGAATGACATTATGCAGCATTTCTCAACGTTAAATTTAAGGTGTCATGTCTCACACCACCAAAGACATATACTGTCTAGATCCTTCTGCACCAACTGACAATCGGTCACCGACGTAATTTCTTTAAACAATTTGGAATCATCAACATACAATGCCATTTCACATCAATCAACAAGATTAGTAATATCGTTAATATACAAGATAAACAGAAGTGGTCCAATTTGCTAAATTGCGGTAAGAGAGAGAGATAGGTCTGTAGTTGCACACATTTCGTTTATCTCCCTTCTTATACACAGGAACAACATTTGCTCTTTTAAAACAAGTTGGAAAAGTTCCACAGTTTAAGGACATATTAAAAAGCTCCGATCACATCATCGTTTGACACATTGATATTAGTCATTGAGTCGGATTGATTGCAGGGAATAATTGGATAAACAAGGTTATTTACTAATGTAAAGACAGTTTCGAAGTGGTTATAAAATAGTTCTGCTATGTCAGCTGGACTGTCTGCCTCAGTGCCTTTATATACCATTGAGTTAGGAAGTTTTATTAGCTTGTTTGCTTTTGGCAAAACTGAATAGACATTTGGTGTTTTGTTTGACGGACTTTTCAATTTCCGATATGTAGTCACAATACGTTTCTCTCTTAAGTTTCTTAAAAGTGGTTCGTAGTTCAGAAAATACTTGGTAATCAGATAACGAATGTTAGCGTTTCCATGCTTTGTGTGTGCGGTGTCTTTCTCGTTCAAAGTTCCGATCATATCGTTATTATACACTACTGGATATTTACGTTCACGAATGCACATACGAGGAACGCATTCGTTGATGGCAGCATACAAAATGTTGTAAAATATATCAAAACTGTCGTCAATGTCAGTAGTGTCCGTGAGAAATTACCACGGGATACAAGACAATAGGTGTCTTAGGTGACTAAAGTCCGCTTTGCGATAGTTAATAAACAGAACGTTAGCGGATTCCTGCTTTGGTCGGTTGGCACATAACAGTTCACAATGTAGGGCGTCGTGTGTGGATTTCACCGCCTTGACTATTTTAATAACATTACACTCTGCACCATGCACAAAGACAAGATCTAGTTTGTGCTCGTTGCACGTGTGGTCAGCGTTACACTGCACAAGGCCGTATTCAGATAACATTTCAACACACAGTTCGGATTGTGGATTGGTCCATGAATGGGGCATGAGGCCTATTGAGTTATTTGACGGTGTCCATTGCATGTCTGGACGATTGAAATTGCCCAAGAGTAACACACAATCGCAGACAGGTTGCATAGCTCTAGTGACCAGTTCCAGCGATTTGTCGAGCTCTGACCAGGTGCGCACATCCGACCGGGACGTAAACATACCCTAGGTACAGGCTTTGTCCCGTCAAGCGCGTTTGAGTCCATACTATTTACAGATCAGTTTCCAGATCCAGCCTACGCTTGGAGTTGTATGTATTACTCACTGCAACCAAGGCACCACCACCGCGACACTTCTTGTTGTTTGCCACAACTGTGCTGTCTCTGTCTCTTCTGTATACGTTGTATGAATTTGGCAGTACCTCGTTGTCGAAAACATCCCCCCGCGGCCATGTCTCGGTTATCTCTATGAAGTTGTAGTCATGATCGCTAAAGAAAATGTTAAAGTCTTGTAATTTGCCGACGATGCTAGTAGTGTTCTGGTAAAAGAGTTTATGGGTTGGGCTAGGTCCGGGGTTGGGATTTACATCCCCACTCAGCATAAGCAGAATCGGCAGAACAGCCATCAAGATGAAACCGGCCGTCTCGCTTGTGTGACTCCGTTGACGCATGTCACCGCCGTGATGGAGACCCGACGACTTGTGTATTCTTCGGGGACACAACACGAAACGACCCGTGCTGATTCTATGTTGTATTGGGTCGATCGGCATCGGCACCCAGAGACGCCTCGTCAGGGCACAAGTGTGTAGCCACGCGTGACCTGACAGAGCAGTTCAGCTGGTGCAGGACAATAGCGGTCGAGTCCTCGGTGGGCGATATTGGCAGCTTTTACAATAAAATCAATATATCAGTCTTTAAGACCAGTTAAAATCTGTATAAGACGTAATGTTGTAAACGCACTCACGTACCATTCACGTATTGTGTAGCGCGAATGCAGCAGTTCAACGCTCGCTTCAATAAATAGGATATAGTGCGGAACGAAACATTTTAACACTTCAACGTCGCCATTACGTCAAACGTTGGGTGTGTTTGTGTGTGTGTGTGTGTGTGTGTGTGTGTGTGTGTGTGTGTGTGTGTGTGTGTGTGTGTGTGTGTATGTGCGCGTGTGTCTGTGTATATGTATATATATATGTATGCATGCGGGTACGTTAACGTTTTCCTTTTAGACGGATTGAACCTCGAGCGTCATTCTTTCAGGAATTAATTAAAGATTTGGACGTAAGACCTATATATTTTGTAATACTCCATGTATGTCAACATGCTCACCTTGTTTAGGGTAAATCAGTGGCTCGGAACGTAAAACATAATATCAGCGTAATACGTAAGACGTAATATAACAATCGCAGGAAAGGAACCATGCGCGTGACAAAAACTTCGGAAAAACGGCCCCTGCGTCACCGACTTGGCTACACGAAGTAGACATTCACACAATATGCTTATGTCTACCATCGTGCCAGTAGCATAGCAATACGCCTATTTGACAAGTCTGCACTATCACCACTAGGGCCTATCGAAGGGCGTGAACGTCACAATCTTTCCGACCTTCGTCATTTTGAACATACAACGAGTATCTGTGAGCACGTTATGGTGTTTATGTAACGATGCTGCTTGTTTTCTAACATAATAGATAAATATTACTATTACGGCTATCAACTTCCAAGATATCCCGTTAGGGGACAGGTTTTTTTTGCTAGTGTTCTTAATGATAGAACGAATACGTTGAAAGTATACTACTCGCCTAATAGCGTTTAGTGAGGCCGAAACTCTCTTCGCAATTTGAATTTTTTTCTCCGCCGAAATGTTCCAAATGTAACAACTGATTTATATCCTTTCGTTGACAATTTATCAAACGCAGTAATTATGATTGCATACTTTTCATACTAAATTTTTTTATACTTACCATTTAATTTCTGCATTCGCTAAATAAGATATGCTAAACATGTCAAGGTAAAGTGAACATAACAATACAGTGGTGCTTCTCTGAATAGTAGATCACCAGCAAAGCAAAAAAACGTAGTAACTCCAAATAACTAGGTATGTCTGTTTTGTAATGCATCACCAATGTGTAGAGCAGAAACACATTGTACAAGGTACAAAATGAACATAGCAACAGGAGCATGGACCTCGGCACCTGGGATGAGATTTAACAAGATTTAACCAGATTTAACCAGATTTAACAAGATTGCCATCTAGAGAATAAACTCTAGATGGCAGGTGGACAAGGAAGCCCTTTGGCTTATCGAGAGTCCAACCCTTTTATCTACATATATCCAGCCCTTCTGAGGTATGTGTCGATTTTATTTTTAAACATATTCACACTACTAGCACCCACACAATCATCAGATAATCTGTTCCATTCATTCACAGTCCTTTGTGAAAATGAGAACTTTCTCACGTCTAATCTACACTGCTCCTTTACTAATGTAACTTCATGTCCTCTAGTCTTTCTATCTTTCTTAACTGAAAAAAACATATTTCTATCAATATTTTCATAACCATTCAATATTTTAAACACTTCTATCTGAACTCCTCTCAATCTCCTGGTCTCTAGTGTTGTTAAACCACATTCTTTTAGGCGTTTTTCATAACTAAGATCCCTCAGTTTTGGTATCATTTTAGTCGCTCTCCTCTGTACTCTTTCTAGCATATCTATGTCCTTCTTGCGGTATGGCCTCCACGCTTGTATACAATATTCTAAATGAGGCCTAACTATTGTTTTGTACAGCGGTATTATTAGTTCTTTTTCTTTATATGCTATATTTCGCCTAATCAATCCAAGGATTTGATTTCCCTTTGAAGCTGCAATTCCACACTGCTCTGAAACCTTCATGTCAGCACTAATTGTCAGCCCTAAGTCTTTTTCTTTTACAGTAGTACTTAGTACAGTTCCCCCCATTGTATATTCTACATATTCGTTCCCATGTCCTGTGTGGAGGCATTTACATTTCCCAAAATTGAACAACATTTGCCACTTTTCAGACCATTTGATCAACCTGTCAAGATCATCTTGTAAATGCTGTCTATCACCATCACTTTCAATCCTTCTAAACACTTTTGTATCATCTGCAAATTTCAACACCTTGCTAGCTATATCATCGTCCAAATCGTTTATATATATTAAGAATAATATATGTCCCAGTACTGATCCCTGTGGAACCCCACTCAAAACTGATTTCCAGTTTGAAGCCTCCCCATCAACAACTACCCGTTGTCTTCTGTCAATCAGCCATTTTTCTATCCAGTTAATTATACCATTTCCTATGCCATGGGCTTTTAGTTTAAGCAGTAATCTCTGATGTGGCACTTTGTCGAAAGCTTTTTGAAAATCTAAGTAGATGATATCTACTGGTGATCCATCATCTACCCACTTAGTGATATCTTCCAAAAAACATAACATATTTGTTAAGCATGACCTCGCTTTTAGAAACCCATGTTGAGATGGGTTTATCAAGTTATGTTTAACAAGAAAATCCACCATGTGATCTTTAATTAGTCTTTCTAATAATTTACAAATCACCGATGTTAAACTAACTGGTCTATAATTATTTGACTTGTTTCTCGAACCTTTTTTAAATAACGGTATAATGTTTGCTTCTTTCCATTCTAAAGGAACCACTCCCTCTTCTAATGACAAGTTGAAAACTGTTGCAAGCGGTATGCTAATTTGTTCTACAATTTCCACTAGTAGTTTGGGTGGAATACCATCCACTCCAGGTGATTTATTTTCCTTCATAGCCCTAATTTTCTTAGCTACCATATCTGGGGTTACAATTAACTGTCTTAAATAGTCTGATTCTGCCCCCTTGAACTTAGCCTCTGGTACTGGCAGTGAACTAGTGTCTTCTCTGGTAAACACTGAACTAAAATACTCATTTAGGTCTTCAGCCATTAAGAATCCTTCTGATATTATATTTCCAGCACTATCTTCTAGAGGACCGACCTTATCCTGAACTTTCTGTTTGCTTCGAACATACGCATAAAAACTCTTGCTGTCATGTTTTATATTACAAGCTAATTTATGTTCATAGCTTCTCTTTGAATTTTTAATTTGAGCTGTAACTTGGCTTAGTGCTTCTTTATAAATGTTGTAGTCTTCGTCATTGCCAGTACGTCTATATGACTTCCACATCATTTGTTTATACTTAATTTTTCTAATGGCTTCTTTCGATAAGTATTTCTTTCTAGTCCGTTTCCCTTGTTTTTTGAAGGGAACAAATTTATCTACGATGCACTCTATTTCATTCTTTAAGATATTCCAGCTTTCTGTTGCTGTCTTATTCTTCAGTGTATTATTCCAGTCTATCTTTGCTAAATATTTCCTCATTTCCTTATATCTTCCTTTGTGGAAATTTCTCCTCATCTGCTTTTTATTATTTCTTTCTGATTTTACTTTATGGTAAAATGTATCTGGTTATGATCACTACTTCCCAGAGGCTCAAATAATTTAACATTGTCAACTAATTTATTCTGTGAGGACAAAACTAAGTCTAACACATTCTCTCCCCTGGTTGGTTCTAGCACATGTTGAGAAAGGAAACTATCTTGTACTAAAACTAAAAACTTGTGGTCCTCACTACCCATACTGTGTAGAGATTTCCATTTTATATGCCCATGGTTAAAATCCCCCATAATAACACAGTCCCGTTTGCTCACTTCCCATAGCGTTTTGTATTTTTTCATTCTCTTCTATGCTTATGTTTGGACTTCGATAAACTAATCCAACCGTTAACGTTGAGTTTCCTGTAACTATGTTACATCAAACAGCTTCTTCGCAATCTGCTTCTCTGTCTAATTTTATTTCATAAGCCTGGATAGATTCTTTAATATATAAAATAACTCCACCTCCCCTTCTTCCTATTCTATCTTTCCTAAACATTACATATCCTGTCAGTAACAATTCGGCATCTGATATATCGGTGGTTGCCCATGATTCGGTTATACCTATTATGTGAGGGTCAATATCTTCTACCATAATGTTTAGTTCATTTCTTTTGTTTACTATACTCCTTGCATTTAAACAAACACATTTATACCCAGCTTCAGGACAGTTTTCCAGACTGTTCTTTGCTTAATTATTTTTGCTGCCTTTTCTATGCCTCCAGTTTCAGGCTTCTCTGCGAGTCCCCCCTGCGAATTTAGTTTAAATAGATGCAACCTGTCCCACTGTCAACAGATCGCAGAAGATTCTCTGAGAATACTGCTGCCCCCTTTCCACTTAGATGGAGGCCATCTCTCATGTACATATTTTCTCTCCCAACAAAGTACCCCCATAAATCTATGAATCCCACGCCCTCTTCCTCACACATCTGCTCAACTAGTGCGTTGATCGCCATCCTCTTACAGTTTCTGTATCTTGCCCCCCTTCCTCCCATTACTGGCAAAATTCCTGAGAGAATAACCTGTTCCACTCTTGTCTTCTTTAGCTTCCTCACTAGGTGTCTGTACTTCTGAACTATACCAGTTGTTCCCTCCTTGTCTGCATTGTTTGTCCCAACGTGCACTAGTATAGACCCTCCCTTGCCATGCCCCAATACCTTCTCTACCCTTTCGGTCGCATGCTCTATCCTAGCCCCCGGTAGACATACAACAACGTCCTTCCCCTCGCATATAGTCTTGTCTGTTTTTCTCAGAATTGAATCGCCCATAAACACTCTCTCTTTTCTCCTTGCCCCCTCAATCACTGCCTCGGAGTAGCTCCTCCGGTTTGCATATGTCTGGTTGTTGTCTTTTCCTCTTGTCGTCTTCTCTCCTGTCACATTCTCTTCCATTCCCTTCTTTCCTGTCGCGTTTTCTCTTGTCCCCTTTCCTCCTGTCATCTTCTCTTCTAGCACATTTACTCTCACTTCCTTTCGTCCCTTCTTCTTTCCGCCCATCACATTTTCTTCTCTCCTCTCCCGTCCCTTTTCCCCGGCTACCTCCTTCACTACGGTCACTTTCTCCCCTGTCACTTTCACGCCTGTCATGTTTTCTGTTTTTTTGCTGAACACTCTGTCTTCTTCCATCAGTCTTCTGTCTCACAGTCTTACCAACTGCCTCTGTGGTATCTACCTCTTCACCACCTGTATCGCTGTCGTGTCTCTCCTCGTTCTCTACAGTCTGACTACCTGCTGATCTATCCCCACTGGCCCGTTTTCTCTTCCTCTGCCGAACACTTTTCCTCCGTCCCTCTGTTTTCTCAATGTCTTGTTCCTTCACACCGGTCACCTTCCTTCCTTCCTCTCAGTCTCTTTTCTTCAGTCTCCGTGTCACAACTCTGCTCCTTCTATGTTGTAGAATTCTCAACTCTCTCCGCGTCATCCCTCTCTGCTCCATCTATTTCTATGTTGAGTCTCGCCTCCATCTCCTTCACTATATCCGTCAACTTACACACCTCCTTCATCAGACATTCCACCCTCAAACACCCCATACACCGAAAGGTGAATCCGTCATCTTTGGTCTCTGCCCATGATTTTGGACAGCCAGACAACGCAAAATCCACCAACGTCAATACAAAATAGATGCTGCCAGGCTGCTCCCAACGTCAGCGTATTAATATAATAAATACTACGGTGTCTCAATCCTTCAGTAAATTCGTTCTCCTAACATCATATTCGTCCCTTTGTGCATTATCTATGTTATGTTAACCTGTTCCTAGTGTTTCACTTATTAATTAATATAATAATATAAAGTTCTTATGACAATAATGATCTCATACCCGCCAAATTGTGTTTAGTAAGCCCGTAACCACGTTCGCAATTTGGAAGGTACGACCCCGGATCATGTTCAAATTGTAAACAAAACGTTCAGATTCAAAACAACCTTGATTGGCAGTGCGATCGTTTTGGGCTGAGGTAACTGCAATACTCTTTGATGTTCTACGATGTCCCATTTTCTCACGTTCAACACAGCAGAAGTCCTGTTACAAATTACTACACCCGGTAGAAGGACGGACTGGCACCTTTAATATTACAAAACGCCTCTCGAAAACAACATGTCATGCGTTACCTGCAGCTGCCGATGTTTGACCACGACGACCACTGACATTTCGACTTGCATGACCGGAAGCAGGCCTGAATGACGGCGATACTCGTCACGGCCACCAGCAGTAGAATCAATGCGCGCGACATCGTTTACTCCGGCAGAGGGTTCTGTTGTGGGTGGTATGTCGCTGGCGTCTTCTATAGACTGATGTTGTTTTCTTGTTGAGACGTATGCAACACGCCCCTCAATCAATCACACACATGGGGAGTGAGCCTTGGGTAATTAATGTAAAATGACATATTTGCTATTCTCCTCACGTAGATGCTTATTCTATACAATGTATCAACGTCGTGCATGTAGTTGCGTTACTTCCCAGAGAAAATCGTAATGAAATGTATGTGCAAGATGCAAGCAAAATAGTATTTTAATATATTACTTATGCTGATCATGTAGGCGATCCAGCAACACAACGTAGAACGCTATGAGCACAACCAGACATTGTAGACAACTTGATCATCCACAGCATTCATCATCATGTGTGTGTGTGTGTGTGTGTGTGTGTGTGTGTGTGTGTGTGTGTGTGTGTGTGTGTGTGTGTGTGTGTGTGCGTATATGCGTGTGTGCGTGTGTGCGTGTGTGTGTATGTGTGTGTATGTATATGTGTGTGAATATATATTATTATATAGTACTGGATATATATATATATATATATACACGGTGTTACACACACACACACACACACACACACACACACACACACACACACACACACACACACTATATATATATATATATATATATATGTAACACCGTTTATGAGGCTTTATAGACGGGTTTAACCCTCATATATTTATTGTAGAGCTGACGCCTAGCGTAGTTGTAGACAACTTGTTTGTCACGCGGGATTTCGGCATACCGAAATCCCTCGTGACACAAATGATCCAATAGACGGCGATGTTTATGAGGCTACGATTTCGGTTATGTGGGTGATATGACGTTTTGAATTTTGCCAACAAAAAAGTCGATCTTCTTTACGTGTTGTGTGTTTTTACACGAGTATTTTTTGCGGTGAATGTAGATTTGTCTGTACACTGTATGCTGTTGATATGTTTCGTAATCAGTTTGATTTTTAACGGCTGTGATTCGTTTATTTGTTCCAGCAGCTGAATGTCCCTGACAGGTGACGTGAGTTGGGAATCTGAAGAAAGCTAGGAATAGCCTCAGTTTGCGATGACAGCTGCACAAATTTTCGCACTTTGGAGATGTGGCTGCCATCATCTGCTTTGCAGATGGTTTGTGTCCGGTGGCACCCATATTTGCTTGCTTTTTAGGTTTATATTCAGGATTAGCATGGTTGGAATTAATTCTACCTGTAGTAGAATGTCTAGTCGTTAAGATACAGCTGTGAGACTAGTCACTACGTTTTGTTTGTATTCTTCGATGACAGTAATTAAACAGCACCCACGGCAAGTATTTCCATCATGTCCTTGTTGTTTCAGTTTATCATGTACATTTGTGATTCAATTTTAAATGTAAATTCAGCGACATAATCACCGTTTATGAGAATTTATAGACGGGTTGATGGCGTTGTATTTATATGTGTTTACTCCATATATTTACCATCATATACTTCTTGTAGAGCTGTAGTATTTGTAGACAACTAAGCTGACCCCAGCGGATGGTTGAAAACTAACATCGGTCATGTGTACCTGTGTGAACTCGTGCACCCATATCAACTGGCAAGAGCACTGCGCTCTGCGAGCAGTAACATGTTGGAAGTGAAGCGCACTCGTGTCAAGGCTGGGGACGGCTCGTTCGCTGTAGCTGCTGCGTCCCTATGGAACACTTTACCGAGTGTTGTTAAAACCTGTGACACTCTCGCCAGCTTCAAATGTCGTCTGAAGACACATTTCTTTTGTGTTTCATATTAGTGCCACTCTACATGAACACTGCCCTCTACTAAAACCAATTTTAATTAGTTATCGTATTCGTAATGATTATTCATTATTCCTCACGTAAACTATTTTATATCAAATGTTTTAGTAAATTATTTATTATTATTAATCATACAGATATATATTTATTTATTAGTATTATTTTATATAGTTATTGTGGTAGATTGATTATTATTAATATTATTTAATTTTGATGAATAACTGCTATTTATTTACTTCTTTATTTAGAAATTCTACATTATTCAATATGTATGTATTTATTTATTTTATTCTTTACCACTAATATTTATTTTAAATCAATATACATATTTATTGCAATTCTACCATTTTTATGTATTTTAATATGTTGTGAAGCGCCACGAACAATATTGGATGTGGCGCTATACCAAATAAAATATATTATTATTATTATTATTATTATTTATTTGTTGAAGTCCCGCGTCACACAAATGATCCATTAGACGGCGATGTTTACCAGGCTAAGATTTCGGTTCTGCGGGTCATATGACGTTTTCAGTTTTGCGATCAAAAAACCTCCCTCCATCCCATTCTGTTTAGTTCATTGTGTTTTAATTGCACTGGTTTATTTAGGTGACAATAGGCAGTAGAAATAATTACTTATTTATACGAATTCACACTGTCGCATTATTTACACATCATGAGTCTATAGTCATAAAACAAATATATTGTACTTTTTATCACATCTTTTGTGACATATTTGACTAGTGCAGCTCATGTATTGCACGTGGCATATTCATGTTTCTGTTTTTTTATTGCAATTTGTTTTTGTTTGATCTGGGGCAGACTACAGCACCACTACTGGTAATTTTTATTACAGTTTACAGTAGCAGAATGTCTAGTTGTTGGCCGGTGGCACCCACATTTGGTTGCTTTTTATGTTTGTATTCAGGATTAGCATGTTTGGACTTAATCCAACCTGTAGTAGAATATTTAGTCGTTAAGATGCAACTGTAGGACTAGTCACTAGGTTGTGTTTG